>CM039603.1:5221642-5946023 GCA_022457205.1 Saccharum spontaneum | reverse complement strand
CTATCATATTGCTTAAAGAAAATTAATTCCTTTGAGATGCTTCCCAAAGAAAGTGCTAATGAAATGTACACTCGCTTGAATGTTCTTGTAGAGGACCTCAATGCTCTTGAACTCACTCAAATGAGTCAATCGGATGTTGCAAGGAGGATCTTGAGTGTGCTTCCCGTTGAGAAGTATGGTCATATTGTTACCGTGCTTCATCAAAGTGATCTCTCCACCGCAACACCGACTCAAGTATTGGGGAAGATCAATGCTCATGAGATGTACATGCACATCACTCCGGAAGAGGGCTCATCATCTTCCAAGAAGAAAGACTTGGCCTTCAAAGCTAGCCATGACAAGAAGAAGAAGAAGGGCCAAGCCATGATCGTGCAAGAAAGCTCAAGTGAAAGTGATATCGATGATGAATCACTTGCACTCATGGTGAGGAAGACCACCAAGGATGCTAAAGAAGCTTAACAAGAGTGGCATCAAGTTCGATGGCAAGAAAAAGAAATTCTGCACAAGTAGCAAGAGAAAGCCCATCTCGGAGATGGATTGCTACAATTGTGGTGAACTTGGCCACCTAGCTCATCAATGCCCTAGACCACCAAAAGACAAGTTCAAGAACAAGAACAAGGGCAAGAAAAATGATTCAAGTGATGAAGAAGATGAGAAGAAGAAGAACAAGCCATACAAGAAGAAGGATGGCAAGAAGAAGGAGTTCTACAAGAAGAAGAAGGGTGGAAAGGCTTATATTGTGGTGATTGGCTCACCGACATTGAATCATCTTGTGGCTCCTCCGAAGATGAGAGCGATGATGAGAAAGAGAAGGTTGCCGCATTTGTGATGGGGCCATCATCTTCACCGACATCTTCACCACCACCTTCACCGCCTACTTCACCATCATCGTCCACTACTCACTATGCCTTATGGCCAAGGGTGAACGTAAGGTACAAAATCATGATAGTGATGATGATGATGATAGTGATAGTGATGATGAATTTGATGCACCTTCTTATGATGAACTTGTAAAATTGCTAAACAAATACACTAAAATCATAAGAAGGACTAGAAGTGAAAATGATGACCTTCAAAATGAAAATGAATCACTCTCATCTAAGCTTGAAAGTGCTCAAAAGACTAGTGGTGAGCTTAGAGATCAAAATGAAATTATGTCTTCCACTCTCAAGGAGCTCAAAACTTCTAACAAAGAGCTTAAAGACCAACATGATAACTTGAGAAGAAGCATGATGAGCTCATCACTAGACATAGCTCCCTAAAAGACAAATACACCACATTAAAAATTGACTATGATAGTCTTGTGGTTGCTAATGAACTTGCTCTTGAGACACATGATGCTACTAACCATGTGTTAAGTGTGATATAGCTACATCATGTGATGACTTGATCATTGAAAGCATTGAGCAAGGTTCTAGTAGCAAAGGCAAGAGTGTGGTTGAGTCATGCAACCATGATGATTATGCCAAGATCAAGTGTGAGAATGAGAAGCTTGCAAATGAGAACAAGAAGCTCAAAGGTTTGATGGCTCTTGAGAAGCAAACAACAAATGAGTCACTCATTGAAGAGAACAAAAAGCTCAAGCAAGAAAAAGAGCATCTCAAGACCGGCCTAAGCAAGTTCACAAGAGGCCAATATTTGCAAAGTGAGCTCCTCATGAACACCGTAATGAAGATGGATAGAAGTGGTATTGGCTACTTGGCAAATCAAGAGAAGAAAGCAAAAGCTCAACAACAAAGCAAGTCAAAGCCCAAGCAAAGAGATGTGTTGAGTGTGGTCAAGAAGGACACTTTGCTCATGAGTGCAAAACTCCACCACCACAACCCTTGCCCAAGCATGCTAGACCCTTTGCCTTCAATGCTCATTACATGCTAAGAAAGATTCAAATGGAAAGATGAAAGTCATGTTTTTGGGTCCCCAAACAAGAATAGGACAAAGAAAATATGGGTTGCCAAGTCACTAGTTGAGAAAGTCAAGGGCCCCTCTCAAGTTTGGGTCCCTAAACAAAAAGCTTGATCTCTTGTGTGTAGGTGAACTACAAGACCGGTGGATCTCATTGGGTTATTGATAGTGGTTGCACTCAACATATGACCGGTGATCCTCGTATGTTCACCTCCATTGAAGAGAATGGGATATGTCAAGAGAAGATCACATTTGGAGATAATTCAAAGAGCAAAGTCAAGGGTATAGGCAAGATTGCAATATCAAATGATCATTCACTCTCAAATGTGCTCTATGTTGCTTCATTGAGTTTTAACTTGCTATCCGTTGGGCAACTTTGTGACCTTGGCTTCCAATGCTTGTTCACACCAAATGAAGTTGAAGTTTCAAAGATAGATGACAAGCAAGTGATATTCAAAGGCTTTAGATACAACAATCTTTATCTTGTTGACTTCACCTCCGAAGATGCAAATTTGATGACATGTTTGTTCACCAAGACCTCACTTGGTTGGCTTTGGCATAGGAGGCTTGCACATGTTGGAATGAGCACTCTCAACAAGCTATTGAAGAAAGAACTAGTAAGAGGATTGAAGGATGTGAAGTTTGAAAAGGACAAACCTTGTAGTGCATGTCAAGCGGGGAAACAAGTTGCAAACACTCATCCAACCAAGGCTTTCATGTCAACCTCAAGAGTGCTAGAACTTCTACACATGGATTTGTTTGGGCCTACAACATACAAGAGCTTGGGTGGTAATCTCTATTGTCTTGTGATAGTGGATGACTACTCAAGATATACATGGACTTTCTTCCTTCATGACAAATCCGAAGTGGCAAGTTGCTTCAAGAAGTTTGCAAAGAGAGCTCAAAATGAATTTGAAGTCAAGATAAAGAAGATTAGAAGTGACAATGGCAAAGAGTTTGACAACACCAACATAGAAGCTTATTGTGATGAAATTGGAATCAAGCATGAAGTTTCTTCAACCTACACTCCTCAACAAAATGGTGTAGTTGAGAGAAAGAACCGGACCTTGATCACCCTTGCAAGAACAATGTTAGATGAGTACAATACTCCGGAAAAGTTTTGGGCCGAGGCAATCAACACCGCATGCTATGCTTCAAATCGCCTCTTCCTCCAAAAATTTCTTGGCAAGACCCCCTATGAGTTGCTTAATGGGAAGAAGCCGGACGTTTCATTCTTCTGGGTGTTTGGTTGCAAATGCTACATCTACAAGAAGCGTCAACACCTAGGGAAGTTTCAAAGACGTTGTGATATTGGTTTTCTTGTTGGTTACTCATCAAAGTCCAAAGCATATAGAGTATTTAACCATACCACCGGTTTGGTTGAAGAAACATATGATGTGGAATTTGATGAATCTAACGGCTCCCAAGGAGCAATTGAGAATTGTGATGATGTAGGTGATGAACCCTTGAGGGAGGCCATGAAGAACATGCCGGTGGGAGACATCAAGCCAAAAGATGATGAAGACGATGTGCAAATCATTGATCCACCATCTTCATCACGTGTGCCTCAAGGTGATGACAAGAATGAGAGAGTTGAAAATGAAGACACTTATGTCTCTCATGAACAAGCCGAGGCACAAGCACAAGATGTTGATGCTCCCCATCCACCTCCTCAAGTGGTTGATAGAAGAAACTCACCTCTACTTCAAGCTCATCCACAAGAACTCATCATAGGGAGTCCTTCAAAGGGAGTAATGACTCGATCTCAAAAGCTAGCTTCTTTCGTTGAACATCACTCTTTTGTCTCTTGTGTTGAACCTAAGAATGTAGAAGAAGCTCTTCAAGATCCGGATTGGGTGAATGCCATGCACGAAGAATTGAACAACTTCACCCGCAACCAAGTGTGGACACTTGAAGAGCATCCTAAAGGTGCAAGAGTCATTGGAACCAAGTGGGTGTTCCGAAACAAGCAAGATGACCAAGGCATAGTAGTGAGGAACAAGGCAAGACTAGTTGCAAAAGGGTTCTCTCAAGTTGAAGGCCTTGATTTTGGAGAGACTTTTGCACCCGTTGCAAGACTTGAAGCCATTCGTATCCTCCTTGCATATGCATCACATCATGATATGAAATTATATCAAATGGATGTGAAAAGTGCATTCTTAAATGGCTTTATTAATGAACTAGTCTATGTCAATCAACCTCCCGGGTTTGAAGACCCTAGATATCCTAATCATGTTTATAGGTTGTCCAAGGCGCTATATGGGCTCAAGCAAGCCCCTAGAGCGTGGTATGAGCGCCTCCGGGACTTCCTCATTGAGAAGGGCTTCACCATCGGGAAGGTCGACACCACACTATTCACCAAGAAGCTTAATGGGGAGATCTTCATTTGTCAAGTGTATGTTGACGATATCATCTTCGGGTCAACAAATGAAGATTATTGCAAGGAGTTTGGTGAATTGATGTCGAAGGAGTTCGAGATGTCAATGATTGGTGAGCTCACATTCTTCCTTGGTTTTCAAGTCAAGCAAATGAGAGAAGGGATTTTCATCTCTCAAGAAAAGTATACCAAGGATCTTCTCAAAAGATTCAAGATGGAAGAATGCAAGCCAATCAAGACCCCAATGCCATCAAATGGACATCTCGACCTAGATGAGGGAGGTAAACCGGTTGATCAAACTCTCTACCGTTCTATGATTGGTAGCTTGTTGTACCTTACCGCATCTAGGCCCGATATCATGTTTAGTGTGTGCATGTGTGCTCGCTTTCAAGCGTGCCCTAAAGAACCTCACTTAAGTGCCGTAAAAAGAATCTTAAGATATCTTAAGCACACCCCAAGCATTGGTCTTTGGTATCCTAAAGGAGCTAGATTCCAACTAGTTGGCTATTCCGACTCGGATTATGCCGGTTGCAAAATTGATAGAAAAAGCACATCCGGAGGGTGCCATTTGCTTGGGAGATCACTAGTATCTTGGTCATCTAAAAAGCAAAATAGTGTGGCTTTGTCCACCGCCGAGGCGGAATACATTGCCGCGGGGGCTTGTTGTGCACAAATCTTATATATGGAACAAACCCTTCTAGACTATGGAGTTGTTCTTGAAAAGGTGCCACTTTTATGTGACAATGAAAGTGCCGTTAAAATAGCTAACAATCCGGTACAACACTCTCGCACCAAGCACATTGATATCCGCCATCACTTTCTAAGAGATCACGTTGCTAAAAATGACATATCACTAGAAGGTGTACGAAGTGAAAATCAATTAGCGGATATCTTCACTAAACCTTTGGACGAGGCTACCTTTTGTAGACTAAGAAGTGAACTCAATGTGCTTGATTCAAGTAACTTTAAAAAATGAGCGCGTGTTGTCCCTTGCATTGCATTGTATCATATGTCACGTTTACTTTATCGCAATGCATTTAGGGCTTGGCTAACACGGTTACGATAACCCTCCTTTGGAGGAGTGAAGAAGCCTAACCGTGGATCAAACTTGACAAGCAACCTAGCTTTGCTTTCTTGTATTGCATTGCATATGCATGGTTGTTTGTTTGTCGTTCTTTTTCGGTTTAGCTTTGAGCAACCTCTGTGTTCGTCCATGAATAGAGAGAGCATTTGACGCTCCTAAAGGTTCAAAAACTCTATTGCATGGCCATACGTTGCTCCTCGGGTGTTTATTGCCTATTTTCGTAAAAATAATACTAGCCTAAGGCAAAATATTTTAAAAATTTGAGGGTTTGAGTGAGGTCACTCATATCGGGTTCCAATTGGTGTTTATTTGTGTCTCTTTGAATTGGAACTTGATTGGGAGAAGTCGCGTCGAAGTTCGGAACGAAGAAAGGCGAAAAACAGCGACCGGACGCTGCACCGGACGCAGTGTTGCTGCACCACCGCGTCCGGTCCCGGTGTCCACCAGCGCGTCCGGTTTTCCAGAAGACAAAGTCCAGATCTAGGCACCGGACGCTGCACCGGACGCGCCTCTGACCACCACCGCGTCCGGTCCCGGCTACCACCACCGCGTCCGGTGCTCCGCGATGAAATCCCGAGCACTCAGCCATCGGACTCTGACCGCGTCCGGTCTGTCCTCACCGGACGCGCCCGGTGACTCCAGGCGCTTACTGGAGTGTCACCGGACGCTGCACCACCGCGTCCGGTGATTTTGACCACCGCGTCCGGTGCTTCCGAATCGAGCGGATCTCCGCCCTCATATAACCGGTTCGTCTTCGCGTTTTTTCTTTTTCTCAACCGACGAATCCGCCGCCGCCGCCTTGTCTCGCCGACTCGCCGTAACCAAACCCGCCGGAGCCACCGCAAACCTACCTTCTTCCTCCTCTCCGGCGGTTCCCATCGCGCTGCGCCGCTCAGCTCGCCCGCATTCGCTCCCTCGCACAGCGCCCGCACCTCAGCCGCTGTTTGCCGCGCCACTCGCCGCGCCACCGCCAAACGCCGCCTTCTCTCACCGCCGGCGAGCCAGCCCGCACCGTGGCTCTCCTCCAGCGCCGCTGCTAAGTCCCGTGCCCTAGCTTCAACTGCCCGTGATTCTTTCGGCCGAAATTTGAAACTAGGGTTTACCCCTAAACCCTAGATTAGGGTTTGGTAACCCTAACTCAGGTAACGGCTCGACTCGATTCCGTTTTCGATTCAAGTCCTTTCCTTTTCATCTTTAGGGCTTGCCGTTGACCATAACTATTCTTTGCTATCTCGATTGGCCGTTTCAGTGCTCGATCGCCGATCTCGGGAGGTCTCGCGAACTAGGTCACCTCGTCCCTTCACCGTCGTCTCGTCGATCCGAGGTAGCTTAGCGTCGTTTCTTTTCGTATCTCACGTGCTTGCTATCTAGGGTTTCGTATCTTTAGTTATATATATGCTTATTGTATATCCCTCTATTCCATACGTGCAGCGAGTCAGTCGGTGTGCCGGGTCAGTTCTGTTTGCTTAATCCGAGGCCAAGCCTGCAGATACGGATTGAGGCCAAGCCTCTCGAGTGTCAGTTCATCATCTCACAGAGGTTTTCAGGCAGTCAGTCAGCATGGTGCGTTGCAAGAACGCCGGTGGTGCTCCTGGTGACGGGGACAACAGTCCCCCCCGTCGTGATGAGATTGCGCGTGGAAAGCGCATCAAGATTGCAGCCAAAAAGAAGAGGAAGGCACCGTCAGATGCAGAGATTGCTCAGGCCGTGGCAGACGCCGCAGAGCAGGCAGAGAGAGGTGGCAGACGCAGTGGGTTACACATAGGCGAGCGTCGCTTTCATCTTGAAGGTCGACAGCTCGGCACTGAGGCCACTGAGGACACTGAGGCTACAGCACCTTCAGAGCAGATGTCAGTTGATCCTCCCTCAGAGCAGACACAGGCTACAGAGACTACACCAGCTACTGAGTCTACCCAGGCCACTGAGGCTCCACAGGCCACTGAGGATACAGAGGAGCAGGCAGCTCAGTCTCCACCACGTCGCCGCTCCACACGTGCTCGTTCACAGGTGACACCGAGGCCAGAGGGCCCGCGTCGTGGAGCACGACCTCCTCCCAGAGTCAGAGGGTCACCCCCGGTCGAGCACTTAGACCTGAGGGGTGCTTCAGCACGTCAGGTGAAGGGTCTGCGGTTCGTGGAGGTCAGCCGATGGTTTCCACCTGTCAGAGATCCCAGAGCTTCAGAGGGTTTCTATACCCCACTTCAGGAGGACTTCTACAGGGCTCTAGTTGACAGTGGCATAGCTTTCAGACCTCAGAGGGTGTGTCGACTAGAGGCATTGGTTGATGTTGTGGGAGAGCAGCTCCGTCCTCACCTGTCCTATCTGCCTGGCTTATCAGATCTACTTGGACGGACAGGTGCTTACTGCGGCACATGGGTCAGGGAGTTCTACGCTTCTCTATGGATTGATCCTGCCTATGAGTTCATTCACTTTGCATTCAGAGGCCGCGACCACAGACTCTACAGCTCCAGAGCCCGAGAGATCCTCAGACTACCTGCTTCTGACACGAGGATCCACCAGTTGTGCTATGGTCAGACTCCACCTCCCAGACGCCCTCACGGCGGTTCAGTGCCACCCACCGACCTGGTTCGACCCTGCTTTCGCGAGCCTTTTGGCGAAGGGTCACGTCGTACACCTGCCAGCCTGACACCTCTAGCCCGAGTTCTGGATGCTATACTCAGACGCACCTTACTGCCCAGACTTGGCTACAGAGAGGGACTGACGAGGATGCAGCTTTGGGTTGTTCACCACCTCGTGACACAGCGTCAGTTTTGATATTTGGGATCTTATTCTTAGTGAGATGGAGGACACCATTGCTGAGGGCTTCAAGGGTAACCGTCAGCTTCCTTATGCCCACTGGATTTGCTTCATTATCAGATCTGCTATCCAGATGCCACCAGAGATCAGGGCAGAGATTGCCAACACTACTACAGCATTCCCTGACTATGACATCAGACAGCTTTGGGCTTCAGTTACTAGAGAGCAGGCTCCAGCACCAGGACAGCGTGAGCGCCCTGATGTTCCTGAGACAGCAGCTGAGCAGGACGCTAGAGTTGATGAGCTTGCCGAGGCAGAGCTCGCAGACCTTGAGGCTCAGCCTGCTGAGATACCTGAGGATGTCACTTCCGACAGCACTGATGAGGACTATCAGCCCATCCCCAGGTACCGGTCTCCTCGGTCTCACGACCACGAGGCCGGTGGATCTGGCTCAGCCTCCCGCTCAGACCTAGCCATGGTGGCTATCCTTGAGAGGCTGACCCAGGCTCAGGAGCAGCAGCAGCAGCAGATACAGCGCCAGGCACAGGATACAGCTGCAGCACTAGCACAGATACAGGCTCGCCAGGACGAGTTTCAGAGACAGCAGCTAGAGATCCAGAGGCAGCAGGTTGAGATGCAGCGACAGAGTCAGCAGCAGTACATGGATCTTCTGCGGCATCTCATCACAGTTGGGGTTCCTCCGCCTGCATCTATCATGGCTCCGGCTTTGCATTCCAGCGGTCCATCCAGTCAGGGACAGCCGAGCTTTCAGTTTACATCTCCACAGCAGCAGGTTCCCCAGTCTTTTCAGTCCCCGAGCTTCACTCCTATCCATACGGGGTTCACACCGTCAGACCAGCCTCGCCCGCATCTCTTGACAGGCACACCTATTGGTGACTTCAGTGCCACTTACAGCGAGTTGACTGGTCAGCCGACACCCTCGCACACGACTACCTTTCACTCTTCGTCAGGGTTGTCAGCTTCCGAGGCAGTCGTTCCACCAGTGACAGGGACCGGGACTACAGAGACCCTCCCGTCTTCAGTTGCCTCGACAGACCCCCCAGCTACTGGCGCACTTCAGGCTCAGGTCACTCAGACAGATCCACTTGTTGCTACACAGTCAGCGCCTGTTCCTGCTCAGACCCAGACCGCTTCGCAGCCACGAGCTTCTTCAGAGGGTCAGCCAGATAGCTCAGACTCCGAGGGTGATTCGCTTCACTTCGTGATCACTCCGCGCACCTCGGCACCCGACACGGCTCCGTCTGTCCCCCCGTCAGATTAGTTTAGTTTTTTTGGCGCTTGATGCCAAAGGGGGAGAGAGAGTAGTTTCAGGGAGAGTTTGTTAGTGGTTTTTCGTTTTTTTTTCGTGTGCTACATTCATGCATATCATGTTTATTTTCAGCATTGCATTCGTGTGACATTGTCATCGAGTCGTAAAACTTTGAGTCTTAATGTCTTATTCGTCACTGTGTTTAATATATGTCACCGTTTTAGCTATAGCTCTAAGGTTGTGCTTCCGTGCCTTACTCCGATTACTTATGAGCTATATCTTTTTGTGTACTAACGTTTTATGTCTTATCTTATGAAGTACACTCTTTTGGCTTGGAGCACATAAGCATTTCCTAACCCCTTATGCTTATTGTCTTTTGCTTATGTGAACCAAGCATGCTCGAAAACCTTCACTCTAATCCATTGAAACTTAGTGTTGTCATCAATCACCAAAAAGGGGGAGATTGAAAGCATCTAGGCCCCAAGGTTTGGTTTCGGTAATTAATGACAACACTTTATTACCATGACTAACGTGTGTTTTGCAGAAACTTGGTAAGTTAGGTCATGGAGGTGATAACTGCTTTGAGCACTGTGGTATTCGTGTCCCTTGATGGAAATCGTTTCGGTTTTCAAAAGAGTGACGTCAAGATTAAGGACGGTTAGTTCCGGATGACGAAGTGTTGAGACACATTCGGAATAGTCGTTAGGATCTTCGTTTTTCTCTTTTGGCCGTACTATAAAGAGGGGCATGAATGGGTAGCTTGACCTAGGCGAGTCCTATGTTTAGGTGTGGTGCACACTTGTTAAACTTGGCGCTAGGCAACCCTAGATTAGCTCAAGGTTTAGTTAGAAGCAACTTGGTTGAAGTTGCGACGCGTTTCGACGAGTTTCGGGCAGTTTTCCAGGCACCGGACGCGGTCTTCGGGAGCACCGGACGCGTCCGGTCTGTACTTAACCGCGCTAGGGTTTGGACCCTGACCACCGGACGCGGTCCTCGCTAGGACCGGACGCAGTGGTCAGTGGCTGACACGTGTCACTCCTGGAGAACACCCGTCGGACGCGATACTGGACTTGATCGGCGAGTCCGGTGCGAGTCCAGTAAGGTCCTGAGAGGACCGAACGCGTCCGGTCTTCAGGCATCGGACGCGGCCTCGCGTCCGGTGCAAGTACAGTAAGCACCCTTGCACGTCGGACGCGTCCGGTCACCCCTGACCGGTGCGTCCGGTGGTTCGTTTTCAAAATCGCGTTTTGACCGTTACGGGGGACCGGCGCGTCCGGTGTGTTGCACCGGCGCGTCCGGTGACCCCGTGTCAGAAAATAACGGTTCGTTTTCTTTGAGGGGTGTATAAATACAACTCCTCCACCTCTTTTAGAGGTCTCTTGCTCATTCAAACATCTGAGAAAACCCTTTAGAGTGCAAGGGAGTGCAAGAGCTCTAGTGAGGATAGAAATTTGAGAATCAAAGTTTGAGACTCCTCACTAGTGATTCGAGAGTAGCAAGTGTGCATCCACCTCCTCATTTGAGCTTGTCGTGGTCAAGTGAGAGTTCTAGCTTGTTACTCTTGGTGATCGCCATCACCTAGACGGCTTGGTGGTGATTGGGAGTTTGGTGATCATCCGGCGGAGCTTGTGGATGACCCAACTCAAGTTGTGAGCGGTTTTGGGTGATTCGCCGCGACGGAGTGTCGAAGAATCAACCCATAGAGAGCACTTGATCCTTGCGCGGATCAAGGGGGAGCGACACCCTTGCGCGGGTGCTCCAACGAGGACTAGTGGGGAGTGGCGACTCTCCGATACCTCGGAAAAACATCGCCGTGTTCCTTGCCCCTTTACATTCAAGCAATTACTTTCTCGTATTTACTTTCATTGCTTGTTTTACTTTCCTAGAATTGCCATGCTAGACTAGGATTGGAAACTAGGGTGCAAAACTTTTTAACGGTAGACTCTCTAGGAACACAAGTAGGCACTAGGGGTGAATTCCGGCTTGTAGGATTTAATTCTTGCAATTAATTTTTAGAAAAGCCCAATTCACCCCCCCTCTTGGGCATCTTGATCCTTTCACTCCACGACGGACGGATGGTATCCGTGAAGTGCGACCATCCGAAACCAGGTCTCTACGGGTTTCTTCTTCATCTAGGCCTAGGCCCGACCCATGGTGGGGGTTGTTCTTCAAGGTCGGGTGCATCATGGAGCACGTGGTGGTGGTGGTGTAGGATGCTCACTGGCTTCTACAACCTCGCTATCCATGGATGCATCTGTGGAGCTTGACGGAGCACTGGATAGGGGCAGGGGCAGGGGCGGTAGCAGAGGAGCTGCTGTTGTATGTCTTCATCTTCAGGGGTTAGGCTTGCTAGTGTCCTGACATCTGTGAATTCCTGGCCCTGGTCGCTTCTGCATTCGGTGAGGTGTACCAACATGTTGCTGGTGTCATGACCATATGTGTACTCCAAGGTTTTAAATAGCTAGCTATGCTATAACTTTTCTAAGACTCTACCGCTATGCTATTGCTAATTGTTCCACTAGTTCCGCTAATGACATTTTAGCTATGCTAAACACTACTATTTAGTTTAATAGTGATATATTTTTAGCATCGCTAATCCTGACCAAGGTGGATATTCATATTCTTTAGTCCATATGACTATAATTTATGTCTCTCCCTTTAGGTTCTTTACTTAATAAATGATGTAATAAACCATTAAATAATTATTGAAATGTTGAATATTGTGTGTTGATTACAAGAATATGTTGATCGATATGGTGAATGTTAAATAATGTGTTGAAACTAATGGTTCCAAATAGGAGAGAGAGGGAGGAGAGAGCTCGATGGTGGAGAGGGACACACTGGGTTTTGAATTGGTGGAAATGAGTGGGAGGTGCCTTCCCTCATGCCCTTAGGCACTTAAATATAGGCAATGGCTACTTACAAGTGGCCCCTAGGTAGGGTTAGATTTCACAGGACACTACTCTAGCTGCTAGTTGGGCCTCTTCTGGGAAAGATTTGGCCCATATACCTCATGGGCTCCCCTAACAGTGGCCCCTCGGCTATTGGGATATGGACGATACAACATGACCTAATAGATGCTCATACTAGACGAGGCGCAAATAGAACTCACCCTGGTTGTGAATATCACCCCTCGCAACCTATGCGTGTGCGCCTCACTGAAAACTCCATCTCAAAAACCCGGTGAGAAGGACATGGAAAAAAGAGCATGCATATGACTTAGTCTATAGAAGTGCTAACTCAGCAAGCACTAACTCCAAGTGTGTTTATGTCTATCTCCCTAGTATCTTCATATTTGGGCTTTGGCTTCCTTAGTCGCTTCTATGACATGGATTGTTAGTTTCGCTTGACGCGCAAGTTTTTGCCTTCGGGACCTTCTCAGTGTGCAGATCTTTGCCTCTAGGACCTTCTCATTGTGTAGATCTTCATTCTAGGACCTTCTCGGCATGTAGATCTTCACCTTTGGGATCTTCTCGTCTAAGGCTTCGCTTGGAGACACACCTTATCTTCATGAATGGGTTTAGTCATTGTAGTCGAAGTAGTCATAGTTGAAGTCTCATGGTCCTAAGGGACCCCCCTCAGAGTGGGCCGAATGGGCCAGTGGGAGCCCGTGACTCGGTGGCAGCAAGGGCGTAGGGTGCGCGTGCAGCCAGGAGGAGCCACGGCAAGGGGGCGGCGCCCCCTTCACCTCCCAATTATCCTGAGATTTAGGTAGTTTAGAAAATAGGAGATATTTAGGAAAAATAAAAAGATCATTGTTGAGGAAAACATAGTCAAGATTTGTTAAGAAAATAGAAAGCTTGTTTTTAGGAAGGTGAATCCAAACCTATAAGGATTCTCAGTTACATTGCTTGGTGTGCAAGTCCTCTAGGGACTATAAATATAGGGGCAATGTAACTATTCTAATCAAGAAGGAAATAGAGCTTTGCATTTTAAACAAAAACTCTCTCGATCCATGCCTCCCTAGAACCATCGCCCCCTCCTCCCGCACGCACGCAGCCGTTGTTGCCGCTCCTCCCTAGCGTACACCCGTTGCTACCACCTGGCACACGCCACCGTCGCCACCACCGCATGCCCCACTGCCTTAGGCCGCCCCCTAGCCGAGCCACCCAACCCACCCCGGAGCAAGGACCACAACATGAAGGTTGTTGTGAAACCTCCAAATCTTCTCTCCTGAGCATTGGGCAAAATACTTCACCCTCTGGAGTCTCGGGTCCTCCAGTATGATCCCTTATCTCCTCTTGGCTAGTAATGGTGACCGAATCTTCAATTGTGCTTGTTGTAATTGACGTAGTCGTAGTAGCCATAGTGGCAAAAGTAGATGTTCAGACCAAAGTTGTCGGTGAGCCCCCTCGAGCCAAAGTGGTCGAGGAAGGTGAAGTAGACCTCAGTGCTAATTAAAGGACTGCTCAAACTCGGCAATGAAGGCAAGTCATTGTAAACATTGATAACAAAGGTGTTGATAAAGGCTCTTGAGCTATTATAGTGGCCAAAGGTGATAGTGAAACCCTTCATGCAGAAGTGTTGGCGGAGACGAGTCGTCGTAGTCGCCAAAGATATTGGCGAAGCTCCTCATGTCGAAGTGTTGGCAGAGGTGAGTCATTGTGGACGCCGAAGATGTTTGGCGAAGGCCCTCGTGCTGAAGGTGTTGACAAAGGCAATGTTGGGGTAGATGCTGAAGATGCCAACGAAGCCCCTCATGCCAAAGTTTTGGCGAAGGCAAGTTGTTGTAGTCGCTGAAGATATTGACAAAGATATGTTGTCGGTGTTGATGTCAGAGATGTCAAAGAAGCCCCTCTAGCTGCTGGTGTCGAAAGTTAGTCATTGTAGTCGCCGAAGATGATGGTGAGATCTCTCGCATCGAAGTGTTCGTGTTATTGTAGTCGCTGAAGTGTTAGTGAAGCCCCTTCTGCTGAAGTGTTTTCTAGGAGCGATGTTGGGGGAGCCCATGTGGTATATGGGCCAAGTCTCCCCCTAGAAAAGGTCTAACTAGCTAGAGTAAAAATTTTGTCTAGTTACATGTATTTGAGTATGGCTACAAACTAAGAAGACCATACATACAAGCTAATGTAATCATCTGTAAGAAAAAGTTGAACCAGTCGAATCTATAGCATATATGAATATGTTCGAATAAGAACCAACGGACAAGAGAGATCAAAATGGGGAAAATAGGAGAGTGGGGAGAAGAGCAAAAGATTGCTTGGCCATTTATTTGGACACTACTCCTCTTCATTATAGACACACAAGCATAGGCGAACACGGAACACGTACGTACCCAAGGGGCAGCACTAGAAAACAAGACCAAGGCAAGACGGTCCTGGAGGACATGACTGCTTGAGGAGCTTCGTGGCAAGGCCTCAATCCTGAATTCAGAGTGCCCTCGCTTGGACAGGCTAACGGAGACAGACATCCCACTTCAAATCTATCTTCAGGAACCGCTTAATTAAATTAATGTGCGCAAAGCTTTGCTATCTCAACTAGATAAGGCTACCGAAGACAATGCAAATTACTACAAAGAATTTACTACTTGGGTGGGTTTTTCAGAACGATGTACTAGTAGTAGATGTTCTTTTTTTTTTTTGAAACTAGTAGTAGATGTTCTTATAAAGAGGGCAAGAGGCAAAAGATTGTCTAGACAAAGCAATATACAAGATTCTCATACCTAATCTGGTCCACACCACTTGTACTGAACCCCGGTACAAAACTACAAACTCGTATTATATCTCAACAATTTTAGTGATTGAGAAGCTGTACAATGGTTATACAGCATGCAGATGACGGTGCCAGTGCGATGGTCACTATCAGCAAGCAAACAGACCCGAATTGCAAAAGCACTTGAACCACTCCTGCTTTGTCTAAAAGGACGATGTCGCCCCGTGCACGGTCAATGGCGACAAGCAACTTTTCTCCCTCCTTTGTCCTGTTTGAATTCCTACCTCTAAACTTTAGAGGTCTCTAAATTTTAGAGCAATTTAGCTCACTTTTAATGTATAAAACTCTAATGTGAGGTGGGCTAAAATTTAAAGCTAATTTTAGACCACATGTTTGGAGCTTTAGCTCTAACGTTCAGAGGAGAGGATCCAAAGTCCAAACAGGCCCTTAACCATTTAGATGAAGTGAATGTGTACAACAAGGGAATAAGGAGAAACTAGTTTTAGCTCCCAACATATTACTTCATCTAAATGAATCACTTCATAGAATTTACCGTCCACCAGAGCTCTGCAAAGTGGGGGTCCCAACTGTAGCACCCTAGCATCCAACAGATTCATCTTTGTTAGGCGAGCATCGACACTAGCTATGTACTCCCTCCTTCCAACAAAAAAAGATGTAACTATAAAATTTGTGCAAGTAAATCTAGCTTAACTTTAACTAAGTTTATAGTAAATAGTATTAACATTTAGGTCTCTACCTGGATTTACTACAAAAATATATTTCATAATTAATTTAATGATACTTATTTATATCATAAATGTTAGTACTTGTTTTATATAGATTTGAAATCATTTAACTCCTTAAAAGTGAGAATCGCGTCCTTTTGGACAGAGCGAAGTAACTGATTGTTCCTAATCTGATAATGCATTTGATTGTTCATTAAAATGGTTAAAATGAGCAGGATCATCTACCCCATAGTTTTGGCTTGTTCGGAAAAAGTAAAAAGCGACTACGGCTACTACGGACGGTACAGATAAAAATTCGTCCACATAGCCACGTGCAACTGTTGCACAGATAAAAAAGAGTTTGAAACAAGATATGGCAGAGCCAAACAAAGTTAGGCCTGGTTGAGTTCTAGGAAAAAGTCTACTTAACCCCCCACTTATCAAGGGTGGTCTACTTCACCCTCAACTATGAAATCATCTATTTTACTCTCTAAACTTTCTAAAACCGGTCAAATTATTCCTTGGGTGGTTTTCGGACAGTGATTTGGTATAGTAACTGTGGGTTTGCTACAGTAACAATGGTTTGTCTTTTTCTTTTTTATTTATTTCCGCTAAATCTTTGAAAAATCATAGTAAATCACAGAAAAATCATAAAATAGAAAATCCAATTTTGTTCGACTCCACGTGAGTAGATCTACACAGTGAATATATAATATGGTATGCTTTAGTATAAAGTTTTTGTTGTAGCTTTAGATTAATTGGGAAATCCAATTTTGTCTGTAATTAATTGAAATAACTCATAGCTGCAGCTTCTGTGGTCCAATTGTGGTGAAATTTTTATGACTGACTAATTATTGTATGCTTGAACTATAGTAAAAAATTTATACTCATTGGACCATATATAACTTAGTTATAGATAAAACATAGATTTAACATGCTTATTAAATCTATGCTTTATCTATAACTAAATTATACATGATCCAATGAGTACGAAATTTTTACTATAGTTGAAGCATATAATAATTAGCCCACCGTAAAAATTTCACCACAATTGGACCATAGAAGCTGCAGCTATGAATTATTCTAATTAATTACAGACAAAATTAGATTTTCCAATTAATCTAAAGCTACAGCAAAAACTTTATACTAAAGCATACCATATTATATGTTCACTGTGTAGATCTACTCATATGGAGTCCAACAAAATTGGATTTTTTATTTTATGATTTACTATGATTTTTCAAAGGTTCAGCGAAAATAATTAAAAAGGAAAAGACAAAACTACTGTTACGGTAGCAAAAAAGCTGTTACTCTAGCAAACCCACCGTCCAAAACCACTTGGGGAGTAATTTGACCAGTTTTGAAAAGTTCAGGGGATAAAATAGACGGTTTCATAGTTAGGGGTGAAGTAGACCACCCTTATAGATGGAAAGGTTAAGTAGACTTTTTCTTTTAGTTACAGGGTGTAAAGTTTTGAGGTATTACATCGGATATCACAAGGAGATGTCGCATGGGGTGTTCGGATACTAAAATTATAGAATCCGTCAGTAAACCGCGAGACGAATTTATTAAGCCTAATTAATCTGTCATCAGCATATGTGTTACTGTAGCACTTTATTGTCAAATTATGATCTAATTAGGGTTAAAAGATTCGTCTCGTAAAGTAGTCGCAATCTGTGTAATTAGTTATTTTTTAGTCTATATTTAATTCTTCATACATGTATCAAACTTCGATATGATAGGGTATAAAGTTTTAAGGTGAACCTTAGCGGATCAGAGAGAGAGGAAGGGGCAGTAGCATCCAGAACAACAAAAATTTCAGGCTGTGTTTAGATCCAAACTTTGGTGTACCAAAATACACTGTAGCATTTCGTTTGTATTTGGTAATAATTGTCCAACCATTGACTAATTAGGCTCAAAACATTCGTCTCGTAAAGTACAACCAAACTGTACAATTAGTTTTTGATTTTATCCACATTTAGTACTTCATGCATGTATCACAAGTTTGATGTGACGGGAAATCTTTTTTTGCATAGTGCACTTTTCTAGTGATCTAAACACAGGCTCAGTTAACAACCGTCATGTCACGTTCTCACGGCAGTGGTATATGGGGGCACAATAAATTGCAGTCGCTATAGCTTTTTTTTTTAGAGTTTCCTCTGTTTTTAAGAAAGCAACGTTACCGATACATTACTGGGGACACCAGTGTTCGAGAGATAGGGTGGGTTTAGCTGGGTGAAAAATTTTTAGAAAAATATCACATCAGATGTTTCGTGCGATATTGAAAGAGGTTTTCGAAAACTAATAAAAAAAACTAATTATATAGCTTGTCTGGAAATCGCGAGATGAATTTATTAAGCCTAATCCGTCATTAGCACATTTGTTACTATAGCACTTTAGTGTCAAATCATAAACTAATTAGGCTCAAAATATTCGTCTCGCGATTTCCAACCAAACTGTGTAATTAGTTTTTTTCGTCTACATTTAATGCTTCATACATATGCTGCAGGATTCGTTACTGTAGTTTTTTCTGTAGTTTTTCGTGAAAAGTTTTTGGATCTAAACACACCCATAGCAAGACAAAAGAAAAATACATCTTAGAGTTCAACAACATCAGAAGCTGTAACACAACTAGGCTTGAAAGCTTCCATCCAGTTCATGATGTCATCCTTGGTCTGGAGAATTCGCTCCCTATCCGCTTCCTTCAGCGTGGTACACCACTTCTGCAGCCATGATAAAGGTCGCTACAAAATTTGTAATACCAAATATTAAATTTTGAACCCTTTTGTAGTGCGCAAGTAAAAGGCTCATCTTGGTTTCACGAGAAAATTACCGGAAAGACGCAAAAGAACTAACGGCCACCATGGACGCCGACTCGCTCTGCTTGCAAGATAAGACTGACGAAACTGACGAACAGCATCTTGCAGAATGGCTGCCTCCGCACCAGCCATGGATGCGTCGTCCTCTGTGGAGGCGGACAAGCTGCGGAATCAGGAAACCCTCGCCCTCCCGGCCCGCTCCTCCCTGCCGCCTTCTTCCGCTCGGCTGAATCCAACACTCGATGTCTCTCCCGTCTGATTCATGCCCAGATCACCCCCTGTTCTGTCCTATTCGAGCAGCGAGGTTGCCTCCTCCAACTCCAGCGATGTTAGGAGATTCAAAAAAAAACTGTTGAATCTGGGGTGGTGGTGGCAGGCCTGGGACGGTGAGGCCGCGGTGGCGCCGCGGGCCTAGGTAGCGGAGGGCGGCGGATGGCGGCGGCGGATCCGGCGGGGAGCCAACAGGTCGCCCAGGTCTTTCTCATGACTAGTAAACTGCAACTTGCAAAAAGTCGTCGGTTCCCTTCCTTGGCACTTCTTCTGCATTGGCTTGTGTATGCCGCCACCGCCAGTTTGACGTCGCATTTTCGCCATTGACAAGATCACCAAACGCCCCTCGCTGAGATCTGTTCTGTCTCCTCCAGCTAAGGTTGCAGGTGCAAAAGCCAGGTGCTCCATATCACCTTGTAAGTTCTCCGAATCATCCCCTGCTTCTCCGTATTTGATCTTCTTCTCGATAGTTTGATTTCATACATTTCATATTTCGTTCCCATAATATTCTTGAACATAATTGGTATATGCTAAGCAAGAGGAATCAGTCACATACAGGTTAATTGTACTTGCTACAGTAAAAACAACTATGGAATTGTGTGGCAGGGTGCTCTTCTTATATTCTGAGTCTTAACTGAAAAGCTCTTTTAGTTATTAAAAAAAACTGTTTTGAATCCGAGACCTTGAATACTCCGTGCAGGTGTGTGTGTGTGTGTGTGTTTCGCGATCGAAGATTCCTCTATTGCTTGCTAGTGCACTACTACTACTTCATGACTGCATGAGCATCTCATCTCATATAGAGATAGCAGAGCAAACAGAGCTTGCACATTGATTACTGATTAGGCTACTCTTCCTCAAGACACACAGGGCGGCAACACCAACCTTGAGGTGCGAGATGCCAAAGAAGTCCGATGTATGGCAGCACTTCACCCGTGTCATGGATGAACATGGGAAATTCGTCAACGAAGCCGAGTGCAACTATTGCCAGAAGGTGCTTAAAACAAAGGATGGTACGGCCAACATGTGGAAGCACTTGAGAAAATTTCATCCACAGGAAGCTGCTACTGTTACTGCTGTGGGTTTTGGCGCAGTTCCGCCGCCTTGTGCTCTGTCACCAGAATGCCCTGGTGGGTCGTTGGATCGCGCGTCTGGCCTGCAGAAAGAAGCCAGCAAGCACCTCGCCCAGATGATTGCGTTGCGTGGATATGATCCCTCACTCCTAGAAGACGACTGCTTTAGGAGCTTTGTGGCAAGCATCAATCCTAAATTCAAGGTGCCCTCGCGCATGGACATGGAGGAGATCTGCGATGGTGTCTTTGATGAAAGAAGGAAGGATCTCTTCGACATGATAAGGCATGCTCCTGGGAGGCTCAGTTTGGCAGTGGGTACAGTTACAGCCATAGAAAGGGAAGTCTTATATACGGCATGCCACTTCATAGATGATGAATGGAACCTTCACAAGGTAATCATGGATGCTTACGTCGATGGATATCTCCTTGACCCTCATGGACCTTTACTAGGAGTTCATCAAGTTACTTTCCCTCCAGATGGAATTGATTCTATTGATAAAGTCATGGATGGTTTGTCACAGCGTGATGTTTTAGATAATCTCTTCTTTATGGTATGGGAAACCAAGCAGGGTCACAGAGTTAATCGCCTCGAGCTGAAGAATCAAATAGAGCAAAACAAATCAAATGCCAATCTGCCAACGAGGACAGAACTAACTAGTAACACTTACATGGACAGTGTGATTCACTCCATTGCTGGACTCCTCACTTTAGATCCGAGTTTCATTGTAGAAGATATAACCTCTCACTTGGAGGATTTAGATTTGACTAGACAAAAGACCCAGAAGTTTCTTTCAGAGCTCGGTCTAGATAACCTATGGGCATGTGATGAAGACTGGTACTCGAGCTACTGTTCGCTGCAAGTCCTTCGCAAGGAAGGCCGTACTCCAAATATAGGCTCAGTATTCGCTGAACTATTATGTAACATTTGGGGGCAAATGGACCGTTCCATCCAAAGGATTTCTGCCTTCAACTCTCCCACTTCAAATCTCTGTCTCGTAGAATTGTTTAAGCTTAGGGATGTTTTGCAGTCGGAACTAGCACGAGCAAGTGGAGACAATGCAAATGCTTACAAGCTATCCAATGGTTTTCTAGAACACAACGAAGGCAAGGATGTTGCACATGTTCTTGGAGAAGCAATGGACAGTTTAGATAAAAGCATAAAAGATTCATACCTGGTATGGTCTATACCACTTATACTGGATCCCCGGTACAAGCTCACATACATAGAATTCATCTTCAAAAGGGCATTTGTCGATCCTTCTGAGGCCGCATACTACATTTCCGGAATAACAGAACAAGTGAAGGAGCTGTATGCTGATTACATTGAATATGGTGCTCGAACCAATAGTGCAAATTCAGCTCTTGTCACAGTGACGGCCACCGGCAGCAGTGCTGATCCATTAGCAGAAGCATGGGCTGAGCATTGCAGTTTGCGGGATGGCAGAAGCTGCACAACTGATGTTGACAGTTACCTGCAGGCTGAGATGGAACTTGATCGTTACCTGCAAGATTTCCTTGTCCCTCCAACAGAGAGTTTTGACATTCTCAAATGGTGGAAGGAGAACAGCTGGAATTACCCGACAGTGGCTCAAATGGCAAGGGACGCTCTGGCCATGCCAACATGCAGTAAACTTTCTTCTAACCAACTCGCCCTCGTCAAGAGCATCCTTCGCGGTTATTCGAAGGCAGCATATGGAGATAAACCTTAGAAGACCAAGAAGAAGAACAGGGTGCATGGTGAAGAAGACATGATTCACAGTAGCCTAGGCTCCCTCCCTCCTAATAAGTTTGACTAGAGGTGTGTTCAGTTGGTGAAAAGTGGGTGAAAAATTACTGTAGCACTTTTTGTTGTTATTTGGCAAAATTTATCAAACCATGGACTAACTAGGCTCAAAAGATTCGTCTCGACATTTACAGACAAACTATGCAATTAATTATCTTTTTTACCTACATTTAATGCTTCATGCATGCGTCCAAAAATTCGATGTGATGGGTGGAAGAGGAAATATTTTGGGTTTGCATAGAAAGTGAACACACCCTAGGTATAGAGAAAATATTAGCAACATTTGCATCTCTAAATAAGTTTATTATGAAAATAGATTCAACGATCTATCTAATGATACTAGTTATGTACTATAAATATTTAGTCAAAGTTAAAAACGTTTGACTCCTCGAAAAGCAAGAACGACACTTATTTTGAGATGGAGAGAGTATTGCATAGATTCAAGACAGACACCAATCTATTGGCATGACCAAAAAGTCGACAAAGAACTTCTAATCCATGTGTTGCTCCTTCCTCATCGTGCTCTGTACCTTGCAATCTTAGCTTCTTCTCTGACCACACCTCTAAGCTCACCAACATACTCTTTCCTCGTGTTCCCAGTCTAAAAGTTTTGACACCACCAGCGACATTGATTCCTAGTCTAAAAGTTTTGGCACGGCCAGTGACATTGATGAAAAGGACACATCCAGATAGAATGTGTCGATTCCAGTGATCATGGTCAAATCCAACATTTTTCATGGCAATGATATAGGAGAGAAACATGTTCTGGCGGTGAAGATTATGACGAAATCATGAAAAGCATACCACGTATGGACCTCCCTGCGTGTGCGATTTCTTCATACTTCGTCGTTTTGACTCTGGTATATTAGCACTTTTTTATTGCATCCATAGGACCATTAGAATATGTATAACAAATATTTAGCAATCATGTTAGTCCCAGTGCTTGTGTTGTCATCTAAAACACCAAAATCATACTAGACCATGCATAGGGCACATGATCTTTACAGCCTGTGGAGGTGCTGGACAATCATGTTGCATGAAGTGGGCATCAACGGTGTTGAAGGACCGGAAACGGCGACCAGAGGCGGGTGAATAGAAGCCTCAAATTTCTTTCGAAACTTTCGACCGCTGTCTCAAAATCAACCCCCAAAAGGCACACAGACAAGAGCTACAAAAACACGAGCCACCAAGAGTTAAGAGACCCTAAAGACGATCCTTAGATCCCTAGAAACCCAATGCAAAAAACGGAACTCGAAACGGAAACCGAACGGGCGAGAAACGGATCGGATTGCGGACAGTCTGCTACAGTGCCGCGGACAGTCCGCCGGTCAAAAATCTGAAAACGAACTTTGCGAAAGTAGTTCTGTTCTCGACTAAAAAACCACTGCTACAGTACCGCGGACAGTCCGGGCTTGGAGGCCGGACAGTCCATAAGTACGGACACCGTGCAGCAAAGAAAACACAGAAAAACTCTCAACTCCTGGACTGTCCGCTACTTGCCCATGGTATATACTAGCGGGAACCCCGTGCACTTGCACAGGTTAGAAAAAACTTGCAAACTTGCATTAATTAAAAGAGATGGGCAAAAACAGTACATGGGCATGACGGTAGTGTTCATGGCCATGACGGCTATTGTTCATGTGCATGACGTGGTACTATTCATGGGCATGGTGGATGTTTACCGTTCTGATATAAACAGTAAAATGAGTCACTGACAGGAAGTATAGAAATAAGGGTAAGGATAGATATGGTTTAGGTTCATTATAGACGGTCAAACGGGTGGTCCGGTCATAGAATGATTTGGCATGGTCCTTGTTACGTGGGCTGTTGGATTGAGAGGAGAGAGTCGAGGAGAGTGGCGGCGACGGACGCGCTACAGTACCCACGGCGCTACAGTGCCGCACGTACTGTTCACGTCGGTGAGAGAAAGCGAAGGCCCGGCGGCTAGGGCTATGAGGGGGCGCTGGGAACGCCGGCCGCGGGGTTTCGCCCACGGCCGGCAAGAGAGAAGATTTTTCCTTCTAATCTCTTGCTTGATTAGATTGATACATCTCCTCTCCTTATATAGAGAAAATGTCTTACTTAATCCCTAAGCAAGCGACTAATGAACCCTAACGGACTAAGGTCCAATAGGCCCTTGACTCTTCTAACACTACACCCCACCTGGACATGCAGCTCGTCCTCGAGCTGCAACTTAACGATAACTCTGCTAGACACAAACTTAACACCTACAAACAAGTCTTTTACATCTCGGCTTATTTTATTGACCTGAAATAGAGTGCGACTCTTTATTTTTTATTTTTGGAGATACGGCGGACACCCTCCTCGTAATGAACATGCACGTGTATAGCCACCTGGATCATATGGAGCCCACCGGAACGAGAGGGGTGCACGGGTATAGCCACCTATGGGTGGCCACACACCCGTGTCCCCAAATGCCGACGCTGTAGACACCGAGTTCGCCACCCGAGGTGGCGATGCCACGCCCGATCTCCATGACGCAGCAGACGAGATCGGGGCCCTCCATGTGGCGAAGCGTAGCCTGGTGGCGAAGCAAAGAAACATGGGGCACAGGCACCAGCTACAACCCACGCATCTTCCGCGCCTGCCGTCGCGCCAGGAGTCCGCGTGCTGCAGCCTGTAACCGCACCGCCGTCAGGACCGCCTCCCGCATCTTCTGGCGCATCTCCTGCAGCCGCTGCCGTGCTCGGAGACCGCGCGCAACAGCCTGCAGCCGCACCACAGCCGACACTTGGTGAATAAGCATCGGTTGCGCTGCGATGTCCTTTCGCTGCTTGATCTGCTGTGCGGTGTCTGCCTTCGCGCGGCGAAGCACCGCTTGGAGGAACTGCGACGGGGTGCGGGGCTGAATTAGCTGCAGATCGCACAGCCGCCGCACTCGCCGGCGCGCCAGGAGGCCACGCGCCGCCGCCTGCAGCCGCACCGCCGCCGACACCTGGCGCGCAAAAGCCGCCTGACGGCTCTCCATGGCGGCCAACCATGCGTTGATGTCGGCCAGCGCCTTGGCGAGCTGATCCCACAGCGGTTCATCGAAACTTGGCATCTTCGATACCAGATTGTTATGTGGACTGTTGGATTGAGAGGAGAGAGTCGAGGGGAGCGGCGGCGACGGACGCGCTACAGTACCCACGGCGCTACAGTGCCGCAGGTACTGTTCACGTCGGCAAGAGAAGCGAAGGCCCGACGGCTAGGGCTGTGAGGGGGCGCTGGGAACGCCGGCCGCGGGGCTTCACCCACGGCCGGCAAGAGAGAACGTTTTTCCTTCTAATCTCTTGCTTGATTAGATTGATACATCTCCTCTCCTTATATAGAGAAGATGTCTTACTTAATCCCTAAGCAAACGACTAATTAACCCTAACGGGCTAAGGCCCAATAGATCCTTGACTCTTCTAACAGTCCTAGTAGACACAATGCTCTGACCGTGCCGTGTTGTGTCATCGTGCCCACTTATTGGCCTAGACATGACACTAGAGAGACTCGACTTAGGAATCTATATGTCAGGTGGTCTCTCTTTCTCTTATATATAAAAAATTATAACTTTTTCATATAAAATCGGATGAAGATAAACTTTATATCAAAATTGTGTAGCTCAACACGATCTACATCTTTGCAATTGATAACTTTTTATTTGAGATCACTTTGATGCCCTACATACCAAAGTTGTAGCCTTCAATGCGAGTTACAACTTTGTAGTTGATAACTTTTATATTTTAGAACATTTCAATATGCAAATATTTATTTTAAGTTGTTAAATTTTGAAATTCAATTTTAAGTTTTTTTAAACTTCCTCAGATGTTGACATGATCTATAACCAAGTTTTGGGGGAAAAAAGGAACAAAGGGTCCTCAAATAGCTTGGTAAAATAGCTCATTATAGATATATGTGCATGGGAGACGGTGAAACCACAGGTCATGTTGTTCCTTGATGCTTTCTATACTGCAGCTCGACAGACTTGGGGCGGATCAACCGATCTTATATGGTGCTCATCCCCAAAATGGCAAAATCTTGGTGCAATAACAACGGTTGATGCATTCCGCCCAATCTGCCTACAAAACTGCAATATAAAAATTCTAGCAAAGGTTGTCATCACCAGCTCCAGCTGCCTGCAGCGTGAGATCAAGGGACTGATCGACCTGACAAACGGGTTCCCTCTTTTCTGCGAGTAAGATCAATCTCTTTTCGCCCAGAAGTCTTTCTCATCATGACTAGTAAACTGCAACTTGCAAGAAGTCGTCGGTTCCCTGGGCACCTCTTGTGCGTTGGCTTGTCAATGCCGCCAGTTTGGCATCGCCTTTTTGCCATTGACAATATCACCAAAGTACCAAACGCCCCTCGCTGAGATATGTTCTGTCCTCCAGCTACAGCTAAGGTGCGCAGGTGCAAGCTCTAGGCGCTCCATCACCTTGTAAGTTCCTCGAATCAACCCCTGCTTCTCAGTATTTTCTCTTACTATCTTCTTCTGGATAGTTTGATTTCATACATTTCATATTTCGTTCCCATAATATTCTTGAAAATAATTGGTACTCAATCCATCCCAAATTATAAGACGTTTGACTTTTTTGACACCAAGTTTGATCACTCGTCTTATTCAAGAATTTGTGCAAAATATCACTTCTTTTGTCGTGGCTTGGTTTATTAATAAAAGTTCTTCAAGAATGACTTAAATTTGACTATGTTTGCACAATTTTTTTAAATAAGATGAGTGGTCAAACTTGGGGTCAAAAAAGTCAAATGTCTTATAATTTGAGAAGGAGAGAGTATATGCTAAGCAAGAGGAATCAGTCACATACAGGTTAATTGTACTTGCTACAGTGAAAACAAGAACTATGCAATTTTGAGTAGCAGGGTCCAGTGTTCTTCTTAGGCTTAATGGAAAAGCTCTTTTAATTATTCTTTTTTCAAAAAAAAAAAAAAAGCTGTTTGGAATCCGAGACATTTGAATACTCTGTGTGTTTTTGCGATCGAGCATTCCTGTATTGCTTGCTAGTGCGCTATATATTGTTTCATTGACTGCATGAGCATCTCATCTCATATATAGATAGCAAAGCAAACCATTAACCAAGCTTGCACATTGATTAGGCCACTCTTTACTCAAGTCAAGACACACAAGGTGGCCACACCAAACCAACCACGAGGTGCGAGATGCCAAAGAAGTCCGATGTGTGGCAGCATTTCACCCGCGTCACGGATGACCATGGCAAATTCATCCACAAAGGCGAGTGCAAGTATTGCAGGAAGGTGCTTAAAACAAAAGATGGTACGGCCAACATGTGGAAGCACTTGAGAAAATTTCATCCACTGGAAGCTGCTGCTGTTACTGCTGTGGGTTTCGGGGCAGCTCCACCGCCACAGCAGCAACCGCCGCTACCCCCGCCTTCGTCCTGTACTTCATCCACCGGAAATGGAAGCATGTGGGAAGAAGCCAGCAAACACCTCGCCCGGATGATCGCGTTGCATGGACACGATCCCTCGGTCCTGGAGGACGCCTGCTTCAGGAGCTTCGTGGCAAGCCTCAGCCCTGAATTCAGAGTGCCCTCGCGCGTAGACATAGAGGAGATGTGCGATGGCATCTTGGACGACGCAAGGAGGGATCTCTTTGACAGGCTAAGGCGTGTTCCTAGGGTGATGATCAGCTTGGCAGTCCAAAACACTCGAGGTAGGGGAAGTCGTGTATTTAGCGTGCCACTTTATCGACGACGAATGGAAAGCACACAAGCTAGTCCTGGGCTCTCATGTAGCTGCACAGCGTCAAGACCTTGACGATGTCATTGATAATGTCGTGAACGAGACCGTTTACGTTTCAGAGTATGGTATCAAGTATAGGCAGTCCATGGTGGCATATGAAATAACGGACGACAGTTTTCACCCTCGACTGAAGGATTACCTGCACACAGAAGCTTCTCTAGTGAGCAAAGAGATATGTTGTACGACCTCTGTGGACAGTGTGCTTCACGCCATTGCTCTATGCCTTCTCCCTAGTGTGGAGTTCAACGTGGAGTTAGACTCCAGTATAGACAAATTACATTTGACTAGACAAAAGCGTCAGCAAATTCTTTCAATTCTTGGCCTGCATAACCCTTCGACATATGCCGAAAAGTGGTATGCATGCTATTGTTCTCTTAAAATCCTTTGCAACGAAAGACATCATTTTTCAATTGTTACTGAAACCTTTCTTATTACTGTACCATTGTGCACCATTTGGGGGGAGATATACGGTGCCATTCAAAGAATTTCTGACTCGAGTCATCCCACTTCAAATCTCTGTCTTCCAGAGCTGCTCAATGTGCGGAAAGTTTTGCTCTCTCAACTAGACAAGGTTACCGGAGACGATGCGATCTACTACAAGGAATTTACTTGGGTTTTTCAGAAAGATGTAGCAGATGTTCTTGAAGAGGCAAAAGACTGTATAGATAAGGCAATACAAGATTCATACCTAATCTGGTCTATACCACTTGTACTGGACCCCGGGTACAAACTAAGGTTATATCTTGATAATTTCAGTGATGCCTTTGGCCCCGAGGTTGCTGCCAATTACTTCTCCCAGGTAACAAGGAAACTTGAGAAGCTCTACACTGACTATGCTGAAGATAGCCGAGCCAGTGCGATGACCATTGTTAGCTCTGATCCATTGCAACAACCAGCATCAGATGAGTATCGCCCGGCAGAGGCCCTGACAGAGCTCAGTCATTACCTGAACGATCCTCTTGTCGAAGCAACAAAAGGTTTTGACATCCTTAACTGGTGGAAGGATTGTAGCCAGAGTTATCCTACGGTGCCTAGGATGGCCAGGGACGCTCTAGCAATGCCTGCAAGCAGTAAGCTTTCCTCTGATCAAATTGCTCACGTTAGGGGCATGGTTCGTGGTTATTCCAACGCAGCATTCGGTGATGTGCCTTTCTAATAGGACAAGACGAAAATGAAGATGACTGAAGACATGATTCAGACATTCATTCTCCTGTTGTAATAATGTCTGCTACTTCTGTATGTCATCTCGTTTGTTGCAACATCATTCAGACATTCATTCTTTCCTAGTTGTTGTAATAATGTCTGCTACTTCTGTATGCCGTCTCGTTTGTTGCAACATATTCGACTCCTGTTTCCCCTTGTTTTTTTTCCTGAGCAAAATTTACGAGCAGTCCTCAAACTTGGCACAGGTGTTATCCCCGTTCTCCAACTCAGGACATGCCATTTGAAGTCCCTAAACTTAACTCTTGATGTCATACGTCCACCAACTCAATAAATGCCATTTTTGGATGCCTAAAGTTACTTTCGGGTGTTATTTGAGTTCAAATGAGTCATGACCTGCTCTTGGCATTGACATGGCAATGCCATTTTTGGGCCATCGGGCATAGACTACACTTTAGGCTTGCACCATGGCACTTATGATCTACGCGGCAGTAAAGCTTGAAGTTAGATCTAGGAGTGGACAATGATGAGGAGATAAATATTTAAGCCCAATAATACTCTAAAGGAATCCCAAAGATCATCAAGGTCATAGCCACATTTGGTCTCACTTAGTAAACCAATAATGATGATACCAAGTTAATAAAATCAATAGGGAGCTCTAATTTTGTCTTTCTCCAATAGTTCCCTATAGTTAGCTTCCTAAAATTCGATAACCAGGAAGGAGGGGTGCTCGGACAGATAGCAAGCACAGAGCGCGCGTGCATATTTGTGAGTTTGTTGAGGAGATTTACCAATTGCATGGGAGAGCTCCTAGGTATGCAGGAATTGCATCAGTATTGAACACTTGAACTCTGCTTTGTCTGAATGGATGATGTCCTACACGAGACACACATCCCATTCCGCAAGTGAGAGCTCCTCCACGTTTGATTCCTTGTAAGCCATTGTGTAGCTAAAAGCGATTCTCGATAAACCATTTAGATGAAGTGATCATGTGCAAGAAGGGAATAAGGAGAAACTAGTTCTAGCACCCAACATCATCTAAGAAAATCACTTCATAGAATTTACCGTCTGCCAGAGCTCTGCCAAATAGGGAGCCCAACTATAGCACCCTAACAGCTCCAACAGATGTTACACAAGCATCAACACTATGCAACTGATTGTTCCTAGTCTGATTATGCATTTGATTGTTCATTAAAATGGTGAGATTGAACAGGATCATCTACCCCAATAGTTTGTGTGTTATGCCAAAGATATCTAGAAGGCTTGTATAAGCACCAAGGTCAAAATATTTAAATCTACACAAGAACCATGCGTAGAACCATCATAACACCAAAAGCACTAACGTCATTTAAAACTGCTGGCAGCCAAGTACTTTAGCAACTCGGGAGCATCAAATGTAGATGAATGGGAACTTGGCAGTGCTGTTTGAACTTATCACCTTCTTCAGCCTTCATTACCGAGGTAGAGCAAAATCTATTGTATTGTTTGCAAACAAAAGAAGAAAGTTTAATCAGAAAATGTGCAAGATGAGGGGCCTTGGTCATAATCAGAAACTGGCAAAGGATACTTTAGCTTCAAATATCTGAAAATATAAGCACATTGGTACAGTGGGCAAAAATGAAGCACAAAAGGCAGCCACTGTTTGTTAAATGCCTCAACTTAAGAATACAGCAGGGCAGAATGTAATAAGCACATTGATGTGGTGGGCAGAAATACAGGAATTTAAATTTTAGATGTCATGAAAAAACTAAACAGCAAATGAAAATATCTGACATAAAGTATACCCCTCTGGAAATTGTAAGGATCACACCAAATTCTCATGTGCATCAGTTCTTCAAAAATGCAGTTTGTCATTTATTTGACAAAAGATTTAGTAACATTGTGGTCTGATTGCAACAAAGATAACCAACACATAATTACCAAAAATTTTAAGGATCTGAAACACATCTCTGTTACTCCATCGAATGATGGAATCAGATTTAAACGCTATCAGCTAATCCTTACTGAATAACACGAAGATATTGAAACATTAAATCATGATGCAGTAGCACATGAGCCATTCTCTTTAGCAATTTGTCACTAGCCATGGTCAGATGCGCTTGGTCAAACCTATCAGGGTGATATCTAAACAGCAATTAGAACGATGTTGGTCTGTTGACAATACAAGATAACAACTACTCGGTACGTGATTGAAACAATATTGTTTTCTACAGTAGTCCCTACATCAATTGTCCAACCTAAATAGTCTATATCAATGCAGCCATGCCGGAATGCACTACCTAAAGTACAATTGAAGCGGTGCAGCCTTAAGAATTTTAGAATATGCACAGAATTTTAGGTGAAAAACATCTTACAAAGAGGAAAACAATCGATACAATAAGATAATCGCTATAGGCATCACCATATATATCATTCTTAGATCCCCTAGTAGCATATAAACACAAGTTGATGTTGTTTCACTGAGTAAATTAGGTGTACAATCACACATAATTCATTGCTAGCCAACGAGCAACATGATGCTCTTCAAGGCTAACAAATTAAATTAGAAGAGATTCACTAAATCCAGTGATTTCGTATACAACCCTCCCAGACCAGAGTAATGTGATGCCTAAACTTTCACATCCCAACTAGATACATGGAATAAATAAAATTTACAAAATCCGTTCTGAAATGTTATACCCCATTTCATGAACATGTCAGACAACAGATGCAACTCATTTCAATTCTCACGCGAACAAAGTAATCCTACTTCAGCATCGGGATTCACAGAACAAGCAACAGAAATATCACTAACCAACGAGGATTTGCCCATCCAATTGCAAAAATACAGAAAAGAAGGGACGCCAAGGGTTCAGTGGTTCACCTTGTGAGAGGCAGCTCCAGCACGCGGAGCCGGCGGCGATGCAGGACCGCAGCCGGGCGGAGGCCACCGCGCTGTGCAGCGGCATGAGCGACTCCAAACTCGCCAGCGCCGCCGCTACGAGGGGCCTGAGACAGGAAGGAAGAACAAAAGCACACACACATTTTCAGGCTTCCAGAGTCACTTGGAGCGAAGACCCAGCTAAATGGCGAGAACAGACAGGGGACTCAGGGGGGCGTTGTGCTCGACCTGCGGATGCGTGGCGGTGCGACAGGAGACGTCGCCGCCAGGAATGGTCTCTTCATCGAGGATCTCGACCGGAGCGCCACTGACCTCGTGGCGGCGGCGGCGGCGGAGCGGCACAAGGACGCCATGGTTTCTTGCGATGGAGGACGGCCGGGCGGACAACAGCAGCTTTGGGTTGGGTCACAGGCTTGATTCTGCTACAGAGTTTTTCACCATGGGCTCGATTGAATTGGACCATAGTGTGATATGGGCCTCTCAGCCTCTGATCAATTGGGCTCAGTGCCTCCGTCGCTAAAAAGCCCACTACGTCTCCTCGCCAGCCACACTCCCTCCAGCACGTAGCAGTCCAGTCGCGGAGTCGCCCGGCAGCAGGCCAGCAGAGGAGCCGGCCTCGCCTGACGCCCCAGCCGACCCCCAACACAACGGGTCCTCCAGCACTGCGCAGGCGGATTCTGACAGGCGAGGACGACCCTCTGGCAGGCGGCCCCTTGTGAGTCCGTAACCCAAAGTCACAGTGCCTGCCTGTCATTTAGGGATTTCTGAAACTGTGCTTAGAGATTGCGCATCTGTTAAATTGGCGTCTGATTCGATATTTGAAATGTTAGGGATCTGCTCATTTGCGTAGCTTACTGCTTTGGCAGGAAGTCGGAGCCTAATTTGTGCTTGTTGTCTGTGTTTTGTGTATTGTTATAGGAAGTCCGTTTACCAAATTTGTGTTGGATTACACCGTATTGTTTATTAGATTTTCGGTTAGGCATACACTGGGTTCTAATCCTGGATACACCACTGGTTTACAGTAGGCTGAAATAGTATATAACCGATGGAAGCATGAGAAAAGACTTAGGTGCACTGAAAACTATATGTCCTGCTGGAATGCAATGGACAGGGGCTTGTCTCTGGTTTTCTAGAAAAAAGACTTGATGCTATTGTACTTATATTGTTTTGCTTTGTGGGTAACTACTAGGATTTGGTTGACTTGACGATGATGTAAATTAGGGTGTTCCTAGTAGCTCATGAGAAGGCAGCTATGGCATTGTTACCACTGATCAATGTTCAGCAGTAGTTGGTATCAACTGCAAATATGCTATGTTGTTCATTTAGTACATCAGAAAAGGAAAGCGTTGTTAACTTTTCAGTAGCTCTAGTTTTCTGTTGCCGTTTTTTTGTTTCCTGTCAAAATAGAGTTTCACTTCCTAATAAATCATATAGTATAGTAGTACATATCCGAGTTCCAGATAACATTCTCAACTAAATTTCTTCTTTGGCAAAAAGACAATATCTAAATATGCAGAATCACCACATAAATTTATTTTCCAAGCTTGACATATACATACTACCATGCTGTCCAGCGGGAGCACATTAAGGTATACAAACACTAAGATACACAGAATTCATTTCAGGGGCGACGGCCGCCGATCCATGGCTGAAGAACATGCAGCAGAGACTTGTCCACATGCCAGTATAGCCACCTCCTCCCGTTGCCCACCAGCAGCGTGGTTGCTACCACGATGGCCAAGCCCGAAATGACCCCTGCCTCAACCGACAAAACTTCCCAACCCAGCTCTTTGGAAGAGCCTGCTGTAGCAGCAGCTGGTGTTGTGTGGTTGGTATTGCGTTGGCGTGGCAGTGGCTTCCCGCACAACCCGTCATTCCCCAGAAACGACGTGGCTGGGACAGGGCCGGCTCTATAATTATAAGGGCCCTTGGACAAGCAAGATGATAAGGGCCCGTTAAACTAATTTTTAATATTAAAATTACTGTATATATAGTACAAATAATAAAAATTACTTTGCAATATATGTATAACTCGTAAAACATAACAGTAGTGTAACAAAAAAAAACCAGATCAACGTCCTTGCCATTGCCGGTCGCCAGGTGAGGAGCGAATTAGATGTGCATCGGCATCTCGTCTCCTCATCAGGATAACGTGTTGATGAGCAGGGTCGCGGCGGCAGGAAACGATCAAATCAAACGTCACCTGAGCTCCGCTCCATGGATCCAGGTTATGTAGGATAAGACTAGAAGGAAAAATTACCTATGGCTTAAGCTAGTTTGTGATAGGCCTTCAAATGCTTATTATGCCAAATAAAAAATTATATGTACTAATTACCTATATGGTCTTGGGCCCCCTAGCTCCATAGGCCCCCGGCAGTCGCACTGCCTGCCCACCCCTTAGAGCCGGCCCTGGGCTGGGAATGTCAAGAGCTGGCTGGATTGTGGTATAGGCCCTGACAGGCGGTTGTAGGAGAGGTTGAGCACCTCGAGGAATGACATCTGTGCCATTGCAGGAGGGATCTCCCCGGAGAGCTGGTTGTCAGAGAGATCAAGGGATTCCAGCTGCAACATGTTTGCAATCCGGTGAGGGATCCTGCCGGAGAAGGAGTTCCTGGACAGGTTGAGCTCCTTGAGAAGCTTGAGGTCGCCGATCTCGTCGGGAATGATACCCTCAAAGTTGTTGTTTGAGAGGTCAATGGACATGAATGCTGAAAGTATATGTACCTGAGTTATTTCTCGCCCCTTGAGCGTAACCGTGATCGCTTCGCTGTAGTATGGATGGTAAATTGGAAATACTACTGATAATGATGTTGATGGTGCGATAATTCCAACATACATGCTGGGAGCTCCTGAAGAAACCACCATCATAGCTTTGAACTGCTTGAGGAATCGTGTAGGTATGCTGCCATTAAAAGAGTTTGAAGAAAGGTCCAGAACCTGCAGTTTGTTCATCCCGTAGTAATCAATGGGACCATGAAACTTGTTTGACCTCAGAACAAGCACTTTCAAAAAAGGAAGAACTCCAAGCCACATTGGATAAGTACCCATTATGAAGTTGCATGTGACAGTTTATCATAGACACCGACAATTTTCCCTCCAACATGTTGCCGTTGAGATCTATTATTTGAAGTGCACAATTCTCGTCGATGTCTTGAGGCAAGGATCCATTGAAATTGTTACCTCTTAAGTTCAGTACCTGAAGCCCGTTGTTTTGTTTCAACAAACAAGGTGGCATTAATCCACTGAAGTTGTTAAAAGAATGATCTAGAACTTCTATATTAGTTGCATCGCAGATCAAATGGGAAACTTCTCCAATAATGCTATTGTTTGCCAATGACAGGGACAGGGGGTTGTCATAGCTGCTAATGCGTGACCAAAACGCGAGCATGATAGAAGAATTGAAATGGTTATTGGAGTAGTCTAATTGGTAAATTTGTAGTGGGGGTAGTGGGGGTGCTCCCTTAATCATGTTGGAATGGAGATCAAGATAAACAAATGATGTATTTGATAAATCTGTGGCAACACCGGTAAATAAATTATGGGAGAGATTAAGGGTAGTGGTAGGGTTAGGTTCAAAATCATCTGTTGCTGCAGTTCCCCATATCCAATCGGGTATGCGTCCACCAATATCGTTATTTGAAAGGTCTAAATAGTAAATACATCTCTGTTGCATCAAGAATTTAGGTACACATGATAGGTTACATGATGCCAACTTCAGTTCCGATATTCCTGGATATTCTGCGTAGGAGTGATTGCCATCTTCCTCTACGATAGACATCTTATTATAGGATAGAGATAGATATAGGAGGTCCTTAATATTCTTCATGAAACTTAGATCCACTGTTCCAGTGAGATTGTTTGATGAAAGATCCAACACTTGTAGTCCTACAAACTGCGACGATATTTTTGGGATTGGTCCTTGCAGTTTGTTATTGCTAACATCAAGTCTTGCCAACTTAGAAGGTATATTGGGATACAAAAGAAAATTCCCAGTGAAATTGTTTCGCTAGAGATCCAAAAACTTCAAAGAACGGTGGGAAAACAAAGGTGCAGGTATCACACCACTTATTGAGTTGTTACGAAGAACAAGATTGGTTAGGTTATGTAGAGCAAGGTAGCCATCAGAAGGTAATGAACCATCTAGGTTGTTACTTGATAAGGCAATTGATGAAATCATCAGGCACTGAGCAAAGGATGGGATTTGGCCATGGAATTGGCAATTAGAAAGTTCCAACTCTATCAGGTTTCGGAGGTTACCAATAGATGCAAGTATGTTCCCTGAAAACTGGGTTCCACAAAGCCTCAAAACCTGCAACGTACTGCCTTTATGAACTCGGGTAACTCTCCACATAGATTCTCATTCCATGCATGATACATCCAGCACTACCAAACTTTTGATATGAAATATCCTTGGAGGGAAGGTCCCAGTCAATCCACAGCTTTGGAGACTAAGAACTGTGAGCGGTGAGAACTCTTTGAAAGTTCTGGCACAGGAGCAGAGCCACTAAATTTTGTGCCATCAAGGATCAACTTGGAAAGAAATGGGAGCTTAGTAAGAACAGTATCGAAACGGCCACTAGTGATCGTGCACGAGTCAATGGTTAGCTCTCTGAGACTTGACGTTGTATTGGCTGAATAGGCACGGGCCAAATCGGTTGGACTGGCTGAAATGTGTACATTTTCAAGATGTGGACTTTGGAGACTGCCAAGGCTGTCAATCAAGGTATGGAGGCTCAAATATTTAAGATCAAAGTCAACGAGTTCTAGCATGACTAAGTTGGCAAGCTTAGAACGAGATAGAAGAAGAGTATCAAAACGTCCGCCAGTGATTGTGCACGACCCCATGCGTAACTCTATGAGACCCGACGTTGTATTTGCAGAAGAGGCATGTGTCAAATTGGTTGGACTGACCGAAATATTGACATCACAAAGATTTAACTTTTGGAGATTGCCAAGGCTGTCAATCAAAGTCTCGAGGTTGAAACCTTTTAGATCAAGGCCACAGAGGATTAAGGTGATAAATTGGAAATTGACCTTTCTCGATGTGCAATTCGCCGTACAAGCCAGAATAAGAGAGGTCAAGGTACTCGAGGTACGTGAGCAGCTCAAATCCGGGACTTGGCCACGGACTTGGAGCAAAGCTGTTGGTGGCAAGGCTAAGGAAGCGAAGCGAGGTTAGTTCAAGGATGTCTGATGTGCTGAGGTTACCCGAGATGATGGAGAGATCAGAGAGGTCGAGAGCAGTGACGTACCCTGACGTGCCGTCGCATGTTACACCTTCCCACGTGCAACAGTTGGTGTCTACCTTCCATGAAAGATTTCTTGCAGCAAATGGGTCAAAGCGGAAGCTGGCTTTGAGGCGTAGTAGGGCAGCACTTTGATTTTGGTGGCACTGGCATGCTGCACGCCCGCTGGTAGCTGGGAAGAGGATGACAGCGAAACATGGTTTCTGAAGGTTGTGCGTGCTGACTTGAATAGCTAGAGAATGTGCTCTGTGCGTATGAGAGTGCGAGAGCTAGGTTTGGCAGCAACATTAAATAGACGAGTGACCACGGGCAAGGACAAGCAAAAAAAAGGCATGTTTAATTAATCAAGCCAAACTAAAATTTTGCAATGATAAATTGGGGCAAGGCCAAAACGAGGCAAAAGAGAAGATGCTTAGATCATGGCCAAAGAAATGTTGGTTAGTGCCAAAATCTGGAGACTAAACGTACGGTATTTTGATTATTTCTAACACGCCAAACTTTGCCAAAATTATGAAGATGGCACATGTGTGGATTCATATGTCACTATTTTCTTACATCAAAATATATCTAGGCAATTTCTAAGTTACTCTGAAATCGATTCGCAGATATGCATTTAGTTTGATCTCAACAGTTAGGATGAGTTATTATCCCTAAGAGATAATATAATTAATTTATATATTGTTAAATTGGGGAAATAAGATAAATAGATGGCCCTTTTAGAAAGAAATTTTCTTCCGGTCTCTCCATGAGTGGTGCACACAACCATTTCTTATTACAGTTCCAACTCCGACTATTTAGATTAAGCTCTCAAAAAGCAAGATGGTAGAGACGACAACCATCCATGTTTGGTGAAGATTTCCAATGTTTTTGTCTATAGAATATGACAAGCCCACTTAAAACTTAGTTTGTCGCACTTCTTTTAGAGAATTCTCCAACATTTTACCTTGAAATAACTTGCAAATAATAATATAATCTTTTCTTCTCAAAGACCACCTTGTTTCTACTTAATTAATCTAGTAGACCAAACATTTGCACTTGCTCCAAACAAACTTGAGATTTCATTTTGGGCTCTATTTGCTGGACGGCAGAGCGGCGGTGGACCTGCTTGCGAGACGGAGGCAAGTAACAGAAGAAACAGCAGCCCTGCGCATGGAATGACAGGGGCGACGGCGTCAGCGGATCAGGGAGAAGGATGATTTTTTTTATATCGAGAGGAGAGCGATGGGACTGGAGCGGGCTTGAGCCACAGCGACAGAAATGCGAGTGGACATGAGCGAGTGGGTCAGCAGTTGGGCCTCAATAGAATAAGCCAAACGAAAAAAAAGAGCAGAAATTTAGGCTCTTTAATATTAGATATAGTATAGATATATGATTTAAGATATATCATCATTTGATTTGAAATTCCTTCTATTACTCAAAATTTGTTGGACTATGTGCAGCCACTAGCAAGCTGCCACGTTACACTTCTTCCTCCTACAAGTGACCGATCTCCGATTGCCACAAGAGTGGTTGATACGTTTTTCTTCTTGAGACGCAATTCGCAGGTCAAACGTAAAAACATTCCAAGTCAAGCGAAATACATGATGGGGATGGCAAGCCGAAGGCGTCCAACAGCCGGTAATGAAAAAGGCTTGCCAGTGGATGGACAGCGATGTTTGTTAAAGGATTCAGCCAATGACAAATAGTTTTCGATAATCTACACCAATGTTTGTCAAAAAAAAAGGGCTGCCCATGACAAGTGATATAACTATACAAGGTCCAAAAAAGCGCGTCAAACATTAGTGGTTTTGGCAAGAAACCAACACCACCCGTACCTTTTGAATCAATTGCCGGTCTAGCAGGGGTATGGCACGACGATGGCAACCAACACCCAACATATACAAAACCGTGTCGTCTGATAAAAGCAGATTGGCTTACCATCCTTTAGGCCTTGTTTGGATGTACGTATATCCACCTCAATCCACATATGTTAGAGTGGAATGGAATGAAATTTAGTTTAATTTCACTTCAACACATGTGGATTGAGATGAATACATGTGCATCTAAACAAAGCCTTAAGTGCAGCGGATAAACCAATTGCCTTGGCAATCACTACTGACGAAGTTAGAAAGCAACGCTAGGGCATTTGTGCTGCCTGAACTCTCAATTAATTTTGACCAATGTCAAACATCGATTGTTTTTCCACCAGGTACACGGCTGAGATTTTTTTATAAAAAAAACTTTATACAGGGTTGAGATGTAGCAGGAAGGGGAAAGAAAAGAAGGGGAATAAGGAAAATATGGATGCTACCTGAGATGTAGCAAAGGTAGCAGGATCAACAACCATTCAGGTTTCACGTTCTTCAGTTGGTTTTCTTCAGGTAGCATCCATATTTTTCTCTATTCCCTTCGAAGAGCTTCTGCACGAGGGCTACAAACTACAGCATGGTGCTCAAACGCGTTCCAGCTCACATAGAACATATATCTGTGGTTTGCAATTTCCTTGTCTATTTATTACGCTTTGTCGGCTCGGCAGTGTTAGCATGTTATAATTAGGCCTACGATTTGTGGATGTAATCACGCCTGAGTGGTAGGCTTGCATGCCACCCCGACTACCTATATGTACTCCTGTAACAATATGGAATACAGTCACTCATTCCCACACTTTTATGGTGTCACAGACGGTTCGGTCCTGCGACCGCGCTTCCGCAACCTCTGGCCGCCCGCTGACTCCATCGCCGGCCACCCCTGCCCGCCGCCGAGCCTCTCGCCGGGCCTTCCACCTGCCGCCGATTTCCTCGCCAGGTACCCTGCTGTCGTTGATCCACTCGCCAGCATCGTCGATCCGCCGCCACCGCTGAGCCCCCGACTCACCGGCCCTACTTCCTGCGGACGCGCGCGCCCTCCGCGCCTGCGCGACGCCCTTCTACCCTGCCGTCGCAGAACTACGCTCGCCGCCCTCCGCGCCTGCGCGACGCCCTTCTACCCTGCCGTCGCAGAACTACGCTCGCCGGTGCCCCACGGCGCGATCCCAATCCGCGCCTGATCCGTGCTCGCGAAACCGCGAGACGTCATCGCGAGGTATCGCGACCCCGCCCGGCTGATCGCGCGGTGTCCGCGACCTCGCCCCGACGGAGCGCCTTCTCGCGTGAAGACCGCGACGTCCTCAGCTGTCCGCGATCCACATCATCTCGTGTCCGTGATCCGCATCGTGTGAAGACCGCGGTGTCTGTCCCACGGACAGCGACGCCCAATGCGCCAGATCGCCGGCGGACCGCGCGTCCTGTCCCCGCGACCTCGCTCTAGCTCGCGGGATCACGTCTACGCGGACCGACCGCACATCCGTCCCCGCGACCTCGCTCCAGTTCACCGGATCGCGTGATCTCGTCGCAACGACGCGGACAGACCGTGACCAGGCCAGGCCACTACTCTTCGCGGGATCAGATCGCGGGATCACGAGCCTCTTCGCGACGCCGGGCCGAGCCAGGACGCGCGATCCGCTCGGTCGCGAAGTCCGGACCGCCACGCGACTCGCGTCCTTCTCCATCTCCAGGACACGAGCGACCGACGCCAGGACTCCGGGTGCTCGTGAACCGGCGCCTGATTGGCCGTCCGTGAAGCCGCTCGCGTGACTGGTTCTAGTGAGCGTTTGCCTCACGTGATTGGTTCCAGTGAGTTAAAAAAAGAAGAAAAAAAGGAGAAAAAAAGAGAAAAAAAGAAAAAAAGAAAAAAAAAGAAAATGAGAGGAAAAGAAGCTATGGCAGGTTCCTCTGGACAACCGGTGTTGTGGTCTCCTCCACCGGCTATCTTCGCCGCCATCCCACAACAGTACTCGGTACCATACTCGTCATATAGGGTCGGCGTGTATCCTCCTATGTTTGGCGCGTCCCGTCCAGGGTTCGGCTATGGAGGTGTCCAGCCCAGACCCTATGTCGGGCAGCAGCAGCTCCAACCATGGACTCCGATGCACGGCAGACTCTGGGATACGCCGTCGCTCGTCCACAACTTCAGCACGATGACGCTGAATTCACAACCGTCCGAGTGGTATGTTGATTCTGGCGCCGGCTCTCACATGGTGAACAACGTTGGTATACTATCCTCTCATCCTCCTTCGTCATCAAGTCCTTCATCTATCATTGTTGGTAATTGAGCTTTGCTTCCGGTTACCTCTGTTGGGTCACACTCTTTTTTCACTTCACAACGTCCTCTTTTTCTTTCTAATGTTCTAGTCTCACCTAGCATTATTAAGAATTTGATTTATGTTCGTCGTTTCACCACCGATAATAATTGTTCCATCGAGTTTGACCCCTTTGGCCTTTCTGTGAAGGACCTACAGACACAGAGAGTGGTCGCCAGGTGCAATAGCACGGGTGACCTCTACCCGTTCTTTCCACTAGCACCAGCCAGCACCACCTCCCTTACTGCCGTCTCATCCTCCACCACCCTCTGGCATCGTCGCCTTGGTCACATCGGCCATGAGGCATTGTCCAAACTCATTAGTTCCAATGCTATTTCCTGTAGTAAGCGCCACCTTGATCATATTTGTCATGCTTGCCAATTAGGCCGCCACGTGCGTATTCCATTTAGCATGTCAAATTCTCGAGCGCTTCATCCTTTTGATTTAATACATTGTGATCTTTGGACATCTCCAGTTAGTAGTGTGTCCGGCTATAAATATTATCTTGTCATTCTTGATGATTGCACTCACTTTACCTGGACATTTCCTTTACGCCTCAAGTCCGATACCTTTGCCATTTTATCTAACTTTTTCTTATTTGTGCGCACGCAGTTTGACTGTCCCATTAAGGCAGTTTAGTGCGACAATGGCCGCGAGTTCGATAACTCCTCGGCCCGCACGTTCTTCCTCACCTAGGGTGTAGTCCTCCGTATGTCGTGTCCATACACCTCACAACAGAACGGACGTGCTGAGCGCACTCTTCGCACAGTTAACAACATTGTGTGTTCCCTTCTTTTTTCAGGCCAGTCTTCCTCCGGCTTATTGGGCCGACACTCTTCACACCACCACCTACCTAATAAATCGTCATCCAACCAAAACCCTAGACGGCCGCACTCCTTTCTTCGCCCTTTACGGCACACAACCTTCCTATACCCATCTTCGGGTTTTCGGTTATGCCTGTTATCCTAACCTCTCCTCCACAACTCCACATAAATTATCGCCTCGCTCCTCCCTGTGTGTTTTCCTCGGGTACTCCTCCGATCATAAAGGATACCGCTGTCTCGACCTTCGTTCCAACCAGATCATTATCTCTCGTCACATTGTGTTAGACGAGACTTTGTTTCCATTCTCCGAGATGTCCACCACCCCTCAGGATCCTAACACACTTGCGTTTTTGGACGATGCTGATAATTCCACTTCGCCTATATGGCCAAGAGCTGTGACCACAGGTACTCGCCTCCCTGGCGGCATGGATGCCGCACCTAGGACTCCTGGCGCCCCCGCACCCTGTGCTGGCTCTCCCACCAGCACGGTGCCTGACACGCTGTCAGGTACCTCCGCTGCGACCTCCCCAGGTGCCAGTGCCCCTGCTGCTCCCACTGGCGCCCCTACTGCCCCATCCGGTGTTGTTGCCCCTGTGGACTACGTGTCCTAGGTTGTTGCCAGTGGCGCCGGGAGGACCACTGGCCACACCACCGCGACGGCCCCACAGGCGATCATCCCTGTCACTAATGTGCATAGCATACGCACCCGTGGCAAGGACGGTTTTTGGCAACCTGTGGATCGCCTCAACCTCCACGCTGTGTCTATGTCGCCACTACCTCGCTCCGTTCGTGACGCATTGTCAGACCCCAATTGGCGCTCCGCTATGTAGGCTGAGTATGATGCTCTGATTGCCAATGACACCTGGAGTTTAGTACCACGACCTCCTGGAGTAAATCTGGTAACTAGCAAGTGGATTTTTCGACATAAACTGCTTGCAGATGGCTCTCTTGATCGCTACAAGGCTCGCTGGGTCCTCCGAGGTTTTACCCAGTGCCCCGGTGTTGATTATGGTGAGACTTTCAGTCCGGTTGTCAAGCCTGCAACAGTTCATGTCATTCTCTCTCTAGCTCTTTCTCAGGACTGGCCCATTCATCAACTAGATGTGAAGAATGCATTCTTACATGGCACCCTCACTGAGACAGTGTACTGTGTACAACCCTTAGGTTTTGTGGATTCTTCTCGTCCGAATCTTGTCTGTCGGCTCAACAAATCTCTATATGGGTTGAAACAGGCTTGTCGTGCTTGGCATCACAGGTTCGCCTCACACCTTTTTTCCCTTGGATTTGTTGAAACAAAGTCAGATAGCTCGTTGTTCATTCTTCGCCGCGGGTCAGACAGTGCCTATTTGTTGCTATATGTGGATGACATTGTTCTCACTGCCTCCTCTACCGAGTTTCTCAAGCATGTTATTGGGGCTCTCCAGCGTGAGTTTGCTATGACGGACATGGGCCAGCTTCACCATTTTTTGGGCATCTCTGTGACACGCTCTGCCAATGGTTTGTTTCTCTCTTAATGGCAGTACACTCAGGATATTTTGGAGTACGCCGAGATGAGTACGTGCAAGCCGTGCAACACACCTGTTGATCTCCACTCTAAATTATCTGCAGATGGACCTCCTGTTGGTGACGCCACTCAGTACCGCAGCTTGGCAGGTGCTCTACAGTATTTGACTTTCACCTGTCCAGACATTGCCTTTGCTGTTCAGCAGATTTGCCTCTACATGCATGATCCTCGGGAGCCACACCTCGCAGCTCTTAAGCGCATCTTACGATACCTACAGGGCACTATGTCACTTGGACTGACTATGCGCTGGTCTCCCTCTACGAAGCTCGTTGTCTACACGGATGCTGACTGGACTGGATGTCCCGACACTCATCGGTCGACCTCTAACTATGCAGTGTTTCTCGGAGACAACCTAGTGTCATGGTCTTCCAAGCGGCAGCACACGGTGTCCCGGTCTAGCGCCGGGGCCGAATACCGTGATGTGGCGAACGGTGTCACCGAAGCTACTTGGTTACGTCATTTACTCCTTGAGCTTCACCATCCACCTCGCCGTGCCACCCTGGTCTATTGTGACAACGTCAGTGCTGTATACCTCTCCAGTAATCCGGTGTAGCATCAGCGGACGAAACATGTTGAGATCGATCTCCATTTCGAGAGAAGGTCGCCCTCGGTCACGTTCAAGTTCTTCATGTTCCTACGACATCACAGTACGCCGACGTCTTCGTCAAGGGTCTCCCCACCTCGTTGTTCCAGGAGTTTCGGTCTGCAGGGGAGTGTTAGCATGTTATGATTAGGCCTACGATTTGTGGATGTAATCGCGCCTGAGCGGTAGGCTTGCATGCCACCCCGGCTGCTATATGTACTCCTGTAACAATATGGAATACAATCACTCATTCCCACACTTTCAGGCAGCCCTCCATCGATTAATTTCCACACAAAAATACTCCGATCTTGTCAGGTATATGAAGCTTCCAAACTTAAGTTACACACATCGATCTCGATCTCTTCACGAGGGTGAGCACATGTGTTCCCGGCACGTCCTTGTATTGATCTCTCAGGTGCATCACCAACTTGTATGCACTTGGTGCTGAAAACAAATTAACCATTGTTCTTGTGATGCCTAGGACAAAAACTTGTTTATAATTATAGAGTAAATTAGCATTTTCAGAATAAAACATCACAACAAGTTTCCATTCTCGACTTTCCTACTTGCTAATAAACACTAGCTCCCGAGGCTATGCATCATCTTGGAATCTCAGTTTCGTAAGTAGAAAAATCATACAGAGGTAGACATGGTTATTCCAGATTTCTAACTTACTGCCAGCAAGTGATAATAGATCGAATGCTCTTGAGTTCCGAGAAAGGTCATCGGAATGGCAGTGTGTAGACCCAATATCACCTTATTATTATACGGCAGTGCTAGCGCCCGAACATTCGGACGGATGGACGCGCCTGCACTCCATTTCGTGCACCCCATGCGGGGACTGCGGCGCCCGAACATCACTAGCATCAAGAAGAGGGCGAGGGGGCAACGCCCGCCTGCACCTCCAGTTCGGAAGGACCCACGGTGTGCCCCAGCGCAATGTCGCATCGGATGCCCAACCGGTGCCGGGAGGAGGAGGAGACACCGAGGCGAGACAGCAGAAGGTAAGGAGGAAGATGCAACACCCAATCTACTTTTGAAACATCCAGATGCAACACTTACAACATATGTCCGAAGATAAATGAAACACTTGAAACATACATCTGAAACACATGCAAGAACACTTGAAAAACACTTGAAACCATTTCATACATACGCAACATCTAGATAAAGCACTTGCAACATATGTGTGAAAACATATGCAATATCCAGATAAACACACTTGCAACATACGTATAAAAAAACAATAAAACATTAGAAACAGAAGCTTGCAACATATGTGTACAACCATTACAACATATACAATATCACAATCTACGTTTGCAATATCCGTATGAAACACCTGTAATATATCCATGAAATATCTGAAACGTTTGAAACATACGCTTACAACATGCGTTTTTCACCCTTCTTCCGGACAACGCAGAGCACAGAGGAGAATGGCTAGTTCCGGCCAGCCGGCGGCCGAGGATGGTAGCACAGCCTAGAAGCGGCCAGTTGCGTCTGCGCCTAGCCTGGGCTCGGCCAGTGACGACCCTCTCTCCTGGTCGCCTGGCCACACACGGAAATCGGCACCTGGCAGCGGTCAGTGAGCGCAGTGGAGAGGGAGAAAAGCGGCCGCCGGCGCTCAGATGCACTGGAGATGGAGGATGGAGGCCGCCGGTCGGGGCAGGTGTGGTGGAGAACGTCGCTACGCAGCAGTCACAGTGGACCATGCTGCGATGGTGCGGACGCTGCTTTGAGTGGAGAGCGACTTTTCTTAGCGGAGACGGTGGCCGAATGAAAGAAATACGAAGACGATCACAGAAGAAAAGTTGTTGGATCATTCGAAGTGTCGCGGCCCAGCCAACCTAAGCATCCGGTCAATCGGACACCTGGGTGTAAGTATTTCTAGTTATTTATTATATCAATGTTTTCTTAAAAAAATTATATCAATGCGACTACTAGACCCGTGTAATTCCTATGCAATGCAACTTTTTTTTTTGAGAAACTATGCAATGCAACTGAGATTCTGAGCAGAGACATCTCGGGTATGTTGTCTTGGGCCTTTTCTTAGGCACTGGGCCTTAGAAAATAAAAAACTGAGTCTGAGTAGTAAAAATGTTCGGAATGGGCTAAAATCGAGCCGTATGAACTACTGGACGACCTCGCTGCCATCGGGGATCCTCGGATCGCCGCTGATGACCTTAGGAAACCCGAACAAAAAAAAAGCGAAGCCTAACTCCTCAAAGGCCATATGGGCTGTGTTCCACTACAAGAAACCCAACCAGCTGAGTCTGGACGGAATTGCACCATCCTCTTGCCACATGGACCAAGCCCACAAATTCTAACATCACATAGGTTTGGGTTTGGCTATTGCGACTAGCGAGTGATTGAAATAACATGCAACATGGTCAGAGGTTTCGTCTCTGCGACAGGTCATAAGTACTATGAGGTGCATGTGCAATAACAAGTTATTATGTCAAGTTGTTTTTGTCTTTTGAGAGTTTAGATACCATGTCATCTGAGTATTATATTTCAGCTGAGACCATCCAACGTAGAGTCGCTAGGATTCTAAAAGCAATTAAGCAAATCATAGCGGGAGCATGATCTAGCCCAGCTCGAAACGTGAACAGGACGACAGTATGCAATTGAGAAAACGTGGTTGTTTGAACAGTTGAACTACTACGAAATACTACTACGGAGTAGGAAGCAATGGCGAGCATATGGACAGATGTATAGACTGTATATAGAAGTAATAAACTGCCACATTCTAGAAGTCGTCGCTCCCCTATATATGGTGCCTTCGCCGTTGCCTTGCCTACCACTCCAATTTGGCATCGCATTTTGCCATTGACAAGACCAGACGACGCGCCTCGCTGAGATCTGCTTTGTTATCCGGAGCTCCGCCTCCGCGTCTGCAGATGCGTGCTAGGTGTTCCGTCGCCTTGTAAGTTTCCCAATCATCCCCTGAGGCTACGACTTATTTCTCATAGTCTGTTAGCCTGGATAGTTTTGTTTCATTTGACATTTTGTCTCCTCCCTCCTCCCGCTCCCGCCTAATGCTCTTGAAAAAAAAACTATAGTATAAACACCAAGAGGCTTTGGTACCAAATCAATTTATCACTCTTGCTTTATGAACCAATTATCTGATCATATGCCATCTTACTATTACTAATTAGAGGATCTTAGATGATCCAACGGAGGCACCACGTTAACTCTTACTAGACACGCTAGGAAAAAAGATAAATCCAAGAAATTCTCGCAATAATCAGAAACATCTGGCCTTTGATTTGGTAGTCTTTAATCATCATAACCAATAATGGCCATTGGATCTATTGTAGTTTACTAAAATTACCCATCACTGCCATTATGAAAAATACATAAAGTAACCCCCTAATTTTACATGTAAATTACCCACCTCTGCCATTACAAAGATAATTCAAAATAACCCCCTATATTCCTAAATAAATTATCCACATATGTTATTACAAAAAAAATAATTCAAAATAACTCTCTAAATTTGTATCTAAATTACCTACCTCGGCTATTATGAAACTTAATTTAAAATAATCCCCTAACATTGCGTCTAAATTATCCAGCTTTGTTATTACAAAAGATAATCTAAAATGATCCTCTAACTTTATATACTCACATGTACCATTATGAAAGATAATTTAAAATACCTCATACGACTTTTATAAATTATCCACCTTTATCATCATGAAAGATAATGCAAAGTAATATTCTAAGTTTGCATTTTAACCTATCCATATATGTCAGCGTGAAAGATAATTTAAGGTATTACCTTTATATTTGTATATACCTAAACAAAAAAAACTCTGAAATCTACATTTAAACAGTAATATATATTAGTACAAAAGATAAATCAATATCCATAAAGTATGATACATATATATTTCTAAATTATAGACTTCTCTAATCTTGAAATGAAATAACTATAATGCTATGTTCCATTATGAATATCAAATAAACTTGTATATATTAGGATAAATATTTATTTCAACAACTTATGAAACATGAAAAATGTTGACTTAATAAACCACATTATATTAACACCAATGATAATAAATTTCATTAGTTATTAAAGAAGTTTATAGTTTTTTACTAAAACATTATGCCATTTCAATATTATTAATTTAATTTTATGCACTCTATGATAAATAAATAATACTACATATGTATAATCATGCGATCTAACAAATTCAACATGTTTGGTGTTGAGATGCAAACGGGATTGCAACTTATGTGGAAAACAGTACTACTAGGACCTAGACTCTTTTTAATAAAAAATAATTTTTAAATAAAAGGTAAAAAATACTATAACATGTGAAAAAATTGCAGCAACTTAATTAAAAGGTAAAAGATAAACTATAGATTTACGAAGTCAAAAAAGTTTTATATCAAGAGTTTATATATCTTAAGACTAGATTTCAGCTAAATACATATCATACTAGAAAAAAGATAAATATTAGAAATTCTAACTAGAGGTCCCCACTAGAGTTTGTATGTTAATCCTCAAAAGATTTGATAGAAAAATAAAAGATAAAACCTAGAAATTCTCATAAAAATCAGAAATATTTTACTATCAATTAGGTATAACCTAATGATCATTGATAATAGTAATAGCTTTTGGATCTATTCTATTTTGTAAATACTTATCCACTTATGTTATTGTGTAAAACAATATAAACTAACTTTGATTATTGTGTAAAACAATATAAACCAACTCATGACTATAATTATATTAACCACATATATCATTAAGAAACATGATCTAAAGTAGACTTGAATTTGTGTTTAATTATCGATGTCCTCTTATTACGATTGATAATTTATATAACTCAATTTTCATCTCATCATAAGAAAAATTAAAATTAAATACCCCACTAATCTACATCTTCATTATCAACACTATTACAGAAAAATTGTTTAGATAACAAATAGAGCGTAAATATGTTTCGACATTACCCCACCTCTATCAGTATTAATAAAGTAAGATTTAATTAACGTAAATATAAGCATCGTGCCAACATGCATGGGCAATAAAATACATATGTTATATTTCATCACATAAAAAATATTTTATTAATAACTCACATGCTAATAATACTAACAAATTATTTAAAACCATATTAGTATAAATAACATATAATTTGTATAGATTGATACTTTAGATATATTTATGTTTTCTAACTAAAATGTTTGACATGTCTATATTTATAGTATAATCATACTATGATAGGAAAATTCAATCATCTTGAGAAGTGTGGCAGACCACTAAGCGTTATATTTTTCTAACCCTTTAAGAATACTTTACAGTAAACAGTCGATCACTATAAGTTTTAATATTAAAATTCTGTTGAGGTTATCACTAACCCCTGTCTGAGGTCTCACTTCAAGCTCTGTGACTTATCTTAGGCGACTTGGTGCATGCAAATAATGGTTTATGCTATTATAGTACTTAAGAACATACTCTATGACCTAAAACCCTTACTTTAAAAAAGTTCAAAAGGGAGAGTTAATGAAAGATCCAATAAGCACAAGAGTTTCAACTTAACTTGGGGAGAGAGAAAAATCCACAGTAGGCGTTAAGAATAAAATTTGAAAAAACAAAATTTAGATTTATGACTTCATAAGAAACATGATGCAACAAGAGCCACCATGATTAATGGTAAAGTGTCATAGTAATTGCATATTTAAAATATACAGAGGTGTCGTACGAAGGAAAAATATGAATATGGATAAAAAATATGTGGATTAGTTCCTTAAAAAATTGTAATTAACAATTTTATGATAACTAGATATAGACTAAGGTGTATCTATTATGTCTTTTATATTAGAAAATGAACAAAGAGAAAAAACATATGGTTTAATATAAGTAATTCTTTATTCAACAGATGTACATGTAATCCTCCTATTCCAAATTATATGACGTTTTGAGTTTTTAAATACATAGCTTTTGCTATACACATAGATGTACCGTCTAGATACATAGTAAAAACAATAGATCCTGAAAAGTCAAAACGTCTTATAATTTGGAATGAAGGGATTACTAAACAATACCTAATAATTATAACACAAAAAATTCTAGCCCGTGCGAGAGCACGGGTTGATGGACTAGTATGTATAAAAAGCAGATCAACTAAGGACATATGTTTGACACTGCGTGCAGCTAATAGTTAGCTGTTAAAAATTAATTAAGGTTTTGGATGCTCATCTAATAATCCATCTAATGTCTTATTACCTAGCACCCAACTAACAATTATTTATTAATTGGTTTCTCCTAGCTAATACAGCTAACATATAGTTAGTTGGGTGGATCTAATCGGGACCTAAGTGGATCGATGTTGGTGCCACTGGATTTCAAATCATCAAACCTAACAGGCCCCCTAAATCAGTTCCAGCGAGATCTCGCCTTTCAAAGGCCAGCGTCTTCCCGTCGACAATTGTCAATGTTTTCCCCTTGACTGAAAAGGCTGGTTCTGCATCCGAGACGTACTAGTACTACGTTCTTCTGTTTGTCTCTCTTTGTTTTTGACGTTGACATAAATCGGTTCTGTGCACTCCTTTGATCATCAAATGCATGCTGAGAATTTCTTCGATCCTAGCGAAGTAGTAGCCTGGTAGTAGCATTACTTTTCTGTTGTTAGCAAATCTCGTGTAGTGCCTAGTAGTAGTGCTTATCAGCCAGTGGTACTGCTCAGCATATCTCATACTATATACTCCGTCTGTCTAGGAAACAATGCAATTCTCGTTTTTCGAGGAATCGAACAGTTTGAACTTTGACTAAATTTATATAAAAAAAACTACTATCATTCATGATATAAAATAAGTACCATTAGATTAGTTATAGAATATGTTTTCATAATAAATTTTATTTAGAGACATAAATATTAATATTATTTACTATAAACTTGGTTAAACTCGAGTTACTTTGACCGGCACGGATCCTATAATTGCATTCTTTCTGGAGGGAGTATACAGCAAAGCAAGCTTACCCCTATTCGTTTCAACATTTGCTCTCTTGTGTTCGTCAGACACAAATGGCAGAGAACCAAACACAACGGGGACGCAGGTGGAAGAAACGGCCATCCGAGGTGTGCGAACACTTCACCCCTGTCACAGGTGACGATGGCAAAGCAGTGTGCAACGATTGCAAAAAGGCATTGGTTGCAACTCATGGAACATCAAGCCTGAGAAAGCATACCAGGGTATGCCCGGGTCCAAGGCCCCCGTCGCCACCGTCACAGCAGCAGCAGCCCCCGTTGCCACCTTCTCCGCCACCGTCACAGCAGCAGCAGCCCCGGTCACCACCTTATCCACCACCGCCACAGCAGCAACCCTCACCGGCACCGGCACAGCCACAGCGGCAGCGGCAGCCCTCACCGCCACCGGAAGTATGTTTTCAAGACCTTGTACTCCGTATCGTCTTAACGTAATGCTTTGAGAATCTAATAAAAGCTTTCTTTATAAAAAAAAAACATCAGCAGCAACCCTCGCCGCCACAGCAGCAACCCTCACCGCCATCGGAAGTACGTTTTCAAGACCTTTACTCCGTATCATCTTAATGTAATGCTTTGACAATCTAATAAAAGCTTTCTTTATTAAAAAAACATCAGCAGCAACCCTCACCGCCACCGCCACAGCCACAGCCACAGGAGCAGCCTGACTTGGATGAAGCAAGCACAAACCTCTGCCGGATGATCGCATTGCGTGGATATGATGTCTCGCTCGTCGAGGACAACTTCTTTAGGAGCTTCCTGGAAAGAATCAACCCTAATTTCGAGATGTCCTCACGCGACACCATAGAAAAAACGTGTCGTGATATCTTTCTCCAAGCAAGGAAGGTTCACTTGTCCAAGGCTCATGATAGGAGGGTCAGTTACGCAGTGGGTAAAGCTAAAACCATCGAGGCAGGGGAAGTCATGTACATAGCATGCCAGTTCATTGATGATCAGTGGATGCTTCACAAGTTGGTCCTCGATGCTTACAAGGCTACCGCTTTCGACTATAATATTTCTTATGCAAGCGGTAGCCTTGTAAGCATCGAGGACAATGTGCTTCACAACGTTGCAGGTTCTCCACTTGTGGTAGTGACATATGACGATTTTCACTCTCAACTGAAGAAACACATAGACTTATGGAACCTGAATCCCTATCCAGAGGGGTGCACCACCTCCACCTATGTGGACAATGTGCTTCACAACGTTGCACGACGCCTTCTTCCTAATTCAAATTTCACTACAGCAATAGACAGAGAATTAAAGAAGTGTAACGAAGAACTGTTTGAAAATGTGAGAGTTCCTTCACTTTGGGCTTGCGATGAGGACTGGTATTCATGCTATTGCTATTTGAAATTCCTTGACACAAAAGGTAATTCTCCAATTAGTACTACAAATAACTTGCTTACAGATATATTGATCAACGTTTGGGGGATGATATACAAAGCCATTCAAAAACTTTCTGACTCGACATATCCCACTTCACATCTTATTCTTCGAGAGTTGCTTGAAGTGGGGAATGTTTTGCGATCTCAACAAAATGATGCTAGAGGAAGAGTTGAAGATCTTCGCAAGCAACTTGGTTGGTTTTGCTATGACCAACATGTAGCAGATGTTTTTGAAGACAAAAACTGCATCTCTGTTCTTGAAGAGACAGGAGGACTTCTAGACGAAGCGGTTAAAGAAGCATACACAATCTGGTCTATACCACATTTACTTGACCCCAGGTATAAGGGCAGGAACTCTACGGAGATTTTCTATGGCCTGTTCGGCACGGATGGTGATTCTTATCTCTCCAAGGCACAAGAAGATCTTAGGGAGCTGTGCACCGCATATTCTGATGAAGATCCATCTCAACAAGCAGCATCTGACGCCCGGACTGAGGTGGATCATTACCTGCACGCTGATATCGTTGTCGTGACAGAAAATGAAGAATTCGATATCCTGAACTGGTGGCGCGGGGAAAGCAGAGGATACCCAATATTGGCTAAGGTAGCGAGGGATGCCCTGGCCATGCCAACATGCAGTAAGCTTTCTTCTGACCAAATCACCCAAGTCAGGAGCATCCTTTGTGGTTATTCCAAGGAGGAGGACGAAGAAGAAGAAACATGATTCATTAGACTATTTTCTCTCTCTTCTGGTTGTTGTAATAATGTCTGCTATTTCTGATTTTCTGTATGGCTATTGCCGATTTGTTTATTGTAACCAGGCTTTCAAATTTCCGGTCCCAAATTTCAGTCCAAGGAAATAAAAATAATTATTTTTGGTGGTCAAATATCAAGAAAACAAAGAACGCTAAGAGATTTGAATCTTCGACGAGGTGTTGGAGAAAGTTTTCCACTGGAAGCTAAATGCTGACTTGTATATGTTTATTGAGACAAATCTTATTCGTTACCAAAATGCTGGTATTTGTGACCAAAATCAGTCATCGCCGAAAACACCGAAGTTCACGAATTCTGGTCCGATTTTTGTAACCCCCAACCCGACACCCCCCCCCCCCCCACCCACACACACACACACACCCCAGGCCCCATGGTGACGCACTGCACAGTTAACTCTGCTAGTCTGAATATATATGTTCACCATCGCGTGTGGTGCAGTCAACAGCGACAAGCAGCCACGCCACACATACACATCCCATTCCTTCTATAAATAATACCCAGCAGCTCTAATAGATTCGCCTTTGTTACCAAGCATCAACACTAGCTATGTGTCACGAACCCAGATCGAACGACTCACAAATCATCATACAGCTGCACAAATCGAGTTTCTAGAGCACTCTAGATTGTTCTGAGAACAAGAGGCAGTAGTTCAAAGGAGAAAGAAGGAAGGAAAAGGGATAGATCAAGACAGAGACTGGCCTTGAGCAAATGCTTGCTCTTCGACGACAATGGGAGAAATATGTCTGTACGTTGCAATGGAAGAAATAAAATATATCAAGCGCTGTGCACTGCATCCACTGCTTGCCTCCTTGTGTTGGCACAAGCCTGAAAATCCAGCCTATGCCTATCCTAACATTTGGCATAGCTCACATATGTGTTTGGTCCATTGTACAACCCCAACTTATACCTCAAGAGTACATGACACTATGCAAACTGATTGTTCCTTGTTTCATAATGCATTTGGTTGCATATTAAAATGGTGAACATGAGCAGGAGACATAAATATAACCAATAGTTTGTGTGTTATGCCTAAGATATCTAGAAGGTTTTTGGTAAGTACCAAGATCAAAATATTTAAATCTACATGAACCACGCCAAGAACCATCATCACACCAAAAGCACTAACGTCCTTTAGAACTGCTGGCAGCCAAGTACTTTTGGAACTTCGGTGGATCAAATTTAAGGAGATGGATTGTTACTTGACGTTGTTGTTTGAACTGGTCGTCTTCTTCAGCCTTCATTACCGAGGTAGAGCAAAATCTATTATATTGTGTTGCAAACAAAAGAAGAAAGCACAATCAGAAAATGCACAAGTGGAGCCTTGGTCATAATCAGAAACTAGCAAAGGATACTTTAGTTTCAAATATTTGAAAATATAAGCGCACTGGTACGATGGGCAAAAATCAAGCGCAAACGGGAAGTCACTGTTTGTTAAATGCCACATCTTAAGAATACAGCAGGGCAGAACGTAATAAGCACATTCATATGGTGGGCAGAAATACAGGAATTTGGATTCAAGACATCAAAAGAAAACTCAACAGCAAATGACAATATCTGATCTAAAGTACACCCCTCCTTTGGAAATTGTAAGGATCATACAAAGTTCTCATGTGCATCAGTTCTTCAAAAATGCAGTTTATGTCATATTTATTTGACAATAGATTTGGAACTGATAGCACAGTTAAGAACATCCCACATAAGAATTCAGTGACATAGTGGTCAGATTGAAACAAAGATAATCAATACATAATCACCAAAAATTTTAAGGATCTGAAACACATCTCTGTTACTCCATAACGATGGATTCAGATTTAAAAACTGTCAGCTAATCCTTACATAATAACACAAAGATATTGAAACATTAAATCATGATGCAGTAGTGCATGAGCCATTCTCTTTAGCATTTTGTCCCTAGCCATGGTCAGATGCGCTTGGTCAAACCTATCAGGGTGATAGCAAAACAGTAATTAGAATGATGTTGGTTTGTTGACAATACATGACAACAACAACTCGGTACGTGATTGAAACAATATTGTTTTCTACAGCAGTCCCTATATCTATTCTCCAACCTAAATAGTCTATATCAATGCAGGAATGCACCACCTAAAGTACAATTGAAGCGGTGCAGTCTTAAGAATTTTAGAACATGCACAAAATTTTAGGCAAAAAACATCTTACAAAGAGAAAAACAATTAATTAATACAATAAGATAATTGCTATAGGCATCACCATATATATCATTCTTCAATTCCCTACTAGCAGATAAACACAAGTTTTTGTTGTTTCAGTGAGTAAATTAGGTGTACAATCACACATAGATGAGCACAGGTTCTTCTAAACTTTTAATTTACTACTAGCCAACAAGCAACATGATGCTCTCCAAGGCTTAAAAAGTAAATTAGATGGATTCACTAAATCCTGTGATTTCGTATACAAGCCTCCGAGACCAGAGTAATGTGATGCCTAGACTATTCCATCACTAGATACATGGAATAAATAAAATTCACAAAATCCGTTCTGAAATGCAATACCCCATGTCATGAACATGTCAGACAACAGATGCAACATATTTCAGTTCTCACGCTAACAAAGTAGGACTACTTCAGCATCGGGAATCATAATACCAGCAACAGAAATACCAGCAACAAATGATGATTTGCAAAAATACAGAAAAGAAGGTTCAGTGGTTCACCTTGGGAGAGGCAGCTCCAGCACACGGGCCGGCGGCGATGCAGGACCGCGGCCACCGCGCTGTGCAGCGGCATGAGCGACTCCAGACTCGCCAGCGCCGCCGCTACGAGGGGCCTGAGACAGGAAGGATGAACAAAAGCTCACATTTTCACGCTTCCAGAGTCGAAGGCCAAGCTAAATGGCGAGAGCAGACAGGGGATTCAGGGGAGCGTTGTGCGCGACCTGCGGATGCGTGGCGGAGAGACAGGAGACGTCGCCGCCAGGAACGGCCTCGCCATCGGGGGTCTCGACCGGAGCGCCACTGATCTCGTGGCGGCGGCGGCGGAGCGGCACAAGGACGCCATGGTTTCTTGCGATGGAGGACGGCCGGGCGGACAACAGCAACTTTGGGTTGGGTCATCTGTTGCAGAGTTTTTCATCATGGACTCGATAGAGTTGGACCAAAGTGTGATATGGGCCTCTGATCAATTGGGCTCAGTCGCTAAAAGGGGCCCAAGGGCACAACCTCGTCTCCTCGCCCGACGCCCTCTGCAGCCACCAGCCACACTCCAGGCTCCTAGGCCTCCAGCGCCTAGCAGTCCAGTCGCCCGGCAGCATACCAGCAGAGGAGCCAGCCCCGCCTGACGCTCCGACCAACCCCCCCGCAACGCAACGGCAACGCTCGTCCAGCGCAGGCGCATCCCGACAGGCCGAGGACGACCCTCTGGCAGGCCGGCCCTGGACGACTCTCTGAGACTTGACGTTGGGCTGGTTCGGCTGGTGAAAAAGTCGGCTGATTTTGACTGATTTAATAGTGTTCTGTGAGAGAGAATAAGCTGAAACAAGCCGAAACATGACCAGCAGAACAGGGCCGTTGTATTGGCTGAATAGGCACGCGGCAAATCGGTTGGACTGGCCGCAATGTGTACATTTTCAAGATGTGGACTTTGGAGACTGCCAAGGCTGTCAATCAAGGTATGGAGGCTCAAATATTTAAGTTCAAAGTCAACGAGTTCTAGCATGACTAAATTGGCAAGCTTAGAACGAGATAGAAGAAGAGTATCAAAACGTCCGCCAGTGATTGTGCACGACCCCATGCGTAACTCTCTGAGACCCGACGTTGTATTTGCAGAAGAGGCATGTGTCAAATTGGTTGGACTGACCGAAATATTGACATCACAAAGATTTAACTTTTGGAGACTGCCAAGGCTGTCAATCAAAGTCTCGAGGTTGAAACCTTTTAGATCAAGGCCACAGAGGACTAAGGTGACTAAATTGGAAATTGACCTTTCTCGATGTGCAATTCGCCGTACAAGCCAGAATAAGAGAGGTCAAGGTACTCGAGGTCCGTGAGCAGCTCAAATCCGGGACTTGGACTTGGACTTGGAGCAAAGCTGTTGGTGGCGAGGCTAAGGAAGCGAAGCGAGGTTAGTTCAAGGATGTCTGATGTGCTGAGGTTACCCGAGATGGAGAGATCAGAGAGGCCGAGAGCAGTGACTTACCCTGACGTGCCGTCGCATGTTACACCTTCCCACGTGCAACAGTTGGTGTCTACCTTCCATGATGAAAGTTTTCTTGCAGCAAATGGGTCAAAGCGGAAGCTGGCTTTGAGGCGTAGTAGGGCAGCACTTTGATTTTGGTGGCACTGGCATGCTGCACGCCCGCTGGTAGCGAGGAGGAGGATGATGATGGTAGCCAGGAGACGGTTGTAGCTGGAAAGAGGATGACAGCGAAACATGGTTTCTGAAGGTTGTGCGTGCTGACTTGGGCTTGTTTAGATTGCAAAAAAAGTGAACCCGATGAATAGTACCACTTTCGTCTTATTTAGCAAATATTATCCAATCGTGGACCAACTAGACTCAAAAGATTCATCTCGTGATTTCCAACTAAACTGTGTAATTAATTATTTTTTTTACCTACATTTAATACTCCATGCAAGCGGTTAAAAATTGATGTGATGGAGAGAGAGTGAAAAAATTTGGAATTTGGATGACATCTAAACAAGCCCAGCTAGAGAATGTGCTCTGTGCGTATGAGAGTGCGAGAGCTAGGTTTGGCAGCAACACTAAATAGACGAGTGACCACGGGCAAGGACAAGCAAAAAAAAGGCATGTTTAATTAATCAAGCCAAACTAAAATTTTGCAATGATAAATTGGGGCAAGGACAAAACGAGGCAAAAGAGAAGATGCTTAGATCATGGCCAAAGAAATATTGGCTAGTGCCAAAATCTGGAGACTAAACGTACGGTGATTTGATTATTTCTAACACGCCAAACTTTGCCAAAATTATGAAGATGGCACATGTGTGGATTCATATGTCACTATTTTCTTACATCAAAATATATCTAGGCAATTTCTAAGTTACTCTGAAATCGATTTGCAGACTATGCATTTAGTTTGATCTCAACAGTTAGGATGAGCTATTATCCCTAAGAGATAATATATTTAATTTATATATTGTTGAATTGGGGAAATAAGATAACTAGATGGCCCTTTTAGAAAGAAATTTTCTTCCGGTCTCTCCATGAGTGGTGCACACAACCATTTCTTATTTTACAGTTCCAACTCCCGACTATTTAGATTAAGCTCTCAAAAAGCAAGATGGTAGAGACGACAACCATCCATGTTTGCTGAAGATTTCCAATGTTTTCGTCTATAGAATATGACAACCCACTTAAAACTTAGTTTGTCGCACTTCTTTTAGAGAATGCTCCAACATTTTACCTTGAAATAACTTGCAAATAGTAATATAATCTTTTCTTCTCAAAGACCACCTTGTTTCTACTTAATTAATCTAGTAGACTAAACATTTGCACTTGCTCCAAACAAATTTGAGATTTCATTTTGGGCTCTATTTGCTGGACGGCAGAGCGGCGGTGGAGCTGCTTGCGAGACGGAGGCAAGGAACAGAAGAAACGGCAGCGCTGCACACAGAATGACAGGAGCGACGGCGTCAGCGGATCAGGGAGACGGATGATTTTTTTTTATTGAGAGGAGAGCGATGGGACTGGAGCGAGCCTGAGCCACAGCGATGGAAACGCGAACGGACATGAGCGAGTGGGTCAGCGGTTGGGCCTCAATAGAATAAGCTAGATTTAAAAAAAGAGCAGAAATTTAAGCTCTTTAATATTAGATACAGTATAGATATATGATTTAAGATATATCATCATTTGATTTGAAATTCCTTCTATTACTCAAAATTTGTTGGACTATGTGCAGCCACAAGTGGCCGATCTCCGATTGCCACAAGAGTGGTTGATACGGTTTTCTTCTTGAGACGCAATTCGCAAGTCAAAAGTAAAAACATTCCAAGTCATGCGAAATACATGATGGGGATGGCCAGCCGAAGGCGTCCAACAGCCAGTAATGAAAAAGGCTTGCTAGTGGATGGGCAGCGATGTTTGTTAAGGGATTCAGCGGCGAGGGCACGATGAAACTTTCCCACCCGCCCGACCTTTCCCTTCCTCCCAGCGACGACGGCGACGCCGCCCGCCCCCCACCGTCGGACCTGCACCCTGGAGCCCCCCCCCCCCCCTCCCCCCTTCCTAGCACAGATCCGGGCGCCTCTCAACCTGATCTATCCGTCCATGGGGCCGGTGGAGGTCCTTCGGCGCTCCTCGGCGAGCCCTCCTCTCCGGGAGGCGCCCCTGGTTTGCCCAGCCCACCGGAGGTCGTGCAGGCGCCGGTGGCCAGCACCAGCTCCTCCCCCATCCCCTTTTCCAGCCTGCCTATCCACCCGGGCGTGGAGGCTGCGCACCTGACGTGGTTGCAGCTGTCGGATGACGAGGCCATCATCGAAGAGACCTCCGACAGTGAGGACGGAGATGAAGAAGATGATGAGGATGCGGCTCCTGCTCCCGCGTCCGACGCCAACCTCCGCGACAGGCACGCGGCGTGGGCGCCGCCGCCGTCGACCGCGTCGCCATCTTCGCTGCAGCCAACTAGCGGTCCATCTCCGAGGCCGACTAAGTCCCTCTCCCCCCCCCCACGCTACCCCTTCCATCCTGGTGGCAGCTCGGTGGGGCGCTCCAAGGCTTGTCGCTGGGCGGACGCTGACAGCCTCGGCGCAGGCAGCTCCGTCGGTGAACCCACCCCGGCTGCCACGCACCCGTCGTACCTGGATGTCGCTCGCAAGGCACTCCGGACCAAGCCTCTGCCAGTGGGTGCTTTGAACGCGGCGCAGGTTGCTGCCGCCGTGGAGGGAACTCACCCGCTGCCTGCGAGGCGGAAGCGGCGTCGCCGGCGTAGGACTCCGTCGCCGCAGGCCGCGCGTGTGCCTGCGAAGCGTCGCCTTGGCTCGCGGCAGGCATCAGGGGCCTCGGTGCATCTGCGCCTTGGCCCGCGGCCTTGGGCATCAGTGGCTACAGCGTCTCGGCAGCCCCGTCGGGGGCCTTATGTAGACGTCGATGGTTTCCAAACTGTCAAGAGTCGCCGCCACCGGCGCTGCCAGGGAAAGGCGGCACCCAAACGCCGCCGCCCTGTCCCGCCGGAGTTGGTGGGTCGTTGCTTCAACTGCCTGGCGCACGGTCACGTCGCCGCCCAGTGCCGCTCCCCATCCCGTTGTCTCCATTGCCAGGACACCGGCCATTGGGCCAGGGCATGCAAGCGAGGTCGCTCGCCACCGCACATGTCTTCATCCTCGGAGGCCAGGCATGGTCGGCGCGCCTCTACGCTGCGTCGCCTCAGTGGGCAGAGGCGACCAAGCATATCACCGGGACGTCGCGCTACGCCAAGCCAGGCACCACCTCCGTCTTCACCTCCTCGCGTACTGCAACCAGCCACACCACCAATGTCGCCGCTGCAGCACCACAACACCATGCCGCCGCCATCAGCAACTCTGGATGACACCTTTAGTCGTCCCAGGGTCGACGTCGTCGTCCTCTCCAGGGACGCAGAGCCAGTCGCGGCTGATGCGGACCTCTCCCTCATTATCGTCGCGCTCGTTGGTGGAAACCGGCCAGCCATCTCTTCGGATGAGGTTCGGGCGCACCTTTGTGCCTGGCTAGATCATGCCAGCCGGGGTCCTTCCACTCCGCCCTGTCACCGTTGCTACGGCGTCGCTGCGGTTGACGAGCATGATCCTGGTGGTGCCGACGAGATCGAGCTCGACGTGCCTGACCGCACGTACAGCGTTGAGTCCGCGCCGGACCCCATGCAACTAGAGGCTGAACTTGCTGCTCGGTCGCCAGTCGTGCCTCCACTCTCGCAGGCCACACTCCTCGAGGCACCTCCCTGTCACGCAGCTACCTCGTCGGGCACGGTGCCGTCCTGCGGGATTCCTTCGACTATACAGGGCTCCGCCGACCTTTCGCTCCTTGGCGAATCGTCGCAGGTCACCGTGGTGACTGGTGTCATCGCAGCGGGCGCCTCGACTCTGCCCGCGGAGCCTCTGAGCCCTGTGCATCGCACTTTGGATGCCGCGGAGGTTGACCCGGAGATATTGTCAGGTGACGGACTTGAGGCCCTCCCATCGTCGCACTTGACCGACTTGTCGACATCGCACACACGGGCCCCGGACGCGGTGGCGCCTACTTGTGCGACCGTGGCCGCGGCGGATGCTGCACCGGTAACTGCGCCTTCCGTGACCTCCGTCGACGATTTCATCTTGTCGATCTCCTCCAACCCCAACACGCCGATCCTGACGTCGCCCCCCAGGCTGAGGGTGTCTCAGGTGCCGGACTAGAGCGTCGTCCCTAGGCGCAGCACCAGGCTGGCTGACAAGCCGAAGACGTCCAACCCTGAAGTCCAGGCCATAAATGTTATGCTTAAGAAGCTTGGTAGGGATGTGCCGCTGCCCACTTCGGAGGATTCCGGCGCACGTCGTTTCCACGAAACGTTCTCCGGCCCCCTATCACGTTCCACGAAAGAGGCCATGAGAGAGCTGTTCCCAGCACGCAAACGGTTTGGGTCGCAGCGTGCCGCCGTGTAGCTGTGCCCTTACCTCGTCGCAAAATCTATCATCATGTAATCTCTTTTAGGTGCCGTGATCGTTTTTTGTTGCAGGGTCACCTTTGTTTGGCCGTGGCGTGCCGCTCGCATTCCAGGCCGTCCGGAGTTTACTTTGTAATAAAAACTTCTATTTCTTCTTAATGATATATATGCTTTGCATGGTCGCGAAAAAAAAAGTTAAAGGATTCAGCCAATGACAAATAATTTTCGATATTCTACAGCAATGTTTGTCAAAAGTGCTGCCCATGACAAGTGATATAACTATATAAGGTCAAAAAAAAGTGCGTCAAACATTAGTGGTTTTGGCAAGAAAGCAACACTAACCGTACCTTTTGAATCAATTACCGGTCTAGCAGGGGTATGGCACGACGACGATGGCAACCAACACCCAACATATACAAAACCGTGTCGTTTGATGATAAAAACAGATTGGCTTACCATCCTTTCAGTGGAGCGGATAAACCAATTGCTTGGCAATCGCTACTGACAAAGTTAGATAGCAACGCTAGGGCACTTGTCCATTGTCCTGCCTGAACTCTCAATTAATTTTGACCAATGTCAAACATTGATTGTTTTTCCACCAGGTACAGGGCCAGCTGAGATGTAGCAGGAAGGGGGAAAGAAAAGAAGGGAAATAAGGAAAATATGGATGCTACCTGAGATGTAGCAAAGGTAGCAGGATCAACAACCATTCGGGTTAAGTCAAAAAAAAAAAACATTCAGGCTTCACGTTCTTTAGTTGGTTTTCTTCAGGTAGCATCCATATTTTTCTTTGTTCCCCTTCGAAGAGCTTCTGCATGAGGGCAACAAATTAAAGCATGGTGTTCAAACGCGTTCCAGCTTACAGCACTACTTTAACGGTATTTTTTAGCGAATAAATAATATTTTTCTCTCATAACAAATTAGCATAAACTAAATTTCAGCAAAACGAACAGAGTATGCCGGCTCAGCAGCCCTTCATTGATTCATTTCCACACAAATATCCTAATCTTGTGAGGCATATGAAGCTCCCAAACTAAGTTCCACATCGATCTCGATCTCTTCACGAGGGTGAGCACATGTGTTCCCGGCACGTCATTGTATTGATCTCTTAGGTGCATCACCAACTTGTATGCACTTGGTGCTGAAAACAAACCATTGTTCTTGTGATGCCTAGGACAAAAACTTGTTTATAACTATAGAGAGAGTAAATTAGCATTTTTAGAATAAAACATCACAACAAGTTTCCATTCTCGACTTTCCTACTTGCTAATAAACACTAGCTCCCGAGGCTATGCATCATCTTGGAATCTCAGTTTCGTAAGTAGAAAAAACATACAGAGAGATAGACATGGTTATTCCAGATTTCTAACTTACTGCCAGCAAGTGATAATAGATCGAATGTTCTTGAGTTCCAAGAAAGGTCATCGGAATGGCAGTGTGTAGACCCAATATCACCTTTATTATTATACGGCAGTGCTAGCGCCCGACCATTCAGACGAACGGACGCGCCTGCACTCCATTTCGTGCGCCCCACGCGAGGGCCTGCAGCGTCCGAATATCACTAGCATCGAGAAGAGGGGGAGGGGGTGACGCCCGCCTGTGCCTCCGGTTCGGAAGGACCCACGGTGTGCCTCAGCGCGGCGTCGTATCAGATGTCCAACTGGCGCTAGGAGGAGGAGGAGACACCGGGGCGAGGCAGCAGAAGGCAAGGAGGGAGATGCAACACCCGATTTACTTTTAAAACATCCAGATGCAACACTTGCAACATACGTCTGAAGACAAATGAAATACTTTAAACATGTATCTGAAGCACATGTAAAAACACCTGAAAAACACTTGAAATATTTTTAAACATACGCAACATCTAGATAAAACATTTGCAACATATGTGTGAAACATATGCAACATCCAAATAAACACACTTGCAACATGCGTATGAAAAAAAACAATAAAACATTGGAAACAAAAGCTTGCAACATACGTGTACAACCATTGCAACATACACAACATCCTGATCTACGTTTGCAATATCTATATGAAACACTTGCAATATACCTATGAAATATCTGAAACATTTGAAACATATGCTTGCAATATGTATTTTTCACCCTTCTTCTTTCGGACGATGCAGAACAGAACAGAGAACGGCCAGTTCCGGCCAGCCAGCGGCCGAGGATGGTGGCACGGCCTGGAAGCGGCCAGCTGCGCCTGCACCTAGCCTAGGCTCGGCCAGTGACAACCCTCTCTCATGGTCACCTAGCCACACACGGCAATCGGTGTCTGGTGGCGGTCGGTGAGCGCGGTGGAGCGGGAGAAAAATGGCCGCCGGCGCTCAGATATGCTGGAGATGGAGGATGGAGGCTGCCGGTCGAGCGGGTGTGGTGGAGAACATCGCTACGTAGCGGTCACGGTGGACCATGCTGCGACGGTGCGGACGCTGCTTCGAGTGGAGAGCGACTTTTCTTAGCGGAGACAGTAGTCAAATGAAAGAAATACAAAGACGATCACAGAAGAAAAGATGTTGGATCATTCGAAGTGTCGCGTTCCATGGCAACCTGAGCGTCCGGTCGATCGGACACCTGGATGTAAGTATTTCCAGTTATTTATTATATCAATGCTTCCTTAAAAGAAAGTAAACTCGTGTAATCCCTATGCAATGCAACTTTTTTTTTTAGAAACTATGCAATGCAACTGAGATTCTGAGCAGAGACATCTCGGGAATGTTGTCTTGGGCCTTTTTTAGGCACTGGACCTTAGAAAATAAAAAACTGAGTCTGAGTAGTAAAAATGTTTGGAATGGGCTAAAATCGAGCCGTATGGACTACTGGACGACCTCGCTGCCATCGGATCGCCGCTGATGACCTTACGAAACCCGAACAAAAAAAAAGCGAAGCCCAACTTCCCAAAGGCCCATGATACTTCAGCCCAACTCGATCAAGCCCACGGTCAGTGGTGGCCCACACTAGGCCTAACGCGTCCGAAGAGCATGTTCTCAAAGTTCTGTTCTCAACTTTGCATAGATAGACAGACAGACGCCCTTCATGGAAAAGAGGCATTTTTTACATCAATCATCGGGCCAAAACAAATACAAGCTCTGAACAGACATCTACTACGCCAACAACTTTTTTATATATTAGAAGAAACAAAACAAAAACGCTTTGCGTGGACTACGATGCGTGCTCACTAACCTTTTCCTGCCGTTTCATTTTCGATGACGCATTTTGTTTCAGTTCGCAGCGACCAAGTTCTACTGAAATTTGCTAGTAGAGATCATAGAGTAAAGCGAGATGGATTAGGTAAGTGTTGCTTGCACAAGCAGTTGGACGACACTGGACACAGCAGCGGGTCAGCAGCCTACTACGCCTTTGCTTTATCCTTTTATCGCATTGCCATTGCCCTTGCCCTGAAGGCTGAAGCTGAACGCGACGTCTGTTCCTCCATCCCATTTGTAATTGAGCTGTAATTGGTTGGCTGGAAGCAGCACTCGCTTGCTTGCTTCTGGGTTCTCAATGTGACAGGCAGCACCGCCACTTTTTCAGAATTTGCCCCACTCACAGTCTCGCTCGCTGTGCTAATCAATCACTGTTCGCCATCCGTCCATTATCCACTACATTTTCTTTTTGTGTTCTGTTTTTTTTATGATGATGAATGAATTATGTCCAACAAAGCCTGCCTGGCTGACAAATCTTCAGAACAGACGGTGTTCGCTTCTTTGACCGGGAGAGAATTATCGTGACGAATTTTTGGTATGACTATTGCTCATCATTTGGTCTCGTGCTTGTGCTCGTGGCGAAGAACACGGGATGATTTGGGATTTGACAAATCCTGAAACGGGTGACTGACCGGACCTAGTACGCGTGTGAGTTGAGTCTGCTGACTGCCGCCTGCCTCCGCGAGCCGGTCAATTCCATGCTGGTGCTAGTTGGATCTGCCACGAGTCTACCGGCCGCGTCGGCTGAGCCTGCCTGCCTGAGTGGGTGGGGGCACCAATGGTTTCTTTCTTTTGTCTCTTTTTTAATTCATCTAATATACGCCCTGTTCGGCTGATGGTTTCTGCGACGGATAAGCCGGCTGATATTGTTTTGTTGTGAGAGAAAAACACTGTACCATAAGAATAAATCGGACTAATAAGTTCAAACGAACAGGGCGATGATTCTCTACATGAGTTTCCATTAACGTTTGTTTTTGCGCCTCATGTTCCCTTTTCCTTTGGGTACCCAGGGTACCACAATCAAAGGGACATCAGTACATGGTATTCTTTTTTTTTTAGGACAAGTACATGGTATTCTTTATGCAACCCATTTTCACTTATAAATCGTAGCTACGTAGCTATGAATGAGTTCCCTTTTTATTTTAAGAGACTATGCATGAGTCCTGAGTACTGGTTCAATATATTTTTAGAGTGTTTGTTGGTAAAATTAAGCTTGTCTTTGAATGTAAGTTTTTACATGCTAACAAGATGTTGAACAAAATCTTGTCATCTTGTCATGTCAAAAAATATTACTCCCTCTGTCAAAAAAAAAAACAAGACAATAATGGTGTTCTAGATATGGACCAAATCAAATTTCAAAGTTTAACTATATTTATATAAAACAGTATAATAATTATGTCTCCAAATAAGTTACTATAAAAACATATTATATAATTAATTTAATGATATGATAATTGTCAATAGTTTTTATATAGGTTTAGTCAAATTTAAAATTGTTTGACTCCTTAAACGTGAAGATTACATTCATTTTACGACACTAGGAGTACAATGATACACTCCCAGTATTCATTGTCTCTCTGGATCCTAAAACTAATAGTTAGCTGCTAAAAATTATCTGAAGATTTGTCTAGATCCTCAGCTAATAAGTTAGCTAATAATGTTTTACCTGCAACCAAGCTAATAATTTGCTCACAGCTTATAGACTATAGTTAATAAACTAGCTAATGTCTTACCTAACCCCAAGCTAATAATTATGCAGCTATTAGCCGGTTAGCTGTCTGGGTGGATCCAAAAGGACCTAAGCATCTATATCGAATAAATCTTGGCAGATTAAAACATCTTTAAAAGACGTATAAACTCTGCTGTCACCTGGTCTCGACACTTTGATAGAGAAGATTTGCAACAATAAAAACAAAAGAAGAAGATACGAACAATTATGCAGGAGAAATGGAGAATAAATTTCGTGGCACCAAAGAACGTGGAGGGGGGAATTCTTCAGCGCGGGGTGCATTGCAAAACACATACTCCCTCCAGGTTAGTAAAAGAAGTCGTTTTAGACAGCGACACGGTCTCCATAACTTTGACTTCATATTTCTATAAAAATATTTATTGAAAAGTGATATATGTATATTTATATGAAAGTATTTTTCAAGACAAATCTATTCATATGATTTTTACATTTTCAAACTAAACACCTTAAAAGTTATTCATGATTTATATTCCCAATGTTTGACTCAAACCTTGTCTAAAACGGCTTCCTTTACCAACCTAGAGGGAGTACGCCAAGAATATTTATGGCCGACGGAGCCTATCCGTTCTCACTCTCACGACGAAATTTGGATTTGGTCCAAAAAGGACCTCGCCGTCGTCTTTAATTTCCTCGCCCGATTTGGCTCTCGCCCATCACCTACTGTGTCTCCCCTTCTCCGTCTCCCCCTCTACTGCACCTGCACTGGCTCCCGGGAAGAGACCCGCCACAGCGGCGCCTTCGTGAGTTCCACCCCAATCCCCATAGCTTCCTGCACCAACAAATCCGCCTAATTCGTGGGCTCTCGGGTCGCCCCGGGCCACTCCCGGCGGAAATTCGTGCCAAAACCGCGATTTTTTTTCTTGGTTTCGCCCTTTTGCTTTCGCTCCCCCTGCCCTCTTTTCCTTTTTGACTCCGCCACGGTCTGCCCCTTTTATTGTTGCGCCTGATCATGTTTTCTCGTCAGAAGGCGCGGTTTTTCGAGGGCGGCGATCGCGGATTCGCCTTCGAAGGCGTCGATTTGGTCCCCAGGTGCGGTTTTCTCCCCCAATTTTGTTGTTGTCGTTGTGTGTGTGGGTGGGCATATTTTCGTTTCGGTTTCTGACGGTGTTCGATTTATTCAGGTGGCGAAGGGATTATGGATTTGGGGAGATTTCTTTAGCGCGGTTTTGATCGGGGCGCTTATTACAATCTGTCGTGATCAAGCAAATCCTCGGCTGGCTTCCCAAAAAGGAGAAGCTGGCCAAGTCCGGCGAGAAGGAGCTTGCCGGAGCAGGCCCGTCGCTGCATAGCCCGACGTCCGATGCGAGAACCACCATCGATTTGACCATGTCCACCTAAATTAGATGGCATTTTCAATGTTTGGCTGGTTTGAAGTGATTCTCTTCGGAGAAGTTGAAGCTGGAGCTCTTCCAAACGGCCCCTTGAATCTGACTACCGGACGACTTCACCATCGCCATCGGGGATCCTCCGGATCGCGCTGACCTTACCTTACCTAGGGCACCCGTAGTGGTTGCATCGACTTCTCGCAGAGCAGCCAACCACAATTTGGTGGAGTTGAATCTTGGTTTGTTTGTTTTTTTTTGACCATTTAGAAAATCACAATTTACAACCTGTTGAATTAACAGTGGGTCCCATGTAGAATAAAGAAAGGCTCCCAACAAATCGACATGGCCTTGGCTATCGCTCGGCCCGTGCTCTTACGAAACCCAAACAAAAGACCGCACGAAACCGAGACAGAAAAAAAAAAGCGAAGCCCAACTTCTCAAAGGCCCATGATATTTCGGCTCAACTTCGACCAGCCCACGGTCCACAGTGGCCCACTGGGTCTAACGCGTCCGAAGAGCATTTTCTCAAAGTTTTTTTTGGAGCCTGCTCTCAACTTTGCTTTGATGTTCGAGACATTTTCTGTGTCATCGGAACAAAACAAGTTCTGAACACATCTACACCTACAACTTTTCATCAGAGAAAGAAAGAAAAGAAACACGCTTTGCGATGCGTGCTCACTAACTTTTCCTGGCGTTTCATTTTCGATGACGCCTTTGTTTCAGTTTCCAGCGACCAAGTTCGACTGAAATTTGCTAGTAGAGGTCATAGAGTAAAGCGAGATGGATTAGGTAAGTGTTGCTTGCACAAGCAGTTGGTGGACACAGCAGCGGGTCAGCAGCCTACTACGCCTTTGCTTTATCCTTTATCGCATTGCCATTGCCCTTGCCCTGGACCTGAAGCTGAACGCGACGTCTGTTCCTCCATCCCATTTGTAATTGAGCTGTAATTGGTCAGCTGGAAGCAGCACTCGCTTGCTTGCTTCTGGGCTCTCAACAGTGACAGGCAGCAGAGGCAGCTCAGCTGGCTAACCACTTTCAGCCACTTTTTTCACAATTTCCCCCACTCGCTGTCTCGCTCGCGGTGCTAATCACTCACTGTTCGCCATCCGTCCATTATCCAATACATTTTCTTTTTTGCTTCTGCTAGTTTTTGTTCTGCTTTTTAGCGATACTTTAGCAGTATTTTTCAGCGAAAAAATAGTATTTTCCTCTTATAGCAAATCAGCTTCATCAGCAGCAGCCAAATTTCTGCGAAACAAATAAGGCCTTTGTTTTTTTTATGATGATGAGTGCATTATGCAAAATAAAAGCCTGAAAGATCTTCTGAAACAGACGGTGTTCGTTCCTTTGACCGGGAAAGAATTCTCGTGACGAAGTCTTTTTGTATGAACTGTTGCTCATCATTTGGTCTCTCGTGCTCGTGGCGAAGACCACGGATTTTGATTTGGGATTTGACAAATCCTGAGACGAACGAACGGGTGATTGACCGGACCCAGTACGAGTACGCGTGTGAGCTGTAGACTGCCTCCGCCCGCCGGTCAATTCCATGCTGCACTGGTGCTAGTTGGACCTGCCACGAGTCTACCGGCCGCGTCCGCTGGGCTCAGTGGTTGGTTTCTTTCTTTTGTCTCTTTTTTAATCCATCTATGATTCTCTACATGATCCAGTTTCCATTAGTGTTTGTTTGAGTACCTCGTGTTCCTTTTCCTTTTGGGTACCCACTGAGGGTACCACAATCAAAGGGATATCAGGGCATGGTATTCTTTATGCAATCCATTTTCATTTTTAAATCTTACCTATGAATTAGTCTCTCTCTTTTGTAATTATAAAGAGACTATGTATGACTTATGAGTCCCGACTGCTGGTTTAATATAATTTTAGAAGTGTTCATTGGTAAAATTAAGCTTGTCTTTGAATGTAAGTTTTTACATGCTAAAAAAATTCACCAACTCTAGGCATGTATGTTGAACAAAATATTGTCATCTTGTCATAAGACATTACTCTCTCTTGTCCAAAAAATAATAATGAAGTTTAGATATAGACCAAGTCAACTTTTCCTAGAGTTTGGGTATATTTATAAAAAAAAGTATTATATTTATATCTTCAAATATATTATAAACATATTATATGATTAATCTAATGATATAATAAGTGTCAATAGTTTCTATATAGATTTATTCAAAAATTTAAAATTGTTGAGTACATTTTTTAGGACACTAAAAGTACAGTTCTATACCCCCAATACTAAGGGCCTGCTTGTACCCTATATAACTAATAATTAGCTGCTAAGAATTAGCTATCTGTTTAGATCCTCATCTAATAAGTTACTCCCTCCATTCTAGGGTTCCCTTTCAAACATAGGAATTTCCTTGTTTCTTGCGTTTTTCCTATGAAAATGAACAGATTCCCGTGAAAATCCTATACAAGTCCTATGAAATTCTTGCATTTCAAATGGGCCCTAAATTATAAAGCGTTTTGGCATTTTCTATATACAATTGTTTTTTACTATATATCTAGACATAATGCATATATAAATACATAAGAAAAGTTATGAATTTGAAAAGCCAAAAATGTCTTATAATTTGAGATGGAAGGAGTAATAAGCTAGCTAGTGTCTTAATTGCTACCAAACAAACAATTAGCTATTAGCTAATTAACACAGTTAATATCTAATAAGTTGACTAATATCTTACCTACCACAAGCTAACAATTAGCTAATAGCTTATTAACACAGCTAATAGTTAGCTGGTGGTTAACATTGCTAATCGCTAAATAAGCTAACTAATGTCTTACAGCCACAAGCTAACAATTAGATATTAGCTGACTAACATAGCTAATACTTAGCTGGTGGGTGGATCCAGAAAGGGGCTAAGCATCTATGGCCCCGTTTGAATCTAAGAAGCTAATAGTTAGCTGCTAATAAAATTAGCTCTTGGGATTCAAACAGATATCGCTAATAGTATATACCTGGATATCTAACTAACAATTATTTTACTAATCTGACCAAACTAGCTCATACCAACTAATATTAGTTGTGACCTATTAAATACTACCTCCGGTCCATTTTATCTGGCGCACACGCATATCAAGATTCAAACGTTAAAAACTTTGACCAATTAATTATTATAATACAAACTTTATATAATTAGATTTGCAAGGAATTATACTATCCAATGATTATAAGTTTATAAGCATAAATAATATAATATAAAGTAAATGAATGGTCAAAATATAATCTAGGAGAATGTGTCATTCTAATTTGCACCAGATAAAATGGACCGGAGGGAGTAGCTATTAGCAGCAAATGGACCCAACCGGTGTCGAATAAATCTTGGTGGATTAATACTCGTAAATAAAACATCTTTAAAAGGTGTATAAACTCTTTTTTTTTTGTGAAAGGCGTATAAACTCTGCTGCCACCTCGTCTCGATACTTTGATTGAGACTGTGTTTAGTTCCCCATATAATGCAAAATGCAAAATATCAACTACTTTGGAATGATGAAATGCAAAATGCTAAAATTTTTATAGATGTGTTTAGTTCCATCTAAAATGCCAAATTTTTAATGGGGTGGGTGAGGATTTTTTTGTGTCTCGAGGCCAAAATCCAAAATGGAAAATAGATATCTTTTTGCCAAAAAAATTGCATGGTGTTTAGTTTTATTCTGCAAAATGATGGGTCAAAATCTAAAACTTTTTGGGTGAAATGGGGAACTAAATACACCTTGAGAAGATTTGCAACAATAAAAACAAAAGAAGAGATACGAACAATTACGCAGGAGAAATGGAGAATAAATTTCGTGGCACCAATGAACGTGGAGGGGGAATTCTTCAGCGCGGGGTGCATCGCAAAACACGTACGCCAAGAATATTTATGGCCGACGGAGCCTATCCGTTCTCAGGCCTTGTTTAGTTCCCAAATTCAACACCCAAATTCCACTATGCAAAAAGGAGATTCCCCATCACATCAAAATGCCGGCAAATGCATGGAGTACTGAATGTAGATGAAATCAAAAACTAATTGCACAGTTTTGTTGTACTTTGCGAGACGAACATTTAGAGTCTAATTAATCAATATTTGGATAATTTTTTGCACTAACAAACAAAACGCACTACATTGTTCCGACAGGAACACTGTAGCGCGCAGTGCCGATTCCGGGGTGCCGAATCGGCATCTAAACACGGCCTCACTCTCACGACGAAATTTGGATTTGGTCCAAAAAGGACCTCGCCGTCGTCTTAATTTCCTCGCCCGATTTGGCTCTCGCCCACCACCTACTGTGTCTCCCCATCTCCGTCTCCCCCTCCTCCACTGCGCCTGCACCGGCTCCCGGGAAGAGACTGCACCACCGCCTCCGCGAGTTCCACCTCAATCCCCACAGCTTCCCGCACCAACAAATCCGCCCAATTCGCGGGCTCTCGCGTCGCCCCCGGGGCCACTTCCGGCGGAAATTCGTGCCAAAGCCGCAATTTTTTTCGCCCTTTTGCTTTCGCTCCCCCCGCCCCCTTTTCCTTTTTGACTCCGCCGCGGTCTGTCCCTTTATTGCTGCGCCTGATCGTGTTTTCTCGTCGGAAGGCGCGGTTTTTCGAGGGCGGCGATCGCGGATTCGCCTCCGGAGGCGTCGATTCGGTCCCCAGGTGCGGTTTTGCCCCCAATTTTGCTTCAGGTGAAGGGATTATGGATTTTTCGTTTCGGTATGTAACGGTGTTCGATTTGTTCAGGTGGCGAAGGGATTATGGATTTGGGGAGATTTCTTTAGCGCGGTTTTGATCGGGGCGATTATTACAATCCGTCATGATTAAGCAAATCCTCGGCCGGCTTCCCAAGAAGGAGAAGCCGGCCAAGTCCGGCGAGAAGGAGCTTGCCGGAGCGGGCCCGTCGCTGCCCAGCCCGACGTCCGATGCGAGAACCACCACCGATTTGACCATGTCCAGCAGGCTCGTCAATCCCAGCAATTACGCCTCCACGGCCACAAATCCAGGCCAGAGCTACGCGGCCAGGGGCGCCGGCCTCGGCGCCGGCGGCGTCAGCAACGGGTTCGCGGCCTCGTCAGCAGGGTACGAGGCGCTGCCGAGCTTCAGGGACGTGCCGGCGTCCGAGAAGCCCGGCCTGTTCCTCAGGAAGCTGGCCATGTGCTGCGTGGTGTTTAACTTCGCGGACCCGACCAAGGACGTGCGGGAGAAGGAGGTCAAGAGGCAGACGCTGCTTGAGCTGGTGGATTACATCACCTCAGCCACAGGCAAGTTCCCGGAGCCCGTCGTGCAGGAGGTCATCAGGATGGTGTCTGTGAATCTGTTCAGGGTGCCGACCCCTGCCCCGAGAGAGAACAAGGCGCTCGAGTCGTTCGATATGGAGGAGGAAGAGCCCGTCATGGACCCGGCGTGGCCACACTTGCAGATTGTGTATGAGCTGTTCTTGAGGTTTATTCAGTCCCCTGAGACGGATGCAAAGCTGGCCAAGAGATACATTGACCACGGCTTCATTATCAGGCTTCTTGATCTCTTTGACTCAGAGGATCCTAGGGAGAGGGAGTACTTGAAGACGATCCTTCACAGGATATATGGCAAGTTCATGGTGCACCGCCCGTTCATCAGGAAGGCGATTAATAACATCTTCTACAGGTTTATATTCGAGACAGAGAAGCATAATGGTATTGCAGAGCTGTTAGAGATTTTGGGGAGTATAATTAATGGTTTTGCTTTGCCGCTCAAGGAAGAGCACAAATTGTTTTTGGTCCGAGCACTGATTCCGCTCCACAAACCAAAGTGTGTTGCCATGTACCATCAGCAACTGTCGTACTGTGTCACTCAGTTTGTTGAGAAGGATTGCAAGCTTGCTGATACTGTCATAAGGGGTTTACTCAAGTATTGGCCCATCACAAATAGCTCAAAGGAGGTGATGTTTTTGGGTGAGTTAGAGGAGGTGCTGGAAGCTGCACAGCCAGCAGAGTTCCAGAGGTGTATGGTGCAACTTTTTCGTCAGATTGCCCGCTGTTTAAGCAGTTCTCACTTTCAGGTAAGAAGTGATATATAGCAGACCGCCAATTATACCATAAAAATAGAATATGTGCTTGTTAATAGCTCATGGAAGTTCTCATCTTCAAATCATCATTGATTTCTGGCTTATTGCTTGGGACATGACTCATATCATTTATTCATTTATAAGTGCAAGTCAACTAAGCTGTAGCAAGCGATATGTGTAAAGTGCATACTATTCTGTTGATGTTGATACGTCAATAGTCATATTGACTTTGAGCCTCTTACTAGGTGCCACTTCCACATGATGGAATATTAGTAGTGTGGGAACTTTGTCCAGTGCCCATTTCATTTATTTTTTTTTTACTCCAGAACCCAATAGTTATTTTTCTTCTAATCAAATTTTAATTGGACCGTTTGTTATTCTATTTGTTCCGTGTAGAGTTAGTTCTAACTGATATTTAAACCTTCCTTTGTACTTGTTTGGATTCGATACCATAATCACAGAATTAGTCTCTCTTCAAATATCTTGAGAATTATACTTATGTGATTTGAAGAAGCTTGGGAATTGATTGATGAGAAAATAGTACTTTAAAAAATTGGTCCTGCTGAAAGAAGTCCAGTTTGCTATATGAAAACTAATCTTCTTGTCAAGTCATAATTCAATTTCGTACCACTCTATTGCATCTCTGTAAGACTGTTAGTGTCAAACAATTTGCTCGACCTATTGAAAATGGTGACTTACATGCTTCTCATTTTTATTGTTCAGTAGCATTGTATGGTTTCCAAGTAGGACGCCAAAACACAGAATAGATACAAACTTAGTTTCATTCCAATATTATCTCAGTGCACCCAATTTGTTAGATTGATGAAACCGTATTGCTGTTATGGAGCATGCCAATTCACGTCTTCCTAATAAATGACTTTTCTTGCCTTAGCGAGGTAGTTGAGGAAATAAGTGGTTATGGCCTAGTTTCCTTGTTTCAAGAGTTTCCAGAAGGCATGAGCAGTTGATTCCTTGACCAATGACCACAGAAAATCATGTTCAACTCATGGAGCATTATTTCTCATGGTTGAGAACGACCATGTGTTCCATGGTCTTTTACCTGATGAAATATTCGGTGCTTTCCCAGAATCAGTCATAAAGCAAGATATGTCTTTTTGTGATTCCACCCAACTGTTTGCTACTGAAGCTAACATTATATAATTTCTTCTTTTGTTCCACAGGTGGCAGAGAGAGCTCTCTTTCTATGGAACAACGATCATATTGAGGGTTTGATCAAACAGAACAGTAAGGTTATACTGCCCATAATCTTTCCAGCGTTAGAACGAAATACAAAAGGCCACTGGAATCAGGCAGTTCAAAGCTTGAGTCTAAATGTTCGCAAAATATTCATGGACCATGACCCCACACTGTTTGAGGAGTGTCGCAAGAAGTTTGAGGAAGAGGAAGCACAAGAAGCTGGTGTGAGGTCAAAACGTGAGGCTAGATGGAAGCGCCTAGAAGAAATTGCCTCCTCAAAAGTCTCCTCAGTGAAGTAGCACGTCTTCCTGAGGCTGTAGCTCATCAGCAGAATTCCTCTAGCTATCTAGCCTTGCTGACTGCATATGAGCAGCTAGCTCTTTCTGGCAGGATCAAGTAAATGCTGATGTAAGTGCCCATGGATGGCTGCTTTCCTCGTGTTACTTGTTACTGAACATTTTACAGGCTGACATGTAAATACGAGGTACATGATGGGCTGTGAAGCTTCAACAGAACCTCGGGTTCTGTCTGTTGTGTGATCCACTGATGACAGTATCGGTTTCATCATCAGAGGACAAAGGAAAGGAGGTAAAATGGTCTTTTCTGGCTTTCCTGAGATGTTCACGCCACATCTTAATGTGTAGTCTGCGGGTCAGTGTCCTGATCCTAGGACGGTTAGGAGCACTTGAAAGACAAGCAAGAAGTCGTGCTCTTGCTTGCTGATGGTGATTTTGCTGAAATGTATGAATACCAGTGCTCTTGTGATAATATGTAATCTGGGTTTACATGTCTTTTGCTTCCTTCGATGTATACAGAAATTTGGAATGAGGCGCTGGTTGCTGGCTGTTTTTATCAAAATTTGGTATCATGAACTGAATGTTGAGCTTACATCATGATAGGTTTGGGTTTCGTTTGGGTGAATTGTAATGATGTTGCCTAATAAAAATACAAATACAAGAGTAATATGTTTCCATTCTTAAGTTGCAATGGTTCTACACGTTTTATCACCATAACTTTTACCCATTAATATGCTCATCTCGTAACATAGTAACATACGCAGCCACTACTTCATGCCTAACTATTTCCAGAGCTCTTTCTTTGAAGTATGTCCAAATGTTAGACGGTATCTAAATTATTCTACTTCCAGATTGATGCTAAGGGTTCCACTCCTCGCTTTACTGAAAAAAATGTGTGTGCGCACTCATGAAGCATAACTCTGAAACGCCTCCAGAGTTGCATGATCTGGACAGTTGAAAATGAAACAGTGGAGGAAACCAAATCGTCTGCAACTAGAGATTTAGTTCCCTCCTCTCACTGACTCATCTTCAGCTTCCAAATTCTTCATAGAAGTTCAGTCCAGCTGGCAGCTGCACTACATACCTGAACCACGCATGATATGATCAACTGAACATGAGACATTGGAAGAAACCAAGTCTTGTCGATTTCTCAAGTTCAACTGCCAAGGTTTGGTCCTGAACCTTGATGCTATTTGCTTTGCAATTGCTACTGTTAGAGTCACTGAAGATTAAGGATGAAAACGGACCGGATGAATCCCGTTCCATCTGCAACCGTATTCCGTTTTTTCCGACCGTTTTCGTTTTTTCCGGGAAATACGGAAACGGGACCGGAAACGGGATGAGAGTTTTTTTGCGGTATCCCGTTTTTATCCGGGATGATCCCGTTTTCGTTCCGTTTTTATTTTATCCGGAATGAGCCCAGCAGGCTGTTCACTGGTTGCCTAATTCTCGCTGGCCGGCCCAATCTACGTCATGCTCGGTGGGCTGCAAGCAAATAAGCTCGGTGGGCTTGCGTGTGCTGTGAACATGTCAGTGTGCAACCACGCATCGACACCATCAAGCAGCAGCTTTGCTACTGGATGTTACGTATACAGGATATGTGTGGGTTACACGTATACAGGATGTTACGTTTGTATTGAACATATGATGATCATTATATACCGGCTTAGGTGTATTATTTATTTGCCAATGCACTTTGGTGTCTGTATTTGAGCTATCATATGTGGCATATATGTTCCGGCTTAAGTTTCCACTTACCGTTCGTTTCCGTCTATTTCCCGTTCGTATTTACCCGTTTTCGTATTACCGTTTATCCCGCTACCGTTTTCGTTCCCAGCTGTCCGGTTTCCGCTCCCGTTTCCGTCTAAAAATATGAAAACGAAAACGATTGAGCGATTTTCCGTTCGTTTCTGTCCGTTTTCAACTATACTGAAGATGAGATGTCTGAGAAAACTGAACACCTGAGACAGTGGCAGAAGACAAGTAAGATTTCAGTCCCCCTAAAACTCTTACCTTCAGAACGAGCTACCTCATCTGCTTGGTTTTTCAGTGCTTCAAACTTATGGTGCTGCCCTTTTGTATACCAGTTCAGCCTGAAGATCCTGTGTTGGTCCATTCTGTTATTCCCTGTCATGAGTTGTCCATATCCAGAGAAAAAAGTTCAGAGAAGCAGCTATGTTTTCTAACCTTGACATGCCTTTTGCATTTCTGGTACCTCTGCTTACTGTAATCAGGTTAACTATAGATTTTTATCAACCTGATATATGTCTCAAAACGGTTTTGATGCTGAATAGAAAACATAATATAACCTCAAGCTCCTCTGATCCCTATCACAATTTTAAAATGATAAATTAATATTTTCTTTGTTTCTTTATGAAATGTAAAGATCGTTTCTTTCTTCACCACTTGGAGAGGCATCCCAATAATATATCCTCTCTATATCCTCTATGTTTCCTACAACCTTTCTAAATCCCATTCTCTCTATTCTAAGGCTATCTCTGATAATAACATCCAAAATACAAGACCTATTCGTCCTTTGGGTAGCGCTACAGACAAAGGGTTCAATACCTATTCGGCATCTTCTCCAATAACAGAACCCAAAAGAAAATCCTTTCTGCAAATGAGTTTCCAGGAGAGAGGATTCCCATATTTAGGTTGTGCCTCTCAGGCAACCCAAAATAGGTCTCCTGTATAAATACTCTGTTGGAGGCTAAGTTTGGGTCTCTTGCTACCCATTTTGAGTTTGGGTTCCGTTCCTTGTTGGAGACACTCTAATGGTTTTCCTTCTATCTCACCGACAAGTGGCCCCAGCTGTCATCTTCTTCATTCAAAATTGAGAAAAGAAACAAACACGCACACACAGAAATGCAGAAACAAGTTGGATGCCCCGTGTCAGGTTGCCTCATCAGTTTACGTTCCCTGTGCACCGGACAATGCGGGCACGGAGTGGCCGCCGCATCATGATGGACAACTCCTGCTTCTCGGCAAACTCCACCGGCTCACCGGCCACCTCGAGCCACTCGAACTCGGTGACAAGGCCGGCCACGAAGAACTCCAGGTGCAGCAGCGCTAGCGCCATCCCGGGGCAGATCCGCCGGCCGGTGCCAAATGGCATCATCTTGATCTCCTTCGCCCCCGTGAGGTCGACGGCCGCGCCCTCGCCGCCGGGCAGGAACTGTTCCGGCCGGAACCGCCGCGCGTCCCGCCACACTGAAAGCTTTATGTTTGGTGTTGGTAATTAGTGACAATGCCTAAGTACTAATCCTATGCCTAAGTTGTATGTAGCATATAAGGATTAGTACATTCCAAGGTTGGTGGCAAGATGGACATGGTGATCATGATGGCCACACTTGGATTTGGACGCAACCCTACGTGATCAAGGCAAAGGTATATGCTTAAGGGTTGTGTTTTAGTAACCAAGACACCTAGTGGGTGTGGTTACATTATAGGATAGATAGCCGTACTATAAAGAGGGGAATGACGCGGCTATTCAACTCCTAAGTGCCTCTAGGTGTGCATTTTATAATCATATGCATTTAGATAGAACTAATAACGCCTCGATAAATGATTGTGAAAATGCTAACACACTCGCACATGACGTGATCACTTGGTGGTGTTAGCACATTTGCGATGGCGTTGGAGTTTTATAATCGAACGGAAGCGAATGGAGGTCACAGTGGTGACCGGACGCTGGACCGGACGCGGTCTCTGTTTGACCGGACGTGTCCGGTCAGCGTTCAGCGTCTGCGTGAGTTTCAGTTTGTTGATCGGACGCGCGGTGCGTCCGGTCATGACCGACCGGACGCGTCCGGTCGTTGAGGGAGCTTACTGGACTCCAACCGGACGCGGGCACTGTGGCGTCCGGTCAGTTCTCCAACGCGTCCGGTCGCTGTTTCGTTGTGCGCTGCTCAGGCTTGACCAGCGCGTCCGGTCAGTTACGGGACCAGCGCGTCCGGTCGAGCCCAGCGCGTCCGGTCGTTGCGTGCAGCGCGTCCGGTCGGTGCTTCGCGAGTAGCCGTTGTGTGATCGGCGCGTCCGGTCAGTTTGACCAGCGCGTCCGGTCAGCGCGACTTCGGCTGTTTCAAGTGCGTAACGGCTATATTCGAAGGGGTACGTCTATAAATACTCGTTGGCCGGCTCAAGACTCTCTCTCTTGGACATTTGACATACTTGTGAGCACTTTGAGCTAAGCAACTCCCCTCCCACTCATCTCTCTTGCTTCTTTGCATATTCGAAGTGAGATTGAGTGATCCAAGTGCATTTGCATTGTGAGATAGCATCTAGTTGGCACTTGGTGGTTGATTTGCTGCGGGATTCTTGTTTCTCTTGGTGGTTGCCGCCACCTAGACGGCTTGGAGCAGCTTGGAGGCGTTGGCAAGAGTTGGTGATTGTTCTTGGCCACCTCCGGTGATTGTGAGGGGTTTGTGCCTACCTCAGCGAAGCGCCAAAGGCAACATTAGTGGATTGCTCGTGTCATTTGCAACCTTTTGCCATTTGGTAGGTTCTTGTGGCGCCTTTTGAGAGGCTCGGTGTGAGACCGATTAGCCACCGAACCACGTGGTGAAGAGGGACACAACGGGGACTAGCGTGCCGGCAAGCACGTGAACCTCGGGATAAATCTTCGTGTCATTGTAAGGTCCAAAAAGGCTAGAGGGGGGGTGAATAGCCTATTTAAAAACTTCTACACAAATTACTAAACCACAAGTTAGTACGAAAGGTGGCGAAGCACAAAGCACTAGCTCTAACTAAATAAGCAAGCCACTTACACAAAACTAGAACAAGGCTATCCACTAAACACAACAACAACAACAAGCTAGAAAAGAGAAGTAATACGAGAGAAGAGCTTCGAGTGATTATACCGCCGTGTAGAGATGAGAAGTCCCAATCAATCAATCACAGAAGAGAAATCCTCGGGAAGAGAAAGACACAAGAATTTATCCCGAGGTTCACTTGCTTCCCGGCAAGCTACTCCTCGTTGTGGCGATGCACCCACTTGTCGGTTCGCGAGCTAATCAACTATCAAGAGTTGAGCCCTCGGCGGGCGCCGCACAACCGCACACAAGATGGGGATCCTCCAAGCCACGAGCTCCACTAGAGTATCCAATTTGCGAACTCCCGCGGGGAAGGATCAAGAACCCCTTACAACACTTGGTGAAGGCTCCAACAATCTCCAATTGCGAGCTCAATCACCTCCGCTGCTCCAAGCCGTCTACCGTGTCGGGAAACACGGAAGAGTAACAAGAAATCCGCAGCAACTCGAAGATCAAGTGCCTCTAGAATGCAACTCTCAAGCAATGCACTTGAATCTCACTCAATCTCGCTCAAGATGTGCAATCAATCAAAGAGATGAGTGGAGGGGTTGTTCTCTAGCTCAAAGGATGTCTCTATGTCTCAAAATGTGCAAGAGTTACCCTCAAACCCCGGCCACCATCTATTTATAACGAAGGGGTACACAGCTAGCCGTTACAACCGACGCGGCAGAAATCGCGCTGACCGGACGCTCCGGTCAGGGTGACCGGACGCGTCCGGTCACTACGCGACAGACGTGAACAGTGCGCGTCAGAACTAGCCGTTACCGTTGACCGGACGCGCTCGACCGAGCGACCGGACGCGCTAGTCACGACCGGACGCGCCGGTCCCGTGACCCACCGGACGCGCCGGTCAACACCGAGCCGCGCACCGCGAAACAACGACCGGACGCGCTGAAGAACTGACCGGACGCCACAGTGCCCGCGTCCGGTGGGAGTCCAGTAAGCTCCCTGGACGACCGGACGCGTCCGGTCACCTATGACCGGACGCGCACCGCGTCCGGTGGTCCTCGTGAACCGCTGTTCGCCTGACCGGACGCGCCGGTTGCACAGAAACCGCGTCCGGTGCAGCGTCCGGTGCACGCAGTGACCTCCGTTCGCCTCCGTTTCTTTTCCAACTTTCGGCGCAATAGAAAATAGGCATTTCACTTCTCCAAAAAGCACCGAATCCCGCCTCGCAAGCTCGGCGGGAGGGAGAGAGGAACCCAAACCCCTCTCTACTGCTTAAACTTCACCGCCTTCGCAAATGTGCCAACACCAACAAGTGATCACCACCTTGTGCTCGTGTGTTAGCATTTTCACAAACATTTTCTAAGGCGTTATGTTAGCTCTTTACTAGATCCTAAATGCATATGCTCAAGACATTGATCTAGTGGCACTTGATTTCCGAGCTAACCGTGATTGCCCCTCTTGATAGTCGGCTATGTATCCTAAACCCGGTCAATCACTTCTCTACTCATCTTAGACCGGCAAAAGGAAAACCCTATGATTATACCTTTGCCTTGCGCTCTTAGATCCTTCTCCTTCACTTGATCATCATGTCCATCATTTCATGTGCATCTCCACCATGATCATCATTTCATGTCCATGCACCATTTCTTTGTGATCTTGTGGCCACAACTCCTTGCCACATCCACCTCCATCACATGTTGCTTATGCCTAGCTTAATCACACTTGATACAATAGCATTAGCAACTTGGTGTCATTAATTACCAAAACCAAACTTGGGCTTTCAATCTCCCCCTTTTTGGTAATTGATGACAACCATCACAAAGATATGAAATGAAATCGATTTTCAATTTCGATAGTATTAGCTCCCCCTACATATGTGCTTCCATGAGTTTGGTTCAATTGTGCACATATGTATGGATTTGAATTTTGGGAGAGTTACTACTATCAAATTGATGCTAAGGTATATAGAATGGACCTTTGAAGCGTGATACCAATCGGAGTTGCCTTTATATACCATCCTTAGCATCGATGTAGCTAGACACCACTTGTAATTCATCACTTGTAAAGATCATAAACACTAAAGTACCCCGTGAGATCAACAATATAAGCAAAGGTGTCTAGATACCACTTAAAAGGCTACTCTTAACAAAACATCATTCAAGTTCTATTTCTAGCAAACACCATACAAACATGATTATAAATTTAAGCTTTGCAATGCAACAATTCATCATGTTAATGCGCATACAAATGCAACAAATAGTTCATGAGCTTGCTCCCCCTACTTGTGTGCTCAAATTTAATTGATTCCTTTCCAAAGTCTTATCTTATGCTTTCTCTCCCCCTTAGTAACTTTTTTCTTTTTGTGATTTTTCTCTCCCCTCTTATTATATCTTTCTCCCCCTTTGTGACTTTTCTATCTTTGTGACTTTTCTCTCCCCCTTTGTCAACAATCACCAAAAAGGTGCTAATTTTAGTGAGAGTTAAGTCAATCAATATGAGGGAGTCCAAATTATGGTTCAATCTAGATCACTTGCCTAGAATATGTAATTCGGTTTGAACCAAGGACAAGCTTCTTCACTCCTCATAAAGTATAAGGGTTATCTTGACCATGTTGAATTACACATCATGAGCTCATTTTCTAGATTCAACACTAGGTTTGCAAGCCCACAAACATGTCATATGCTACCACTAGATCAATTAAAACATAGAAGCAATAGTGGTACCATATATACATTAAACTCATTTGATTTTCATGAATGAGCCTATTTGTCATGCAAATATGTCTATATGTTCTAAACATGTCCTTAGCAAAGTATGAATGATATGTCAAACAACTTTACCTTGCTATGTCGGAGGAGAGGCATGTCATATAATAATGTGGGGTTGTACTCATCTCAAGTTGGAGAAGTCAAGTATGTTCAATTCATTTTTCAACTTGTAAAATCTTTTCTCATCAAGTGGCTTTGTGAATATGTCGGCTAGTTGATCTTCGGTGCCAATGCTCTCAATGCAAATATCACCCTTTTGTTGATGGTCTCTTATGAAGTGGTGCCTTATGTCAATGTGCTTTGTTCTTGAATGTTGAACCGGATTTTGAGTCATCTTGATAGCACTTTCATTGTCACAAAATAATGGCACATTCTTGAACTTGATTCCAAAGCCATTCAAGGTGGCCTTCATCCAAAGCAATTGTGCACAACAACTACCGGCACTAATGTATTCGGCCTCGGCGGTAGATAGTGCAACACTATTTTGTTTCTTTGATGACCATGAAACAAGAGACCTTCCAAGCAATTGACAAGTGCCACTTGTGCTCATTCTATCAATCTTGCATCCACCATAGTCGGAGTCCGAATATCCAATCAACTCAAAATTAGACCCCTTTGGAAACCATAATCCAACATCATGAGTGCCCTTAAGATATCTCAATATCCTCTTGGTTGCTTTCAAGTGACTTTCTCTAGGTGAAGCTTGATATCTTGCACACTTGCACACACTAAACATCACATCCGGCCTAGAAGCGGTGACATAGAGCAAACTTCCAATCATAGACCGGTATTGCTTTTGATCTACCATGTTACCACTATCATCAATACCCAATTGATCATTTGTGCCCATTGGTGTACTCATTGACTTAGCATCTTGCAATCCAAACTTCTTGATCATGTCCTTGATGTACTTGCCTTGACTTACAAAAGTGCCATTCTTCATTTGCTTGATTTGAAGTCCAAGGAAGTAACTAAGCTCTCCAATCATAGACATCTCAAACTCATTTGCCATCATATTTCCAAATTCTTCACAAAAATCTTGATTGGTTGATCCAAAGATAATGTCATCCACATAGATTTGCAACACAAACAAGTCATTTCCAATTATCTTGGTGAAGAGAGTGGTGTCAACCTTTCCCATCTTGAATCCTTTAGAGAGAAGAAAGTCCCTCAATCTCTCATACCATGCTCTAGGTGCTTGTTTCAAACCATACAATGCCTTCTTGAGCTTGTAAACATGGTTGGGCTTCTTGTCATCTTCAAAATCAGGAGGTTGCTCAACATAAACTTCTTCATTGATGTAACCATTAAGAAATGCACTCTTGACATCCATTTGATAGAGCTTGATGTTGTGTGCACAAGCATATGCTAATAAGATTCTAATAGCCTCCAATCTTGCAACCGGTGCATATGTTTCTCCAAAGTCAAGACCCTCAACTTGAGTGTATCCTTGTGCTACTAATCTTGCTTTGTTCCTCACAACCATGCCATCTTGATCTTGCTTATTTTTAAAGACCCACTTGGTGCCAATTACATTGTAGTTCTTTGGTCTTTCCACAAGTTCCCAAACTTGATTTCTAGCAAAGTTGTTTAGTTCTTCATGCATGGCATTTACCCAATCGGAATCCTTCAAAGCATCTTCTATTTTCTTAGGTTCTTCAAGTGACACGAATGAGTAGTGCTCACAAAAAGATGCTAATCTTGATCTAGTTTGAACACCACTTTGAATTCCACCAATGATTTGATCCAATGGATGATCTCTTGCAATACTAGTGGGTTGGAGTATTGGGAGTTGATTGCTTCCACTAGCTTGACCTTGATCTTGCACTTCATCATGAGAACCACTAGAGCTTGCTTGATTTGTATCAATTTGCACACTTTGGTTGATCACATGAATATCATCATCATCAACTTGCCTTGGCCTAACATCACCAATGTCCATGTTCTTCATTGCATTTGACAATTGATCTCCTCTCACATCATATCATCATCATCAACTTGCCTTGGCCTAACATCACCAATGTCCATGTTCTTCATTGCATTTGACAATTGATCTCCTCTCACATCATCAAGGTTTTGATCTTCATTTTGAGAACCTTGGGTTTCATCAAACTCAACATCATGAACTTCTTCCAAGGTGCCATTAGTGAGATTCCAAACTCTATATGCTTTGCTTGTGGTAGAATAACCAAGTAAGAACCCTTCATCACATCTCTTTTCAAACTTACTCAATCTAGTGCCTTTCTTGAGAATATAGCATTTGCAACCAAACACTCTAAAGTATGCAATGTTGGGCTTTCTTCCATTCAATAGCTCATATGGTGTCTTTCCAAGCTTTCCATGGCAATAGAGACGGTTGCTACAATAGCAAGCCATGTTAATGGCTTCACTCCAAAATGAATGACTCACATTGTATTCACTAAGCATTGATCTAGCCATGTCAATCAAAGTTCTATTCTTTCTTTCAACTACACCATTAGATTGAGGAGTGTATGTTGGTGAGAATTGATGTCCAATACCAAGATCATCACATAAATCTTCAATTCTTGTGTTCTTGAACTCACTACCATTGTCACTTCTAATCTTCTTGATGGTAGTCTCAAACTCATTTTGCACTCTCTTGACAAAAGACTTGAATAGATCATAAACATCACTCTTGTCATAGAGAAAGAACACCCAAGTGTATCTAGTATAGTCATCAACAATCACAAAACCATACTTGTTTCCACCAATACTAGTGTATGTTGTTGGCCCAAACAAGTCCATGTGCAATAGCTCCAATGCCTTTGATGTGCTCATTTCACTCTTACTAGGATGTTTATTTCCAACTTGTTTGCCGGCTTGACAAGCACTACATGGTTTATCCTTTTCAAAAGTCACATCTTTCAAGCCTCTAACTAAGTCATGCCTCAAAAGTTTGTTCAATTGTTTCATTCCAACATGACCAAGCCTTCTATGCCATAACCAACCCATACTAGATTTGCTAAGCAAGCATGATGTCAATTGTGTCTCACTATCATTGAAGTCAACCAAGTATAAGCTACCATGTCTAAACCCTTTGAATATCAAATTTGATCCATCAACACTTATGACTTCAACATCATCACTACCAAATATGCACTTGAAGCCAAGATCACAAAGTTGTGCCACCGACAAAAGATTGAAATCCAAGCTCTCAACTAGCAATACATTTGATATGCTCATGTCATTTGAGATAGCAATTTTACCAAGCCCCTTGACCTTGCCTTTCTTGTTGTTGCCGAAAGTGATAGCATCAAAACCACCATTTTGACTAGTATCAATTGATTTGAACATACAAGAATCCCCGGTCATATGTTGAGTGCACCCACTATCAAGCACCCAATGCCTTCCTCCGGCTTTGTAATTGACCTACAAGACAAGATCAATTCCTTTTAGGTACCCAAACTTGTTTGGGTCCTCCAAGGTTAGTGACCAAGCTCTTTGGTACCCAAATGGCTTTCTTCTTTGAGCCCATCCATGGTGCACCAATGAACTTAGCATGAACACTATTTGTACCCTTGGTAAGCATATAGAAGGAATCAAACTTAATTGAGGATACATTAGCATTTGATTTCTTGTTCATGCAATGTTGCTCTATGTGACCAACTTGCTTACAACTTTTGCAATAGCTACCATTGTTCTTCACAAAACGAGTTTTGTGAGGAGCAAAAGCGGCCTTGCCTTTCTTGGGGTTATAGCCCAATCCCTCTTTGTAGAGAGAAGCTCTTTGGCTACCCAAGCACATAAGCAAGCGGTCCTCACCACCATAAGCCTTAGCTAAAGTGTGATTGAGCTCTTTTACCTCCTTCTTGAGATTTTCATTCTCAACTATAAGTGTGGAGTCACAAGTGAAACCATCACTACTAGATGAGGATGATGTAGATGAGCTACATGAAGGGTTAGTGGGAGCAACAACAATAGGCTTATGACAAGATTCATCAATTATATCACAAGATATGCCTATGTTGCAAGTTTTAGCTTTCTCAACATTAGTTGGCATGTTTTCACATTTTTCAACTAGAGAGGAATGAGCTTCTTCAAGCTTAGTGTGAGACTTTTGAAGTTTCTTATGGTCTACCTTTAGACTCTCATAAGATGCTCTAAGCTCATCAAGTTCTTGCATAAGGTTTTTCTTTTCCTTAAGCAAGCCCTTGCATTCCTTTCTAGATTCTTTATAATGTTGAGTGCAATCTTCTAGCATAGTGATTAGTTCATCTTTAGTGAATTCTTCTTCATCACTATCACTATCACTATCACTAGCATTATCATGATCACTCTCATTATCGGATGATACCTTAGTGGCCTTAGCCATGAAGCACGATGGAGTGTCGAAGAGGGAGACCTTCTCTTGGATAGCAATGCTAGCATGTCCCTTCTTCTTGCTCTTGTAGTCATCCTCATCATCACTTGAGGAATCATCACTATCCCATGTAGCAACATGAGAATCATTCTTCTTCTTATGAGAACTCTCCTTCTTTTCTTGCTTCTTCTTTTGCTTCTTCCTTTCCTTCTTGATAGCATCTTCATCATCACTATCATAAGGACACTTTGCAATGAGATGGTCCTTGCTATGGCATCTAAAGCATCTCATGGTATGCTCATTCTTCTTGGATGAGTTCTTTCTCCTTCTTGCACGGAAGCCTTTCTTCTTCATGAATTTGCCAAATTGCTTGACAAAGAGAGCCATCTTCTCATCAATGTCATCACTATCACAAGAGCTTGAGTCTTCTTCACTTGATGATTCAATCTTGGATTTGCCCTTGGATGTGGTGGCTTTGAATGCCACACTCTTCTTCTTTTCATCATCTTTCTTCTCATTCTCCTTCTTCTTCTTCTTGACCAACTCATCCTTCTCATCATCTTCTCTATATGAATCATCGGTCATCACTTCTTGAAATATTTGTTGAGGAGTTGAATCCTTCAATGTAGTCCTCACTAGCACGGTGATCAATGTATCAAATCTCTTGGGCAAGCTTCTCAAGAACTTCATAGAGAATTGGTTGTCCTTGACTTCCTCACCAAGTGCCTTGAGCTCATTCACAATGACTTGCAATCTATGAAACATTTCCGGTACACTCTCATCTTCTTGCATCTTGAAGCTAGAAAACTTTTCTTGCAAGATATATGCCTTAGCGGTCTTTGTGCCTTCGGTGCCCTCAAATGTTTCTTCTAGCTTGGCCCAAGCATCATGTGCAACTTCTATGTTTTTCACTTGCTCAAATGTCTTGTCATCTAATGCCTCATGAAGAGCACTAATGGCAATATCATTGCATTGGAGCTTCTTCTCTTCCACCGGTGTAGGTGCTTCCGGATTAGCAACCTCAAATTTTGTTTCGGTGACCTTCCACACTTCTCTATTGATTGACTTGAGGTGTGCGGTCATCTTAACCTTCCAATATGCATAATTTGTGCCATCAAAGTGAGGTGCCTTCTTGGTGTTGTTGATGTGCAAACTCAATTGAGCCATTTCTTCACCGGAGGTTGTTAAGCCTTAATCAAACGGTGCCTCGGCTCCGATACCACTTGTAAGGTCCAAAAAGGCTAGAGGGGGGGTGAATAGCCTATTTAAAAACTTCTACACAAATTACTAAACCACAAGTTAGTACGAAAGGTGGCGAAGCACAAAGCACTAGCTCTAACTAAATAAGCAAGCCACTTACACAAAACTAGAACAAGGCTATCCACTAAACACAACAACAACAACAAGCTAGAAAAGAGAAGTAATACGAGAGAAGAGCTTCGAGTGATTATACCGCCGTGTAGAGATGAGAAGTCCCAATCAATCAATCACAGAAGAGAAATCCTCGGGAAGAGAAAGACACAAGAATTTATCCCGAGGTTCACTTGCTTCCCGGCAAGCTACTCCTCGTTGTGGCGATGCACCCACTTGTCGGTTCGCGAGCTAATCAACTATCAAGAGTTGAGCCCTCGGCGGGCGCCGCACAACCGCACACAAGATGGGGATCCTCCAAGCCACGAGCTCCACTAGAGTATCCAATTTGCGAACTCCCGCGGGGAAGGATCAAGAACCCCTTACAACACTTGGTGAAGGCTCCAACAATCTCCAATTGCGAGCTCAATCACCTCCGCTGCTCCAAGCCGTCTACCGTGTCGGGAAACACGGAAGAGTAACAAGAAATCCGCAGCAACTCGAAGATCAAGTGCCTCTAGAATGCAACTCTCAAGCAATGCACTTGAATCTCACTCAATCTCGCTCAAGATGTGCAATCAATCAAAGAGATGAGTGGAGGGGTTGTTCTCTAGCTCAAAGGATGTCTCTATGTCTCAAAATGTGCAAGAGTTACCCTCAAACCCCGGCCACCATCTATTTATAACGAAGGGGTACACAGCTAGCCGTTACAACCGACGCGGCAGAAATCGCGCTGACCGGACGCTCCGGTCAGGGTGACCGGACGCGTCCGGTCACTACGCGACAGACGTGAACAGTGCGCGTCAGAACTAGCCGTTACCGTTGACCGGACGCGCTCGACCGAGCGACCGGACGCGCTGGTCACGACCGGACGCGCCGGTCCCGTGACCCACCGGACGCGCCGGTCAACACCGAGCCGCGCACCGCGAAACAACGACCGGACGCGCTGAAGAACTGACCGGACGCCACAGTGCCCGCGTCCGGTGGGAGTCCAGTAAGCTCCCTGGACGACCGGACGCGTCCGGTCACCTATGACCGGACGCGCACCGCGTCCGGTGGTCCTCGTGAACCGCTGTTCGCCTGACCGGACGCGCCGGTTGCACAGAAACCGCGTCCGGTGCAGCGTCCGGTGCACGCAGTGACCTCCGTTCGCCTCCGTTTCTTTTCCAACTTTCGGCGCAATAGAAAATAGGCATTTCACTTCTCCAAAAAGCACCGAATCCCGCCTCGCAAGCTCGGCGGGAGGGAGAGAGGAACCCAAACCCCTCTCTACTGCTTAAACTTCACCGCCTTCGCAAATGTGCCAACACCAACAAGTGATCACCACCTTGTGCTCGTGTGTTAGCATTTTCACAAACATTTTCTAAGGCGTTATGTTAGCTCTTTACTAGATCCTAAATGCATATGCTCAAGACATTGATCTAGTGGCACTTGATTTCCGAGCTAACCGTGATTGCCCCTCTTGATAGTCGGCTATGTATCCTAAACCCGGTCAATCACTTCTCTACTCATCTTAGACCGGCAAAAGGAAAACCCTATGATTATACCTTTGCCTTGCGCTCTTAGATCCTTCTCCTTCACTTGATCATCATGTCCATCATTTCATGTGCATCTCCACCATGATCATCATTTCATGTCCATGCACCATTTCTTTGTGATCTTGTGGCCACAACTCCTTGCCACATCCACCTCCATCACATGTTGCTTATGCCTAGCTTAATCACACTTGATACAATAGCATTAGCAACTTGGTGTCATTAATTACCAAAACCAAACTTGGGCTTTCAGTCATCACTTTCATATTGTGATTGATTGATCCCGGTGTTCGGTTGTCTTGGCATTCATTGTTGATCATATTGGTTGGCTCAATACTTCGCCCATCGGTGAAACTCTCCTAACTCAACTCCGCATTACTTTCTTAGTTATCTTTGCTAGCTAGTTAGCTTTGTTAGAGTAGCTCTTTTGTGTAGCTTGCTAGTTGTAGTTGTAGTTACCTTTTCGGTTTGACTTGTGCGGTTGAGTGCCCTTATACTAGAATTGTGAATTGGATAGGTGGCTTGCAAACACCCTGTAGGCTAAGCAAAACTCGCATCTCGCTATTTGTTGTATTGATAAACTTGTTTAGCTTGACTTTGTAGCAAATTTTAAAAGGCTATTCACCCCCCTCTAGCCATCAAGACCTTTCACACACCGCCTCGTCAAGCCCTATCCCGGCCACCGAGAAGTTCACCGACGCGTGCCTCGGCACGCGGAAGCCTTCGAGCGTCGCGTAGCCGTCCTCGTCGACGACGTCCGTCGCGGCGACGGCGTGCGACAACACGAAGTGGCCCGGTGGGTGGAGCCTTAGCCCCTCTAGCACGACAGCGCCAAGGCACGGCATCCGCGACAAGTCCTCGTCTTTGGTGTGGACGACGCACGTGCCACCGGTGACCTGGTGGATCTCGGCCCGGAGCCTCGCTTGGATCTCCGGCTGCGCCATGAGGTTCACCATGATCCACTGCACCACGGCGGCCGTGGAGTCGGTTCCGACGACCAGGAACTTCGAGCACAGGCTCACCATCTCGCCTTCCGTGAGGTTTCTCCCGCCGCCATCGTCTTTGGGGATGTGGAGGCCGAGGAGCGAGTCAACGTATGTGTCCACAGCAGCAGCGCTTCTGTCGCCGGGGGCGGTGTCCCGTCGCGCGCGGCTCGCTCGTATCAGGGGCACGAAGAGCTCCTCCTGCCGATGCCTGAGGGACAGCATCCTCTTCCACCGGCGCCAGAACAGGACCTTGGTGACCGCGGGGCAGACACCGAACACTTGGAATCCAATCGCCGACGTCACGAACTCCCTCTGCAACGCCTCGACGGACGCGACAACGGCGTCGTCGGCGTCAAGCCCCTCGCTGAAGCACATGGCGACGAGCACTTGGAACATGGCCCGGTGCAGGAGCCCCTCGATGACGACTATGACCCCGTCACCGCGGTCCATCTGTGCCGCGACGGCGACGACGAGCCCCGCCGCGGCGCGGCGGCGCGCACTAGCGTACCGGCGCAGCCGCGACGGTGGAACGCTCCGCCCGTGAGGTTGCGCCGGAGCGCGCGCCAGAGCGGGCCGTACGCGCCGCGGCGCTGGAGGTGATGCTGTGCTGCCCGCCGCTGGAGAAGACCCAGGACGGGACGCTGGGCAGTGGCCGGTCGGTGAACCCCGCGCCGCGCGGTGGGCTACGGCGCGGTCGGCAATGAAGATGGCCGGGCGGGACGGGAGCAGGTGGAGCGTGAACACCGGGCCGTACCGGTACTGGGCGGCGCGGATGACTCGCTCGATGCCAAAGTTGGTTCGGCCGAGGAAGAGGAGCGGGGCAACAGCAGTGGTGGTGGCCCGGGTGGGAGCGGAGGCGGCGGCGGTTTTTCGGTGACCATCGCCGCCGAACGGAGGGAGGAGAGGAAAAGGATGGCAGCGAGGCAGATGACTAAGGTGAGGGAATAGTAGAGCAAGTCTTCCATGGCTGACTGGCTGCAACGCAAGATTCAGAAGGGAGAAGATAAGCGGCTTCCGGCGGCATCATTTCCTTATTAACTGCACTCTCTGCATGTTACATGCTGCAGTAGTTAGGGGGTGTTTGGTTGGAGGAGTTAAAGTTTAACAAACACTGTAGTACTTTCGTCTTATTTGATAAAAAGTTTTCAATCTTGGACTAATTAGGCTTAATAGATTCGTCTCGTAAATTACTTCTAATCTGTGCCGACATGCATGCAATTAGTCTATATTTAGTACTCCATGCATTTGAGAAAATATTGATGTGATGGGAGTTAAACTTTAACTCCTGCAGGCCCTTAATAGCAAGTGCGTTCGATCTCAACATTCAACAATCTGCAGGATTTGTTTTACATATGCACATGACACGCAGGTAAGCAAGTTCCTTTTTTTCCACTAAGGGTGTGTTTAGTTCCCTATTTCACCAAAAAAAATTTGAATTTTGGTCCATCATTTTATAGAATGAAACTAAACACCATGCAAAAGTTTTGGCAAAAAGGTATCTATTCTCTATTTTGGATTTTGGCCTCAAGAGGCAAAAAAAAAAAAGGCAAAAAGCCATCACCCACCTCATGAAAAATTTGGCATTTTGGATGAAACTAAACACACCCATGAAAATTTTGATATTTTACATTTCATCATTCCAAAATAGTTGGCATTTTACATTTTGCATTCCGTCTAAACACAGCCTAAAACATATCACACATGTTCATCACACATGTTCGGCGAATACTTAGGCCTGTCTGATAGCGTGGCCCGACGGTCCGGCTGCGTTCTTGGGCTGCAACTCTCGTGTTTGATGTCGTTAGCCCACTCGCGAGCCTGGCCCGCACGCTGCTCAAAGCAACTCTCGGCCAAGCCACCCAGGAACAAAGCTAGACTTCGTTTTTTCAGGGACAGGCTCGTCGTGGGCTCGAGTGAGCCAACCATTGCGTCTTCCATCACCTCCCCCGAAGAAACAAGTCGGTCACCTCCACACGCTCTCTCGTCGTAGCCTCGCCCGAGGGTGGCGGCGATTGTGGAGGCGCCCGCCCTGCGCCTCGCCCTCCACCGCCGAGCCCCAGCCTAGCAGGAGCATCACCTCGCTGCCGCCTGTTCCTCGCCTTCCACCGCCTAAGGCAGCTGTCGCGAGCTCGTCGCTGCCCAGGATGGACTCGAGGTCGAGCCTAAGCTCAGGGCACCGCCTCCTCCTCCCAAACCTGCGCCCCCCCAAGCGGCCGACGCCGCCACGACAGCCACCGACGCTGGGCACAGGCGCCAGCCCTAGCGATTCATCCCCTGCCACCACCATGCTATTCGGCGACAAGCAAGTGTTTGATGAAATGCCAACAAGGGAAAGAGGTGGGGGTAATGCCACCATATATTTTTTTTGACATGAACGCCACCATATTTTGATGCAAGGTGATTGTATCCATCTTGTACATGCTATCAAACACAATCTCAACTCAGCCTGTCTCTATTAGACATGATACTAAACACGCGAGGTTGCACCATGGGAGCCGGGCTTGAGCTGGCCTCAGCCAACTAGGCGGCCATGCCGAGCAGGACCAGGGTATCAAACACGCCCTTACTGATGACAAACTGCAGTGTTGCCATCTCCAAGAGACATTTTACTAAAAAAAAAATCAATTCTTCCCTCTGCAACTTCTCTCGTAGACAATAATGTTTTGCAGCTGCAAACAAATGAATATAATATGGAATAGTAGGATTAATTCAATAATTCAAACAACCAAAATATTCCATAGAACAATGTGTTTTTTCTACATAATATACCATGACGGAACAATCACTTTTTCACTATAGAGTAGACTGCAGTGACAATCCAGTATATAACAAAACAGTAATATTTCATAACTGAAAACAATTCAAAATACACCATAGAATAATGGATTTTCACAAACGCACAATCAAATATTCTATGGAGTATTCAAATTTTACCCTGTGAACGATCCAAAGTTCCACTTAACAATGATTGTTCACTACTAGAATAATATAAAACATGACACAAAAAAATCCACTGCTAAAAAAATATAAAATATAAAATATGAGAAGTATATTTTCATCAATGGAGCAATCTATTACATGCTTATTCATATTCCGTTATATAAGAAACATTCTTCAAGCAAAAAAAAAAGGACGTCCCACAAGTTGGTTGGACAATGTATGTTCGGTTGGGCTCAAATTGATTAGCAATGTTGTTGGGCCTGTGTAGCAATGTCTTTCTCGGTGTACTTTAGTTGGGCCTGTTGACCGCTCTGCGGCGCCACCCCGCCTCGGCCTCTTGGTACCTGCTACTGACGCAGAACCCCTACCCCGGCGACGGCAGGCGGCGCGTTCCACGCCCGCCGCCCGGGCCATGCCATGGTGTCGAAGTACATCCACAGTACCCGCCACGCGACGCATAGTAGGCGTACATGTGCTCACTAGCTACCGCGGCCGCCGCCGCACGCCTCGCGGCAGGCTGCCTCCATGGTCATGTTCCTGCGCGCGCCCGGGCAGTGGCCGGCGACGACGGTGAAGCTGAGGCTGAGGGAGAGAACCACGACACGACAATCGGGACGAGGAGAGACATTGTGATCATAGCTAGGCTCTCTGCTAAATGCTTTGTATACATTTGAGATACATGTGGATTCTTTCATTGATACTATTATATTCAAGGCATGAATGGTCTTGAAATGATCCCAGCAGTCACATTCAGATGTTGGGTTCTACTGCAAGCAGAAGCACCCTTGAAGATAGTTGCATTTTTATACGAAATTTATTGCACAGTTACTTCATAACAAATAAATGATGGCCCCTTGACTGAACATTCACTGAGAGAAGCTGGTTTTGCTAGAGGACACACTTTCTGTGCAGTATTTTATCATGCTAGGGAAATAAGTGCGACACTGAACTGGTTTCAGAGAAGGTTCAGTCCAATCTGAAACCACGATATGACATTGTCAATAATGAATTGGAAATGTTTAGAGGTTCAGTCCAATCTGAAATCCTTTCCCCCAAGACCCCAAATGGATGCAAAGAGCTCACTCTTTGGTTAACTGGAAATGCTGTATTTGGTCACTCGTGAAGAATAATAATAATCCTGAAAACGCGTCCAAAGTTGCATTTATTTGGGACAGTTGAAGATGAGACATTGGAGGAAACCAAATCTTGCGCTGTGCATGCAGCAGGAGATTTGGTTCCCGCCAACACTCACCTTCAGCTTCCAAATTCGTCAGACAAGTCTCGTCTAGCTGCACTGCACCAGTGCACCAACACATCATTTGATCAACTGAACATGAGATATTGGAGGAAACCAAGTCTTGTCTTGCTGTCCGCAATCAGATTTGGTCCCATCCAATTCTCAAATTCAGTTGCCAAAGTTTCAGCTCAGAGTTCTCACCCTACCCAAGCTACTTGATTTTTCAATGGCTACTGATAGAGGCGTTGAAGATAAGATGTTGGAGAAAACTGAACTCCTGAAACTGACAGTCACGGAACTGAAGACAACAAGGCAGAGTTCAGTACAACTCTTACCTTCAGAGCAAGCTAATGAAATGTCTGGGCTGCGATGCTTCGAGCTTATGCTGCTGCTGCCCTTTTATACACACAGCTCAACCGGAAGATCATGTGCTGCTCTGTTCTGATATTCTCTATCATGATTCATGAGTAGTGCATGTCCAGAAAAAAGGTTCTGAAGGACAGTTATGCTGTCTAACAAACTCTGACCAGAATTATCCTTGCCGTGCCTTTTGCCGCGCCTCGACGACCCCTCACTGGAGTAGCAGGAGAGGCTCGCAGGCACGGTGGCAGGCTGCAGCGAACCACGTGCCGCTCTCCGACGTTGCCTCCGGCCTCCGGCCTCGTCTGAAGGACCGAAAATGGCGACCAGAGAGGGTGAATGGAAGTCTCAAATTTTTTTCGAAATATTCAGCCACTGTTTCAAACTCATCGCCAAACACAAACTAGATCCTGAATGAAGAATACCCAAGCCAACTAGTGACAAGAGTACCTAAAATAATTCCTCGGAACGGTAGAAAGCTAACACAACAGATGAAACATGAATCGGAGCTCAAATAAATAAACCGTGGGTGAAATAGTAAGCTCAAAAGAACCAAAGATTTGGACTGCTAATAAAATCAGCCATGAACACACTGTAGGGAACAGATCAATCACTTGCACATGATTTAAACTAAATAAATTAGCATGCAGTGATTGCTCCTGTAGCTTGAAAGAGACAACACAGGAAATGAAAAATCAAAGCACGATCAAGCTTTGTACTTGCTGTTGAAACACTCCCTATTTACTGCCTGCAAGAAATCATTCACAGAAGAGTGCACGCACTGCTGCAGAGAGGGAGCTCAGGCGGTGGTGCTGTACACCGATGGACAGAGCGCCTGGATTGGACACCACAGGAGCTTAACCTGCAGAAAACGAGAGCAGCCAAGGGGCTCTGGATGACAAGACCGAAAAGTACACCAGTGCTGCACTGATCAAAACTGAGCAGCGTTAAGGCTGTATTTAGAACACTTGAGAAGTGCATTATGTAAAAAAAAAATTTCCGTCACATCAAACTTGTGATACATGCATGGAGTACTAAATGTGGATAAAATCAAAAACGAATTGTACAGTTTGGTTGTACTTTGCAAGACGAATGTTTTGAGCCTAATTAGTCAATGATTGGACAATTATTATCAAATATAAACAAATGCTACAGTGTATTTTGGCACTTCAAAATTTGGATCTAAACACAGCCTAAATCTGAAAGTTCAAGCACTGAACTGCTAGCACATAAAGCTTCTGAAAACACCAATCAACATCAGAGAGAGACCACCAGCTGAACTGCTCAGGCCTAGGCGCGTTCGTACGAACAGATCAGAGCTGTGCTCCTGCAGTAGGCGACTGGACCCTGGAGCAAGCACCGCTCGGCACCGGTTTGCACGGCGACGAACACGAAGGGAAAGCACGTGGGGCGCGGGTCTGCACACGCCGACGCGGACGACGTGGGTTCAGCGCAAGCTAATAAATAGCGTATAGCCGGTTGGTAGCGGATTGGTGTCGAGATAGCGGATTACGGATAGCGGACGATATTGTGGACGATAAGTTCCAATAGTGGCACCCGATAATCCCATATAATTTTAAGTACATATATTATGAATAATGAGTATAAATAATTTTAAGTGCATATATCACGAATAATTTTAAGTTCCACAACTAATGTGTGAGTATTTGAATTTAGGATGTGAGTCATAGTGGGTTGAACTAATTAGGGTTATTTGCTTCCATGTTATTGTGGCCTGCTACGCGCAATTGCGGCCGCAATATCAGCCCGCTATTCAAAATTGCGGCCGCAAAGTTCCAGGATGCAAAGTTCAGAGTGCTACCTCATAGCGGTAGCGGTAATGGACCGCTACCGCTATTGCGGGTGCAATTGCGGCTACTACCACCGCTATTTATTACCTTGGTTCAGCTAGCGGAGGGGGCACCGAGGCTCAGAGGTCGGCGCTGCTCAGAGGAGCTCGCTCGATGGTTCAACACGGGCGCTTGTAGCGCTGCTACCCCCATCCATTTGACAAAGCCAACTCGCACGAACAGAACCCAAGAACAAGGAACAGAGAAGAGAGCGGACACAAAATCAAACAAAAACCGACCCAAAACAAAAGGATTTGCTCCCGAACTTAGCACAGATGAAATTTGTCCTAGTACAAACGTATTCCAAAAAAACATCGCCTGGGATCGACCAAAACTCCGGGAAAATCAGATCGTAGGAAGAACGAAAAATGAGGAAAAATAGGAACGAAAATCACAGCTTCAAATATGAACCCCAGAGGGCACAAGGAGGATTTGGACCTCCATTCCCACACCAAATCTCAATAAAATACACCACGAATTTTCAGTTCATGTGACCTCTCTCATAAGACACTAGAAGACCTAACCCTAGGTGAAAGAAGAGAAAATGGAAGTGGGGAGAGAGGTGAGGAAGATGGGGGCTCCCTCATCCTATTTAACAGAGCTATTACACAATCCCTGATATCCCCTGGATACCAATGAGCCAAACCATTTAGCCCAAGGGCGTAAAGGTCCAACCCAGTCTTCATCTTGATCCGACGGCCACCGTGCCTCCTCGCCGGTAGCTTCGCCTCAACGCGACCTCCCCGATGCCGCCACGTACCGTCCGTTCCTCCTCGGAACCTCCGCCCGGGTTTTGAGGCCCAAACCCGTAAACCCGCATCCGATGGTTTTGAGGCCTAAACCATCAAACCGCTCCGCGAGTAGCGTACTCCATACGCGTCCCCCGCCATCCGACGCGGTCACCTCCACGGTCAACACGGTCACTCCCATGTTTTCTCGCGCTTGTCGATGTCCCAAGTGTCAGCCACCGCGGCTAGCCACCCGGCCTCTGGGTCCCTCGGTCCGAGCCTCACGTCCATCCTTCACCCATCCGGTCCATCGGCACGGCACGTCCTCCTTGACCTTCACCTTGCCGTCGGCTACCGCCTCCGTGCTCCACACATGCACAACACAAGCCAAGAGACATGTCACACACAAGGCTTTCGCCAAGGTAGGGTTAGTCACCACTCAACCTACTTCGTGGATCACATTGACAATCACTCATCACAAAACGAACACACAAGGGTACTTATCAACCTTGTGTTCGCACAAGGCCACCTCCGCCGTGCTACTCTCCTCCCTCGCGTTCCTCCCGCGGGCCGTGCAGCGACGGCTGCTGCCTGGCAGCTGCTGTGCGGACTGCGCGGCCGACGCCACCGTCAACTTCCACGTTCTCACCACGATGCTCTGCCACGCCGGCCGGCCCTCACCGCCATGGACCTCCTCGGGGACGTCACGGCCGGGCGGCCTGGCGGTTGGCGCCCTGCCTGCTGTCGTGTCTTGCCGCGATACTGCCGAGCCAAGCTGGCGTGGGCCTTCTTCTCCTAGGGCGGCGCCGGCGCAGCTGCGCGTGAGGCCGAGGACGGCACGTCAACATTCGAGGCCGGCGCGGGTAAGCCCCACGGGAGCGCGTGAAGTGGCTGAAGCCGACGCGGAGGAAGACTTATCTGCTTGCCTAAGTAAAGTATTGATACTTTATTTATGCCTGATTGGACGTCATCCGTTTTCTGAATCCGCGTCCGAACTAGCGACTCCGAACAAGTCATCCTCCTCCTCTGTCGGCAACCTGCTCCCTCCTCCCAACTGGCTCTGCTCGCTATCAAAAATCTGGCTCTGCTCAACTTGTAAGTTCCTCTAATCTGCCCATTCTCTCTAATTGTGTTGTTTGGATGGACTATATTTCGATCTGGAGTGGAGTCTTTCGTTTTGCGTGAAAAGTATTTACTCGAGGTGCCGGTGCCGGTGCCAGTGCCTAGCGAATCAACGTTGGCGTGCGTATAGGTATAGCGTTCAAATCGATTAGTTCGTGTCGTCGGTCCATCCAGTTGTGCAATTGCCAGACACTGTAGCCAGCTCCTACGATCCTGGTCGTGAGAGATCGCTGAGCTTGTTACCTTTCACATGTTACAGATCCCCAAACCATCCTTCTCGGCTTCTTCCTATTTTTTCCCCATTGATATCCCTTCTCCACTGCTGCTTCTTATTTGAATGGATCGGTACAGATTTGACCACTGGTTCAACTTTTCTTACACATCGATGAGCTTGTATGTAGTTTCTTGGATCGCCTAGGTACTTTGATTTGATATCCCCTGCGTCTAAAAAAAAAAGAAAAAAAAAGAAAAGGTAACAAACTAAATCAACGCCAAAAGCTTGTTTGTTGTCATATATGGGTGCACCTGCACAGCATGCAACGGCGGCATATACTCCTGTACGAGTGTAGCGGCTTTGGCGAGGTACAGTGGTACACCAACACCACGTACGTGAATACATCTGGTGGTATGGATCAATCTAAATCAACATGAAAAGTTATGTTCCGATGACTGACAGTAGAAACTTGTTACCAACATATATTTGCAAAATACTAATGTTAGGATTATGAATACGAACGAATAAATAATTTAAATACCAACATGCTCGTTACCAACACGTTCATGATCCAATTTTTAGATGAATAACTAAAGCACACTTCTAATTTTTTTTCACATTACAAATAATACAGAATAACTGAACTTGCTCCATTCTTGTGCCAAATCAAACTATGAATTGGTTGCTTTCATCACTTATTATGTTCCTCAGGTGAGGTGAGACACTGATGGAACGAGGAGGACGGGGACGATGGAAGAGAACGCGGTCCAAGGTGTGGGAGTACTTCACCCGTCACATAGGTGACGATGGCAAGAAAAGAAGCAAGTGCAATCGTTGCGGTAAAGAGTACACATATGGTCATGGCACCAGCAACATGTTGGAGCACCTCAAGGAATGCGGTGGCGACCAGGGCCAGGAATCTGCTCATGTTGTCGGGGCCGAAGAACAACAGCCACCGCCACTACCAAGCCTGGCCCCCGAAGATGGGGCCGAAGAACAACAGCCACCGCCACTACCAAGCCTGGCCCCCGAAGATGAAGATAAGCAGCAGCGGCCTCCTCCTCTACTACCGCCCCTGCCCATGGCCTCTGAAGATGAAGACATGCAGCAGCTTCCTCCGATACAGCCCTCGCCCTGTGCTCCGTCAAGCTCCATCGGCGAGCAACATCCCACACCTCAACCATATGCTCTGTCAGATGATGGACCTAGCCTTGAAGAACAAGCCTACCACCATGGGCCGGGCCTGCATGATGAAGAAGAAGCCCGTAGAGACCTGGCTCGGATGATCGCACTTCACGGACACCATTCGTCCGTTGTGGAGGACACCCACCTTAGGAGCTTCGTGCACCGCCTAAACCCTAGATTCAAGCTGCCCGCCCGCGAGGACATTGAGAAGGTGTGTGATACTCTTTACGACAACATCAGCATGCCATGCAACCCCTGGCAACAAATCGCTCCTGGTGATGGCAGTTTGGTGGTTGGTAAAGCTAGATTCGTGGAGGCAGGGGAAGCCTTGTACATAACCTGCAATTTCATTGATGATGAATGGAAACTTCAAAGGCTGGTGGATCACGCTTACCTGGTTTTGCCTCCCGGTGATCACTACAATGCATCCGCATCCACTTTGTTGGGAGTGCCTGTAGTTTCTGCTGAAGTTGTAGCTGAACGTGTGGTGGCTTATGTTCTTTGTCATAAGTGTTATTACCCGCTGATGATAACAGGGGAGATGACGGGCGACATTGGCCACCTTGAGCTGAAGCGCCTCATGGATCAGGAACACATCAAGATATTCTGTACCACCAATATGGATCTTGTGTTTCACTCTGTTGCCCGGTCCCTTCTTCCTAATTCAGATCTCGCAAAAGATATCTTCTCCATTGTACTGGACTTACAATGGGCAAGACAAGAACGCAACAGGCTTCTTTCAAAACTTGGCCTAGATGACCCATTGGAGTCCAGTGAGCAGTGGTATTGGTGCTACTGTTCTTTGGTGATGGCTGATCATGAACTCCTATTAACATTGGATTCCCAAACACTACTGTGCAATCTTTGGGGTGCAATATACAGTGCCATTAAGAGGGTTTCTGCATCCAATACTCCAACTTCAAATCTTTGTCTTGAGGAACTGCTTAAGGTGAGGGGTGCTTTACAATCTCAACTGTCAGCAACCAGTGCAGCTAATCTTCCACTTACAAAGGCACTGGGGATTGTCGACAAAGCAATAGAAGATTCCTACTGGCTCTGGTCTGTACCACTTGTGCTGGACCCCCGGTACAAACTGAGACACATAGAAGAACAATTTCAAAAAGCGTTTGATGATTCAAAGGCCGCAGATTATACCTCAAGGGTAAGAAACGTAGTTAATGAGCTGCGCAGTCATACAATAGCCGAGACAGAACTCAATGACTACCTGGAAGCCAGTCCTGTTCGTACAACAAAGGATTTTGACTTTGATATTCTTAACTGGTGGAAAGTCCACGGCTCGGTTCAGTACCCGACGGTGGCTCGGATGGCAAGAACTGCTCTCGCAATGCCCACCAGCAGCAAGCTGACTTCTGATCAAACTGCACAGGTCAAGAGTATAATCCGTGGTTATAAAAAATCTGATTGGTTATTACACCAGGGGAAGGCTATGTTGTTAGAATTATGTAGCAGTTTTGGGCGTTCAGTCGGATTAGAATAGGGACTTAAGTCTCGTTCATTTGTTTTATGTGATCAATTTGTTTGGTGGAGTGTGATCTAAGCATCATGGGTCTGCATTTAACGGCTATATAGGCCGGAATCTTATATTCCTTTATCTAGAAAAGACAACTCACAATTTTGTGAAAGTGTCGTCATTCTGGAGCTGCTTATGTGTTGTATGTCTAGTGTTTTTCTTCGACAGCTAATCATCATCTAGCTTCTTCACTGTTCCACCATCTCTTGTGTTTCACTCTGTTGCCCTGTCCCTTCTTCCTAATTCAGATCTCGCAAAAGATATCTTCTCCACTGTACTGGACTTACAATGGGCAAGACAAGAACCCAAGAGGCTTCTTTCAAAACTTGGCCTAGATGACCCATTGGAGTCCAGTGAGCAGTGGTATTGGTGCTACTGTTCTTTGGTGATGGCTGATCATGAACGCCTATTAACATTGGATTCCCAAACACTAATGTGCAATCTTTGGGGGGCAATATACAGTGGCATTAAGAGGGTTTCTGCATCCAATACTCCAACTTCAAATCTTTGTCTTGAGGAACTGCTTAAGGTGAGGGGTGCTTTACAATCTCAACTGTCAGCAACCAGTGCAGCTAATCTTCCACTTACAAAGGCACTGGGGATCGTCGACAAAGCAATAGAAGATTCCTACTGGCTCTGGTTTGTACCACTTGTGCTGGACCCCGGTACAAACTGAGACACATAGAAGAACAATTTCAAAAAGCGTTTGATGATTCAAAGGCCACAAATTATACCTCAAGGGTAAGAAGCGTAGTTAATGAGCTGCGCAGTCATACAACAGCCGAGACAGAACTCAATGACTACCTGAAAGACAGTCCTGTTCGTACAACAAAGGATTTTGACTTTGATATTCTTAACTGGTGGAAAGTCCATGGCTCGGTTCAGTACCCGACGGTGGCTCAGATGGCAAGAACTGCTCTCGCAATGCCCACCTGCAGCAAGCTGACTTCTGATCAAACTGCACAGGTCAAGAGTATAATCCGTGGTTATAAAAAATCTGATTGGTTATTACACTAGAGGAAGGCTATGTTGTTAGAATTATGTAGCAGTTTTGGGCGGCCAGTCGGATTAGGATAGGGACTTAAGTCTCGTTCTTTTGTTTTATGTGATCAATTTGTTTGGTGGAGTGTGATCTAAGCATCATGGGTCTGCGTTTAACGGCTATATAGGCCGGAATCTTATATTCCTTTATCTAGAAAAGACAACTCACAATTCTGTGAAAGTGTCGTCATTCTGGAGCTGCTTATGTGTTGTATGTTTAGTGTTTTTCTTCGACAGCTAATCATCATCTAGCTTCTTCACTGTTCCACCATCTCTTTCAATTCCGCGGGAATCGTGCGTGATCATCTTCCCCTCGTTGATGACTCGCTCACTGTGACAGCAGTTTAGTTTAGTTTCTCTGTTGTTTGAAGGTTACGTATCTTTGCTTGCCATCTGACCGGCAGGCGGCTTTGCTGCCGAACCGCGCCCTACATTGTGTAACAGTGTGCAACGACTCAAATTATGCTTAGGTTGAGCAGTGAAACACCGTAGGATTCAACCGCGTACCACAGAACCACCGCTTAGGCCATTTTCATTCTATATGGTTGTGGACGAGAGTTCTATGATTATGGTATTAAAAATTGAGTTTGTCTGATCGTGCTAAATATTATGGCACTAAGTCACTTAACATCCTGAATTTATTGTCTGTTCACTTGATCTTATCAGTCAGAATCAGCTAGCCATTCAGCAGCGTTTTTCTCTAAGAACAAATCAGCATCAGCCAGAATCAGCCAGCCAGAAACCATCCAACGAACAGGGCCATTGCTTATTAGTCTGAAAAAACGCTCAACTTAAATATTAGGAAAATCATATGTCCCCTTAACTTTTCCATCCGGGCAAAATACCTTCTTAATTGTGTGGATGTTATTGGATTCATCTCAATTCATATCTGTTGGGGTAGAAAGTGGAATTTAGTTCAAATTTCAATTCAATCCGACTACACCCAAAGAAGACCTTAAGTGGTTTTTGACATGGTTTTGATAACGCGTTGGGTGGTCTCTCTTTCTTTTATATATAAAAAAAATTACAATTTTTTTATATCAATTTAGATGAAGCCAAACTTTGTATCAAATTGTACGGCTTGAAACCTATTTGTCTGAGTGGCTCCTCTCATCGTTGCCCGACTGACGCTGCCGTGGCGTGCTAACCTAGCCATATCTCTGACGGTTGCTCCCAACCCCCCTAGCCTTCAACGACTGTGTTGTGATTGCTGCCGTTGAAGTCACTGTTATCGAAGGCGGTGTGGTGATGCTTTGTGGGCATCGACAGGGTCGTTAGCGCTCGATGGCAACGTGAGCCCGCTACTCCTTCATCCTTCTGGCTTCGCTAGCTCTCTCCTCACTTGCCTTGGCTTGGAGTAAGTTCTATCCTACTTCTCACTCGAGCCCCCTTCTCTTGTTGGCTCAATGGCCCTCCCTGGTCACTCATTTTCATTGGGCCTAAAAGTTCAAAGTGACGTTTGGCGTAAGCTTGGTTTGCCAGTGTCATCGTCGGAGCTTGTCCCTAGCTCTTTTGCTCTCGTCGTTGCTTTTGGTCGCTGCAAATACCACCTTTCTTTGAACTCGGCCCACACCCTAGTCCAAGGCACCATTGGTGGCTCTGTGTCGCACTTCAAACCTTCCCTTCTCTATGACCGAGTTTTCAAGTTCTTTGTTTCTTGCAAGCTCCTGGACTTTTTCATTAACAAAATTTCTTCCTTTGAATGTGAGAAATTCAAGCTTACCTTTCATCTTTGGGAAATCGGTGGTCCGAACTGGCACCAAGAACTCTTGTTGTTCAACAGAGAAGAAGGCCGCTGCTAGAACAATGTCGTTCCTAGACACCTTTCCCGTAAATCCTTTGCGAATGCGATTAGAACTCTGCCATTGTTGTGTGCCAATTGTGTTCCTTTGGGCAATCAAAGTTCCCGTGCTTCTATGTTTCATCGCTTGGTCTTTCATTATCAGGGAACACATAGATAGATATAGGAAAAACTGCTTATGGAGAGGTTCTGATGAAAGCAACAGAGTGAATGCAAAGGCTGCTTGGACCTTAGTCACTAAACCTAAGACTGAGGGGGGTCTGGGAGTCTTGGATCTGCAGACTCAGAATGAAGCTTTGCTTCTCAAGAATCTACACAAATTCTTCAATAGGTGTGTATTCCTTGGGTGTAGCTTGTATGGGAAAAATATTACAGTAATGGTAGACTGCCCAACCATACAAAAAAGGATCCTTTTGGTGGAAAGATGTTCTTAAATTATTAAACAAATTCAAAGGCATGGCCATAGTCAACATTCAGTCTGATGATTCATGTCTTTTTTGGGATGATCTGTGGTTGGGTTTAGTACCAAAGCTGGCTTTTCCTGAACTCTACTCCTTTGCCAAAAAACCAAGCGTAACAGTTGCTACTGCTAAAGCCAGTCAATCTCTAATACAAGACTTCCATCTGCCTTTGTCAACTGAAGCTTATCAGCAGTTCATACAATTGGAGAGTATGCTGAATAATTTCCATCCTTCGAGAGTCAGTGATACTTGGACTTATATTTGGGGCAGCCATCTTTCACATATGCAAAAGCTTACAAACAGCTCTCAGGTTTAGCAACAGTACACCCAGTTTTTAGATGGATCTGGAAGTCATCATGTCAACACAAACACAAAGTTTTCTTTTGGCTTTTGGTGCAAGACAGGCTCAGCACTAGAAACATCTTGAGAAGAAAGAACATGTTCTTGCCGTCATATAATTGTGTTTTATGTGAGGAAGCAATTGAAGAAACTATTGATCACTTGTTCTTGCATTGTGAGCTGGCCAAGGAATGTTGGAGTTTGGTTGGAATGGCGGTGCCTCAATCTCAGGACCCTTTCCAAATCATAGAAGAATTCAGGTTACGGTTAAATGTTCCTTTCTTCATGGAAGTTATTATCATTATGTGTTGGAGCATCTGGACAGTAAGGAATAATCTGATTTTCAGAGGACAGGAAGCAAGTTCCCAGCAGTGCAAACAAATCTTCAAACAAGTCTTTGGCTTAGTTATACTTCGCGCAAAGAAGAAGTACCTTCCTCTTATTAGTTTATGGCTAGAGCAGCTTGTTTAGTTCTGCTCATTTTCTTTCCTTCCTTTTTTGTTTCCTGAGCTAACTGCTAGGAACCTTCTTTTTCTTTCTCTAATCCTTTGTTGTACCCTTTGTACTTCTTGTTTGCTTTTTAATAAATTTCAGTAGGGGCGCAAGCCCCTCCTGTTCGTTCAAAAAAAAAACTTGAATCCACCTTCAGATACTATGTTTCCTTTCAGTCAAATTGATTCTTCAAGCCGCTCGCCCACTCTGTCGTTGCCTCTCGGTGAGTCATCCCAGGAAAGATTGTCGCTGGCCTAATATTATTTACAAAAATAATATTAGGTTATCCCAATACATAGTTTTAGGGATAGATTATTGAAAAACTAGTGGAGATACTCAAGTACATCTCTGCCCTAAAAAAACAAAGCCAATAAAAAATAGTGTAGAAGTTAAGTCCTGCTCCCAGTTATCACTTAGTTATCTGTGCTTAATTATGTTTCTGTTATTAAGGCCTTGGGCAGCACAAGTGACTGTGCGAGTACCCAGGTAGTTAGCTGTTTAGTTAATGCTCTAATAAGCCATCAATGTAATCAATATGCTACTTATCTCCTATATATGAAAGAGCAGTCGCCTGGGTGTGTTATCCCTGGCTGAGTAGAAACACTCTGTACCTCCAACAATTGGTATCGGAGCCTAGGTTAGACACCTCTCTCTCATCTTCTACTCGAGCCCCCTTCCCTGCTTTCTCATCCATGGCCTCGACATCTTCTGAGCGCCGAAGGAAGGCTGCCAAGGGCGACAGCAATGCGGAGGACTCCTGTGGCCGGGCCGCGCGCTTGAAAGCTGCAGAGGTGGCAGCTGCGCAGGCGGTCCAGGCGGCGCGGCAGGCGGCGGCAGCTGCAGAGGAGGCGGCAAGGACCGCGCGGGTGCTGAGGGAGGAGATTGCAGCAGAGAAGGAAGAAGAGGAGCTGGAGTATGGAGAAGAAGAGGAGGAGGTCAAGAGCCCGCGCCGGAGGTCTCCATCTCCGCCAGTCCGCAGGCGTGGTCGCGGTGGCGGGCGTCGGGAGTCGCCTGTGTACGACAGGGTCGTATACAGGGACTCGGGCAGCGGCACGAACTGGCCGATGCTGTCCAAGACGAACTACCATGAATGGAGCCAAGAGATGAAACTGCGAATGCAGGCCCGCGATCTGTGGGACGCAGTTGAAGAAGAGCGGGTCTCGTTCCGCGACGACCGGCGGGCTATGGAGGTGATTGTCACAGCGGTTCCCAAGGAGATGGGGATTCCGCTCATCGACAAGCGGACAGCGAAGGAGGCGTGGGACGCCATAGCTGCTACGCGCATCGGCGTGGACAGGGTCCGCCGCGCGACGCTGCAGCGCCTCCGCCGCGACTGGGAGAACATCAGTGTCAAGCCAGGAGAGAGCGTCGAAGATTTTGCCTTCCGCCTCTCAACTCTGCATCGACAGCTTGTCCTTCATGGTGATCAGGACATCGATGAGAGGCGTGTGGTGGAGAAGTATCTGCGTACAGTACCACCGAAGTATGCGCAGATTGTGGTTGCTATTGAGCAGTTTCTGGACTTTGACATGCTCACGCTTGAGGAAGCCACTGGGAGGCTCAAGGCTGTTGATGACCGTGAAGAGCAAGCGCCTACCGAGCCAATCACCATCGGCGGCAAGCTCATGTATACTGAGGAGCAATGGCGCGCACGCTGGAAGAAGGAGAAGAAGGGCGGCGGGGATGATTCTGCTGGCTCTAGTTCAAAGAATCAGCGCGGCGGCGGCCAAGGCGGCGGTGGTGGCCGCGGTCGCGGCGGCTGGCGAGGAAAGGGCCGTGGCGGCGGCCGCGATGGTGGACGCTGTGGCGATACCTGCCATAATTGTGGCCAGGAGGGCCACTGGGCAAGGGACTGCCCTCATCCGCGCCGAGACAGAGATGGTGACCATGATGGTGGCGGTGACCGCGGCGGCGGACGGGGCAGAGGCCGTCGTGGCAGCGGCCGCGGTGGCAATCAAGGCCAGCACGCTGGTGGCCGAGGGGGCGCAGGCGGCGGTGACGGCGGCCACAATGGCCGTGTGCAGTATGCAGAATGCGAGGATGATGGGGCTCTGTTTCTGGCGCATGGGCTCGTTGATCTTGATGAGTGCGCGCCGGCATACACCTATGCTGCTCAAGAGGTGAATCTGGAAGAACCAAAAGCCCGATCCTTCCTTGGTGCCAATGGCGATGAAGAAAAGGCAGATGTGTGGTACCTTGATTCAGGAGCTACACACCATATGACTGGACGGCGTGAACTCTTTTCTGACTTGAACACGGACGTGCGAGGCACGGTCCGATTTGGAGATGCATCCAAGGTTGACATCAAAGGCATCGGTTCGATTGCTTTCGAAGGAAGAACTGGTGAGCATAGGGTGCTGCAGGGTGTGTACTATATACCAGCCCGGAAGAATTCCATTATCAGTCTAGGTCAGCTTGACGAGACTGGCTCCAAGGTGGAGATATATCACGGCGTGTTACGTATCTGGGAACACACTGGCCGTTTGATTGCCAAGGTGAAGAGAGGGGCACCCGTTCCCAGCTGCAACACAGTACCGTGCCAAACAGCCCCTTGAGCTGGTGCACGGCGATCTTTGCGGACCAGTGACACCTGCAACACCTGGAGGAAATCGATATTTCCTGCTGCTCGTCGATGACGCTAGCCGTTTCATGTGGGCAGCGCTCATACCAAGCAAGGATGCAGCAGCAGAAGCCATCAAGCGCATCAAACTGAGCATAGAGGTGGAGAGTGGTCAGAAAATCAGGGTGCTTCGCACCGATAATGGAGGAGAATTCACAGTTGCTGATTTTGCTACCTACTGCGCAGAACAAGGCATTAAGAGGCACTTCAGTGCTCCCCACTCACCTCAGCAGAATGGGGTAGTTGAACGGCGCAATCAGTCAGTAGTGGCCATGGCAAGGGCACTGCTTAAGCAGAGGGGCCTGCCAGCTCGGTTTTGGGGGGAGGCTGTGATGACAGCAGTCCACATACTGAACCGATCACCGACACGTGTGTTGAAGGGGATCACCCCATATGAGGCCTGGCATGGACATTCACCAACTCTGGGACACATGAAAGTGTTTGGGTGTGTGGCATACACAAGGAAGCCCAGTCAGCTGCGCAAACTTGATGACCGCGGCGAGGCCGGCGTGTTTATTGGTTATGCAGAAGGAGCTAAGGCATATAGGGTGTTTGAGCCTGTGAGCGGGCGTGTCAGGATCAGCCGTGACGTTGTATTTGATGAAGAACATGGCTGGGATTGGTCCTCGCCGGAATCTGGGCCATCAGCTGTGAACAACAGTGAATTCATAGTTGAGTATGTCTGGTCAGAGGAGGTGAACAAACCAGCGCCACCGTCGTCGCCTCTGCTCCCAGATTCACCAAGAACACCCGCACCAAACAGCCCAATTGGAGTTGAAGGAGCAGAGGGCTCCTCATCAACTCATCCTCAAGCTAATTCTGCTCCAGCGGCACTAGAAAGTGTCACCACCGCCACCATGTCCTCGGATTGAGCATGCCACGCCTCTGGAGGATGATGATGATCAACTAGATGCTTATCACGAGGATGAACCACTTCGCTACAGAACTGTCAGCAATATCATTGACCAGCAGCCCACGCCGCCACCTGCAACTCGCCTGTTCGCAGAGCTGCATCTAACGCACTCTGGCGAACCAACTTCGCATGCTGAAGCCAAGAGAGATCCAGCGTGGTGTGCAGCAATGAAAGAAGAGCTGCGATCAGTAGAGAGAAACAAGACCTGGGAGCTTGTGAAGCCTCTTGCTGGTCACCGTCCAATCACCCTGAAGTGGGTGTTCAAATTGAAGAAGGACGAACACGGTAATGTTATCAAACACAAAGCCAGACTTGTCGCTCGTGGCTTTGTCCAGCAAGAAGGCGTGGATTATGATGATGCTTTCGCCCCTGTCGCACGCATGGAATCTGTTCGAGTCTTGTTGGCTCTGGCGGCACAGGAGGGCTGGTCTGTTCATCAGATGGACGTCAAGTCCGCATTTCTGAATGGAGACCTCAACGAGGAGGTATATGTGCATTAGCCGCCTGGCTTTGTTGTTGCTGGACAAGAAGACAAGGTGTATCGCTTGCGCAAAGCTCTGTATGGCCTACGGCAAGCGCCAAGAGCATGGAATGCAAAGCTTGATTCAACATTGAAGAAGAAAGGCTTCAGACAAAGCAACCATGAAGCTGCAATCTATAGGCGAGGTTCTGGAAACTCTCTGTTGATTGTCGGTGTGTATGTGGATGATTTGATCATCACAGGGCCCAAAGAGCAGGATGTTGAAAGCTTCAAGGCTGAAATGAAAGCAACATTTGAGATGAGTGACCTCGGGCTCTTAAGCTTCTATCTGGGCATTGAAGTACAGCAGAGCACCGATGGCATCACCCTTAGACAGACTCACTATGCCAAAAGGATACTGGAATTGGGTGGTATGGTGGACTGCAACCCAGCAGCCACTCCTATGGAGGAAAGGCTAAGATTGAGCAAGAAGAGTACAGCCAAGGAAGTTGATCCAACACAGTACAGGCAGCTGGTTGGAAGCCTGCGATATTTGGTTCATACTCGACCTGACTTGGCATTTGCAGTCGGATTTGTGAGTAGATTTCTGGAGAGGCCCACCATAGAGCATCAGCAGGCAGTGAAGCGTATCCTTCGGTATGTGGCAGGCAGTCTGGAGTATGGCCTGCACTTCACCAAGGCATCCAGTGAAGCCAGATTCATTGGCTACTGTGACTCAGACTTGGCTAGAGATATTGACTCAAGCAAGAGCACTACAGGTTGTCTATTCTTCCTAGGCAACAATCTGGTCAGTTGGCAGTCCATTAAGCAAAGAGTGGTTGCCTTATCTAGCTGTGAAGCAGAGTATGTTGCCATGACTACTGCTGCAACACAAGCTCTGTGGCTGTCTAGGTTACTTGCTGAATTGTTGGGAAAGAAAGTGGAAGTAGTAGAGCTGCGAGTGGATAACAAATCAGCAATAGCACTTGCAAAGAACCCTGTTTTTCATGACAGAAGCAAGCATATCAGGATCAAACAACACTTCATCAGAGATTGTGTTGAAGAAGGCAGCATCAAGACTGAGTTCGTCGCCACAAATGATCAACTGGCAGACATTCTGACTAAGGCCTTAGGCAAGGCCAAGCTTGAAGACATGAGAAGCAAGATTGGGATCATGAAGATCAAGGATGGGGGAAGCAGGTCTTAGGGGGAGAACTGTAGAAGTTAAGTCCTGCTCCCCCAGTTATCACTTAGTTATCTGTGCTTAATTATGTTTCTGCTATTAAGGCCTTGGGCAGCACAAGTGACTGTGCGAGTACCCAGGCAGTTAGCTGTTTAGTTAATGCTCTAATGAGCCATCAATGTAATCAATATGCTACTTATCTCCTATATATGAAAGAGCAGTCGCCCGGGTGTGTTATCCTTGGCTGAGTAGAAACACTCTGTACCTCCAACAAATAGCATCTTTCCTATAAAACATAAAAAATAAAAAATGGCATTTACGGATATGTAAATCTGCAACACGGAGTGAAACATTCACAAATCATGCTGAAAAAGCTCTCCAAAATCCGGGGAAAAGCCAATGGAGGTAATTGTCTTAGTGTCAATGGAATGTGTCCAAAAACCTCCATACTGCAGCGGGCACTCTTTCTTTGAAGTTTCATACATAAATAATGATTGGGGGTTTTAGTGGTTCACTAGGCATGCATCTTGCGCTCCTAGCCTTCAGCTAAATCACTAGAAGGCGACCCTCCTTGTAACAATTTCAACTCCTCTTAATGAAATACAAGCTTATGAGTGTTCGCGAAAAAAATAATGCTTTCTTTTACCGATACTACATAAATGGTCATCCAATCACATGATGGAGATGTTGGGTCTTGAGATTCTTCTGGTTAATTGTTTTTCATAGAATAGTTATTACACACTTACTTAATAATACACCTTCTGTCCCTAAATAAATCAATTTCTAGAGTTGTTCTAAGTCAAACTTATTTATATTTGACTGAATTTATAGAAAAAGTATAAATATTTGTAATTCCAAATAAATATATTATGAAAATATAGTTCATGATGTATCTAATGATACTAATTTGGTGTCATAAATATTGACACTCTTTTCTGTAAATCTGGTCAAATTTCTTTAAGGATTGACTTCAGACCATTCTAGAAATTGAAACAAAGCAAATGACATCCAAGTTTTTTTTTGGAAAGACACTGAAAAAACTGATAAATTGACATGGCTAGGTTGCACTACTCTTTCTTTGAAGTATGTCCAAATGTCAGACGGTATTTAAATTATTCTACTTCCAGATTGATGCTAGGAGTTCAACTCCTCCCTTTACCTCAAAATGTATGTGCTCACCCATGAACACCAAAGTTTGCATGATATGGACAGTTGAATATGAGACAGTGGAGCAAACCAAATCGTCTGCAGCTAGAGATTTGGTTCCCTCCAACACTCACTCACACATCTTCAGATTCCAAATTCTTCAAAGAAGTTCAGTCAACCTGCACTACTTGAACTACGCATCGTTTGATCAACTGAACATGAGATGTTGGAAGAAACCAAGTCTTGCCTTGTTTTTGCAACAAGACTGGGCTCCATCGAATTATCAAATTCAACTACCAAAGTTTGGTCCTGAATCTTGATGCTAGACAAGCTAAATCACCACATTTATTTGATTGAAGTTGCTACTGTTAGAATCGCTGAAGATGAGGATGGAGAAAACTGAACTGCTGAAACTGTGGGCTGTGGCAGAGACAGGGAAGATTTCAGTTTTCAGTCCCCTAAAGCTCTTACCTTTAGAACTAGCTAGCTCATTGGTTTGCAATACTTCTAACTTATGGTGCTGCCCTTTTGTACACCAGTTCAGCCTGAAGATCCTGTGTTGATCCATTCTGTTATTCCCTGTCATGAGTTGTCCATGTCCAGAGAAAAATAAAATTCAGAGAAGCAGCTATGCTTTCTAATAAACTGTGACAGGAAATAACCTTGACATGCTTTTGCATTTCTGGTACCTGTGCTTACTGTAATCAGGTCAACTATAGATTTTTATCAACCTGATATATGTCCCAAGATGGTTCTAGTGCTGAATAGAAACATAATATAACCTCAAATTACTTCTCTAATCCCTATCACAATTTTAAAAAGATAAATTTATATTTTTCTTTCTTCATGGAATGTAAAGAGTATTTCCAAAAAAGAAATTCTAAAAACCAACTCTCTATGTCGCCACTTGGAGAGGCATCCTAATAATATTTCCTCAAAGTATCTTCTGTGTTTCCTACCACCTTTCTAAATCCTATTCTCTCTATTCCAATGGCTTTCCTTCTATCTCACCGACAGGTGGATCCCAGCTGCCAGCATCTCCTTCCTCTCTCTTTTTTTTTTGAGAAACCGGGAGAATATATTACATAAACTGCTTAATGTTTACATCAAATCTTACAAAGAACCTTTGGAAGAAAATGAAAGTACAACCCAGTCTTTGCAAGATCATGGTCCTCCCGATTGACCTCGTCGCCGGTGATCGGAGCCATCTGCAGCCATGAAAGTACAACCCTGAAGCCGACCTCCTTCCGGACGATAGCTTTTCATAATTTTTCGATGCCACCATGAGTCGCATATCGAGAGCATCGACATGCTGTAAGCTCATTGAACGTCCTGGCTGAAGACGATGGCCGACGACCATCATATCACCGGTAAAACAAGGAATCTGGCGCCTCAAAGGCCACCAGCAGCTCTGACTCACCGGAGAAAGATACAACCCGAAGGGAAACAAAACCACCAAAGAAGGTGGGATCGAAACCCAACCCAGTTTCTCTACGAGTTGGTAGATATACCTTCCAAAATTTCCCCATACATCCATTGCCGTAATTTGGATTACAGGTCCAGCACTATCGTTGGCACCATGGGCACCAACGGCACAAAGAAAAACACAGGGAAACTGAACACCAACGCAGAAGATAAAATCAATGACATACCCATCGATGTTGAGACCCCCGCAAAAGATATTACCATCAATCACCACATGCACCTCAGACAGTACCAGGACTCGCTCACCACGAACACAGACAATAGCAGAGAAACTCTGGAAGGGATAAGAACTTACCGACGATATATCCACCGGTAAGAAATCCAACCTTATTCTAGGTAAAACTACTCTACTAGAAGAGAATATGTACATTACCCACCGGATCCGCCGTTCCCCAAGCACATCGGCGCCAAAAAGGTCACCGACGGCGAGGGAAAGCAGCAGATCCGGCGGGCAATCGAGAAATCACCGGCGCGTTGCCTCTCTCTACTGTTGGGGAACGGACGCTTCGAGAGAAACTCTCAAAATTGAGAAAAAGAAACATGAACTCACAGACAAATACAGAAACAAGTTGGATGGCCCTTGTCAGGTTGCCTCAGCAGTTGCGTTCCCTGTGCACGGGACGACGCGGGCACAGAGCGGCCGCCTCATCACGACGGACAGCTCCTGCTTCTCGGCAAACCCCACCGGCTCACCGGCCACCTCGAGCCACTCGAACTCGGCGACAAGGCTGGCCACGAAGAACTCAAGGTGCAGCAGCGCCAGCGTCATCCCGGGGCAGATCCGCCGGCCGGCGCCGAACGGCATCATCTTGATCTCCTTCGCCCCCGTGAGGTCGACGCCCGAGCCCTCGCCGCCGGGCAGGAACCATTCCGGCCGGAACCGCCGCACGTCCCGCCACACCGCCTCGTCGAGCCCCATCCCGGCCACCGTGAAGTTCACCGACGTGTGCCTCGGCACGCGGAAGCCTTCGAGCCTCGCATAGCCATCCTCCTCGTCGACGACGTCCGTCGCGGCGATGGCGTGCGGCAGCACGAAGTGGCCCGGTGAGTGGCGCCAGAGGCCCTCCAACACGACGGCACCGAGGTACGGCATCCGCGGCAGGTCCTCGTCTTTGATGTGGACGACGCACGCGCCGGCGACCTGGTGGATCTCGGCCCGGAGCCTCGCTTGGGTCGCCGGCTGCGCCACGTGGTTCGCCATGATCCACTGCACCACGGCGGGCGTGGAGTTGGTGCCGGCGACCAGGAACTCGGAGCACAGGCTCACCATCTCGCCCTCAGTGAGGTTCCTGCCACCGCTGCCGCCGCCGTCTTCGGGATGCGGAGGCCGAGGAGCGAGTCGACGTACGTGTCCACGGCAACAGCGGTGCTGTCGCCGGGGTGGCGTCCCGCCGCGCGCGACTCGCTCGTATCAGAGGGACGAAGAGCTCCTCCTGCCGGCGCCGTAGGGACAGCATCCTCTTCCACCGGCGCCGGAACAGGACCTTGGTGACCGCGAGACAGACACCGAACACCTGGAATCCGATGGCCGACGTCACGAACTCCCTCTGCAGCGCCTCGACGAACGCGACGACGTCGTCGTCAGCAGCGAGCCCCTCGCCGAAGCACATGGCGACGAGCACGCGGAACATGGCCCGGTGCAGAAGCCCCTCGACGACGTCGACGAGCCGAAGATGGCCTCTCTTCCACCGGTGCGCGGTGGGCTACGGCGTGGTCGGCGACGAAGATGGCCGGGCGGGACGGGAGCAGGTGGAGCGTGAGCACCGGGCCGTACCGGGACCGGGCGGCGCGGATGACTCGCTCGATGCCGAAGTTGGTTCGGCCGAGGAAGAGGAGCGGAGTGACTAACGACAGCAGCGGTGGTGGGCCGGGTGGGAGCGGAGGCGGCGGCGGTTTTCTTTGGTGATCGTCGCCGCCGAACGGAGGGAGGAGAGGAAAAGGATGGCAGCGAGGCAGACGGCTAAGGTGAGGGAGTAGTAGAGCAAATCTTCCATGGCTGCAATGCAAGATTCGGAACGGAGAAGATGATCGGATTTCGGCTGCACCATTTCGTTATTAACTGTACTCTCTGCATGTTACAAACTGCAATAGTTAATAGTGTGTGCGATCTCAACATTCAACAATCTGCAGGATTTGTTTTACATCTGCACATGACACATGCATGTAACCTTACTCTCTCGTAGAGCCGTTTTATACACCTCCTATAATTCAAATTACAAGACATTTAAGCTTTTCTATATATATTGTTTTATTATATATTTAGACATAGTGTATATCTAAGTTAAAAACTACATATCAAGAAATGCTAAAGCGTCTTATAATTTAAAACGGATGAAATGGTACTTATTGGTTGGACTTTACTCTCTTTTTTTTTGCGAGCATGGTAGGACTTTACCTAAAATACTAGAAAAATCAAATCTCAAACTTCTTAAGAAGCCCTTCCAAAGAGGACCTGTTCGTGGTTGCATTACTCTAAACTCTGATGCATAATTTAGTTTTTTTGGTACAGTTACGAAACAAACTTTGAATATAACAAATCTAAAGAAATAATGCGATATATAGCTTCTGTGTTGCAGCTACGGGAGAAGCTATGCATTGGCGCATTGCTCTGCCCAATTGAACGTGACCTAGTTTTTATGGTATTTTTCTACTTTTTCCTCTAATAATATTTCCCTCTATTTTATTTCTTCATGCAGATATTCTTTTGTTCACTTCACAGTTTCATTGTTGAGTATGATTCACTGCTAGAACAATATAAGATACATAATGGAGCAAGAAAAATTCGCCGCTAGAATTAGTCCAAAGTATACTATGTGACAATAATGTTTTGCAGTTGCAAACAAATAAATATAATATGGAATAGTGGGATTAATTCAATAATTCAAACAACCAAAATATATCATAGAACAATGTGTTTTTCTACATAATATACCATGACGGAACAATAAGTTTTTCACTATAGAGTATAGACTGCAGTGACAATCCAAAGTATATCAGAAAACAGTAATATTTCATAATTGAAAACAATTCAAAATATACCATATAATAATGGATTTTCACAATGAACAATGAAGTAAACTATGGAGTACTCAAAATTTACCCTGTGAACAATCCAAAGTGTACCACTTAACAATGAACAATAAAACATAACACAAAAAAAATCCACTGCTAAAAAATATAAAATATGAGAAGTATAGTTTTCATCAATAGAGCAATCAATTACATGCTTATTCATATTCCGTTATGAGAAACGTTCTAGCAAAAAAAAAAAGGACGTCCCACAAGTTGTTGTTTTTTTTTTGGAGTGGATCCCACAAGTTGGTTGGACAATGCATGTTCGGTTGGGCTCAACTTGATTAGCAATGTTGTTGGGCCTGCATAGAAATGTCTTTCTCGGTGTACTTTAGTTGGGCCTGTTGACAACTCTGCACCACCGCCTCGGCCTCTTTGGTACCTACTGCCACCGACGCAGACCCCGTACGCCGCCTTCTCCTCGCCGGCGCCGGCGAGCGGCGCGTTCCCGAGGAATTACCACGCCCGAGCCATGGCGTCGAGGTACGCCCACAGTGCCCGCCACGCGGTGCATAGTAAGCGTACTCGCTGGCCTCATCGGGGTTATCCTCGCGCAGCGTGTCCATGCAGAGTTGGTACATGTCCTCACTCCTCACTAGCCGCCGCCGGCGTGCCGCACACCTCGCGGCATCCTGCCTCCATGGCCGTGTTCCTGCGCGCGCCGGGGCAGCGGCCGGCGACGACGGTGAAGCTCATGAGGGAGAGAACCTCGACAATCGGGAGGAGGAGAGAAGCTGGTTTTGCTAGAGGACACTTCCTGTGCAGTATTTTATCAGGCTAGGGAAATAAGTGCGACACTGAATTGGTTTCAGAGGAGGACCAATCCAATCTGAAACCACAGATATGACATTGTCAATAATGAATTTGGAAATGTTCAGAGGTTCAGTCCAATCTGAAATCCCTTCCCCAAGACCCCAAATAGATGCAAAGCTCACTCTTTGCTTAACTGGAAATGCTGCATTTGGTCGATATATAATAATCCTGAAAATGTTTCCAAAGTTGCATTTGGGACAGTGGAAGATGAGACATTGGAGGAAACCAAATCTTGTGCTGTGCATGCAGCTGGAGATTTGGTTCCCGCCAACACTCACCTTCAGCTTCTAAATTCTTCAGACAAGTCTCGTCTAGCTGCACTGCACCAGTGCACCTACACATCATTTGATCAACTGAACATGAGATATTGGAGGAAACCAAGTCTTGTCTTGCTTTTGCAATCAGATTTGGTTCCATCCAATTCTCAAATTCTACAACCAAAGTTTCAGCTCATAGTTCTCACCCTAGCCTAGCTACTTGATTTTGCAATGGCTACTGATAGAGGCGCTGAAGATAAGATGTTGGAGAAAACTGAACTCCTGAAACTGTCTGTCACGGAATTGAAGACGACAAGGCAGCTACAACTCTTACCTTCAGAGCTAGCTAATGAAATGTATGGGTTGCGATGCTTCGAGCTTATGGTGCTGCTGCCCTTTTATACACATAGCTCAACCAGAAGATCATGTGCTGCTCTGTTCTGATATTCTCTATCATGATTCATGAGTAGTGCATGTCCAGAAAAAAGGTTCTGAAGAACAGTTATGCTTTCTAACAAACTCTGACCAGAAATATCCTTGCCGTGCCTTTTGTATTTCATTTCAGGCATTCTGCTTCCTGCAACTCAGGCCTTAGATAACAGTTTTCATCTACACGGCATGATCCATTTCAATGGTGTCAATGCTGAAGCCTGAAGGTAAACATAACCAAATCCTAAACTGCTGCTATCTGATCTTTAATCTTTCTTCGTGAGATGTTAATGCCAATAATCCATATGGACAACCACTTTTCCAGAACTGGTAGTAGCCTCAGCATCAATAGCTAACCAATGATCGTATTCTCTGAAACTTTTATGTGCTGCTTCACAGTTGCTGAAGAGGAAAATTGTACAGAAAGGCAAAGGCAGGAACAGCAGGACAGTCAATAAAGTATTACCAGGACAAGTGTCTTTCTATATGATATGAATTATGATAGCTTTTCTATGTCCTCCAGATTGGTTGGATGCAGGTTTCCAACTCTCTCTCTCTCTCTCTCTCTCTCTCTCTCTCTCACAGGGATTAAGGAAGAGACCAGTATCGCAGTATGGACCACATCTGACTTCCCTGCCCTTTGAGCTAGGATATATCTAGCTACAGGACCAAGATTCCTAGATCAACCCAAAGGGCAAATTTATATATTTATGTCTTTGATGGAGTAGGGGGATCTGCTTATTCGATGCCTTAAAAACGGGTAGAAATATTCATATTTCAAATTAAAAGAGTGAAATTCTGGGGTGTATCTAGAATAAAAATGCATCGATGAGCCCGTTTACTTCACTGAAAAGTCATGGCTGAAAGTATTGTTCGTTGATTTGTTGTGAGAGAAAAACACTGTTCCGGCTGAGAAAACAAGCTGAAAAGTACGGATTATAAGACAAGTGAACAGAGCCGATGTCATTAGTGTTGTAATAAGTATGATTATTTGTCTTGTTCCCTCTTGAAGTAAGAATACTTGACTCTTGGATGTGAAAATTCCACTGTTGTCAGATAGCCCAGCTCCGCCCCTTAAGCTATGAGATGTGAATTAACCTGATACACTATTTTGACTAACTCAAATTCAATGGAATTACAATCAGATAGCTTTTAGCATGTATAGGAAAGGTACCAGGGTTTCACGTGCATATGAAAATGCCAAAACATTTCAATCAAGTAGGGCCATAATATGGTCCGAATGAAGAATTCTTGTGACACCAAATCTAACACGTAGCAACTTTCCTCATCGAGATGCTGCTACGATTCAGTAGCCAATATAAAGTTTAGAACATGACACATTCATGCATATGTATATGCACAGCGAAAATATATAATGAGAGCGAATTAGCCATCAACTGATAGAGAAGTAAGACACTGCAAACTAAACCTGACATTCTCAAAATTTTGAGGATCTAACGTTCAAAAACATGCTGTGAAATCAGGGACTTATTTTGCATTAAAATTTCAGATGCATGAATGAGATATATATAATAATATATATTCATGCTTTGCTCTTTTTTTGGGAAATATATTCATGCTTTGCTAAATCTGGTGTTCATGACATTCGCTTTCCATGCTCTGCCAAATCTGCCTTTTTTATGCTTTGTTGCATTAAAGCAAAGCAACAAAGTGAATGGGAATGAAAAGAAAACCTTGCTGTTATATTTGACAAATATATTATAGTTATATTCAGGAGTAGATAAATTCCCCCAATAGACAGGCAGAATTTACAGAATAATACCTTTCCCCCATGTGCACACCAATTATTGCTGTTCCATCCAAATCACCAGACACCAACACCTATCCCCACCTCAGCAACTGACATGGCGGACCCATGCATGCTGACCCCACTGTCAGACATCACGTCCTATGAAATAACCACCCCAGCGAACCCGCCGCTTCCATTGGCCCAACGTGCCCGTGCCGTTAGAACCGACCCCACCTGTCACTGGCGCACTGCCTCAACGGGCCCACACGTCATGCCCAGCCACGCGCCGCACGACCGCGCTTCGCGGCCGGCCTCACCCCCACCGACGTCTGGGCCCAGGCGAGACGCGCTGGCCCACCGGTCAGAGGCGTGGCCGCGGGTATAAACGCGCCGGTTGCCCAGCAGGCACTGCAGCAGCAGGAGTCGGTCGGCAAAGCACAGCCTCCTCGCGAACGCAACCACCGCTTCGGATTCGCCGGCCGCCGCTGTAGCGCCGTCCACGGCAACCAACCGTCGAGATATTGGCGGGGCGCCGATGCTCCACGACTCCCTGTAGCGCGTTGCGGATGGTGTGGCCTGTGAGGCTCGCTGCCGCCGCCGCTTGGGGATCTGGGCTGCTGCCGGACCGGGAGCGGCAGTTGTGACCGGCGCCGGCGATGGTGATGTCGGCGAAAGAGAGGAAGCTGAGCAGGCTCGGGAGTTGTAAGGTTACTGTAGCGGCAGGAAGTGGCGGCGGCGGCGGGGGTTCCCCTGCCGCCAGGGGTCACCGGTCGTCGGCGGCGGCGGCGCCGCAGCGGCGTGTCTTCGCGGCGCTTTTCGCGTTCCTGTGCGCCGGCGTAGTCGTCCTCGGCGGCGTGCACGTCATTGGAGGTGAGCTTTCCTTCTCATTCGCCTCCTTACTGGACTTTCTGCCTTCTCCTGGCGTGAATTATTGGATCTTAGGTGGGGTTTAGGTGGGTCGCCGGAATTGTGTTGTCACGAGTATCTTGTGTTTGGAGCGTGGTGGGATTAACAATGATTTGGGGGGAGAAAGTTCTCATTTTTAGTGTACAATTTTGGTATGTGTTTGGTGTTTGTTGTTGGGGAGGTGAGGAAAAAGTCGGTTCCTTTTTTTGTGGGGGCGTTGCGGTAGATCTGATGTGGTCTTACCACTCCCGGGAAAATTGCAATTTTTCTCCTTGTATTCTGTCCGTTTGTTAATGAGTTCATTGGAAACGCACCAGTGGCACCTGGGTTGGAACGTTAGCAAGTGAATACATTATACTAGTGATGGTGTTTGCTTTTGACTGATTGTTACTAGAACCGAAAAAAGCTCAAGCCATCACATGAAGAAATGTGTCTGTGTGTTGGTGTTTCTGAATTCAAGCATGCTGAATCCGCGTCGTTTGTTTCTTCCCTGATGCAGCATCGTTCCGGCCGGTGCTCAGGACGGCGTGGCCGTCGGCGACCCTGAACGCCATTTCCTCAGATGCCAGAGCGCAGCAAGCTGGCAGCGGCGTCGACGCCGTGTTGCCGTCAGTCCAAATCCAGCACGCGGTTGCCTTCCCGGACCGTGTTCTCCTGATCCTCAAAGATGGGCTGTCGCTGCCAGCTCCTCAGCGGTTTGAGTGCTTGTACTCCCCTGCCAACTCCTCCGAGCTGCGCCGACCGCCCCTCTTGGCCGCCTCCTTGCCAGATGGACCCAGCCTCGTCCATTGCCCTGCCGAGCCATCTGGTGTGGATGTCTCTCTGTCACTGTCCCTGTCACCTCCGGTGGTGCCGCTACAATGGGACAGGCTTGTGTACACTGCAGTTGTTGACAGCAGGGACAACTCCACCATTGTGTTCGCCAAGGGGATGAACCTCCGGCCAGGCCGTTTGGGTGTGGCGTCGAGGTATCAGTGTGTCTTTGGCCGTGACCTGTCAAAGCCAAAGCATGTGCTCACATCCCCGGTGATTTCTGCTGCACAAGAGATTTTCCGGTGTGTGACACCAGTTCGCATTCGCCGGTATCTCAGGATGACAACTGATCCCAATGGCAATGGCAATGGAGATAGTGATGACAAGCCTATGTTGGTATCCATCAGGACGAAAGGACAGAGGGACTCTACACTGCCATCAATAGCTGAACCTGAGCCACTTCCTCGGTATAACAGACATAGGCGGCAAAAGGCACATTCAATGTGTGTATGCACCATGCTTCGCAACCAGGCAAGGTTCCTCCGAGAATGGATCATCTACCACTCGCATATCGGTGTGGAGCGGTGGTTCATCTACGACAACAATAGTGATGATGACATTGAGCAGGTCCTCAGTACCATGGATCCATCAAGGTACAATGTGACACGCCATCTGTGGCCATGGATGAAGTCTCAGGAGGCTGGTTTTGCACATTGTGCTCTCAGGGCCCGAGAGAGCTGTGAGTGGGTGGGGTTCATCGACATCGACGAGTTCTTGCACTTCCCTGGCAACCAGACTCTACCAGATATTCTCCGGAACTACTCAAACAGGCCACGGATCGGAGAGCTCAGGACTGCATGCCACAGCTTTGGTCCCTCAGGTCGGACTAAAATTCCCAAGAAAGGCGTTACCACAGGTTACACCTGCAGGCTCGCTGCGCCAGAGCGTCACAAGTCAATTGTCAGGCCGGATGCACTAAACCCATCACTCTTCAATGTGGTGCATCACTTCCATCTGAAAGAAGGGGTGAGGTATGTGAACATTGGTCAGGGTACGATGCTCATCAACCATTACAAGTATCAAGTTTGGGAGGTGTTCAAGGATAAGTTTTCTGGGCGTGTCGCGACCTATGTTGCCGATTGGCAGGACGAGGAGAACGTTGGATCCAGGGACAGAGCACCAGGATTGGGGACTAAGCCGGTGGAACCAGAGGATTGGCCGCGTCGGTTCTGTGAAGTATTTGATACTGGTCTTAAAGATTTTGTGCATAAAGCGTTCACAGATCCAGCCACTGGAAGTCTTCCATGGTAGATGATGGGTAAACATTGTATTTGATCCATGGTAGATGATGGGTATACACAGACAGGGAAAGAAACACAAAAAAGAGTTAGGTAGAAGAGTGATTTGCTCTTTGGTAAATTTAGCCTTCAGGTTTTCTTTTCGTGTTCTTATTTCTCTTAGTGCCATCCATTTTTTTACATATCTAAGGAGAGGATTCTTTTGTAGGATGTAGATAAAGATAGGTAGCACGCTCACTGTAAGTTTTCTTGATGAAAGAGGGAATGAATAGGATGACTACTTGACTTTCTTTCTTCTTCTGATTTTTTACATTGCCATATGCTCTCATACCTCAATAGATATTGTCACCAACTCTGCGATTGTGAACATTTTTTTTTCTGGAGGAAACTACACTGAATTCAGGGTAAGAACAAGCTTGTAGTTTGTGATGAAGAAAAGGATGGTGCACCTTCCTTGCACCTTGCTGTGGTAGTGGTCCTGATCCTGAAAGAATATTTGTCCCCTCAGTGAAAAACCACACAGAACATTGTGCTTTTGCTGTTTTTTCACTTTACATTTACATAATGGCAACTTTATGTTCAGCATCTTTATCTGTAACTTGTAGCACTGGGAAAGCATCCTCTGGCATCAAATCAGCATGTTTCTAAGGAAAAGGAAAGAACCAGACCAACCTCCAGATCACTCTCATAACCATTGTTTTCTTCCCCATCTTTGGTTACTGAGCTTTCAACCGTTAGCCCACAAAACCTGACACAGAGATACTGTATTAGATAAGCACAGGCTATGAGGCTAGATAAAACCTAGGTTTCTTTCCTCTTCTATTTAAATGCATCATTGTTCTTTACTTTATTTTTCATCTAAAGTCTGATGACAGGGTGGCATTGCCTGGACTGGATCAAGGTCCCGGTTCCCTTTTTTGTACCACTATTCCTAGGTTTATCAGGGACAGGCTTCTCATACTGAAGTCAAAAGCAAGGGGAAGCAAACAGGCACAGCCTTTGCAGTATCCTATTCCTGAGACCCACACCTTGTTCCTGATAATAGTTTATCTGTAGTAATCAAGGAAAACTATGGGCCACAATACAAACACAAAAGCTGGCACAAGTGTGTGCAGTGCACCGGGTTGGTGGTGCCTTCTGGTGATGTTGCCATCTGAAGATGGCGCCGAAACAGGTGAGCGTGGCTCTGTAGAGTAAACTACAAATCTGAGCTGCAGTTTGGTACCACATCAGAGTAGTATTATATAGGGCTAGAAATAAAATAACGTCCACATGCATGGATGAAAAATAATGGTGAATGATACAATAAAATGCATGTATGTAGTCATGTAGAGGTGGACATATGAGCTGCCATGATACCTGGGTACTTTTGCCTAGTTGGAAGCTTGGAAGGTTCTTGCGTTGGACAGGAGGCCTGAATTCCTGGCAGGTTGGTAGGCTGGCACACCTTTCGTTGTCCCTCAGCGGCTCAGCCTCTGGCACATCATGCCATAACTACTTCTGAAAATGCTCCTCCACTATGCAAACCTTAGGGCCCGTTTGGTTTGCATGAGTTAAAGTTTAACTCCTATCACATCAATATTCTCTTAAATGCATAGAGTACTAAATATAGATTAATTACATGCATGTCGGCACAGATTAGGAGTAATTTATGAGACGAATCTATTAAGTCTAATTAGTCTAAGATTGGAAATTTTTTGTCAAACAAGACGAAAGTGCTACAGTATTTGTTAAACTTTAACTCCTCCAATCAAACACCCCCTTAATCTCTCAACTGTGCTTGATTTGCTTAGCTACTGTGAAGAAATTTCTGTTGCACTGTGCCACCCTTAATCTCTGAAAATGCTCCTCCACTACAATGCACCCTTAGGAGGTGTTTGGTTTGGGTGTTAAAGTTTAACTAATATTGTAGCACTTTCGTCTTATTGGATAAAAAGTTTCCAATCTTGGACTAATTAGGCTTAATAGATTCGTCTCGTAAATTACTCCTAATCTGTGCCGACATGCTTGCAATTAGTCTACATTTAATACTCCATGCATTTGAAGGAACATTGATGTGATGGGTGTTAAACTTTAACAAAACGAAACCAAACAGGCCCTTAATCTTGCAACTCCATGTCTGCATGTTGGAGGGGTATCATGAGACATTGTACAACTGGACAGGCCAGTGTTCATGATACAGGGCAGGCAGGCAGAACTGCTGCAGATCCGTGTGTCCTTTCACTGGCTGAATCGACTTCAGATCCTCTTGCATACGTAACTCCGTATTGCAGCTCAGATCTGCAGCGTGGATTCTTCTGTCTGACAAAATTATCGACCGAATCCTTTGTGCATTTGGGCCTCGTTTAGATTACAAATTGGAAGGTTGAAAAGTACTGTAGCATTTTCGTTTGTATTTGACAAATATTATTTAATTATGGACTAACTAGGCTCAAAAGATTCATCTCATGATTTACAACTAAACTGCAATTAATTATTATTTTTATCTACATTTATTAATTTATGCATGGATTCAAAGATTGATGTGATAAAAAAAAGTAAAAAATTTTAACTTTTGGTGTACATCTAAACAAGGCCTTGGCATCTATTGACGATTGCTGCCTGCGAGGCTGCGAGTCGCTGACAACCTCGTGGCCTGAATCATTAAAAATGATTCTTTTTTGTACGAAAAAGAAAAAGAAAAAATTTAGTGTACCTCGGCATCTAAATGAAACCGCAAATTGCATTCCGGGCCTCGTTCAGGTGGCAAAAAGTTTGTCCGAATAGTGTTGTACCATGTTCGTTTGTATTTAGTAATTATTGTCTCACTATAGTCTAAGTAGGTTCAAAAGATTCGTCTCCTAAATTATAGATAAACTATATAATTAGTTTTTTATCTACATTTAATGCTCTATGTATACGTACAAAGATTTAATGTGATAAAAATCTTGAAAAGTTTTTTTAACTTTTCACCTCCAACTAAACCAGGCCCCGGTGTGGGTGTGGGTGTGGGTTAGTTGGCTCACACCATAGCAGTAGCACACCACCGAGGACCAGCTGATCGAGCAGAGGCACGCGCACGCGGAGTCGCCGATGGCATGCAAGTCGTGCCGAGGCCCGAGGCACACGTTGGATACTTGGATCCAAGAGAGTAATGACCTGCTGACCACATCAGATGGCTGCCGTCATTGGATCCGAGAAGCGCTGGATGCCGGGCTGCCGGCGACTTGTTGGTGCCTCGCCTGACTAGCGTGCGTCAGATAAAAATTACAGTACTTCCTTTGTGTTTCCAATTAGAAGTTATTTTGACTTTTCTAGATATATACTTTGACCGTTTATCTAGTATATCTCGAAATATAGCGAGAGCTATGTATCAATTTCCAAATCTACAATTTGGAACGGAAGGGATACCTTGCATTAGAGGCTTAATATGTGCTGTACAAGACGTAACTTGGCTCGTGTTGCCATTTTCGAGAAAAAGAGTCATGACACATGTGTTCTTGTTATGGCCTCTGGATTTTCATTTTTATCACCATTTATTACTCATTTGAATGTAGTTATAATAACACCAAATAAACACGAAATTGACCCATCCCCGCCCCTTTGAAGAGACAACCGATGTCACCCCTTTTAGGGTCCTCTTGCCGCCGCTTAGGTCCTCTCTTCTTTCTCTCTAGAGTGGTTGCAGAGTGGAAATCAGACATCCAACATGATAAATCAAGGATTGGAGGTGATAAATATACAATCTATACCGTACCTAACGATTCAGTTGTTGATATTCTTTCATCGCTTTAGATACGTTTTGGATTGGTTCCAGAACATTGGATCTTGTGACATGTCCAATTTTAGGGTTCATGATCATTGAATTTGGTATAAGGACTGTACTCTGGCTTCAGTGTTCAACATGACCATGTTCATCAGCTGCATCAAGTAAAGCCACTAAGGAAGAGGATGATGAAAGCATGTGAATCAAATATTTTATCTTTTTTCTCATGTAATTTAGAAAGGTACTGCATCAAGTTTTTTTTATATATAATTCCTCTTCTTTGTAAACAAAAACAACATCATGAAAGTAGCTTTCAAGATAAATCCACACATATTTTGTTTGTTTTTGTAAAATAAATATAATTATTTTGAAAACTAGTAATCTCCCATCTCGCAATACAAGGAGTCAACTAATCTCAATGCTGATTATGTTATAAAAAATAGTATCAACATTTTTGTCTTTAGATAGATTTACTATTTAAATGTATGATGCAATTAATTTAATAATGCTTATTTGGTATCACAAATATGAATATTAGTTTTGTATATATTTGGTCAAAGTTAAGCTTGTTTGACACCTCGAAATACAAAATGAAGACTTATTTTTAGAGATAGTACAAAATACAAGTTGTAGGCTTATTTTAGGACGGAGAGAGTACGCACTAGTGATCAAAGTTTGAGAGGTTTTATCATTTTTTTTCATTAAAAGCGTCAATATTATACATACGAAGGTAAACAAAAGAGAAGGCAACTCGGTGGGCCGGTGGGTCCAGAGATAGCCGGATGCTGCGCTGCTTCCAGAGGGAACACCTTGCACATTCTTGCTGTGCTGTGTAGCTCTCGAGCTCTCTCTGAAAAAAAAAAGAAAAAAGAAAGGAAAAAAGACGATGAGAAAAGCAAGCCCCAATCATACGCCGAATAACGCCGGAACCCGGAATATAACGTGGCAAATTAAATGGGGCATGCGGACAGGGAGGGGTGACGCCACGTGCTTTCCTCTGCTCTTCTCCTTTCTTCTTCCTCTGAAATCTCATCGTTTTCCCCACGTCGTTTTTGATCACTTCTGGCACATGTTCAATAATTCCTCATTGTAACGTATTCAAAACTGAATTTGCAACATGATTGGATCAGGACCAGCATGTTCATCTTTTCCCCAGCAAAACAACAGTTTTTCTGAGTAACCAGATCACCAAATCAAGTGTCTACTGCATCAGAATTCATCTTTTGCCCACCAGGAAAATTAGCAGCAGAATTCTTGTGAGAACACACCAGGCATTCAGTCTGTCTTTCCCTAGCAAGTACATCCATCCACAAGAACTCAATACAGATCAAGTAATTGCAGTTGTAGCACAATCAGGAGGGTCTTCTCTCAGAGACATGACATTCAGAACATTTTACATCAGTTTACCGTGCTTTGGTCGCCAATCAGCAACAAACGATTTGGCAACACCTACTCAATTTCCTCCAACTGACAGGAAGAACCGAAGATTCAGGCACGGAAACTCTTCGTCAGACAAAACCATGCTTCAATTTCTCGACTGTCTCTACCTGTAAGAAGGCAACTCTCCTGCAGGGAGCTCCCAGTTGTCGTTCTCCTCATCATCGGAGGCCTGCTCCTTCAGCCCCTGGTCATCGTTGAATGGATATGGGCCCTTCAAGCTTCTGCAGTGGAACGATCGGGCTCAGGAGTCAGTCAGGAGTTTTCTATGTTGTTGCTACAGCTCAATTGAACTCTCGAGGAACTTTGTAATTGCCAAAAACAATTATCTCCCCAGAAAGGGGAGATGTCCCTGATGACAGATTTCACATAATTCAGCAGTATAAAGCTTGCTGAACGTTCCCACAATGGGTATTTGATTAGGCATTTCCTTGCACTTGATCATGCCAGGGATGCACACTCATATATTCATGATCAAGAATAACACCCCACTTTACAAAAAAAGCGATCAAAGAATTATACAGATAACCACAATATTATGATGATGGTCTGTCAAACAGCATAAGGGGCAGACCCAGTGCCAGAGGCTCCCATACGAGTGGGGTCTGGGAAAAGGAATAACCGAAGCAAAGTCTTACCCCCGCAGAAATTCTGCAGAGAGTCAAACAGCATAAAAACCAAATACAAAAATAGGACCATTTCACATGCGCAGCTATTTCCATTCAGAAATGATCTGTAATGACATAATCTAACTGTCCCACTTTCTGGATCATGACTATTAGTAGTAGACTGGTTGGCATCCTAATAATGCCTGATGAATTTGGCAATCAAACCACTATTGTTGTCAGATATATGATCAGTTGATCACATATAGCATCTTGCGCGCAAACATGTAGGTCAAATCAGTCGCTAACACTTACAATTTGGCCTATACTACTTCAGCAAAACGGTCATAAATCAGCAATCATGTCATTTATAGTACCTCAAATTCGAAGACAAGGAACATAGAGCAACTATCCAAGCAACTATATAGAGCAAAAGCATATCCATCAAGTTCACTAATCAGGAGAGCGATCGATAGAGCAGTGGGGGAGGGGGACGCACCTCCGGTGGTACCGCCGCGACGCCGACCGCGCCTTGCGCTTACGCTTGTCACGGGCGTCCTCGTGCCTGCGCCGCCGCCTGATCTCCTCCATGACGCCCGCGCGGGACACCTGCCAATTGAACCGCCGCAGGAGATCCTCACCGCCCACGTCCTCATCTCCTGCGTCCACCTTCGCGTTGTGGTACTTCGGGTTGGCCGCCGGCGCCAGCGGCAAGCCCCGCAACGACAGCTGGGAGGGCGCGGACAGGGCAAGGGAGGGCTGGAAGCGGTCGCCGCGGGAAGGAAACGAAGGTGGGGTTCGAGGTGGGTTGGAGGAGGGGATACGGACGAGACGAGGAGACAGCTGCTGCCGCGGCTGTGGCGGCGGCGGCCATGGTGGTGGAGGTGATGGTGCCCGCCGGCGAAGAGGGATGGGATGTTTGTAGAAGGCCCTGGTTGGTGGGCCGGATGGGCCTGAGGTTCCTCTGCTCCCCATGCTGGCCCTTTAGCAGCCCACATCCGCAGGACCGAAGGGAGCTACGAGTAGAATTTTAGACCTGATTTAGAACGCCAGAATTTTTCCTAAATCCTGCGATTTTACATGTGAAATTGAACTAATTTTTCTACCATTCCTGTATTCCAAACATGCAACTATATTACTATGTGTATCAAAATGGGATATCTAAATGGATGTCAACTGTATGTTATCGATTGTTTTGATGTGTGTGCCAGGATGACTTGTCAACTTTCTTAATTTTGATCAAGATTATAGTAAAAATACACAAACATCTCTAATATCAAATTAGATTCATTAGCTACACATGAAATATATTTTGATAATGTACTTGTTTGATACTTTACATGTTAATATATTTTTCAATGAACTTAGTTAAAGTTAAACAAGTTTGACTTAGAATAAAATTAAACGACATATAATTTAAAATAGAGGGAGTATTTTATTAATTGTGGCTAGAATTTTAAAATTTGTTGATATAAGTTTCCTTGGCGATTGACTACCAAGGAAATCACAGTTTTCTAGATGGCTAAGGGAAGTAAAAAAACATATATTACTTTGGTGGTTGAGGACCGCCTTGAAAATGTATATGACAACCACCGAGAAAGTTGTGATTATCTTGGTGGCCATCTCCAATAGTTTTTAAAAAAATAATTGGTAAATCAACAAGTTCTTAGCAATTTTAACAGGGTCTCCTACTTCAGCCATCATCCTACTTTTGAGGGTTTAGAGGCAAAAACCGCACTCCAGCAGGGCTCCTACCGCCCACCCCTCCTCATCCTAGGGGCCTGGACCGAGCCCTCAAACCACAATTACTGTTGTTTTCGTGCGCACGCTTCGACAGAACCCACACTCGCTTCCTCGTCGGCGCACTGCATGCTTCTCTACCCACCAGTGCGCCTCTCTGCAGTGCGACGGCCTACTGGATCCCCTCCTGGCCGCGCCCCTTCTAGCCGCACCCCTCTTGCTCGAGCCCCTTCAGAGCCCCTCTTGACTCTACTGACAGCATCCCTTCCCGGTGCTGCGGCCTACCGGAGCGGAGCCCCTCCTGGTCGTGCCCCTCTCCGTGACTCCCCGGACTCCTTCCCAGCGAGCCCCTCTCCGGCGAGCTCGCTTCTCCCCGGCGAGCCCCTGCGGGAGCGGACTCGAGATCTCGATGGGATTGAGGATGGGAAACAGAGAATGACGAATTGGCCATTGTGACAGTCTCTATCAGAAAAAGATGTGATGGCTCTGATTTGAGGGCTCTTGTTGGAGCAGATCCAAAAAATCAGGCCCTAAAAAATGAGGGAGATCCCTACAATCGAAATTAGGGGCCCTAACTTGAGGGCTCCTGCTGGAGTTGCTCTAAGTGGCTAAAAAATGTTGGGAGCATATTTGCTGGGTTCCTCCAAAAGTTTTCGAAGCTCGCTCTAAAAAATAGAAGGCAATTTTGCATCAAGAATCTTAAACTATTTCCAAATCATCCTAACCCCTTTTATACTTTCTTTCTCTCTTGTACATTTGCATTAGGATCCCTATCCTACTCCTTATTCTTCTCCGCGTCCTTCGACCTCCAAATTGGCTGATCGATACGCACGCGTATATTTCTGCGTGATTGGATTGATTTTCTCAAGTGCGGAAAGTTTGGGAGTTGAGATTGGGAGTTGTTGGAGAGTAGTTTTTCAATTTTGCTAAAAAAATCAAGATTGGGAGCAGGTATTTTGGAAACTCATGGAGTGGGTTTGCCTAATTTTCTTGAGAACCAAACCGTTAAGAAAATAACCCTTGATGGCTAGCCATCAAGTGAATTTCCCTTGCACTATATTCAAATTATTGTACTACTCCTTTTGTCCCAAAATAAATAACTTTCTAAGGTTTAAAATTTATCCCAAAATAAATATCATTCTACACAAACATGGAACCTTGCCTTCAAATATGGAAGCTAATCATGGAGGCATGCAAATAATTGCCAAATCCAGGAGATATCTTTCGAGAAAGGAAAAGAGATGAGGGTACATGCGTCTTTTGCCAACGTCCTTAATATGTCTAAAAATTTCTAGACACTTATTTATTATGAGACTAAGGAGGTATTCTCATTGATGGCGTTGATGATCATTTCCTTGGCGGTCTGGGACTGTCAAAAAATTTCTAGATCCTCGCTTGGCTGATACACCATGACTGAAAGTACTATTGGTTGATTTGTTATGAGAGAAAAATACTGTTCGTTTGTTGAAAAAATACGGCTTATAAGACAAGCGAACAGAGTGTTGATTATGCCATATATACGGTGGGGTTACTGTCATATAAGTCAATGGTGTCACATTCGCAAAGCTCACCTTTTAGTGGAAAAGGATATGTCAGTGTTGAGTATGGTTTCAATCTCTATCTAGAAGCGCTAACGCTATAGAATGACTTAGGACTCGTTTGGCGGGGCCTAGGGTTCTAGTTCTCTGATAAAGTAGTGGATGGAGCCAAAGCCGGTGAAAAACAAAAAAAAATGGCTTTATCGACTCTTGGCTGTTTGAGGAAGATAGAGAAAAAAGACCTTGTGTATACAGCACAGGAGCTGGAGGAGGCAGAACTGCTGGGAGCCCGGCCTCTCAAATGAACCTTAGTCATCAGTAGCATTGCAGTGGCTAAAGCTATCATATGGCCGTCGAAAGTAAATCTCTAAAGAACATGGAATTAGCAAGATGGAGACAAAAAGTTACTAATAACTTGTAGAAATTTGTCAAGTTTGATTCAATTGTTAATATTTGGCTTAACGTTAAACATGTACATCAATGCTTTATTACCTTATCAGATCACCCATTTAATAATTTATTATGTTAACATTTTTTACTATTATTTACATAGTATATCCGGAGACATGGCAATTAATTGGATGAGATGCATGCCTAGACAGTCGTCGTCGATAGGAACACGGCTACTGGGCTGCAGCAAGCTTGGTAATTATGTCCTTTAAAACAGACGGGCAGCTCTTGCTCAGATGCTCGAGGCCGTCGGTCTTGATGACCTCTCTGAGATTTGCTGGATCCTCGAGGAATTTGAGGCACACCTCCTTAAGCCCAAGGCAATGGTGCTCCACGGCGAACGCCAGGATGACCGCCACGGTTGTCACATTCACAAACTCGGATAGCTTGTCTTCACAAACCAACCTCAGCCTCTCCATTTTATACCTATTCGCTGCTGCGACCAGGTCCGGGAGCATCATCGCCGCAGCTTCTGACCCTTTCGTCTCCGGCAACGAGTCGGTGTACATGTAGTGGAGAAAAGCCTCGAAGTCCTGCGCCTCCATGTCTTCGATCTGTACAGTGACTGCTGCACCGTTGTTGGTCGTCGTCAGGCTGGAGAGCTGAGCGTGGAACACCGGCGATCGGGCCATGAGCACACACCTGTGCGCCGCGAACGTCCTGGTGTCCACCTCGAACGTCACGTCCGCGCCCTCCCCGGTCGCGAGGAGGCAGCCTAGGTGACGGTGCAGGTCCGACGGTGGCACCACCACTAGAGGTGGCTGTACGATTGCTCCAGTGTCGGTGTCGACGTCCATCGTCTGAATCTCCTTGCTGGTGACGACCGTCAAATCACACCTGATCGTGAAGCGGTCGTCCTTGAGATGCTCAGATTTCTCCAATTCGTCCCTCTCGATGAAAGTCAAGGAGCCCCAGGAGGTGCCGCGGAAGGTACGCTCAGCACCGAAGGTGTATTGTGACACTGGCTTCCCCCCATGGTCAAGCAAGCTAAACGTGTATTCTGCTCTCACGCCTTCGGGGACACTCTGGTCAAGCTTGAGGGAGATGGATATGTAGTCGGAGCAAGTCGAGTTGAAGCCGTTGGGGAAATAGCAGATGCGCCAACTGTGGCCTCCGACGCGGAAAGATCGGGACTTGATGTGGCTGCCGGTTGGGACATCCTTGGTGCCGGAGTAGCCGTCGATGGTCAGCAGATGCTGGCCGCTCTCGGTGCTGGCGACGATGGCTGACGCGGACCGCAACGGCTCGCCCCTGCTGCCACCGATGCCGGACGCCGTGATCGGCATGGGAGGCTCCCACGGTGGTCTGTGGAGATCACGGCTTTGCTACTTTAGTTTCTCTTCTTGCACGCGCTGCATTATTTCGAGTGCGGAAATAATTTTAGATACATTCAACGAATCTCATCTTATAATAACAATTTTTAATTTTAATGTTACTGTTACTTATTAGAGGCCGCTAACAGCACTTTATGGCTTTCTAAAAGCAGAATAAACTCTTTACTAGACGCTCTTTTCTTAAAAAAAAGACTACCCACCTCTGTTATTCCGTAAAATACATAAAGTAACTTATTAAATTTACATATGATTTACTTACATTTGTCATTATGAATGATAATTTAAAATAAACTTCTGAATTTGCATCTAAATACCCAACTATTCCATTATAGAAGATAACTAAAAAATAACTCCTAAATTTGCATGTAAGTTACCCACATCTACCATTACTAAAGATAATGGAAAGTAACCTCTACATTTTCTTTTTAATTACCTATATCTACCAATATGAAAGATATAAGATGAAGTAACCCCCTTTATGTATCTAAATTGCCTAATTCTACCACCATGAAAAATAAACTTAAATATCCCTCCAATCTATGTTTAAATACCAATATAAGGTATTATGAAAAATAACTCAATAAGCATAGAGTACGCTATATATATGTTTCTAAATTACACACTTCTACCATAGTTAGATTAAAAGTATGCATAAATGTTATGTGATACTCCCTCCATTCTAAATTATGAGTTGTTTTGGCTTTTCAAGATACAATAATTTTACTATGTACCTAAATATAGCGTATGTAGAAAAGCCAAAACGAATGACAATTTGGAATAGAGGGTACGGTGCACTATATGTAGACCAACTAAACATTCATACATTAGGACAAATATATCAACCTAAAAAAAACATTAACAAATCACATACCAATGACACTGATAGTTAACTTTAAATTATATTATTACTCCATGACAATAAATTTTGTAAGTTGTTACTTTAGATAAGTTTATATATTTTGACTAAAACATATGAAATGTCAATACTGGTAATAAAATCTAACCACTCTATGTTTTTACAAAACAATAATACTACACAAATAATTTTTCGATATAGTAAATTCAAAATCTTGAGTGCCATGGTGTAGGATAAAATTTCTGTTTTTTCTATTGTAGTAATAATTAAGATTGTAAAAGAAAAACTTTGAATAAAATATACAATAGACACAACTTGATATGTGGATAAAAAGATGCAATAACTAATGAGATTAAAGTTAAAAACCAAAATATACATTCATGTTGTCCCAGAAAAGAATACAACAAGAGATGATATAACTTAAGCTTTGGTTTCAATTGAAGACCAACATGGGTACAATACAAATCATGAAAACACATATCTAGATATGGCTAAGTGGAAGCCCTCAACGAAGACTCCACATTAATCCTCATAAGATGTGTTAGACAAAAAGATAAATCCGAGAAAATATTTGAAAACTTCTAACCATTAATTGGGCTGACTCAAATCAACCATTTGATCTATTCTATTTTCTAAAAAATTACTCACATCTTCCATTATGAAAAATTGTAAATTACCCCCATAATGATCATATTTGGTTTATTGCTGGCTTTATACTTCTCAGATATGCGAAATATAGTTTCTCACTGAACTTGCTATGTGCCAATTCATTAAATTAAATCCTACTACTTTTATTTAAAATACGAAACCAAGAGAAAATATAGGGCAGAGTGACTTTTCTATCCCTACTTAACTACATGCATGGAAATATAAAAAAATGAATTGCTAGTGAGAGCATTGATTTCTTATTTGCATATCCATTGACTACATACTCGATCTATCCTTCAGAAGCTAGTTTTATAGGATTTGGTTATGGTGGCCTTGAGACAATTGGTGCAGGTGGTTAAAGAGACTTTTGTTTCCTAGGCACATGGATGGTAATCTAGTCTACGGTTTGATGGTGGCTAGATTGTACATGATCTCTTTCATAATTCAGACCATGTGCTACTCATGCAGAGGGAGTTTTTTTCGAAGACTTGTATCAATTCGATGTATTATTTTTTGAAAAAAATCAATAAAGTCTTCTTTTATCAAAAAAATGAATGCAAAGTCTACATATATTATACATAAATACAAACAAATCAAGAAGGTGCAAATAAATAAATTTATATTTGTGCCCTCCATATTTTTAAATCATTGAAGAAATGTATGTGTCTTATAAAAATAATGAGTCCTTTTACTGTCCTTCAAGAGGTTACCGGAGGTACTATGCCTAGACATTAGAAAATGTAGTACTTGAAGTACCAAAATTTGGTACCTCCCACGTTATAAAATCAGTCGTAACTCTTGGCATCTTTTGAAGGTCCTTAAAAAGGTGCACAAAGAAAATGGAAGGAGACAAAGTAGATCTTGAGTAAAAATAATCATCTGGTGATGGAAGAGGCAGGGCCTGGCATATGACATATAAGCGGTATGCGAGCGAGCTTTGTGAAGATGATTGACCACACAGGGCCCACAAGATTAAGGGCCCCATGTATTATCTTATGTTGGCACTCAAAGTAGTGCTAGGAAGTGCTAACTTATTACTAGAAACTCCTCAATATGATCTTCGGGGTGCAATTTAGACCATAAGTTTCTATTAAAATGTAGTTGTAATGTCTAATAAATGTATGCGAAAATGTTGTTCAAGACAAATCTATTCATATAATTTTTATGTCTCTAAACTAAATATTTTGAGAGCTATATGTGATCAAATTCTCAAAAGTTCAATTGGATTTTAGTCAAAATGTCATATATTTATGATCAGGAGTACAACTTTTCGACTTGAATTAGATTAACATGCCAAGAATGGGTAGTGAAGAACTTGTGTGAAGCTTCCGTTGTTCTCTTTAGTTTCCTCTGTCGTATCCTATCTTTATGTTATTTCATTGCTTCAATTTGAGTACACCATTACGCGTTTCATAATAGCAGGGTGTTTCTTAGTCATTCTATTTTTGTTGTTGTTTTCACAACATAACGATCTTATTTACTAATAGACTTGGCATTTAATGGTTGTCTTTTGCTTTAGTTCTATGAAGCAGCTGCTATATTTAGCACTTTTCCACTATTTGTTGGCATTTCCAAACAGCCTATGGCTATTTTGTAATTTGTAACAATGTCGAGTGCATGCCTATACAGAGAACAGAATAAAGAGCATTTTGTTTTCTAAAAATAAAGATCTTATGGGAACACAAAGATTTCATAAATTAATTGAACTTTTTGTTCTGCAGACGGGAATGTTGGCTTAACAATCCCGTTTCTCTAAAGTAGAACAAAGTTCGTGTGCTCCTTCCAATTTAGTTCCTTTCTTGACACCTGTTCGTCGTTTATCATTTCTACAGTGTAGTGGCGTGTTCACAGTATTCATACTGAAAGATCAATTGCAGTAAATGAAAGGACTCCAACCAATGGCTTTATTAAAAGCTAAGGAAACTCCTTTTTTGTTAAAAAAGGGGCTCCAACCATAAATTTGAGTTTGCTCAAGGTCACTCAATGCTATCAATAATACAACGGATGAGCTTGAAGAAGATTTGGCATCAGTGGATCGAATTTCATCATGCACGTCTGACTGAGTATATATGAGCAAGAGAGACCGAACACACCTGAGTCACCGAATCGAATTAGCTTAGAGAGGTGATGCAGATTGATCTTGTTGAATTTGGAGATGATTTGGCATGTGGTTTGTCGTGGCATGGTTCTTAGAGGTAGCAACACATGCATATTTATAACCAGTGGCAAAGCTAGAGCGAAATAAGGAGGGATATGCTTGCCTTGTGGATGTATAGACTTGTATCATAGGGGTGCATATATGCTGAAATTTTAGTTATAATAACTGTTTTTAAATTTTTAGGGGATGCATTCGCCCCTACTAGCTGCTGCATAGCTTCACACCTGTTTATAATGTCAGGTAAAATAAACAAGGCAACATGGAGTAGGATTATTATAATTTGTCGCAAACATAAATAAGACAGCTAACTTTTGTTGCAACATGGTAATCGGTCGGTGGTATGGTGTGATGCTTGTGGAGCGGCTTTAGTTGTATAGTGGTTTGGAGCTTAGTTTATAGAGTGGTGCAAGGGTTTAGAGTTGCGGTGAGGCCGAGCGTGAGGTCGCAATGTAACTAGCCATTGTCTAATAGTTGTTTTAGATGCTAATTGGTTGGTTATTACTTTTTGTTGTTGCCGGGTCCTTTTGGGATTTCTTGTTGCTTTATCCAGTCTGAGTTTCTTCTTTTTAGTATAATCGATCGATAGCTGTCCTGCCTAATTCTTTCGAAAAAAGAGACAGCTAACTTCTCCAGATTTCTTGCAAGCAATCGGCAACGAGCAATGCGTGTAAAAGAGCTATGTACGAAATATCACCTATGCAAGCTTCCTAAACCACAGAACCTCTGCAATACTTTATTCCTGGCTTCGATAACCCTGGTTCTCGTTATGCCAACTTGGGAATTCAGCTAAGTCGGATGCCTTCTTTATGGGGTTTTTTTTTTTGGTACTTTTGTTTCCTCCCCTCTAAAATAACCTGGAGTCCTGGACCATTGCCTGCTGCCCGCGGCTCGCGAGTCGCTGACAACCTCATGGCCTGAATCATCTAAAAATGATTTTTTTTGGTATGGGAAAGAGAGAAAAAACTTTATTTATTAGTACTAATATCTGGACGAATACTTTGACCAGAAGTGTGGAAATACTTGGGCACCGAAACGAAACTGCGAATTGCATTATGGTGTCGGTGTGGGTAGACGGTAGTTGGGTTTGGGTCACACCATACCTGACGACCACTGAGGACTACTAGCGGAGCAGGCACGCGCAGGACGTGCTTGCGAGTCGCGGGGGCCCGAGGCACACGTTGGAACCAAGAAAGTAGACAGGGAGGGGTGACACGAGCTTTCCTCGCTCTTCTCCTTTCTTCGCCTGAAATCTCCTCAATCCTCGTCGTTTTCTCTACGTCGCTTTTGGTCACTTCTGGCACATGTTCAGTGATTCCTCATCGTAACGTATCCAAAACTGAATTCGCAACATGATTGGACCAGGACCGGCATAGCAACTTGGCAGCTGCAAAAGATCAATTTTCTGAAAGTACTAGATCACCGAATCAAGTGTCTACTACATCAGAATTCATCTTTTCCCCCACCAGAAAAGGTAGCATCACAATTCTTGTGAGCACACACCAGCCATTGTACATCCATCCACAAGAACTAAATACAGAAAGATCAAGTATTTGCCGCACAGTCAGGAGGGTCTGATGCACTATGAGACTTAACACACTCAGAACAAAGCTTGACACTCAGACCAAAAAATTGTCTTACTTTTATTCTTTTTAGTTGTATAGCAGGAGATATAGTACAATAAGATACACCGTGTACCTTGACAAAAAACATTTATTTTCTGTAGCTAAAACTTATGCTCAATAAAGCAATGTTACTACTTAGATTATTGAGTAACCATCAAGTCACAACAAAAATGAACATACATACATCATTTATACTGCTTGAATAATCATTTCAGTGGGATCTTTTGAGCCTGCTTTCTAACATGTAGAACTTTATGCCTAATTATCCATATAACTTATATGAATAAAATTAGAGCTAAGTTGAGGTGATGGTTTATCGATCCGTAGCGTTGGAGTCCCGAAGGGACGAGGGTAGTTTCTGTTAATCAGGCGTGGTGCCCGGATACATGGGAGCAGGTGAATACATTTCCTACTCTCTGGTTGAGGGATAGGTGGCAAGTGGTGACAACTCTGTCCGTCCCACGTAATCCCCCACTTTTGGATAGGGTGCAGGAGTCTAAATCGTCACATGAGGTTGCTGGCAGACTAGTACTCAGTGGCCTCCCGACCTATGTTACACTTAGTTCTATCTCTAATCATGTATATTGTATGATCATTAACTGTTCTTTGCACGGCTATATTAGAACATACCTGCTCCACTTAGGAATATTATTTATTCTTTGATTTCCATTTTATTCTTGAGGTTGGCCAAGTGTGTGTCCACTATTTTAGATATACCATTTTTACCTTTGTCATCAACTATTGGTTCACTATGCAAGTATGTAATCTTGTTCATTGCCCTCCTTTGGAAAAATATAAATAACGATACCCTAAATACTTTCGGGAAAACTTCTACAATGATATATTCATGCACTTGCGGATATTTTCTATAATCACTAAGAACTATCGTCAATGGTATTTCTTGGCGCAGTCGCTAGGAAACTCAAATTTAAGTGATTACGTTAAGAAATGCCAACAAGTATTTCTAGCGCCATTGCCAAGGAGGAAATAGGTGAAAATAATCTAGTAGGACATGATCATGATCACATGTATATAATGGTAGCCATAGTTTAGACAGGCTAACTCTACTTGTTTTCTTCCTGTTGTGGATTAAAATAGGATAGTGTATGACAGGTTACAACCTACCAGAAAACTACACCGATAATCTGGAGGCACTCCTGAGGAAGAGCTAGTCTAGCACCACTTCTTCTTTTGCTACTCCAACAACAGTTGAGCTAGTCACCCCCGCACCATCCGCTACTATCGTTACGACCAAGACACTTTGTGACTACTCCACTCCCACTGTTGCCAACGTGCCCATTGGGCCCGCTGTCAACATGTGTAATGGAAACTTCGAACTGTGCACTGGCCTAATCATGATGGTGCAGGCAAACCAGTCCTGTGGTTTGCCTAGAGAGGACGCAAGTGCACACTTGCAATGTGTTGACGATAGTTACCGACCATTATATATATCAAAATCACCCAGCATTATATATGAAAATGATCACCAATATAGACTTTGGGGTTTAAATTGATAAATCTCATGAGTTTTGATGAACCAGTGTTATCAGTAGCGTTTAAACAGAAAACCGTCAAGGGGGATCTAAACGTCGAAGAAAAAATTAGAATTCCGCCACGAAACCAACTCCAGAAAGTTTCAGAAGACTTGGGATGACACCAGGCCGAAGTGGATGCTGAGAGGCTACCAAGTGGGGCCACCTGGCTCCACTAGCAGGCGTCTAGCCCCTGTGGGTCCTACCTGTCAGCCTGTTGATGCAAAAGTGGATCTGCAAACACAAAGGGCTAATACCCGAATCGATATCCAAAGCGTGTCAGTCGATTTGACCTGATAATCGACAAGGATGAAAATACGAGCACTTTGGTCCTGACAACAGCGATACGCCCGGAAGTCACGGCCAAGAGGTACTCACGCGGAACTCGAGGATCACCGAAGGTCGCACTGAAGCGATGCAGCTCGCCGAATCGATGAGAACTCGTAAAAAAGAAAAATATGCAAATTGACGAAGTCGCCGAAAAGTAATTAGATGAAACATAGGAGTAAAAGTTGGTTTTGATATTGATTGATATATCTATTACATTGCCCCTCAATCTATATTTATACCCTGATCTAATGAAACATAACCAAATACGACTAGGACACCAGTCCACACCTAAGGAAACATATGACTCTTATATGAATCAGACTCTAACAAACATAGAAAAGGAAATCAACTCCTATCTATTTCCCTGTCCGCCTCAATTACGATGGAATTCTCATTGACCTCCTTTCCATCGGCATACTTCCTGTTTCATCGGCAGCAGTCTTCAAGCCTTCCTTCATCAGCATCGGCAATAACATCTCCAACCCTATTGGCAACGCCACCTTTCCATCGGTCACCACCATTCATCGGCAACCATCTTCACAAGCTGATTTTCATCGGCTGTCAGTGTATACAGTAACTTCCCTCCTGCCGATTAGCCTACTCTGATCATCTTGACACGTGCCAAAAAACGGTGTCAACACATGCCCCCTAATTTCGGAGTATAAAACATTGATGCTCCAAAATTTACTCCAGATAATGCTTGCCTTCGCCCATTTATCTTAACCCATTCTTCAAGCATACCATAATATGTTACTTAATCAAATCTAGTCCTGATTCACACACCTCAGTAAATATCACACAATTTCCAACTACTCTTGCTCTGATTATGGTTAAGATACCGAAAAAATCCATCGGCAAAGATCTTAACATAATAACGCCGCCACTTTCAGAATTAAAATATCATGTACCAAGATTTCTTCTGAATCATGATTACTTGCCATCAAATCATCTGTACAATCCATTGATTACCGTGCGAACAGTTACCATATCCATCTGAACTACCTCGACCTACACGCGCGCGACAGAAAGATAAGTCCAGAACACCCCTATTCCAACCAGCCTATAAATAAAGGTCTTCGGAACACTCGTCTTCTACCCTCAAACTCCAACCTTTGGCATTCTTCTCTTTCTGGCGGCGACTCCGACGAACACCCGTGTGACTTCAACCCACAAGAACCTTCTTCAGCTTCAACCTCGAGTCCCCAGCCTGTGCCCTCATCTTCCTCAGAGCAATGGCGATCAACTTCGACGTCCCTACAGTTCGTTACACTTCCGTTACTTTTACCTTGATTCCTTTGATCTTTGTAAGTTCATACAGTTGGTAATTTTTTTCCTCTTTTTTCTATTCTTTTGATCCTCCAAACTTAGGAACTACGTAACAAGCTAGTTATTCCAACCGATCAGCTGCACTTTCAATGCCTAGGTCCAATGGGCAACCCAGATCCAACTGATCTAATCAATGCAGAGGTTAACAGAATCCCTTTTAGAGCCCAGAATTTTTCTCTGAATCTATGGAAAGACACATTCCGATCCTGGCCCAAAACCACCAAAGGGTGGAAAGATTGGTATTTGAGGGTAAATGGGTCGATGCAGGTGTACTAGGCAGAACGGAAGATAGACCCATGCATTAGGCTATCCATTGCCGACATGCAGAAAAATGATTCGATGATGATTGCTGCTACTTATTTCTGGTCAGACACAACAAACACCTTCATGTTTGGACATGGCTCAGCTACCTCCACACTTGCAGATGTATACATGCTCACTGGCTTGGATATTTCAACTACCGATGAGGGCTCCATCTACGGCAGGAAATCTGAATATAGAGTGAATACCCGTAACATCGGCGGTTGGACGGGATACATTCAAGAATACCGAAGGACTGGAACAGTTAATCAGAGGGAGCACGCCACATTTTTGAACATGTGGTTAGAAAAATTCATTTTCTGCGGTTGATCGGTAGGACCAACCAACGCCTTCCTCCCCGTGGCTGAACTCTTGGCTAATGGTGTAAGGTTCCCTCTTGGCCGATATCTTCTGAGCTCCACTTACCATCTTTTACATCAAGTGTGGCAGAAACTTTTGTTTGGCGAACCCATCGGCAACTTAGGAGGCCCGTGGTGGTTTATCAACATGTGGCTGAATGCCCATATGCACAAGCGCCTGTAATGGGACTTCTTTGCCTAACAATTCCCATGAGAAATTGCCGAAGACCACGTCCTTGGAGATGAGGAATCGGCAACACGCCCACCTCTCAATTTTGGTGAAGCCATAATTGTCTTCCCTGGAACAGAGGCCAATGAAGACCAGATCGACATATTCTTCCAAAGCTTCTACAATGCTCTTTCTCGTGATCATAGGGCCTGGGTACCCTATATTGATGAAGAAAACAAATTCCCCCTTCTTTTCAACTTTGCCGATGACACCCTGAACCAGGATAATGAACTCATGATGGCCATCATTACTCTCAGGGCAATCCCAGTAAACACATTTGGTGGCGGGAAAAACACCAATATCACTTATGAATTTTACAATCCATTGGCAATATCCTGTCAATTGGCTTTTGGGCAACTGCCAATCAAACTTTGCTTTGCCGATGTGATCAAACCCAGAGGAACAATCACCTGTGGAACAGAATGGAGCAGGGTAGTGCGACTTTCCCCCGATGCCGATACTACAGATGTCGATCTATCCATCTAGACGCCAGCATCTTTCATCACTAAATCATATAAGCAATGGTGGCGAGAGTGGAGGGAACAACTATTTGCAACATCTGCTCACGCATATCGGCACATGATCGACCCTGAATACGCCATTCCTGATGACGCAGTAAGTCTCTTTTAACTCCCTTTTGTTTTTTTCTTTCACATATCGGCAGCTAACTTTCTCGTAACAGGTCAACAACCCAGCACCATCTATGAGCAAGAGTGGGAAACCCTTCGATCTTCGGCCTGTTTCCCCGATATCACCGATCGGCTACAACGCCCTCACCTTAGCTGCTTTGACTCATCAAAGGACCCGTGCCAAGACCATCACCTCCAAGTCCAAATTGGCTACAGCTAGGGCCACTCCATTGGCTGCTGCTACAACCCTGATCAAGGCATTTAAGGTAACAACCCTGTTTATTTCTACTCATACCGATCACAAACTGTATTAACATTAATCATCAGGGTGTAAGAGCCGCTGCTGGATCGTCATCGGCAATTCCTCCGACATCAAGCACCACTACCACCGACAAACCTTCAGAGGTATTCCTTTAATTTTACATTTTATCTGTTAAATATCATCTTACACTTGTTTTGCAGCAACAAATGGGTACATCGGCAAGCGTACCAGATGTTCAAGCTCCACAACCAACAAGTGCCGATGCCCCCCAGCCAACCGTTGCTGAGACCCAAGCAAAGCGTAAAGCCTTAACAGATGCTAAGGCACAGCAAAAAAGACAGAAGTCCATGCTGATCCCCACATCTGCCCCAACATCTGCAAGCCAGCCAGTCGACGTAACCGCGCAAGCAGTTAATCCTCCTGTACAGGACATACCATCGGCCATCACACCCCAAGGGCCAACCACCGATGAAGCTACAGAAGATATCCCATCGGCAAGCTCCGCCGATTCTCAACACGGCATACTCCAGGCCGCTCCCTCCAACCAAGCGCAAGAAATTGCCTTGAAACAGGTAAGTCGATTGACCTATTTGATTTATAATATTCATACCTATCTTAAACTGACTTCTTTTCTTCTTCCCAGGAACAAGACTCCCCAAACAACTTATTTTCCTTTGCTATCGATGTTTCCGATGATGATGGAGAGGAAGCAAGCTCTTCCCTGGCACTAGAAACAATATCGGCAGAGATCTACGCCAAGTTAGAAGCTCTCCTGGACTTGTTACAACATGATACTGCCCAATTGGTAAATGATTCAGATCATGCAAAGGCAATTTTCAAAACGATCCGTGGCCAGGTTCCTGCTGATATTGAAGAAACACTCTTCCTAGCAGTCCATCTAGAAAGCCGACAATTGCAATACCAACGGGCTGCTCACCGTATTGCCGATAGAGCAGCTCAAGCCCAGCTCAAGGAAGAGATGCTACAGCTAAAACAAATTGTCGATGAGAAGCACAAGAGTATCGGCAACTTGCAGACCTCGGGTGCCGATCTTAAGCAGAAAATTTTGGATCTATCGGCAAAGAGAACAGTTCTACTGGCTGAATTGAAGGAAGTTGAAGCAGCCCTAACTCATGCCGAACAAGAAGAAAGCCAGCTACCCGATGCCATCAAGGCTCTTCAACAAGAAAGAGACACCCAAGCTCGCAAAGCCTTGGCCATGAAGAAAAAACTCAAGCCTGTGGAGGGTGCTGCCGATGAAGACATCAAAGAAATGAAGGAGGCTGACCAGATTCGCCTGCGTGCGATATCAGCTATCCAATCCTTGTTAAACTTGTAAATCTTATTTATTGCACCGGCACTTTATGAGACATTGACATCCTTGTACAATTCTAGCTGATAGGACTGTTATCGGCACTTATACTTTTATGCATCCATCCAGATACTAGGGTAATATTTCTTTAAATATTTTCCATTTAATGCTCTGGGAAACACAACCCCTTCGAGGGTTTCTAGAATATATGCGTTGCCAGGAACAGACTGATTTATCCGATATTTACTTGTTTCTTGCTTCACGAATGTTCCTGTGAAGATTGATGACTATTACTTTAAGGATGATTTTATCTTAACTGTCTTGCAATTTGTTTGTTAGCAATGGTTGTTTGATCATGGATTAATACACAATTGAAAGTCTGCTCCAAATGTATACGAGCATACTGACAGTATCGGCCCTTGGATCCTGGTCCAAATGTATGCGAGCATACTGGTCTGCTCCAATTGTTAAGGCCCTTGGATCCTAGTTTAGGATCGGCCCTAGGGCTTAAACAGGAGAGGAGCTGCTGCCCGCGAGTTGCATCACCGTGAGGGCAGCGGGCGCAGGTCGCTGTCCTTGTTCAGCTTGGGCTCGTCGGCGACCGTGGCCGCGCGGACGCGCTGGAGCTGCAGGCGGCGGCGGCCGGGGACGGGGCCCGAGCTGCGCCGCCACCACCGCGCCCGGCCGCCCCGCCGCCACCACCATGCAATTCCTCCAGATGTGCGCCCCGGCAGCGTCTAGGCATGGCGCGGCTCCTCCAGATGCGCGTGACCGCCGCCGGAACCCTAGCCGCCGCCGGCCCTTGGAACCCTAGCCGCCGCCGGCCCGGAGCCCGCGTGCGGCCGCCCACCCACGACCTCGTGGCCTGCTTCCGCGAGCCCGGCGAGCCGGGGACCTTCGTCCGTCCGCGAAAAAGGCGAACTGAACCATGAACGCGACCGATAAGGGCAGCGGGCGCAGGTCAAGGCTGCCCGGCACGCCGCTGAAGGAGCAGCATCAGGCGCGCGGACGAACTTGGGCGGCGGCGGCTCCGTGTAGTAGTGGCGAGTGAAACCTAGAAGGCGGCGGCGGCGGCTCCATGCGACGATCGGTTGCTGTTTTTTTATTCATCTAATAACAATAGTAATAGCCTTAATAACGATCGGTCGCTGTTTTATTCATCTAATAACGATCGGTCGCTGTTTTTTTTATTCATAGGCATAGCAATCGCTTCCCATCACCTCCCTCCCATCGTCTCCCATCGCCTTTGGCCTTTCTGGCTGTCGAATCGGTCGTTGTGAGCCGTCGAAATTCTCCACAAGTATTGTAAAAAATCTCTTTCTACAAACATTGGATTATATTCTACTATTAAAAATCGTTCCCCTCGAATGTTGAAAAGAAATGGTTGTCATATATTGCTCTCTTTCTCAATAGTGACTATGTGGTGAAATGATAAAGAAGGCTTGTACCCGAAAAGATGTTATGGGTTCGAATTCAAGAAAATACCTTTGTGTGAAAAAATTACGTGACTTATAAGAGGTTGTGGGTTTGAATCCTGGAAAACGCACATGCTTATATTTTTGTAGAAACAATCCTGCGGACGGTAGTGGACTAGCCTTGCACGAGGAAAAAAGTTTCTATTGTTTCAAATGTTTTAATCTGATTTTTACATGCAGATCTACATGTGGGTTTTGCCCACATGTGACAATGGGGTCCTTTTTCACTAAACTTTCCTGTTTCCTACTGCCGGTTGGTTACCTAGCAGCTTGTAGAATTCCATTTTCATTGGCCATGTTTAGTTTCCCAATTCTCCCCCCAAATTCCACTATGCAAAAAGAAGATTCCCCGTCACATCAAAATGTCGGCAAATGCATGGAGTACTAAATGTTGATGAAATCAAAAACTAATTGTACAGTTTTGTTGTACTTTGCGAGACGAACATTTTAAGCCTAATTAGTCAAAATTTGGATAATTTTTATCAAATACAAACAAAATGCTACAGGAATTCTGCTACAGTGTTTTTCACCCCTATTCCGCAATCTAAACGAGGCCATTGATCTTTCATGCTAGCCGCCATTCCCAAAAGAAGCATGGGGTGTATTTAGTTGCCTGGATGTGGTTTTATCTTATAATAATCGGATGAGGGAATGCTGGTTGAGTGAAATCGTATTTTAGAAAAGAGAGTGTTTGGTGATGCTGTATGAGTGATGAAAAGAAAAGACTAAGGTACAGTTTGGTTGTCTGTATGAAGAGCAGATACACCGTGTCTAGCTTGTGAGAATGATACGTGGGTTTGCTACCCTTATCTTGGGCCCACCAAGACATACCCGGGAGAGAAACTCCATCGAGCATATTCCGCCAGCCTGCATACATCCATATAATTGGGTTCATTTATGTAGACAACTAGACATACAGTCAACCAAATACATTACTCGCTTAATTTTATACAGCTATATATCGGCCGGCGTAGAACCGACGAAACAGACCAACCAACACACTGCAGGAGCCGCGTCCGTTGTATATATATATATATATATATATATATATATATATATATATATATAAACGCAAATTATGCTGTCGATGGTCAGACGCGTCTTCCCTTCCTTTTTAATATTTATTTTGTTATTATGTTATTAAGGTATACAAACAAATATTTTGGGACGGTGGAACTGCAGGAAGGGACTGAGTATTTTTTTTAGCAGTCAATTGCTTGCAGAGTAGGGGTTTGCAATAGCATGCATAAAGGGACTTCACTGGTCAGGTCGTCTCCCCACCCACGGAAAGCAACTCGATCTTCTACCTCAGATTCAGCATCCACCGTTCTCTCGTTGCTGGCCGGCCGATCGATCGGCTTCGTCCAGGCGTTCGGGCCGGGACGCCGGGTTCTTCGGTCTGCTGTTCTCTCCACTTCCAGAAAACAAAAAACTCAACGCCGATCACCATGTGAGTCCTCCACAAATCTCCCTCAATCCTCACCTTGCCTTTCTTATATTCTTATTAATACCTGGTTTAGTTCTTGTTGGGGTAAGGCTAGAGGAGTTTTTACGCAAATCTAGGTCACGCAAACTACTACGAATAGCAGTATTAGATAGGCCGACCACCTCATCAAGTGGTTTCTCTGCTTTCTTATTCTTAGCATCTTAGGGTCAGAATTTGGTGTCACTGTGAGCTGCGGTAAAGCTGATGTAAGCTACGAGATATGAAAAGCCGTCGTGAGATATGTACTATGAAATTAAAAGTTGTAAGCTATTTGGTTGAAATTAAACAACTATGAAACATATCCTCTCTTTATCACCTTGAAACAACTACGAAACATCTCTATTTTCATCCATTTGGAAAAGTAGAAGGCCATAAGATGAAAGCATAAAAACAATGGATCTTGAAAAAATAGTTTCAGGCTTCATCCATTTGGTTGACGTTTTAATTGCTTTTTGACAGCAAAAGCTTTTTTCGGAAGCTGAAGCAAACACAACCTTTAGTTCTCATTGGGGGTAATCCTAGATGTTTGTTTATTTATACATAATAATAGGTCACACATACTGCTACAAAAAGCATAGACGGGTAGGCCGACCATCTGCCTCTATAAACTGATTGTGTTTAGTTGCTAGATGGGTGTTGTATCGTATATCTTGTCTAAGAGGAGACAAGCTTAGTGGAACTGTATTTCCAAAGAGAAAAGTGTTTGGTTAGTTGCAGCTGTGGAGTTTGGGTTGAATTTGAGAGGTTGTATGAGCGGACACAGTATGCTAGAAAAGATGATTGGTTGTTTGTTTTAGGATGCACATGTCTCTGACAACTGGACCCATGCACTGTAACCTGCATCCGCTCAACCAGGCCCAACAGATCCAGTTGATTCGGTCCATGGAGGGATGTTTGCATCCACTGGTGCGACTGCATCCGCATGGCAGGCAGCACGACGCACATACGCGTGAGCGGATACAAGCACGGCGTGGGAGAGATAGGCTACCAGGTACAGTACCCTGTTCGGCTGCATCAGCTGCGGCTTGGTACAGTACCCTATGAGTATTGAAAAAAAACCGTAGTCCGCGGCCTCTGTCAAATGGGGCCTGATTAGTTGCGAAGCCAATTTTTGCCAAGCCAAAACATGGGTAAATTCCAAAGATTTGGCATGCAATTGGTTTGGTGCCAAAACATTGGCAATTTTTTTCAAAATTTTGGCAAGACAACATTTTCCTCTCTTCCTGGTAGCAAACCAATTACCAACCTTGGTTGCCTTGCCAAGATATTGGCTTGCCCTAATATTGGTACACCCACATTTTGACTTGTCTTGAAATTGGCATGGCAAAGATTGGTGCTCAACCAATCAGGCTCATGGTCTTGTTAGAGTCCGTCTCTATAAATCGATTAACACAGGTCTCTTTATTAGTTCATTGGCCCGGCTCTTTCAATATCAGTTACGGAAGTGGATGAAAAAAGAGTGATTTTTAGGATTCAAACCCATGCCTCAAGTCTCATGTGACACCTCCCTCCCACCGTTTTACACAGTCATTTGGGAATGAGTGTAGGATGATGTCCTTTTATATTAATATTTTATATTCCTGTATCAAATATTTTGTCCACTAAATTATTTTTAAATGAAAAAAATTAATTACAAAGTTTTAGGTCTTGTAAAGCACTACAAATTGGGTATAGGATGACGTATATCTAAGATTGTTTGAAAGTTTCAAAAAGTTTAGATCTTACAATATGAGATCTTAAAATAAATGTTTGGGACTCTAAATAATTTTCAATTATAAAGTCGCAGATTGTGTCACCATTGCAAATATTGGTATTGATCATGTCGACATTCAAGGTCATTTAGAAATTTTAGAATTTGAATTTCACAATCTAAGAGCATCTCCAACGGTCTTTATTATACTCTCTGAATCTTCATCTGGAGAGCCACTTGAATAAAAGTTGGCCTCTAAATCTCCCCACCCACCGATAGCTTCTCTATATCCTGTGCGCACTTTAGAGGGTCAACCCTGTTCTTCATATTTAGCTAGCGAGAAACCAGAATAGTGGATGGCAATATTTGGAGGAAGGTGTTGGAGGACCTTTTTATTTACCAAAATTTCTATTCATATTAAAATAAAAATATATAATAGTTGCTCTAAGAAATTGAAACGTGTTGTGACTCTAAACACCTTCAAATAAAAAAAAGTATCAAATACAAAATTTAGATCGCATGGAGAACTAAAACTTTGATGTAGATCATATCAACATCTGAGATCATCAAAGAATTCAAAAAATAAACTTCAAATTCTAAGAAATTAAAACAAAATCTTAGGACTTAAAATAGTATTAAAATTAAAGAAATTTATTAGCTACAAAGTTGCAGATGAAGTTGGTCTCTATAATTTTGATACAAAGTTCATCTTCATTCGATTTTGTATGGAAAAGTTTTGATTTTTTATGCAACATTTTTTAGAAAATGGAGACAAGCACAACATAATTTTGATACAAAGTTCATCTTCCTTCGATTTCATCTGAAAGAGTTTTGAATTATTTTGTATGCAACAATTTTTAGAAAATGGAGGCAGAGGCAAACACTGAAGGACAAGAGCAAATTCCACCAGTGCAGGCCGTGGTCCGTAGGGTTAAGAGACGGTCCATCGCGTGGAAGGACTTCACCGAAGTCGGTGAAAGCCACGGGAAGAAAGCAAAGTGCAAGCGTTGCCAAAAGGAGCTCGTTGCAGACCACGGCACAAGCACCCTGCTAAAGCACGCCAAGATCTGCAAGGGAACGGGTGGGAGTATTGCTACAGATGAGCATGAGTCGGATCAATTGATTGGGGTGAGCACGTCGGTAAACGCCATTATTCCCAGCTGGGATAGTCTTCCATCCTCGTTGTCCTATGACTATGACCTGCAAACAACGCTGCTGCTTTCTGATCTCACACCATCGCCGGCTTGTAATCCTCCACCGCCGTTGCGCTGTGATCCGCCGCCAGAAGTAGCACAGCCCTGTACTGATCCTCCACCGTCGGTGACCCAAAATCTGCCATATAATCCTCCACTTCCGTTTCCCTTGGCTGCATCACACCCTGTCCCTGTCCCGGACGACGAGTTACCTGATCATCACGATCATGGCCCAGAAGATGAGGAAGCCAGAAAACACCTTGCTCGGATGATTGCATTGCAGGGATACGATCCAGCGCTCGTCGAGGACGACTGCTTCAGGAGATTCGTGGGAAGCCTCAACCCTAAATTCAAGTTTCCCTCACGCCTCGCTGTCGAGGAAATGTGTGATGATATCTTTGACGAATCAAGGAAGGGTCTGCTTTCCTGGCTAAGCTGCTCTGATAGGATGGTCAGTTTAGCACTTGGTACAGCTCAAACCATTCATGGGGAAGTGCTATATACAGCATGTCACTTCATTGACGATGAATGGAATCTTCATCAGGTGGTCCTGAATGCTTACCAGACTGTCTATGTTCCTATCCTTTATGGTCCATTATTGGGAGTTTCGGAAGTTGCTTTTAATTCTGAATTCTATGACATGGCAGTTAAAACTATCTTGCGTGATCTCCTAGAGCATGATCTTGCGGATAAAGTGTTTGCCATGATATGGTCAATAAAGGACAGAGGTGAGATTCGGAGGCCTATTGAGCGATTATTTTCTGGGAATTTTACCACCTGCATGGACTTTGCACTTCACGGCATTGCTGAAGCCATTGGTCTGGACCCAGAGTTCACTGAGAATATATATAAAAAAGTGGATGGTTTGGATTTTACTAGAGAAAGTCGCCAGCAACTTTTTTCAGATCTTGGCCTAGACCATCTACGGATATACGGCAGGTATTGGTATTCGTCCTATTGTTCCTTGATGTTTCTTCGCAAGCATGGTTCTTGCACAATTGCAGACAAAGACTACTCCCAACTCGTAGAACTATTATGCAAAATTTGGGGTGTAATATACCGTGCCATCCAAAGAATTTCTACCTTCAGGCATCCTACTTCAAATCAATGTCTTGTAGAGTTGTTTAAGGTGAGGGAAGTTTTGCAGTCTGAGCTAGAACGGACTGATGGAGACAGTTCAATTGTTTGTAGAGGACATCGTGTTTTCAGGAATGAAAATGACGATGTTGCAGATGTTCTTAGAAAGGCAAAGGACACTCTAGACAGTACCCTCCAAGATATTTACCTTGTATGGTCAGTACCACTAGTGCTGGACCCCAGGTATAAGCTCACATACATAAAATTCATCTTCAGCAGAGCGTTTGGTTCCAGGGGTGCACGATACATCTCTGAGGTCACAAGAAAGATCAAGAAGCTTTATGCTGATTATGTTGAATATGGTGATGCCGGAATCAATGGTGCAGGTTCAGATGGTGTCACTGATGAGACGGCTGCTGGCAGCAGCACTGATCCACTAGGACAAGCATGGGATGAGCATTGCCTTTCAGGGGATGGGATGATGGATGATATTGCTAGCCACCAGGATGCCGAGGAACTTTTGCCATCCCTGAAAGATCTTGTCATTGGGGCGGCCGTTGATCCATTAGGACAAGCATGGGACGAGCATTGCCGTTCACTGGATGGCAGGACTGATGCTGGCAGTGGCAGTTACCTGGATGCCGAGAAGGAACTGGATCGTTACCTAAACGATCCTCGGGTCGAAGCAACACAAGATTTTGACATCCTGAACTGGTGGAAGGTCAATAGTTTGAGGTACCCGACGGTTGCTCGTATGGCAAGGGACGATCTGGCCATGCCCACATGCAGCAAGCTTTCCTCCGAGCAGATGGCCCAGGTCAGCAGCATCGTTCGTGGCTATTCCAAGAAAAAGTATAGGCAAGCCAAGTATGAATCATGATACAGCTGCCAGCGCATATCAGGGACAGGGCAGCGTCCTGCTGGCAACGTGCACCGTTTGGTTGAGTCCTTCAGCCTCTCCACACAGCATCACTATTATTTGTGTTGTTGTCGTCGTCGTCGTCGTCGTCTGTTCTTAAAATGTACTCCATGCATAAACAGTAATATCGTGATTATATTGTTCATGTGATTGCTTGTGGTAGGACATATATATCTATGATCAATGAACACTACAAGTTTGTCGCTGTAACTTTGTAATAAGCATGGCTGCCTGCCAGGATATTTTTATAGAAAATGGAGAGCTTCCCGCCTCTACGTGTCCGCACATAGCGATTACAATAATATTACATAGTTTCAATGATATTGTCGATGAATCAGGAGAACAAGAGATGCAGAAATCATGTATGATAGAGTCTATTATTAAATTTCCAACCGGCTCCACAATTTGGGTTGATCACTGTCCAATGTAACAGCATAGAATACAGTACACTAAGCAAGTTCTGAGCGTCTATGTACAACTTTATTGACCTTCTAGGACGCCGCTAAGACATGTTGTGTATTAAATATTTTCTCTACCTTAATACAAAGACGCGCAAACCTTTTACGTGATCGGAAAAAATAGTGTAGTAATGTATTTAATAAAAAAATCATAACTATCACACACCACCTATATGATGTAGTGTTGTGAGTAGTATCGTTAAATCATATAGGTCTTATTATGTTTAGCCCTCTCATGCACTATTTTTTGTTTTTATTTTTATTTTCTCTTTTCTATGTATTCAAGTGCTTTTCTCCTCTCATTCACGTGGCACGAGCGGGAAGGGCGGGGCGAGCGGAGCAGGAAGTGGAAGCACGAGCATAAATGAGTTCACAACGACCCATCACAGAAACAGTCAAAAGTCAAAACGGCCCAAACCACCCGTGCGGGAGCTTTAATTTATTTTTCGGCCGGCGGGGCGCTCCTGTCCGAACAATCGGCGTATATCAGCCCCCCCTTTGAGGATGACCACGGTGAGGTCTTGCAAGCGTCAATTTCATCAGCAAAAGCTCTATCTAAACGGGAGGGGTGCTCCTGATACTCTCTATAAGGACAATAACTCTAAGTCATCAACCACATCGTCAATGGTTGCAGAGTGGAAATTAGGCATCAAACTTGACAAATCAAGGATTGCAGGTGACGAATCTGTCAGTGGCGGATCCAGCCCGAAAATTGAGGTAGGGCGGACTTAAATTAAGAATTTTTGCCTAAACAACAACAACAACATGTGTATCACCTAGGAATAATCAATAATATATGTTTCAATGGAGAATTATAGTATATAAAAACTGTTAATTAAAAAAATCAATTACAAAATGGTATTAATCAAAGGAGACTTGAAGGAGCTAGAACAACCCTGCTATTAAGCAATGCAACGACATCAATTGCCATGTAGGCACAAGACACTGAGCCGGTGCGGATGCAAGTCTACGGAGCTAGAACCACACGCATCAAACAACGTTAGTTGCAAATACCATTGGAAAAAAAGAGCAGAGAATTTGCTCCACTACCAGGACGCCTCGATGGGCGGCTGCTTGAGGACCTTGAGTCAGGTCCGCTTGAAGCAAAGCCGCTTAGCAGGAGGAGCAGCCTACGAGCCGAGCGGCCGCTGGCCGGCGAGCAGATCGGACGCGAGGGCGCGAGGCGAGACAGAGGGAAGCCAAGCCTGGTTGCCTGGGAGCGCTGCCGCCACCTACGACACCGAGTGGAGAGCGGACGAGGCGTCGAGTGGTATCTGTCCGTGACTCTGTGTGCCCTAAGGCCTACGGCCTTGGGCCGATGACCAGGCCAGAAGGGCCAGTATGGAGTCCCCGCCCAGCCCCAAAGGCCCATCACTCCACCAGTCAACTGAAGGAAGAACCGCAGAAGCTCCTGTTGGCCGGCGTCTTCAACCAAGCGTTGACGCATCCTCGCGCTCGGTGGCTCGCGGCTCGCCGCGCTGCGCACTGGCAGCGGTCCCGCTCGAGGGGAGGTAGGGCGGCCGCCCTACCTCGCCCTATTGGTGGATCCGCCTATGGAATCTGTGGCCTATACTGTACCCAACTAATCAATTGTTGATGTTCTTTCATCACTTCAGATACGTTTTGGATTGGTTCTAGAATGTTGGATCTTGTGACATGTCTAACATTTTAGGATTGATGATCGTTGAATTTGGTATAAGGACTGCACTCTGTCTTCGATGTTCAACAAGACCATGTTCATCGGCTACATTGAGCAATGCCATTAAGAAAGAGGATGATGGAAGAATCTGAATCAAATATTTTATCTTTTTTACATGAAATTTAGAAAGGTACTACATCGAGTTTTTTTTATATAATTCCCCTTCTACGTAAACAAAAACAACATTATGTAAGTAGCTTTGAAGATAAATCCACACATATTTTTTTGTTTTCATTAAATAAATATAATTATTTTGAAAACTAGTACTCCCCCATCTCGCACTACAAGGAGTCAACTGATCTCAATTTTGATTAGGTTTATAAAAAATAGTATCAACATTTTATATTTAAATAGGCTTACTATTTAAATATGTGACGCCATTAATCTAATAATACTTATTTGGTATCACAGAGATATGAATATTATTTTTGTATATATTTGGTCAAAATTGAGCTTGTTTGACTTCTCGAAATACAAAATAAAGACTTATTTTATGATAGAGATAGTACACGATACGAGTAGTAGACTTATTTTAGGGCGGAGGAAGTACACACTAGTGATCAAAGTTTGAGAGGTTTTATCAGTTTTTTTCATCAATAATGATACGATTCAAACGTTTGTCTGTCTAGACGCCCCGTTCCTAGGGCTACACATCGATTGGGCCCAATAGGCAATGCATTTTCCCACTCGCGGCCGCTTTCATCTCCGCCTGCAGCGGTCGTGGCACCGTTCGCCCTGCCTACTCTGCTCCACAGCACGCCGCTGTCGCTTCACCTCACCCACCGGTGTCACTGCTGCTCCCCTCCCTTCCTCTATGCGTCGTCGTCCGCCCTCCCCCAAGGTCGTGCACTGCTGGTTGTGGGGTGCGTTGGCCGAGATAGCCATGCCCGCATGTTCCTTCTAGCGAACGTGAATATGGCAGATAGCAGCTACAAGTTACTCGATTTGGACGGATCCGGCGAGGAGGAGGTCTGGAGGGTGGTGGGGAGGACTGCGGCAGAGCAAGACGATGCAGCACCACGCGCGTCCTTCGGCTTGGCCTGGTGCACCTCCCTTCGGTTTGACGCCATGCCCCCAGCGCCACCAGGAGGAGGCCACCGGTCATTGCTCTCGTCAAGAGGTCCCTCGTCAAGCAAAAGGTGGGTACAACATGTAAATGTTGCGCTGGAAAGCGCATGTTGCATTGGTGTATTTTAAGTGTTTCAGATGTTTCATAGGTATGTTAAAATTATTTCATGTGGCTGTTGCAAAGGCAGATCAAGATGTTGCATATGTTGCAATGATTGTACACGTATGTTGCAAGCTTTTGTTCCAATGTTTCATATGTTTTTCAGACGAATGTTGCAAGTGTGTTTGTCTGGATGTTGTATAAGTTTCACACATATGTTACAGGTGTTTTACCTAGATGTTGCGTATACGTTGCAATGGTTTTCAAGTGTTTTCTAGGTATTTTTGTAAGTGTTTCAGAAATACGTTTCAAGTGTTTCATCTACTTTCAGACGTATGTTGCAAGTGTTGCATCTCGATGTTTCAAAAGTAGATCGGGTGTTGCATCTCTCTCCTCACTTTTTTCACCGCGCCTTGGTGTTTCCTCCTCCTCCCGGCGACGGCTAGGCATCCGCCACCCCTACCCCTCTTCTTGATGCTGGTGAGGTTCGGGGCAGCGTGGGTCCGCGAGGGCGCACGAAACGACGAAAGTGGGGAGGGGTGCAGCGGTCCCCTTGTGGCATTGCGGGATGGCGCGCGATGTGGGCGGCCACGCGGCGCGGGATGCGATGCTAGGGGGAGAGGGCGACGGTCGTAGGCGCAAAGCCGTACGGACGGATGCTGCCTCCGAAGCAGGATTTGGCACAGGGACAAAGGGAGTTGGGAGCGTCGGACGCGGGTGTAGAAGATGCGTCCAGACGTATGCCACGTCCGGACGTCCGCGCTAGTGCTCCCGTTTTTTCATGCGTCAATTATACATAATACGAAGGTAAAGAAAAGAGAAGACAACTCGGTGGCCCGGTGGGTCCAGAGATAGCCGGATGCTGCGTTGCTTCCACAAGGAACACCTTGCAGATTACGTTGCTGTGCTGTGTATCTCTCGAACTCTCTCTGAAAAAAAGAAAAAGAAAAAAAAAACGAGAAGAAAAGCAAGCTCCAATCATACGCCGAGTAACGCCGGAACCCGGAATATAACGTGGCAAATTAAATGGGGTATACAGACAGGGAGGGGTGACACGACACGAGCTTTCCTCCCGCTCTTCTCCTTCGTCTGAAATCTCATCGTTTTCTCCATGTCGTTTTTGGTCACTTCTAGCACATGTTCAATAATTCTTCATTGTAACGTATTCCAAAACTGAATTTGCATCATGATTGGGCCAAGACCAGCGTGGCAATTTTGCAGCTGCAAAAGAACAGTTTTTAAGAGTAACTAGATCACCAAATCAAGTGTCTACTGCATCAGAATTCATCTTTTCGCCATCAGAAAAATTAGCATCAAAATTCTTGGGAGAACGCAGCAGTCATTTAGTCTCTCTTCCCTAGTAACCAGTACATCCATCCATCCACAAGAACTCGACACAGATCAAGTATTTGCAGTTGCAGGCTTGCAGCAGTCAGGAGGATCTGCTCTTGAGACATACTAACATTCAGAACCAAGCTTTACATCAGTTTACCATGCTTTGGCCGCCAATTGGCTACAAACGATTTGGCAACACCTACTCAGTTTCCTCCTACTGACAGGAAGAACTGAAGATTCAGGCATCAAAACTCTTCGTCAGACAGAACCATGCTTCAATTTCTCGACTATCTCTACTTGTAAGAAGGCAACTCTCCTGCAGGGAGCTCCCAGTTGTCGTTCTCCTCATCATCGGAGGCCTGCTCCTTCAGCCCCTGGCCATCGTTGAAAGGATATGGGCCCTTAAAGCGCCTGCAGTGGAACGATCGGGCTCAGGACTCAGTCAGGAGTTTTCTATGTTGTTGCTACAGCTCAATTGAACTCTCGAGGAACTTTGTAATTGCCAAAAACAATTATCTCCCCAGAAAGGGGAGATGTCCCTGATGACAGATTTCACATAATTCAGCAGTATAAAGCTTGCTGAACGTTCCCACAATGGGTGTCTGATTAGGCATTTCCTTGCACTTGATCATGCCAGGGATGCACACTCATGTATTCATGATCAAGAATAACACCCCACTTTACAAAAAAAGCGATCAAAGAATTATACAGATAACCACAATATTATGATGATGGTCTGTCAAACAGCATAAAAACCAAAGACAAAAATAGGACCATTTCACATGCGCAGCTATTTCCATTCAGAAATGATCTGTAATGACATAATCTAGCTGTCCCACCTTCTGGATCATGACTATTAGTAGTAGACTGGTTGGCATCCTAATAATGCCTGATGAATTTGGCAATCAAACTACTATTGTTGTCAGATATATGATCAGTTGATCACATATAGCATCTTGCGCACAAACAGGTACTCCCTCCGTCCCAAATTATAAGGCATTCCAAGAATCTTGGAGAGTCAAAGGATCTTAAGTTTGACCAAATTTATATAATAAGATAATAATATTTATGATACAAATTAAGTATCATTAGATTCTTTATTAATTATATTTTTATAGTATACCTATTTGATGTTATAAATTTTTGTAATTTTCTTTATAATTTTGGTCAAATTTAAGATGCTTTGACTCTCCGAGATTCTTGGAATGTCATGGAGGGAGTAGGTCAAATCAGTCGCTAACACTTGCAATTTGGCCTATACTACTTCAGCAAAACGGTCATAAATCAGCAATCATGTCATTTATAGTACCTCAAATTCGAAGAAAAGGAACACAGAGCAACTATCCAAGCAACTATATAGAGCAAAAGCATATCCATCAAGTTCACTAATCAGGAGAGCGATAGATAGAGCAGTGGGGGAGGGGGACGCACCTCCGGTGGTACCGCCGCGACGCCGACCGCGCCTTGCGCTTACGCTTGTCACGGGCGTCCTCGTGCCTGCGCCGCCGCCTGATCTCCTCCATGACGCCCGCGCGGGACACCTGCCAACTGAACCGCCGCAGGAGATCCTCACCGCCCACGTCCTCATCTCCCACGTCCACCTTCGCGTTGTGGTACTTCGGGTTGGCCGCCGGCTCCAGCGGCAAGCCCCGCAACGACAGCTGGGAGGGCGCGGACAGGGCAAGGGAGGGCTGGAAGCGGTCGCCGCGGGAAGGAAACGAAGGTGGGGTTCGAGGTGGGTTGGAGGAGGGGATACGGACGAGACGAGGAGACAGCTGCTGCCGCGGCTGTGGCGGCGGCCATGGTGGTGGAGGTGATGGTGCCCGCCGGGCGCCGGCGACGAGGGATGGGATGTTTGTAGAAGGCCCTGGTTGGTGGGCCGGATGGGCCTGAGGTTCCTCTACTCCCCATGCTGGCCCTTTAGCAGCCCACATCCGCAGGAACGAAGGGAGCTAGAATTTTAGACCTGATTTAGAACGCCAGAATTTTTCCTAAATCCTGCGATTTTACATGTGAAATTGAACTAATTTTTGCACCATTCCTGTATTCCAAACATGTAAGGATATTACTATGTGTATCAAAATGGGATATTTAAATGGATGTCAACTGTATGTTATCGATTGTTTTGATGTGTGTGCCAGGATGACTTGTCAACTTTCTTAATTTTGATCAAGATTATAGTAAAATACACAAACATCTCTAATATCAAATTAGATTCATTAGCTACACATGAAATGTATTTTGATAATGTACTTGTTTGATACTTTACATGTTAATATATTTTTCAATGAACTTAGTTAAAGTTAAACACAAACATCTCTAATATCAAATTAGATTCATTAGCTACACATGAAATATATTTTGATAATGTACTTGTTTGATACTTTACATGTTAATATATTTTTCAATGAACTTAGTTAAAGTTAAACAAGTTTGACTTAGAACAAAATTAAAACGACCTATAATTTAAAATAGAGGGAGTATTTTATTAATTGTGGCTAAAATTTTAAAATTGTTGATATAAGTTTCCTTGGCGATTGACTACCAAGGAAATCACAGTTTTCTAGATGGCTATGGGAAGTAAAAAAAAACATATATTACTTTGGTGGTTGAGGACCGCCTTGAAAATGTATATGACAACCACCTAGAAAGTTGTGATTCTCTTGGTGGCCATCTCCAATAGTTTTTTAAAAAATAATTGGTAAATCAACGAGTTCTTAGCAATTTTAGCAGGGTCTCCTACTTGAGCCATCTTCCTATTTTTGAGGGTTCAGAGGCAAAAACCGCACTCCAACAGGGCTCCTACCACCCACCCCTCATCCTAGGGGCCTGGACCAAGCCCTCAAACCACAATTACTGTTGTTTCCGTGCGCGCGTTTCGTTAGAACCCACACTCGCTTCCTCGTGGGCGCACTGCATGCTTCCCTGCCCGCCAGCGTGCCTCTCCGCAGTGCGACAACCTCCTGGAGCCCCTCCCGGCCGCGCCCCTTCTAGCCACACCCCTCCTGCTCGAGCCCCTTTAGAGCCCCTCCCGACTCTACTGACCGCATCCCTTCCCGGTACTGCGGCCTGCCGGAGCGGAGCCCCTCCTGGTCGTGCCCCTCCTCGTTACTCCCCGGACTCCTTCCCAGCGAGCCCCTCTCCGACGAACTCGCTTCTCCCCGGCGAACCCCTGCGGGAGCGAACTTGAGATCTCGATGAGATTGAGGATGGGAATCAGAGAATGACGAATTGGCCATTGTGTCAGTCTCTATCAAAAAAGATGTGATGGCTCTGATTTGAGGTCTCTTGTTGGAGCAGATCCAAAAAACCAGGCCATAAAAAATGAGGGAGAGCCCTACAATCGAAATTAGGGGCCCTGATTTGAGGGCTCCCGCTGGAGTTGCTCTAAGTGGCTAAAAAATGTTGGGAGCATATTTGCTAGGTTCCTCCAATAGTTTTCGAAGTTCGCTCTAAAAAATAGAAGGCAATTTTGCATCAAGAATCTCAGACTATTTTCAAATCATCATAACCCCTTTTATACTTTCTTTCTTTCTTGTACATTTGCATTGGGATCCCTATCCTACTCCTTATTCTTCTCCGCGTCCTTCGACCTCCAAATTGGCTGATCGACACGCGTGTGTATATTTCCGTGTGATGGGGTTGATTTTCTCAAGTGCGGAAATTTTGGGAGTTGAGATAGGGAGTTGTTGGAGAGTAGTTTTTCAATTTTGCTAAAAAAATCAAGATTGGGAGCAGGTATTTTGGAAACTCATGGAGTGGGTTTGCCTAATTTTCTTGAGAACCAAACCGTCAAGAAAATAACCCTTGATGGCTAGCCATCAAGTGAATTTGCCTTGCACTATATTCATATTATTGTACTACTCCTTTTGTCCCAAAATAAATAGCTTTCTAAGGTTTAAAATTTATCCCAAAATAAATATCATTGTACACAAACATGGAACCTTGCCTTCAAATATGGAAGCTAATCATGGAGGCATGCAAATAATTGCCAAATCCAGGAGATATCCTTCGAGAAAGAAAAGAGATGAGGGTACATGTGTCTTTTGCCAACGTCCTTAATCTGTCTAAAAATTTCTAGAAACATATTTATTACAGGACTAAGGGGGTATTCTCATCGGTGGCCGTCAATGATCATTTCCTTGGCGGTCTGGGACCGCCAACAAATTTCTGGATCCTAGCAATGCATGATATACTACTATGCCATATATAGGGTGGGGCTACTGTCATATTAAGTCAATGGCGTCACATTCGCAAAGCTCACCTTTTTGTGGGAAAGGATATGTCGGTGTTGATTATGGCTTCAATCTCTATCTACAAGCGCTAACGCTATAGAATGACTTAGGACTCGTTTGGCAGGGCCTAGGGTTCTAGTTCTCTGATACAGTAGTGGATGGAGCCAAAGCCGGTGAAAAACAAAAAAATGGCTTTATCGACTCTTGGTTGTTTGAGGAAGATAGAGAAAAAGAGCTTGTGTATACAGCACAGAAGCTGGAGGAGGCAGAACTGCTGGGAGGCCTCTCAAATGAACCTTTAGTCATCGGTAGCATTGCAGTGGCTAAAGCTATCATATGGCCGCCGAAAGTAAATCTCTAAAGAACATGGAATTAACAAGATGGAGACAAAAAGTTACTAATAACTTGTAGAAATTTGTCAAGTTTGATTCAATTGTTAATATTTGGCTTAACTTTAAACATGTACATCAATGCTTTATTACCTTATCAGATCACCCATTTAATAATTTATTATGTTAACATTTTTTACTATTATTTACATAGTATATCCGGAGACATGGCAATTAATTGGATGAGATGCATGCCTAGACAGTCGTCGTCGCTACGATAGGAACACGGCTACTGGGCTGCAGCAAGCTTGGTAATCATGTCCTTTAAAACAGACGGGCAGCTCTTGCTCAGATGCTCGAGGCCGTCGGTCTTGATGACCTCTCTGAGATTTGCTGGATCCTCGAGGAATTTGAGGCACACCTCCTTAAGCCCAAGGCAATGGTGCTCCACGGCGAACGCCAGGATGACCGCCACGGTTGTCACATTCACAAACTCGGATAGCTTGTCTTCACAAACCAACCTCAGCCTCTCCATTTTATACCTATTCGCTGCTGCGACCAGGTCCGGGAGCATCATCATCGCCGCAGCTTCTGACCCCTTGGTCTCCGGCAACGAGTCGGTGTACATGTAGTGGAGAAAAGCCTCGAAGTCCTGCGCCTCCATGTCTTCGATCTGTACAGTGACTGCTGCACAGTTGTTGGTCGTCGTCAGGCTGGAGAGCTGAGCGTGGAACACCGGCGATCGGGCCATGAGCACACACCTGTGCGCCGCGAAAGTCCTGGTGTCCACCTCGAACGTCACGTCCGTGCCCTCCCCGGTCGCGAGGAGGCCGCCTAGGTGACGGTGCAGGTCCGACGGTGGCACCACCACTGCATCTACAGGTGGCTGTGGGATTGCGACGTCCATCGTCTGAATCTCCTTGCTGGTGAAGACCGTGAAATCACACCTGATCGTGAGGCGGTCGTCCTTGAGATGCTCAGATTTCTCCAATTCGTCCCTTTTGATGAAAAACCCGGAGCCCCAGCCGCTGTCACGGAAGGTTTTCTCGGCACTGAAGGTGTAGTGTGGCACTGGCTTCCCCCCATGGTCAAGCAAGCTAAACGTGTATTTTGCTCTCACGCCTTGGGAGACATTGTAGTCGAGCTCAAGGTAAATGGATATGTAGTCGGAGCAAGTCGAGTTGAGGCCGTTGGGGTAGTAGCTGATGTGCCAGCTGTGGCCTCCGACGCGGAACGATCGGGACTTGATGTCGCTGCCGGTCGGGACATCCTTGGTGCCGGAGTAGCCGTCGATCCTCAGCAGGTGCTGGCCGCTCTCGGTGCTGGCGACGATGGCTGAGGCGGAGCGCAACGGCTCGCCCCTGCTGCCACCGATGGTCGGCATGCGAGCAAGGAACGATGACAACTCTTCACTCTCTCCCACGGTCTGTGGATCACGACATGCTAGGAAGTTTCAACTTGATATATGGATAAAAAAAGATGCAATAACTAATGAGATTATATAAGGTTAAAAGCCAAAATATAGATTTATAACGTCACAGAAAGGAATACAACAGGAGATGATAACTTGAGCTTTGGGTTGAACAAAAGACATATTCAAGACCCACATGGATGCAACATAAATCATGACAACACGTATCTTACTATGACTAATTGGAAGCCCTCAATAAAGACTCCATATTAATCCTCATATATAAGATGTGTTAGACAAAAAAGATATAAATCATAGAAAATATTTGAAAAACTTCTAACCATTAATTAGGCTGACTCATATCACCATAGAGAATAACAACCATTTGATCTATTCTGTTTTCTAAAAAAAAATACTCACTTCTTTCATTATGAAAAATTGTAAAGAACCTTCCAAATCTACATCTTAACTACCAACCTCGCCATTATGAAAGATAATTCAAAGTAATACCAAAATTTGCTTTTAAATTACCCACCTCCGTCATTATAAAAGATAATATAGTGTAACTCATTTAATTTGCATATAAATTACCCACATCTGTTATTATAGAACATAAACCATTATATCCCTCAAATCTACGTCTAAATTACCAATATAAGCTATTACATAAAAGAATTAAATAACACATACTATATATGTTTCTAAATTACCCAATTCTACCACTATTAAACTCAAAGTAAACATAAATGTTATTGTCACTAACTCATTATGTATACCAAGTATAGATGCATACATAAGTGATAAATATATAACAATACTACTATATATATAGTTTTTTGATTGAGGAAATTCAAGCATATTGAGTGTTGTGGTACAAGCTGAAACTACTATTTATGTCAATGTAGTAACTAAGAGTAGACTCGAGACCTAGAACCTACTTTTTAATAAATATATAATAAATGAAAAAATTTGAATAAAAATACAATAAGCACTAGATTTTTAACTTAACATGTGGATGAAAAAATTACACCAACTAATAAGATCGAAATTTGAAAGCCAAAATATCGATTCATGATGTCATAAAAGTGATGCAACAAGAGTTAACTTAAGCTAAGTTTCAACTAAGTAGAGATTAAAAACCAACAAAGGTGCAATGCAATGATGAAACACATATATATATATAGCAATTGATAAATTAATCACAATCGAATAGAGATTACAGAGTATCTAAATGGGTATTATGGTAGAAAATGAAGCTTTGATCTTTTGGAGGTGAATTTTGGTGGACACCTTGACATTATCTAGGAAAGGTGTGTGCAAAAGTTTAGCTTATTTGGACTCTGTTTGATCGAGCTATGACTTTTCTTTCTCAGATTGACATGCTGAAAACAGGGTGTGCAGAACCTCCGCACATGCGGAGCCTCCGCACCAAAATGCAGAACCTCCGCGCTCTAGGTGATGAAACTAGTTTTCTTACTCTCTCTGTCCCTGAAAGGATGGATTCCTAAAGTTGTCTTAAGTCAAACTTTTTAAACTTTGACCAAATTTCCAGAAAAAAGGGCTAAGATTTATGGTACCAAATTAATATCATTAGATTTATCATAGAATATATTTTCATAAAATGCTTATTTTATGCCATAGATATTGATGCTCTTTTTTATAAAGTTAGTCAAACTTAAAAAAGTTTGACTAGCACGGATTCTAGGAATCCATCCTTTCGGGGACAGAGGAGTACGTTCTAATGTGTATCCTCAACTTGCCCTTGCTTCCACTTGATGTTATATATGGTTATTGAGACTCAAATTTCCTACTTGAGAGTTGTGTTGGGTTGCAATCAGAAGATAGACCAAGTTCTTGCAAAGAATTTTAATTGTCTTCCATTCATCCCTCTCTAGTCGTGTTTTGGTTCTTCATGTAAAAATGTCTAGTTGGGTGCATGCCTATATAGAGAACAGAATAAAGAGTATTTCATTTTATAAAAATAAAGATCTTATTGGGAACACAAAGATTTCATAAATTAATTGAACCTTTTGTTCTCCAAATGGGAATGTTGGCTTAACAATCCCGTTTCTCTAAAGTAGAACAAAGTTCGTGTACTTCCTTGCAATTTAATTGTTCCTTTCTTAACATCTGTTCATCGTTTATCAGTTTTACAGTGTACTGGCGTGTTCACAGTTATCATACGGAAAGATCAATTGCACTAAGGCCAGTTTCAGTGGGAGTTTCATATGAGTTTCATTTGCATTAAATAAGTTGCCACATAGGCATGAAATTCTTTTGGCACGATTACCAACTCTCTATGAGTCATGAAATTAAATGCTATAAAACTGTGGAATGAAACTTTACATTGAAAGTGGGTGTTTCATCCAAGTTTCATTTCATTTTATTATGACATGGGAACTTGAAAACAACGCTATGAAACTATCACTAAGACTGGCCTAAATGAAAGGACTCCAACCAATGGCTTTCCTAAAAGATAAGGAAACTCCTCTTTTTAATATTAAAAATGGACTCCAACCATAAATTTGAGTTTGCTCAAGGCCACTCAGTGCTATCAATAATAAAACGGATAAGATTGAAGAAGATTTGGCATCAGTGGATCGAGTTTCATCATGCATATCTGACTGAGTATATATGAGCAAGAGAGACCGAACACACCTGAGTCACCGAATTAGCTTAGAGAGGTGAGCAGATCGATGTTGTTGAATTTGGAGATGACTTGGCGTGTGGTTGTTTATCGTGGCATGGTCGTGAGAGGTAGCGACACATGCATATTTATAACCGAGTCAGGTAAAGTGAACAACGGCTACTTTCACAAGTGTTTTAACGGAAGGAAAAGGAAAATGCAGATGACGTTCTTGGAGTATGAGGGTCAGTGCCTTATGGAACCACAATTACTGAGAAAGCACATTACTGACTACTATAAGCAGTTATTTGGGAGTGTCGAGCTAGCTGATATACATCTGGAACCTGATATGTGGCCAACAGCACAACAATTGTCTCAACAGGACACGAAGGCACTAATCAGACCCTTTTGCATGGAGGATTTGGATTATGCCTTAAAGGAAATGAGAAATAACACAGCTCCTGGTCCAGATGGGTTCAGTGTAGAGTTTTTTAAGGCGTTTTGGCCCTTAATTAGAGGTGATATTAAAGAAATGTTAGACAAGTTGTTTGCGGGCGTATTAGATTTATGGAGATTGAATTATGGAGTGATCATACTTCTTCCAAAGGTGAAACCAGCCATCAACATTAAACAATTTCGGCCCATTTGCTTACTGAATGTAATATATAAGATCACTACCAAGGTGCTAACTATTATATTAACAGCAGTGGTTGACAAAGTAATCAATCATTTCCAAACAGCTTTTATACCAAGCCGAAACATTTTAGAGGGGGTGGTAATTTTGCAAGAGGTTCTGCATGACCTGAGAATGAGTAAGAAGACTGGAGTTATTTTGAAATTGGATTTCGAGAAAGCTTATGACAAAGTGAGTTGGAACTTTCTAGAGGAGGTTTTACATAGAAAGGGTTTCCCTGAATTATGGATTAACTGGATCAACCAAGCTGTGAGAGGTGGCAGAGTGTGTATAGATCTAAATGGAGAGAGGGGTGTGTTCTTTAGAAGCTTTAAAGGGTTGAGACAAGGAGATCCTTTATCTCCCTTGCTGTTCAACATAATTGCTGATGCCCTTTCTGCTATGCTAACAAGAGCTAGTGAGGCAGGCTTGATTCAGGGGGTGGTTCCTCATCTGATAGATTGTGGGTTAACACACTTACAGTATGTAGATGACACAGTAATTTTTTCAGAGTTCTCTGTTCAGAGCTTGCAAAATATCAGACTAATCTTAACCTGTTATGAGGCAATGTCTGGGATGAAGATAAATTTATACAAAAGTGAGGTATATACTGTGGGCTTAGAGGATTCAGATCAGCAAAGGGTTGTGGAGATCTTGAATTGTAAACTGGGCTCTTTTCCTATGATTTATCTTGGAATGCCTGTCAGCTCTTCAAAGATTACCAAGAACCAATTGAGATATGTTACAGATAAGACTGGGAAGAGATTGAGCACGTGGCAGTGTGATTACCTTTCTTCGGGAGGCAAAGCCACACTAATTGATTCATGCTTGTCTAGCATACCAATGTATACAATGGGAGTCTATCGACTTTATGAAGGCAATTATCAGCTACTTGATACTATCAGATCAAGATTCTATTGGCAAGGCACGGGAAAAAAGAGAAAGTACCATATGATCAAGTGGGAGGCACTAATCAGACCTAAAGAATTTGGTGGTTTAGGCTTCATGGATGTAAGAATTATGAATATCTGTTTATTATCTAAATGGATTGATAAATTGGAAATAGATGACAAGGGTTTGTGCTGCTCCTTACTGAAAAAGAAATACCTTGGTCAGAAAAGTATTTTCCAGATCAAAAGCAGATATGGGTCTCAGTTTTGGAGATCCCTGTTAGAAGTAAGGAAATGGTATGAAAGAGGTAGGGTGATTGAGGTGGTAAGTGGACAGCAGACCAAATTTTGGCAAGATAGCTGGTTGGGTGAGTGCCCTCTGAAAATCCAGTTCCACAGTCTGTACCAAATCTCTTCTAACCCGGACATAGAGGTAGCCAAGGTTTATGTTGATGGTCAGTGGTACATACAGTTCAGACGACAACTCAATGAATTTCAGATAGAGGAATGGTGTAGATTGCAGGCCTTACTTGAGGGAGTCACTTTGGCCGATGGCAGAGACCATGTTCACTGGGCATTAGAGAAATCTAAACAGTACACTACCAGATCACTATAAAAAACTTAACTACTGGGGGTGTTAGAGATATTCGTATGATGACAATATGGAGTTGTGATATGCCTTTGAAGGTTAAGATCTTTATTTGGATGGCGGCACACAATAGGATTCAATCGGCGGTGCAACTGAAAAAGAAGAAGTGGTCAGGCCCTGAAGAATGTTCAATCTGTGACAAGACTGAAACTGCTGACCATATTCTATTTCAATGCCCCATTGCTGTCTTTCTGTGGTCTTTTCTGAGAACCGCATTTAGCTGGCAGAGATCGCCAACGAGCTGCGAAGAGTTCCTATTAGAGTTTGTTGACAAACGAAGAGGAAAAATTCAAAAAATTCTCCTATTCATTTGTGCAGGGGCTCTATGGACTATCTGGAAGACTCGCAACGACCTGGTTTTCAACAAGAAGGTGATTTCGGCGCCCATGGTGATGGTGTATAAAACACTGATGTTGCTCAGGACCTGGAGGCCTCTGGTGAAGCCGAAGCTAAGCTCCATGACTGATGATATATGATCAATCTGATCTCGGCGAATGCGCACTAATCACTAGCACTATCTGCAATCTAAGCGCTGCATGTTCTGTGTAAATTTGCTGTCGGTTGGAAGTTTGAGAGTTGGGTGTCTTTTGAGCTCCAGTTAGTAGAGCTAGTAGTGGGTTGTTGATTTTGAGGTGTTATTTTCCTTGTTCGATGCTTTACTGTAAAACTGGTATCCCCAGTTCCCTGACCTTTGGTGTTTGTTACGCTTTCAATAAAGCTGGGTAATCGCCTTTGGTCTAAAAAATGAACAACGCGTGTAAAAGAGCTACGTACGTGACATCACCTATGCAAGCTTCCTAAACCACACAACCTCTGCAATCCTTTATTCCTGGCTTCGATAACCAGACATGGTTCTCGTTATGCCAACTTCAACTTGGGAATTCAGCTAAGGCGGATGCCTTCTTATGAGTGGTTCAAGCAAGGCACAACTCACCATAAACCTCTTTGGGAGTCCTGGACCATTGCCTGCTGCTCGCGATGACCACACCTGACGACCACTGAGGACTACTAGCTGAGCAGGCACGCGCAGGACGTGTTTGCGAGTCGTGCCGAGGCCCGGGGCACACGTTGGATCCAAGAAAGTAGACAGGGAGGGGTGACAGGACACAGGAGCTTTCCTCGCTCTTCTCCTATCTTCGCCTGAAATCTCCTCAATCCTCATCGTTTCCTCCACGTCATTTTTTATCACTTTCTGGCACATGTTCAGTAATTCCTCATTGTAACGTATTCAAAACTGAATTTGCAACATGATTGGATCAGGACCAGCATGTTTAGACCACAATTTAGACCACAATTTTCTATTAAAATGTAGTTGTAATGTCTAATAAATGTATGCAAAAATGTTGTTCAAGACAAATCTAAATCTATTCATATGATTTTTATGTCTCTAAACTAAATATTTTGAGAGCTATATGTGGTCAAATTTTCAAAAGTTTAATTGGATTTGTCAGTGTCATATATTTATGATCGGGAGGAGTACAACTTTTCTACTTGAATGAGATTAACATGCCAAGAGTGAGTAGTGAAGGAACTTGTGTGAAGCTTCCGTAGTTCATGCCTATACAGAGAACAGAATAAGGAGTATTTCGTTTTCTAAAAATAAAGATCTTATTGGGATCACAAAGATTTCATAAATTAATTGAACTTTTTGTTCTCCAGACGGGAATGTTGGCTTAACAATCCCGTTTCTCTAAAGTAGAACAAAGTTCGTGTACTCCTTCCAATTTAGTTTGTTCCTTTCTTGACATCTGTTCGTCGTTTATCATTTTTACAGTGTAGTGGCGTGTTCACAGTACTGAAAGATCAATTGCAGTAAATGAAAGTACTCCAACCAATGGCTTTCTTAAAAGCTAAGGAAACTCCTTTTTTAAAAGAAAAAAGGGACTCCAACCATAAATTTGAGTTTGCTCAAGGTCACTCAGTGCTATCAATAATACAACGGATAAGCTTGAAGAAGATTTGGCATCAGTGATCAAATTTCATCATGCACATCTGACTGAGTATATATGAGCAAGAGAGACTGAACACACCTGAGTCACCGAATCGAACTAGCTTTGAGAGGTGATGAAGATCGATTTTGTTGAATTTGGAGATGATTTGGCGTGTGGTTTATCGTGGCATGGTTGTGAGAGGTAGCGACACATGCATATTTATAACCGAGTCAGGTAAAATAAACAAGGCGTCATGGAGCAGGATCATTATAATTTGTCGCAAACATAAATAAGACAGCTAACTTTTTGTTGCAGCATGTGTGGTGGTGCGATGCTTGTGGAGCGGCTTTGGTTGTACAGTGGTTTAGAGCATCTTTAGCTGTCCCCTAATTCTACCCCCATCCCATAAAACTATCATATTAGAGGAAATGAGTCACTTTTTCTTCTCCAGCAGTCCCCAATAGCCCTTCTTTTTTTTGGTAGCTATCAATATCTTGCTCATCTCCCCTCTAATGAAGGGGAGTTGCATCTCCCGCCAATAGGCTGTGCCCCTAAGTAACTGCCACTTTTTCCACCTCTCTGCTCAATACCCACACTGGAGCTTGCCATGCGCCGTGGCTGCAACAAGGACCGTGCGGATGATCTGCGACCACATCAAAAGCGCAGGCAAGGGCCAGCGGCCGGCTCAACGACGGGGCCCGTGTGGATGATCTGCGTGGGCAGGCGGCGCTCTAGCTCGAGGACGAGTGTCGACGGCTGATCTGCGCGGGCGGCACTCCAGCTCGGGGCTGGCAAGCGGCGGGGGGCCGACATTGGGGCTGGAGCTGGTGACCTCGCGTGGTGGTGGAGTCGGAGACTTGCCGCACCGATGGAGACCTCGCATGGTGCTGGAGCCGGAGACCTCGCGCTCGATCCCGGTGTGGAGGACGACGCTGACGGTTGTGCTCGCAAAGCTCGTCCACGGTGTCCTCCACAGCGTCACCAAATCTCGGGCCCGGGGAAGAGGCCAGCGCGGCAGCGCGGTGGGGATCGTGGCCGGGGCCGGGGAGAGAGGCGGAGCCAGGGCCGAGGATCGTGGCCAGCGTGGTGGGATCGAGAGGAAGAAGACACCTAGAGAGAAAAGGAAATAAAAAATTATGATCTGATATGTAGGCCACATATATTGGGAGAAGTTATTGATGATCTGCTGCAGTATCTTTCCTAATAAATTAAAAAAGTAGTATAGGTGACCACTAATACTATTTTATTGGGGATGAGTTATTGGTGAGCTGCTGGAGATGCTCTTAGAGCATAGTTTATAGAGTGGTGCAAGGGTTTAGAGTTGTGATGAGACGGTGCGTGTTGAGGTCCCAATCTAACCGGCTATCGTCTATAGTTGTTTTAGGTGTTAGTTGGTTGGTTGTTGCTTTTTTTTTGCCGGGCTCTTTTGGGTTTCTTGTTGCTTTATCCATTCTGAATTTCTTCTTTTTAATATAATCAGCAGCTCACTTGTCTAAATCTTTTTTTTAAAAAAAGACAGCTAACTTCTCCGGATTTCTTGCAAGCAATCGGCAACGGGCAACGCGTGTAAAAGAGCTATGTACGAAACATCACCTATGCAAGCTTCCTAAACCACAGAACCTCTGCAATCCTTTATTCCTGGCTTCGATGACCCTGGTTCTCGTTATGCCAACTTGGGAATTCAGCTAAGCCGGATGCCTTCTTATCGGTGGTTGAAGCAAGGCACAAGTCACCATAAACCTCTTTGGGGGGTTTATTATGTTTTTTTTTTGAGGTACTTTTGTTTCCTCCCCTCTAAAATAACCTGGACCATTGCCTGCTGCTCGCGAGTCGTGACAACCTCATGGCCTGAATCATCTAAGATGATATTTTTGGGGTATGGATGGACTTATACTTTGACTAGAAGTGTGGAAATACTTGGGCACCGAAACGAAACCGCGAATTGCATTATGGTGTCGGTGTGGGGTAGATGGGTTTGGGTCACACACCACCTGACCTGCTTGCCAGTCGTGCCGAGGCAGCGAGGCACACGTTGGATCCAAGAGAGTAGACAGGGAGGGGTGACAGGACACAGGAGCTTTCCTCATTCTTCTCCTTTCTTCGCCTGAAATCTCATCAATCCTCATCGTTTTCTCCACGTCATTTTTGGTCACTTCTGGTACATGTTCAGTAATTCCTCATCGTAACGTATTCAAGACTGAATTCGCAACATGATTGGACCAGGACCGGCATGGCAATTTTGCAGCTGCAAAAGAACAATTTTACTGACTACTAGATCACCGAATCAAGTGTCTACTACATCAGAATTTATCTTTTCCCCACCAGAAAAGTTAGCATCAGAATTCTTGTGAGAACACACCAGCCATTATACATCCATCCACAAGAACTAAATACAGAAAGATCAAGTATTTGCAGCACAGTCAGGAGGGTCTGCTGCTCTCTGAGACATAACACACTCAGAACAAAGCTTTACATCAGTGTACCGTGTTTTAGTCGCCAATCGGCTAGAATCGATTTGGCAACACCTACTCAATTTCCTCCAATTGACAGAAAGAACTGAAGATGGAGGTGTCGGAACTCTTCTGGTGCAGACAAAAAGCACGCTTTAATTTCTCGACTATCTCTACCTGTAAGAAGGCAACTCTCCTGAAGGGAGCTCCCAGTTGTCATTCTTCTCATCATCAGTGGTCTGCTCCTTTGCCCCCTGATCATCACTGAAAGGGTATGGGCCCTTGAATCGCCTGCAGCAGAGTGATTGGGCTCAGTTAGGAGGAGTCAGGAGTTTCTTATATTGTTGCTACAACTCAAACGAACTGGATGAACTTGGGAAGGACCAAAAACAATGATCTCTTTCAGAAAGGGGAGATGTCCTTGATGTCAGATTTTATAAAATTCAACATCAAGCGTGCTGAAACTTTGGAATGGCCGAAAACAAACATGTCTTTAGAAATGGGAGATGCCCTTGATGCTAGATTTTGCAAAATTCAGCATAAAACTTGCTGAAACTTTGGAATGGCCACAGACAAACATGTCATCGGAAAGGGGAGATGCCCTTGAACATGCCAGGGGATGCTCACTCATGTATTCATGATGAAGAATAACACCACACTTTAAAAAGGTGAACAAGAATTATACCGGCGTAAAATATGATGATGATGGTGATGGTACACAAAACAGCATAAATACCACAGACAAAAACTGGATCATGAATGGACCATTTCACATACACAGCTATCTCCATTCAGAAAATGATGGGTGCTGGGATGCTAATGTCTGTAAAGCTAGCTGTTCTACCTTCAGGATCATGAATGTCAGCAGTACAATGGTTGGCAACTTGGCATAGTAATGTCTAATAAATTTGGCAATCAAGCTGTCAGATATCGATGACATAGCATCCTAAATTCCTAAAGTAGTGCTCTATGTACCACAACTCGCACATAGGACATGTACACTAGATCATTCACTAACACTTGCAGTTTGATCTAATAAAAGATCATAAAATCAGCAATCATTTACTATAGCATGTAAAATTCTAAGACACAACACAGAATGACTGAATGAGAGAGACCACATCATTCATCCCAACTACCCAAGCAACTATCCTATACGAACGAATCGACAAAGCATATCGATTAAGAACGCACCTCCGGCGGAACCTCCGCGCCGCCGACCGCGCCTTGCGCTTGCGCTTGTCCCGCGCGTCCTCGTGCCTCCGCCGCCGCCTGATCTCCTCCATGACGCCCGCGCGGGACACCTGCCAGTTGAACCGCCGCAGGAGCTCCTCCCCGTCCACGTCCTCGTCGCCCGCGTCCACCTTCGCGTTGTGGTACTTGGGGTTGGCCGCCGGCACCAGCGACAGCTGGGAGGGGGCGGAGAGGGCGAGGGTGGTGGCGGCGAGCGGCCGTCGCGGGAAGGAAACGAAGGTGGCGTTTGAGGTGGGTTGGAGGAGGGGGGACGGACGCAACAAGGTGACGGGCGCGGCGGCGGCGGCGGCGGCGGTGGCCATGGTGGTGTGGTGGTGCCGGCCGGTGAAGACGGATCGGAATAGAGGCCTCTGCACTGCACGAGAGAACGAAGGAAGACGAACCCACCGCAAGCCTAGAAGGCCCTGGTTGGTGCCTTGGTGGGCCTGATAGGCTTGAGGTTCATTAGGCCATGTCCTTGCTCTTTCTTTAGCCCACACGGATCAGCCCATGGACCCAAACCACTTTGCAAAGGCTTCATTACCTTCTTAATAGGGATGAAAATGGATCGGATACGGACGGATATCGCTGATATCACATTTGTTTTCGTATTTTTGCCCGGATTCGGATTCGAATACGGATAGTATCAATCATGCCGGATAGGATACATTTGATTATCGACATCATAAATATGCGATTTGGGTATTCAGATACGGATACGGTATCGGATGTTGAATATCCAAACTCGGATACGGACAGATCTAAACCCCTCTAAACGGATTCGGTCTCGAATACGGTCGGAAAATATTCGTACCACTTTCATCCCTGCTTCTTATTATGGTTTGGTGATATGCAATGCAAAGTAGAATGCCATTATTAGCCATGGAATTGCAAATAAAGATATCTACGTTGAAATTAATGCTATATATTTTGAAATTTTGGAGGATTAGTCACAACTCACAAGCCTAGGAGTTATTATTTATTGCTAAAATATACTCTATCCTTTCCAAATTATAAGTCGCTTTGATTTTTTTCTTGGTACATCCATTTTACTATTTTCACCATCGATAAATAGAACATTGTGCGGGATGTGCGTGTTTGTTGGACATACACTGTGATTGCTGTGATGGAGGGGAGAATGGCTACTATAGTTGTGATGCTTAAGCTTATCCTTGGATATTTCGCGGTTCTCTCACAATGTGAGTAATATTGTACAACATAGAAGCGGTGACCCTTGTGCTCTTCTAAAACTTACACTTATACGTTATTCATGAATCTTATATATAACAATTAATTAACCATTGTGCAGCTCAACACACAAATCTAGTTGGGAGCGACAGGGGAGATTGCGGTTGCGTCAAACTGCTACCCAATACAGTGTGGTGCTAGTTCAATACTCTTTCTGCTGTTGGTACCATGGTGTCGACCGTAAGACGCTATGCTTCGAGACAATGAATGGGTGCAAAAATTATTGCTGCTGAGCATGAGAACGGCACGCCGGCCTCTTGTTATGGGCAAGGACGATTAGTAATATTATATTAGGGATGAATATGAGCAGTAAATCGTCCATTGCCTAGTAATAAAAAAAAAATAAAGGATCACCAACACGTTGAATAATTTATGCTTCTCTGCTCTATGGGCCATTTGGGACTCGTCTCAGCTTCACCAAATTCAGCTTCAAAATCCATGCAGTAGAAACTCTCTAGACCTGTGAAACCTGCAAATTCAGTGGCCAAATGCATAGATTTGGTGGAGCTCTTGCTCTTCAAGCTGAGCAACTATACTGTACGCACGAATAGACAAAACATATCGATCAAGAATGCACCTCCGGCGAGGACTGCACCTAGCTTGCGCTTGTCCCGCGCGTCCTCGTGCCTCCGCTGCCACATAAATACCAAACACAAAAACTGGATCATGAATGGACCAGTTCACATGCACATCTATTTCCATTAAGAAAAATGATCGGGGTAGGGACGATGCTAATGTCAGTAAAACTAGTTGTCCCACCTTCAGGGTCATGAATGTCAGCAGTAGTCTAGTTGGCAACTTGGTATGTTAATGTCTAATGAATTTGGCAATCAAACTATTGCTGTCAGACATATGATCCCATAGCGTCCTAATGTTGTGTTTAATGCACAACAGCTTGCACAACATATACATTAAATCAGTCGCTAAAACTTGCAGTTTGGTCTAAGCTAAACTACCCTAAAATCAGTAATCATATCAATTACTATTAGTACCTAAAATTCTAAGACAAAGAAAACAGAATGAGAGACTAATCATTCATCCCTAGTTCCCAACTATATTACTAAACGCATGGTTCCTCTAAAAAAACCTAGTATACTATATGCACGAATCGACAAAACATATAAATCAAGAATGCACATGTGGCGGAACCTCCTCGCCGCCGACTGTGCCATGTGCTGGCGCTTGTCCCCCGCATCCTCGTGCCTCCGCCACTGATCTCCCCATGACATCCGCACGGGACACCTGCCAGTTGAACCGCCGCAGGAGATCCTCCCCATCCACGTCCTCGTCGCCCGGGTCCACCTTCGCGTTATGGTACTTTGGGTTGGTCGCTGGCGCCAGGGACAGCCGGGCGGGCGAGGGTGGTGGCAGGGAGCGGCCGTTGTGGGAAGGAAATGAAGGTAGTGTTGGAGGGGTTGGAGGTGGGGGAACGAACATGATGAGGATCTGAGACCGGCACGGCCACAACGGTAGTGGTGGCGGCGGCGGCCATGGAGGTGGATTGGTGGCACCGGCCGGCAAAGACGGGCCAGAATAGAGTACTCTGCAGGATATAAGGATGGTTCTATGGCCTTGTATTATCACCAGAGGACTCAGCTGAATCGCGAGCCACATGGACATTTACAAGTTTGTAGAGGGGGTTAGTCCACATATGTTCATGACCCGGGTCCCAAGACAAGCCAATGCTAGCTAGCTCGTGCTCAGACGAGTTCTTGGTACGTCGTTTAACAAGCAACACATTGGAGCAAATAAAACACTCATGCAAGGGCTCACTAATATCACCAAACAACACACCACCTAGGTCCTTGTCCATAGCCATTGAGCGAATTGCTTCCCTCGGCTGACTTGAGTCCGTTTCTAGTTGGATGTGTGAGATGCCGTGATCATCAACCGATTCCAAGGCTTTCATGCAAGCCAGCGCCTCCGCCATCAGAGCATCGTGCTCTTGTCCCTCGTTCCTCTAGCCGGCCCCTACAAGCACCGGACACCCATTGTGATCTCTAATTATAAATCCCCAGGCTCCTTTTATTTGAGAGGATAAATCCCCAGACTCCTTGTCTTGTCTCGCTCCTTCACCAGAACGAAACTGTCGGATGATTTAGCTCCGGCAATGCCTAGCAACATGATCGCATAGACGGAATTAGATGGTAACATACGAGACACAAAGATTTATACCGGTTCGGGGCGCGGTGGCACGCTAAACCCAACTCCAGTGGTGCTGCTACTCTTTTTGTATTCATATGCTCGATTACATGGGCTGTTGCTCCTAGCTACGAGGTAGATTGGAATGAGACGATGCCGTCGTTGTGAACGTGCTGATCACGGGATCCTTACCCCCTTTATATAGGCAGAGGGATAGGGTTACAATGAGAGCGATCGGCAGATTGGATTCCTAGTTTGTTACAATAGTTCAATTCTATCCTACCATGTCTATGATGGCGGCAGATATCCTTGATACGTCGTGATCTCCAAGTTAGTAGTTGCACCTAATCCTCGTGGGCTTCATCTGTGGACGTTCTCCACTCGATGGGCCAAATATATGGTCAGTGAAGGTACCCAGGCCCATATATCCAACAGAAATTCACCCCAACTTGTTTGGAGAAGGCCCTGGTTGGTGGGTCTGATGGGCTTGATGTTTCTTCATTGGGCTATACGCTTTCTCTTTCTTTAGTAGCCCACAGATCAGCCCAGTACAGCAGAAATCTGCAGTTCGGATAGTGTTCCACGACACTTCTCACCTCGCAAGCCGTGCAATCATAATAATGCTCTTCAGTCCGCATTTAGTATTTTATTTCTGTGTATGTACTTCAAGTTTATTTATACAAAAGGTTATCACCAGTATGCAGAGAAATTATTTATGTATATAAATATGTTACTTGGTAATATGGCTGTAATTAACTCGCTATAGATAGAAATAGAATGACATTATTAGCCATGGAATTGGAAATAAAATATGGTAGTCATCAACATCAGCGTAAAATTGATCATGACAAAACTCATAGCATCTACTAGATGTAGTCATTTATATTCCACTAGAGATATCTGCATCTAAATTAATGTGAACTATTTTGTAATAATTTTGGTGGATTATTAGTCACAAGCCTAGGAGTTATTAATTATTGCTAAAATATAGAATGTTTTCACCATCTATAAATAGAACAATGTGCAGGATGTGTAGGACATACATACCTCACACAGAAGAAGCTACACCATATATACACCGTGATTCCCTCGATGGAGGGAAGAATGGCTACTATAGTTGTGATGCTTATACTTATCCTTGGATGTTTTGCGGATCTCTCACAATGTAAGTTCAGATCATAAAATTTGTTGAACCATAGTAATTTTCTGGACTTCCAAAACATAGTTTTCTAGTTGTAAGTAATACTGTACAACATAGAAGAGACCCTTGTGCTCTTCTAAAACTTACATTTATGCGTTATTTATTCATGCATCTAATAACAATTAATTAACTACTCGTATTGTGCAGCTCAACACACAAATCCAGTTGGGAGCGACAGGGGATCGTCTTGCGGTTGCCTCAAGCTGCTACCCAGTTCGCCGCAATGCAAGCGCAATACTTGCTTCTGCTGTTTATATTACCATGGCGGCCCTGAGCAATGCTTCCAGACAATGGATAAGTGCAAAAAATTTTGCTGCAGAGCATGAGAAGGCACGCCTCTTGTTATGGCCAAGGACAATTAGTAATACTAGGGATGAATATGTGCAGTAAATGCTCATTGCCTAGTAATAATAATAAAATATAGGATCACCAACAGGTTTTTAGCTTAATGGAATAATTTATGCTTCTCTGATCCATGAGCCCTTTGGGACTTGTCTCAGCTCCACCAAATTCAGCTTCCAAATCCATGCAGTAGAAACTCTCTAGACCTATGAAACCTGCAAATTCAGTGGCGAAATCTATAGATTTGGTGGAGCTCTTGCTCTTCAAGCTGAGCAACTATACTATACGCACACGAATAGACAAAACATATCATCAAGAACGCACCTCCAGCGAACCTCCTCACCACCGACCGCGCCTTGCGCTTGTCCCAGGCGTCATCGTGCCTCCGCCCCCGCATAAATACCAAACACAAAAACTGGATATGAATGGACCATTTCACATGCATAGCTATTTCGATTAAGAAAATGATCGGGGCTGGGATGCTAATGTCAGTTAAAACTAGCTGTCCTACCTTCAGTATCATGAATGTCAGTGGTAGACTGGTTGGCAACTTGGCATGTTAATGTCTAACGAATATGGCAATCAAACTATTGTTGTCAGATATACGATCACATATAGCATCCTAATCTTGTGCTTAATACACAACAACTTGCACATAGAACATGTACATGAAATTAGTCGCTAAAACTTGCAGTTTGGTCTAAAACTAAGCTAACTACCATAAATAAAATCAGTAAAATTCTAAGACAAAGAACACAGAATGAGACACCACATCATTCATCCCAAGTTCCCAACTACAGTATACGCATGGTTCCTCTCAACAACAAAAAAACTATACTACACGCACGAATCGACAAAACATATATATTGATCAAGAACGCCTGTGGCAATACCTCCTTGCTGCCGACCGCGCCTTGTGCTTGCACTTGTCCCGCGCCTCCACCGCCGCTTGATCTCCTCCATGACACCCGCACGCGACACCTGCCAGTTGAACCGTTGCAGGAGCTCCAACCCGTTCACGTCATCGTCGCCCGTGTCCACCTTCGCGTTGTGGTACCTCGAGCTGGTGGTGCCAGCCAGCAAAAATGGGTAGAAATAGAGTAGTCTACAAACGTGACAGAATGAACCCACCCCAACTTGTTTGGACGATGTTATTGTGTGACGGGTCGCACCTTTGGGAAACGTGGGAGCATGACCCATCTCTCCGAAGTGCGCCCGCTCCCCCACGCCTTCTTCGACGGTAGTGCTCCTCCCCCACCTCCGCCTCCTCCCCGCTGCCCTCAGCCATTGGTTACCACGCTGCTGCCCGCGCCGCCCACCTCTCGCCCTTGCCCCTCTGCGCCACCCTCCTCGTCCTCGCCCCCGCCGTCGTCCAACGCCCTGCCATGGTGCGCTAAGGTTTCACTGGAGCACTGCGGCCGCGGCGGAGCTTCAGAGAGAAACCCTAGCGTGCTTGTGCCGGCCACCTTCTTCCCCTCCCCCTTCTTCCGTGGCAAGGTCCAGCCATGGGTGCCCCTGCCCCAACCTGGCTCGGCCGCCTCTGCCGCTGCCTGGGCCTGAAGGCCCCCCTCCCGCTGTCCCCACCGCTTGGCCGGCCTACTTTCCCCCCGATCCCCCTTCCATGCCCGCCGGAGATGGAGAAGAAGAGAAGGCGCGGTCACCGGCGATGGAGTAGAAGACAAGGCGCGGTCGCCGGCAATGGAGTAGAAGAGAGGAAGAGGCCGGAGAGAGAGGCCACCGTCATCTTCTTCATCTCCGGTTGCCGGAACAGTCGCCGGAACCCTAACACGAGCCCACGAGGACATGCACGTGTGGGCCGGCCTGTATCATGCGCTCTGAGCGGAGCGCGACCTGGCGTGCGTTAGAGTTTGCGAACTTGTTTCGTTTAGAGAAGGCCCTGGTTGGTGGGCCTGATGGGCTTGAGGTTTCTTCATTAGGCTATGCAGTCTCTCTTTCTTTAGCCCACGGATCAGCCCATTGCAGCAGAAATCTGCAGTCCGGGTTATCATATCGCAATATGCGGAGACATTATTTATGTATAGAAATTTATGTTACTTGGTAATGTGGCTGTCATTGACTCGTTATAAATAGATGCCATTATTATTAGACATGGAATTTGGAAATAATATATGGAATGAAGTCATCAATGGCCATCAGCGTAAAATTGATCAGGACCATCTACTAGATGTAGTAATTTATATTCCACTAGAGATATCTGCATCGAAATTAATGCGAACTAGTATTTTGTTGTAACTTTGGAGGATTATTAATCACAAGCCTAGGAGTTATTAATTATTTCTATGTATACAATATATTCACCATCTATATATAGAACATTGTGTAGGATGTGTAGTATGTTATTGTAGGACAGGCATACCTACACACAGAAGCTCCACCAGATATACACCGTGATTCCTGTGATGGAGGGAAGAATGGCTACTGTAGTTGTGGTGCTTATCCTGGGATGTTTCGTGGTTCTCTCACAATGTCAGTGCACATCATAAAATCTGTTGAACTAAATTTTCTGGAATTTTGAAAGATATTTTTTAGTATATATATATAAAGAGACCCTTGTGCCAGTTCTTCTAAATATTTATACCCCTCTCTACGCTTGACGCGTTATTCATCTTATAACAATTAACTACTGTGCAGCTCAAGACGCAAATCCAGTCAGACCTCCGTGCTATTGCATAGAATACCTCCGCTATTTTACCGATAAGCGCTTCTGCTGCGAAGGCCTTAAAGCGGGCCCTTATGATAGGAAATGCTACGGGTCGGAATATCAATGTAACAGAAATTGCTGCACGGCACCAGCACCAACACCGGCAATAACTAATAAGTCCTTTTAGATAATGGAAAGTATGATCGACTGCATCCTCAAAAAAAAAAAAAAAAGGAGGAAGCAGACGAAAAGTTGTTACTTTTCAACATCGGAGAGGACAATTAATAATTAGCATTATGGATGAATGTGATCAGTAAATGTCCATTTGTCTAGTGATAATAAATATGAGATTGCCAACATGTTCTTATCTTTATGGGATGATTTACAGAATCGTGACATGTATGTATAAGCACATATTGAGACATCTCGGAGTGCTAAAAAAATCACGTTATCTTCTGGATGTGCTTGCAAAAGGAGGTTAACATCATAGGTCAGCATAAGAGTATCCAATGGAATATTAATCAACAAAACATGGTTACATATTTTCATCGAAATATAACTTTCTAGTAGACATAGAGCTCTCGTTCCCCGCATCGTCCCTCTTTGGGGCGGCATGGGCGGAACCACCGCCCTGCACCACTACCACCTCCCCCGGCCTCCTCTACCTCGATCGCCGCCGCCTGAGCGCACCACCGGAAGCTCGTGCGGGCACAAGGAGCCAAGGAATCCTAAGCTGTGGTCTGCTGTGGCTGCTCAAGCGTCGTGAGGCTCATCAACGGTGGCAGCCTCGGCGTGGTTTTGGTGTCCCGGCGGTCGGATGCGGCACTCCCGAGGGCGGATCTCTGCGGAGCTTCGGCGGAGGTCGCGCTGCAGCAGTTGGTCGCGCGTAGAGGCGGGGGCGGGTCAGCGAGGTGGCCGCCTTCTCCGCTGCTACTAGCAGCGCGCCGGCGGCCATGGTTGGAGGCGCCGTGTGGTAGCGGCGGCGGCCCAGGACGGGACAAGTCTCCATGGTGCAGTCCGATGGTGGAGGGCAACTGCAGATGGACACATGTCGCCGCTCGCTGCAGAGGAGAGGGTCGGTGGTGCGGAGGGCCCCGTGGCGGCGGCCGCGTGAGGGGTGCGCGACGGCTGCGTGGAGGCAAGCCACAACGCACTACAGAGGAGCGGCGTGGAGGTCCGTGTCGTGGCTGGCATGGCGAGCCGCGCGGTGGCGGTGCGGAGGGCCCATGGCGGCGGCGTGGAGGGCGAGCGGTGGCCGCGTGAGGGCCATGCGACGGTGGCGAGGCGCACCCGCTCAGAGTCCACACGGCGGCAGCACGGTGAAAGCTGCAAATCCATAGATTTGGTGGACCTATTCAAGCAGTGCAAACCATATATATACTATACTCACGAATCGACAAACACATATCGATCAAAAACACATCTCTGGTGGAACCTCCTCGCCGCCAAAAACCACGCCTTGCGCTTGTCTGCGCATCCTCGTGCCTCCGCCGCCACATGGATACCAAACACAAAAACTGCATCATGAATGGACCATTTCAATCAAACTACTGCTGTCAGATATCGATCACATAGCATCCTAAATTCCTGTTAGAATAGGAAACGTGCCTTCACGCCTGCACCCCACTGCAGCCCATTGGCTTGCCTATCTCCCCATTGGTTATATGTACTCAACATGGCCATTGATCAATTGATTGAGCTTTTTGCCATTCATTTCCAAAAACGCTTACATGGTATCAGAAAGGGGTTCCCTCCTGCACCCTCCATCGCATCTGCAAATCCTAGCCACTGCTACCCGTGCCATCACCGAGCCCTGCTCGTCGGTCACCCCTAACAGCAGCTACCCGTGCCGTCGCTAGACTCTCGCTTGCCAGCCTCCCTGCCGCCGCCGTTGAGCCGTGCTTGCCGGCCTACCTCTCGCTAGTTGCCATGTGCCCTGCACTGTCTCCTGCCGCCGAGATCCTACGATCCTATCATCTACAGTCACTACTGCTCCTATGGCGCCCACCGATGCCGAGATCTGCGCTGCCGAAGAGGCTCGCAAGAAGGCCGAGAAGGCTGTGGCCGATCGTGCTGCCGCCCTCGATGCCTATGAGGCTAGTCATGCCACCGTCCACACCCAGGTGATCTCCGTCCTCAACATCTGGGTCCTCATGCCCGTGGTGTTGATTGGGCGCCCAACAACTACAGCCGCTGGCGCAGCCTGTTCGTCATTGTCCTCGGCAAGTACGCCCTCACCGATCACGTCCTCACTGACGTGACCAACATCGACCGTCCCACATGGGTACAGATGGACTGTACCGTACTCATGTGGATCTACGAGGCCATCTCCAATGACTTGCAGCAGTTCACAATGCTCCGCAACCCCCACGCTCGTGCCGCCTGGTGGCTGGTGCTTCCTGGAGAATGAGTTCCTAGGGCAAAGCGAATCATGCACCCTTCTCCTCTCCACTGAGTTCTGCACTGCCAAGCAAGGAGGGCCATCCATTATTGACTTCTATCGTCGCCCTCGAGACGATGACGGCCTCCTTGACGGAATTTGGTGATCCCATCAGTGATCGCACCCTCGTGCTCACCGTTCTTGGCGGCCTCAATTGGAAATTTCGTCACATGGTGTCGGATTTGAAGATGCAACGCCCCTTCCCCACCTTCGAGACCGCCCACACCATGCTTCTCCTCAAGGAGATCGTCATCAAGGACGGTGCTGCTGCTGCTGATGCGCCACCTCCTGCCTTCATCGCGGCCCCTATGCCACCCATCCGCGCCGCGCCCCTGCACCTAGCGGCAGTAGTTCTGGCAGCAATCAGTGCCACGACAACGGCGGCAAGAACCATCGTCGGGGTCAGGACATGAACGCACCTCCGACAGAACCATCGTCGGAGACTTGCCGCACTGATGGAGACCTCGCATGGTGCTGGAGCCGGAGACCTCGCGCTCGATCCCGGTATGGAGGACGACGCTGACGGTTGTGCTCGCAAAGCTCGTCCACGGTGTCCTCCACAGCGTCACCAAATCTCGGGCCCGGGGAAGAGGCCAGCGCGGCAGCGCGGTGGGGATCGTGGCCGGGGCCGGGGAGAGAGGCGGAGCCAGGGCCGAGGATCGTGGCCAGCGTGGTGGGATCGAGAGGAAGAAGACACCTAGAGAGAAAAGGAAATAAAAAATTATGATCTGATATGTAGGCCACATATATTAGGAGAGGTTATTGATGATCTGCTGCAGCATCTTCCCTAATAAATTAAAAAAGTAGTATTGGTGACCACTAATACTATTTTATTGGGGATGAGTTATTGGTGAGCTGCTGGAGATGCTCTTAGAGCATAGTTTATAGAGTGGTGCAAGGGTTTAGAGTTGTGATGAGACGGTGCGTGTTGAGGTCCCAATCTAACCGGCTATTGTTTATAGTTGTTTTAGGTGTTAGTTGGTTGGTTGTTGCTTTTTTTTTTTGCCGGGCTCTTTTGGGTTTCTTGTTGCTTTATCCATTCTGAATTTCTCCTTTTTAATATAATCGGCAGCTCACTTGTCTAATTCTTTTTTTTTTTTAAAAAGACAGCTGACATCTCCAGATTTCTTGCAAGCAATCGGCAACGAGCAACGCGTGTAAAAGAGCTATGTACGAAACATCACCTATGCAAGCTTCCTAAACCACAGAACCTCTGCAATCCTTTATTCCTGGCTTCGATGACCCTGGTTCTCGTTATGCCAACTTGGTAATTCAGCTAAGGCGGATGCCTTCTTATCAGTGGTTGAAGCAAGGCACAAGTCACCATAAACCTCTTTGGGAGGTTTGTTATGTTTTTTTTTTGGAGGTACTTTTGTTTCCTCCCCTCTAAAATAACCTGGACCATTGCCTGCTGCTCGCGAATCGTGACAACCTCATGGCCTGAATCATCTAAGATGACATTTTTGGGGTATGGAAAGAGAGAAAAACTTTATTAGTACTAATAGCTGGACTTATACTTTGACTAGAAGTGTGGAAATACTTGGGCACCGAAACGAAACCGCGAATTGCATTATGGTGTCGGTGTGGGTAGATGGGTTTGGGTCACACACCACCTGACCTGCTTGCCAGTCGTGCCGAGGCAGCGAGACACACGTTGGATCCAAGAAAGTAGACACGGAGGGGTGACAGGACACAGGAGCTTTCCTCATTCTTCTCCTTTCTTCGCCTGAAATCTCATCAATCCTCATCGCTTTCTCTACGTCATTTTTGGTCACTTCCGGCACATGTTCAGTAATTCCTCATCGTAACGTATTCAAGACTGAATTCGCAACATGATTGGACCAGGACAGGCATGGCAATTTTGCAGCTGCAAAAGAACAATTTTACTGACTACTAGATCACCGAATCAAGTGTCTACTGCATCAGAATTCATCTTTTCCCCACCAGAAAAGTTAGCATCAGAATTGTTGTGACAACACACCAGCCATTGTACATCCATCCACAAGAACTCAATACAGAAAGATCTAGTATTTGCAGCACAGTCAGGAGGGTCTGCTGCTATCTGAGACATAACACACTCAGAACAAAGCTTTACATCAGTGTACCGTGTTTTGGTCGCCAATCGGCTAGAATCGATTTGGCAACACCTACTCAATTTCCTCCAATTGACAGAAAGAACTGAAGACGGAGGTGTCGAAACTCTTCTGGTGCAGACAAAAAGCACGCTTCAATTTCTCGACTATCTCTACCTGTAAGAAGGCAACTCTCCTGAAGGGAGCTCCCAGTTGTCATTCTTCTCATCATCAGTGGTCTGCTCCTTTGCCCCCTGATCATCACTGAAAGGGTATGGGCCCTTGAATCGCCTGCAGCAGAGTGATTGGGCTCAGTTAGGAGGAGTCAGGAGTTTCTTATATTGTTGCTACAACTCAAATGAACTGGATGAACTTGGGAAGGACCAAAAACAATGATCTCTTTCAGAAAGGGGCGATGTCCTTGATGTCAGATTTTATAAAATTCAGCATCAAGCGTGCTGAAACTTTGGAATGGCCGAAAACAAACATGTCTTCAGAAATGGGAGATGCCCTTGATGCTAGATTTTGCGAAATTCAGCATAAAACTTGCTGAAACTTTGGAATGGCCACAGACAAACATGTCATCAGAAAGGGGAGATGCCCTTGAACATGCCAGGGGATGCTCACTCATGTATTCATGATGAAGAATAACACCACACTTTAAAAAGGTGAACAAGAATTATACCGGCGTAAAATATGATGATGATGGTGATGGTACACAAAACAGCATAAATACCACAGACAAAAACTGGATCATGAATGGACCATTTCACATACACAGCTATTTCCATTCAGAAAATGATGGGTGCTGGGATGCTAATGTCTGTAAAGCTAGCTGTTCTACCTTCAGGATCATGAATGTCAGCAGTACAATGGTTGGCAACTTGGCTGTCATGTACGGTCGCACATACACCAGGCGCCGGAGAGCCCGTGACGTGCGCCGGGCGGCTGAGCGAGCAGCGACCGAGCAAGCAGCCAGGGTGCAGGAAGGGCTGGCGAGTGGCTAGGAGGAAAGATAGCTAGCTGACCAAGCAAGCAGCCAGGGCGCAGGAGTTAGCTAGCTGACCGAGCAAGCAGCCAGGGCGCAGGGCAGGCGAGTGGCTAGGAGAAAAGTTAGCTAGCTGATTAGTTGCTTCCTTCTTAGATTAGTCCTACAATCAAGGAGAACCTGCTCCATCTGTAAGGCCACGGGCCATATATGCATGTACGCTAGGACAATTGAGATCAACAAAGAAGTTATCCCTAATCCCTCTCTCTCACCTAAGCCGACGGCCAAGGGGCATAACCTCGCCGGCGTGACGGACGGCGGCTACGAGCTGCGTAGCCGAGGTCCGGCCAGTCAGGGGTTCGAGGCCCTTGACAACCTGGTATCACGAGTCCGGCGATCCTCGCCGCCCCGCTCCCGCTCCACCAGCCTATCCACAGACGCCGCACCACCATCCCCGTCTTCCTCCACCGCATCCACCGCTGCCCAGCCGATCATGGCGGACCAAGCCATCGCTGACCTCACCAAGATGATCCAGGTCCTGTCCACGGACATGGCGACCATGAAGGCCGACATGGCGTCCCTGAAGGACAAGTCGAGCTCTTCCTCGGCGGGTGCCGGGGCCACCGACGGCAACCATCACAACGATCGGCCGCCGCGGTTCCAGAAGATGGACTTCCCGCGCTTCGACGGCAAATCTGATCCGCTGATCTTCATCAATCGATGTGAGTCCTACTTTCACCAACATAGAACCATGCCAGAAGAGAAGGTCTGGATGGCCTCGTACAATCTCGAAGACATGGCCCAGCTGTGGTACATCCAGCTCCAGGAGGATGAAGGCACGCCGCGCTGGGGTCGGTTCAAGGAACTCCTCCATTTGCGGTTTGGCCCTCCTCTCCGATCGGCTCCCCTATTCGAGCTCTCGGAGTGCCGGCATACCGGGACGGTGGAGGAGTACTCCAATTGGTTCCAAGCACTCCTTCCCCGCGCTGGCCGGCTTGACGAGATCCAACGGGTCCAGCTCTACACCGGCGGCCTCCTTCCGCCTCTGAATCACGCGGTGCGCATCCACAACCCCGAGATGCTCGCCACCGCGATGAGTTTGGCGCGCTAGGTGGAGCTCATGGAGATCGACAGGCAGGCCCAGGCCCCGGCTCGGCCCGCCGCGCGCGGTCTGCTGCCGTCGCCGCCGCCTCGCCCGGGTCTTCCCGCGCCGCCCCAGCAGCTGGCGCTGCCCGCGCCACCGGCGGGCGCCGACCAGGGACGCCGCGAGGGCAACCAGCGGCGCCTCTCCACGGCGGAGCAGGCGGAACGTCGTCGCCTTGGCCTATGTTTTAACTGTGATGAAAAGTACTCTCGTGGCCATAACAGGTTTTGCAAGCGGATTTTCTTTGTCGACGGTGTGGAGATCAACGACACCGACGATGCCGCTGAACTGGGGGACACGGAGGCTCCCTGCTTCTCGCTGCAGGCCGTGGCTGGCGTGTCCATGGCGGACACCATGCAGCTCGCGGTGGCACTGGGGGCCGCCTCGCTCGTCGCCCTCCTCGACTCCGGCAGCACCCACAATTTCATCTCCGAGGAGGCCGCGCGGCGGTCCGGACTACCTCTCCGTCAGCGGCCCCGCCTCACGGCCATGGTCGCCAATGGCGAGCGGATCACCTGCGCCGGCGTCATCCGCGACGCGCCACTGCTCATCGCCGGTGACCCGTTCCCGGCGGACCTCTTCGTCATGCCCCTGGCCGGGTACGACATCATCCTCGGCACCAAGTGGCTCGGTGCGCTGGGGCCCATTGTCTGGGACTTGGCCAACCGGCGCATGTCATTCCAGCGCGAGGGCCGCACCGTCTCCTGGGCTGGCGTGCCCACCACGGCTGGCCCGGCCTTGAGCGCCCTGGTAGCCGGCGAGCCCCTTCTGGAGGCCCTCCTCGACGCGTTTGCGGGGGTCTTCGCCACGCCGACCGGCCAGCCCCCCAAGCGCGCCCACGATCACCACATCTTCCTGAAGCCCGACGCGCAGCCGGTAGCCGTACACCCCTACCGGTACCCGGCTGCCCACAAGGACGAATTGGAGCGGCAATGTGCCGCCATGATTGCACAAGGGATTGTCCGCCGCAGCGACTCGCCGTTCTCGTCGCTGGTCCTCCTTGTCAAGAAGCCCGACGGTTCATGGCGCTTCTGCGTCGACTACCGGGCCCTGAACGCGATGACGGTCAAGGACGCCTTCCCGATCCCGGTGGTGGATGAGTTGCTGGACGAGCTCAACGGCGCCAAATTCTTCTCCAAGTTGGATCTGCGGTCGGGGTACCACCAGGTCCGCATGCGGTCCGAGGACGTCCACAAAACGGCGTTCCGCACGCATGACGGCCTGTACGAGTTCTTGGTCATGGCGTTCGGACTCTGCAACGCGCCGGCCACATTCCAAGCTTTGATGAACGACGTACTCCGGCCGTTCCTCCGCCGCTTCGTCTTGGTATTTTTTGACGATATTTTAATTTACAGCAAGACATGGGCGGATCATCTGCGCCACCTTCGTGCTGTCCTCGACGAGCTCCACCGCCATCAGCACTTCGTCAAGCGCACCAAATGCTCCTTTGGTGCCCCCGCCGTCGCCTACCTCGGCCACATCATCTCCGCTGCGGGCGTCGCCATGGATCCGGCCAAGGTGCAGGCCATTCGTGACTGGCCGGCTCCTCGCTCTGCCCGTGCTGTTCGTGGCTTCCTCGGGCTCGCGGGGTACTACCGCAAGTTCGTACATAACTATGGCACGGTGGCCGCGCCCCTGACTGCGCTTCTCAAGAAGGATGGCTTCTCGTGGACCGACGCAGCTGCCGCGGCGTTCTCAGCACTCAAGGCGGCGGTCACGTCGGCCCCCGTCCTCGCCATGCCTGACTTCGCCAAGCTGTTCATCGTGGAGTGCGACGCGTCGACGTTCGGCTTTGGGGCCGTCCTCGTCCAGGAGGGACACCCGGTGGCCTACTTCAGCCAGCCAGTGGCACCACGTCACCGCGCCCTGGCCGCCTACGAGCGCGAGCTCATTGGCCTCGTTCAGGCGGTCCGGCACTGGAGGCCCTACCTGTGGGGGCGCCGCTTCCTCGTCAAGACGGACCACTACAGTTTGAAATACCTCCTCGACCAGCGCCTCGCCACGATACCGCAGCACCACTGGGTCGGCAAGCTCCTCGGCTTCGACTTCACGGTGGAGTACCGCTCGGGCGCCACGAACACCGTCGCCGACGCTCTCTCCCGCCGCAACAGCGAGGAGGGCGAGCTGCTGGCCATCTCGGCACCCCGGTTCGACTTAATCGAGCGCCTCCGCCACGCCCAGGCCACTGATCCAGTGCTAGTCGCCATCCACGACGAGCTCCGTGCGGGCACCCGCACCGCACCATGGACCATCACCGACGGCATGGTCGCCGTGGAGGGCCGCCTCTACATCCTAGCCGCATCGCCACTCCTTCAGGAGATCCTGGCCGCGGTCCACGACGACGGCCATGAAGGCGTCCACCGCACGCTGCACCGTCTCCGGCGTGACTTTCATTTCCCAAACATGCGTCGTTTGGTGCAGGAATTTGTGAAGGTGTGCGCCACATGCCAGAAGTACAAGTCGGACCACTTGAGGCCGGCCGGTCTGCTCCAGCCGCTGCCAATCCCTTCCAGCGTTTGGGCCGACATCAGCATCGACTTCATTGAGGCGCTGCCACGGGTGTAGGGCAAGACGGTCATCCTCTCCGTCGTCGACCGCTTCAGCAAGTACTGCCACTTCATCCCGCTGGCACACCCCTACACCGCCGAGTCCGTCGCCCAAGCTTTCTTCGCTGACATCGTCCGCCTTCATGGCGTTCCGCAGTCCATCGTCTCGGACCGCGACCCGGTGTTCACGTCCGCGTTCTGGACCGAGCTCATGCGCCTCACCGGCACCAAGCTCTTCATGTCGTCGGCATTTCATCCACAAACAGATGGACAGACGGAGGCTGCCAACCGGGTGATCGTCATGTACCTCCGCTGCTTCACCGGCGACCGTCCTCGGCAGTGGCTCCGTTGGCTCCCGTGGGCCGAGTACACCTACAACACCGCCTTCCAATCGTCGCTCCGGGAGACGCCGTTCCGCGTGGTCTATGGCCGCGACCCGCCGACCATCCACTCTAATGAGCCCGGTGAAACGCGCGTGGCTGCTGTTGCCCAGGAGATGGAGGACCGCGTAGCCTTCCTCGACGACATCCGCTATCGCCTCGAACAGGCACAGGCGGTCCAGAAGCGTGTCTACGACCAGCATCATCGCCCGGTGGCTTACCAAGTCGGTGACTGGGTACTCCTTCGTCTCCGGCAGCGCCCAGCGGCATCCCTGCCACGTACCACTGCCGGCAAGCTCAAGCCACGGTTCGTCGGGCCGTACCGCGTCGAGGAGGTCATCAACGCCGTGGCTGTCCAGCTGCAGCTTCCCCAGGGGGCCCGCCTCCATGATGTGTTCCACGTTGGGGTGCTCAAGAAGTTCGTCGGCACGCCCCCAGCCACGCCCCCGGCACTACCACCAATCCACAACGGCGCAGTGGTGCCGGCGCCTGACAAGATCATCGCTGCCCGAATGGCATGCGGAGTGTGACAGGTGCTGGTCCAGTGGAAAGATGAGCCGGCGACGTCTGCGAGCTGGGAGGACTTCGACGATTTCCGTGCTCGCTTTCCAGCTTTTCAGCTCGAGGACCAGCTGATCTTCGACGGCGGGAGAGATGTCATGTACGGTCGCACATACACTAGGCGCCGGAGAGCCCGTGACGTGCGCCGGGCGGCTGAGCGAGCAGCGACCGAGCAAGCAGCCAGGGCGCAGGAAGGGCTGGCGAGTGGCTAGGAGGAAAGATAGCTAGCTGACCGAGCAAGCAGCCAGGGCACAGGAGTTAGCTAGCTGACCGAGCAAGCAGGGTGCAGGAGTTAGCTAGCTGACCGAGCAACCAGCCAGGGCGCAGGGTAGGCGAGTGGCTAGGAGAAAAGTTAGCTAGCTGATTAGTTGCTTCCTTCTTAGATTAGTCCTACAATCAAGGAGAGCCTGCTCCATCTGTAAGGCCACGGGCCATATATGCATGTACGCTGGGACAATTGAGATCAACAAAGAAGTTATCCCTAATCCCTCTCTCTCACCTAAGCCGACGGCCGAGGGGCATAACCTCGCCGGCGTGACGGACGGCGGCTACGAGCTGCGTAGCCGAGGTCCGGCCAATCAGGGGTTCGAGGCCCTTGACATTGGCATACTAAAGTCTAATAAATTTGGCAATCAAACTACTGCTGTCAGATATCGATGACATAGCATCCTAAATTCCTAATGTAGTGCTCTACGTACCACAACTCGCACATAGGATATGTACATTAAATCATTCACTAACACTTGCCGTTTGGTCTAATAAAAGATCATAAATTCAGCAATCATATCATTTACTATAGCATCTAAAATTCTAAGACACAACACAGAATGACTGAATGAGAGAGACCACATCATTCATCCCAACTACCCAAGCAACTATACTATACGAACGAATCGACAAAGCATATCGATTAAGAACGCACCTCCGGCGGAACCTCCGCGCCGCCGACCGCGCCTTGCGCTTGCGCTTGTCCCGCGCGTCCTCGTACCTCCGCCGCCGCCTGATCTCCTCCATGGCGCCCGCGCGGGACACCTGCCAGTTGAACAGCCGCAGGAGCTCCTCCCCGTCCACGTCCTCGTCGCCCGCGTCCACCTTCGCGTTGTGGTACTTGGGGTTGGCCGCCGGCACCAGCGACAGCTGGGAGGGGGCGGAGAGGGCGAGGGTGGTGGCGGGCAGCGGCCGCCGCGGGAAGGAAACGAAGGTGGCGTTGGAGGTGGGTTGGAGGAGGGGGGACGGACGCAACAAGGTGACGGGCGTGGCGGCGGCGGCGGCGGCCATGGTGGTGGTGGTGCCGGCCGGTGAAGACGGATCGGAATAGTGGCCTCTGCACTGCACGAGAGAACGAAGGAAGACGAACCCACCGCAAGCCTAGAAGGCCCTGGTTGGGTGCCTTGGTGGGCCTGATAGGCTTGAGGTTCATTAGGCCATGTCCTTTCTCCTTCTTTAGCCCACACGGATCAGCCCACGGATCCAAACCACTTTGCAAAGGCTTCATTACCTTCTTATTATGGTTTGGTGATATGCAATGCAGAGTAGAATGCCATTATTAGACATGGAATTGCAAATAAAGATATCATCTGCGTTGAAATTAATGTTATATATTTTGAAATTTCGGAGGATTAGTCACAAGCCTAGGAGTTATTAATTATTGCTAAAACATACTCCTTCCATTTCAAATTATAAGTCGTTTTGACTTGTTTAGTATATCTATTTTGCTATTTTCACCATCTATAAATAGAACAAGAACATTGTGCGGGAGGTGTGTGTTTGTCGGACATGATGGAGGGAAGATTAGCTACTATAGTTGTGATGCTTATGCTTATCCTTGGATGTTTCGCGGTTCTCACAATGTGAGTAATGTTGGCATCTTGTATGTAACAATTAATTAACTATTGTGGATCTCAACACACAAATCCAGTTGGGAGCGACAGGGGAGATCGTGGTTGCGTCAAACTGCTACCCAATACGGTGTGGTGCAAGTTCAATACTTGCTTCTGCTGATGGTACCATGGTGGCGACCGTAAGACGCTATGTTTTGAGACAATGAATGGGTGCAAAAATTATTGCTGCTGACTGAGCATGAGAAGGCACGCCGGCCTCTTGTTATGGGCAAGGACGATTAGTAATATTAGGGGATGAATATGAGCAGTAAATCGTCCATTGCCTAGTAATAATAAAAAAAATATAGGATCACCAACAGGTTGAATAATTTATGCTTCTCTGCTCTATGAGCTATTTGGGACTCGTCTCAGCTCCACCAAAATTCAGCTCCAAAATCCATGTAGTAGAAACTCTCAAGACCTGTGAAACCTGCAAATTCAGTGGCGAGGTCCAGCCATGGGTGCCCCCGCACCAACCTAGCTTGGCCGCCTCCGCCGTTGCCAGGAACTAAAGGCCACCCTCTCGCCGTCCCCACCGCTTGGCCGGCCTACTTCCCTCGATCCCCCTTCTATGCCCGCCGAAGATGGAGAAGAAGAAAAGACGCGGTCGCCGGCGATGGAGTAGAAGAGAAGGCACGGTCGCCGGCGATGGAGTAGAAGAGATGAAGAGGCTGGAGAGAGAGGCCGCCGTCATCTTCTTCATCTCCGGTTGCCGAAACAGTCGCCAGAACCGTAACACAGGCCCATGAGGACATGCACACGCTCTTAGCGGAGTGCGACCTGGCGTGCGTTAGAGTTTGCAAACTTATTTCGTTTGGAGAAGGCCTTGGTTGGTGGGCTTGATGGGCTTGAGGTTTCTTCATTAGGCTATGCACTCTCTCTCTCTCTCTCTAGCCCACAGATCAACCCAACGCAGGAGAAATCTACGGTCCGTGTTATCATATCGCAGTATGCAGAGACATTATTTATGTATCGAAATTTATGTTACTTGGTAATGTGGCTATCATTGACTCGTTATAAATAGATGCCATTCTTATTAGACATGGAATTTGGAAATAATATATGGAAATCATCAATGTCCATCAGCGTAAAATTGATCAGGACTAAACTCATAGCATCTACTTGATGTAGTAATTTATATTCCACTAGAGATATCTGCATCGAAATTAATGCGAACTATTTTGTTCTAACTTTGGAGGATTATTAATCACAAGCCTAGGAGTTATGAATTATTTCTATGTATAGAATATCTTCACCATCTATATATATAGAACATTGTGCAGGATGTGCGTGTATGCATGTTATTGTAGGACAGGCATACCTACACACAGAAGTTCCACCAGATATACACCGTGATTGCTGTGATGGAGGGAAGAATGGCTAGTGTGGTTGTGATGCTTATCCTGGGATGTTTTGTGGTTCTCTCACATTGTAAGTGCACAAAACTAAAATCTGTTGAACTATACCAATTTTCTGGAATTTTGAAAGATATTTTCTAGTATATATGCAAAGAGAACCTTATGCTAGCTCTTGTAAAAATTTATACCCCTCTCCATGCTTGACGCGTTATTCATCTCATATAACAATTAACTACTGTGCAGCTCAACACGCAAATTCAGTCCAACCTGCGTGCTATTGCCAGCAATGGAACTGCTATTTTGAGGGGATCTGCTTCTGCTGTGAAGGCAGTGCTACAAGGCAGTGCTACAAGTCGGAATATCAATGTAACAGAAATTGCTGCACTACTAGAAAGCTCGCGGCACCGGCACCGGCACCGGCAATAACTAATAAGTCCTTTTAGATAATGGAAAGTATGATCGACGGCATCCTCCAAAAAAAAAAAAGAGGAAGCAGACGAAAAGTTGTTACATTTCAACATTGGAGAGGACAATTAATAATTAGCATTATGGATGAATGTAATCAGCAAATGTCCATTTGTCTAGTCTAGTGATAATAAATATGAAATTGCCAACATGTTCTTATCTTTATGGGATGATTTACAGAATCGTGACATGTATGCATAAGCACATATTGAGACATCTCGGAATGCTAAAAAGTCACGTTATCTTCTGGATGTGCTCACAAAAGGAGGTTAACATCATAGGTCAGCATAAGGCTAGTCTCAACGAGAGTTTCACATGAGTTTCATTTGCATTAAATAGATTGCCACATAAGTAATGTCGATGACATGTAAGAAGATAGAGAAGAAATGAGTTTCATCTAGATGAAACTCTGTTGACACGATTACTAACTCTATGAGTTATGAAATTAAATGCTAATGAAACCGTAGAATAAAACTCTACATTGAGAGTTGTGTTTCATCCAAGTTTCATTTCATTTCATATGACATGGCACTTTTGGAAACAACGCCGTGAAACTCTCCACTGATACTGACCTAACAGTATCAAGTGGAATATTAATCAACAAAACATGGTTACAAGGAGCCAAGGAATCCCAAGCTGTGGTCTGCTGTGGCTGCTCGAGCGTCGCGAGGCTCATCCACGGCGGCAGCCTCAGCGCGGTTTTGGCGTCCTGACAGTCGGATGCGGCACTCCCGAGGGCAGATCTGTGCGGAGGTCGTGCTGCAGCAGTAGGTCGCGCGCAGTGGTGGATCCACAGGGGGGGCTGCCGGGGCTACAGCCCCCCTAATGATCCTATTTCTTCATTAAATCACACTCAATTGGTAGTAAATTACCATTGATTTCTAGCTTAAGCTTTAAATTTACATCGTTCAGCCCCCTTAATCCAAATCCTGGATCCGCTACTGGTCGCGCGTAGAGGCAGGGGGGCGAATCAGCGAGGTGGCCGCCTTCTCCGCTGCTACTAGCAGAGCGCGCCGACGGCCATGGTTGGAGGCGCCGTGTGGTAGCGGCAGGGTCCAGGATGGGACAAGTCTCCACGCTGCAGTCCGATGGAGCAGGGCAACTGCAGATGGACACATGTTGCCACGCGCTGCAGAAGAGCGGCATGGAGGGTCGGTGGTGCGGAGGGCCCCGTGGTGGTGGCCGTGTGAGGGGTGCGCGACGGTGGCGTGGAGGCAAGCCACCGCGCACTACAGAGGAGCGGCACGGAGGTCGGCTGGCATGGCGAGCCGAGCGGTGGCCGCGTGAGGGCCATGCAACTGTGGCGAGGCGCACCCGCTCAGAGTCCACATGGTGAAATCTGCAAATCCATAGATTTGGTGGACCTCTTCAAGCAGATCACTCGTCTTATTCAAAAATTTGAATTGACAAACACAAATCGAGCAAAAACACATCTCCAGGGGAACCTCCTCGCTGCCAAAAACAGCGCCTTGCGCTTGTCTGCGCATCCTCTCATGCCTCCGCCGCCACATGGATACCAAACACAAAAACTGCATCATGAATGGACCATTCCTATCAAACTACTCCTGTCAGATATCGATCACATAGCATCCTAAATTCCTGTTAGAATAGGAAACGTGCCTTCACGCCTGCACCCCACTACAGCCCATTGGCTTGCCTATCTCCCCATTGGTTATACGTACTCAACATGGTCATTGATCAATTGATTGAGCATTTTTCCAATCATTTCCAAATACGCTTACATGGTATCAGAAAGGGGTTCGCTCCTGCGCCCTTCATCGCTTCCGCAAATCCTAGCCACTGCTACCCGTGCCATCGCCGAGCCCTGCTTGTCGGTCACCCCTAGCGGCAGCTACCTGTGCCATCGCTGGACTCTCGCTTGCTGGCCTCCCTGCCGCCGCCGCCGAGCCGTGCTTGCTGGCCTACCTCTCGCCAGTTGCCGTGTGCCCTGCACTGCCGTCTCTTACCGCCGAGATCCTACGATCCTGTCATCTACCGTCGCTGCTGTTCCTATGGTGCCCACCGATGCCGAGATCCGCGCCGCCGAAGAGGCTCGTAAGAAGGCCGAGAAGGCTGTGGCTAATCGTGCTGCCGCCCTCGATGCCTATGAGGCTAGTCACGCCGCCGTCCACGCCCAGGTGATCTCCGTCCTCAACATCCCATGGTGTTGATTGGGCGCCCAACAACTACGGCCGCTGGCGCAGCCTGTTCGTCGTTGTCCTCGGCAAGTACGCCCTCACCGATCACGTCCTCATCGACGTGACTTAACAGCCCCAAAATGGGCCAAGCGGGCTAAATTCGCGGATGGGTTGCTGCACTGTAGCTGGGAGTTACTGTATATCCGGACTCCGGGTACTATAGCGGCATGGTACTATAGATCAAACACTGTAGCGGCCGGTTGCTGTAGCGACGAATTGGGCCGGGCCGAATTCGGTTTACTGTAGCATCGCGAAACACTGTGCAACCAGAAGTTTAGTACCATACCATGAATCCTAAGGCAAATTGACCAGCTTAAATACCAGGGCCAGGGACGCGTTCGGTTAACCGTTTTGAGCGAAGCGAGGACGAAAGCTCAAGCGGGTTGCTACGCAGGTGGGACCACTCCTCGGTAGAGTGGGCCTGGGCCGTGTATGCCGGGACTGGATGTTACAGTGACCAACGTTGACCGTCCCACATGGGTACAGATGGACTGTACCATACTCATGTGGATCTACGACGCCATCTCCAACGACTTGCAGCAGTTCACAATGCTTCGTAACCCCCACGCTCGTGCCGCCTGGTGCTTCCTAGAGAATGAGTTCCTAGGGCAAAGCGAATCATGCGCCCTTCTCCTCTCCACTGAGTTCCACACTACCAAGCAAGGAGGGCCATCCATTATTGACTTCTGTCATCGCCCTCGAGACGATGACGACCTCCTTGACAGAGTTTGGTGATCACACCCTCGTGCTCACCGTTCTTGGCGGCCTCAATTGGAAATTTCGTCACATGGTGTCGAATTTGAAGATGTAGCGCCCCTTCCCCACCTTTGAGACTGCCCGCACCATGCTTCTCCTTGAGGAGATCGTCATCAAGGACGGTGCTGCTGCCACTGATGCGCCACCTCCTGCCTTCGTCGCCCATCCGCGCCGCGCCCCTGCACCTGGCGGCGGTAGTTCCGGTGGCAATCAGTGCCACAACAACGGCGACAAGAACCGTCGTCGGGATCAGGACATGAACGCACCTCTGACAGAACCTCCTCACCACCGACTTACGCCTTGAGCATGTCCCGCGCATCCTCGTGTCTCCGCCACCACATCTCTTATTATACGAATCCTGCACTATGAAAGCGGCCATCTCATTTGGCCACGTATCCGGCATCTCAATCCGCCATGTCATCAACAAATCATTTGATCGTGCCTTTTGAGAACGAACGAAACATGGACCTTTCTAGAGCGCCTTTTCATAGTTTGTCGTTGCCTCCCTGTCCTGCAACCGCGGCCCAAATAGGTCGAGGTCATTGGCGAGCCCAACATTCGGCCCCAAGCCGCTAACCACCTGACACGCGGGCTCCCGAAAGCCAGCCCTGGTGGGAAGTGCCCTCACCTCATCACTTGGTATTGGTAGGGTGCGACTGAGCAGCAACCAGCAAGCGAGCGACACTCCGGCCCTTCTTCCCTACCACCGCGACACTCCGAGCTGTCATGAACTTTCGCGGGCCGAAGCTCAGCTGTTTCTCTGATCAGTGCCCACCGCACTCTGCTCTCCACTTGCCCCGGGGCCAGGCGGCCAGCGTCCCTCTCGGTCACGGTCGTTGGTCGCTCGTCCCTCCTTCTGCCTTCCCCGCTCAGCCTCCCAATCACTCCTCACGTTCTCCGATGGAAGCAACAAAAGTTGCCTCCACTGCAGGTACGCGAGCGCGTTAGGCTGTCTCCAACAAGAGATCCATTGAGGTACCCAAACCTAAAATGGGTCTCCAACAAAATACCTATAACCTCCAACAGAGTACCTATATGGAAGACCCATTTTGGGTGTCATGAAAGGCATAACCCAAATCTGAGTATTCTCTCTCCTGAAGACTCATTTGCAGAAAGGGTTGTCTTTTGGGTCTTGTTGTTGGAGAAGACTAAAAATGGGTATTGAACCCTTTGTCTGTAGCGCTACCTATAGGACAAATGGGTCTTGTATTTTGGGTTATGATTGTTGGAGACAGTCTTAGCCGCGACGGCGAGAACGCATCGATTCCCCATTGGTGACCACTTCTTTCAGGCTGTCATTGGGCAAATCTTCCATGGCTACGCTTCTCTCCTCCTGCAGGTCCCATGACATTTTAGCCCTCCACGGCTCCACCGCAACTAAATGCTACATTAGCTGGTGAGCTTAGACTGATTTTTCACTGCAGCTAGATCCCACATTTAGACTCCCTGATTCTTCTTCCACCAAAAAATTTACTGTAAGGAAAGAACTATGAACAGAAGCAGCTAGATGCACATTAGCTGAAGGTTCTGAACATACTTCATTCTCTTAAGTGGACACTCCTTTGTCTGCTCTTTACAAGTCACCAGAAAGCATTAATCATTCACTGTTGGTTCTTTGCTCTCTAAAATGAACGGTCCTCAAGTGGTTTCACATGGGATAGTTAATTCGGTGCCAAAGAATGGCCCTCTTTGTGCTTCTTCAGGACATCCCGAACCAGTAGACAATCAAGAAATCCTGTCTGATATGTTTGTTTTCAATGGTCAGCTTAATGGACCTGTATCTGAAAGAAGTGTTTGATGCCATGATATGCTTTCCATTGCTGAACTAAGAAAGAAAATGGCTTGAGCGAGCAGAAATAGTGTTGTCCAACAAATATGTTTCCTACTGTGGTCAGCTCATATAGTTGTACAGAATGTAGCATGAAACATTTATGAAGACATGGTCCCCAAAAAAACCACATTGGCCAAATGGCATCTTCAGAATTTATGAAGGCAGACAAAGATGAATGAGTAGCTTTTTCTGAACCATGGATATGTAATTTACCCTTCCCGAAACTTTTAACTCCAAGTAATAACAATAAACCATCTATACAATAGAGGCACTCTCCACAGCTAAGCATCCAATCATTATTTTGAAAAAAATGAGATCCAAGCCAGGAGGAATTAGGTGATTTTTCATTAAGAAGAGAAATAGACACTCAAATTCAGCCCAAGACGGGACTTGAAATTGGGTGGTTGGGTGCATTGCCGCACCTTTCACCCAACGAGTTGAGCTAGGCTCACTTCCAATTCACCAATCATTATTTTGGATCATCCGTGCAGCCCTACATGCTTGGGACAATGTCTTCTGAGATCGAAGTTGGGAATCTAATCTGAGTCATATGTCTAAATTAAAACAAATAAAAAAGCACAAACGCTTAATCACGTTTAATCTATGTTTAATCCATCTAGGCGCTACGAAGTGCCTAGCGTCTTTTGGAACCTTGATCCTTAGCATCCTTTCCCTTCAGCTTGTTCCTAGGAACAAGAGACTTGGAAGAACTAGCAATATACTTTCTTCCTCATGTCCAAGGGCAATTGTCAGGAGCCCTCAATGCTTGTACAATTATTTGGCTAGGCTCTTCAATTTGATCGGTTGCACCATGTTTTCCAAGATTGGGCTTCCTAGCGGACAAATGCAAATTATCCTTGACTATGCCATCACCCTTCAACTTACAAGCAAACTTCTTTTGCTTTCTGTTCATATTTGAGCACACCGTTTCCTTTTTAGCACTCAATGTCTTACTTTGCAGCTTCCCACTGCAGAGGACTCTGCATTACCAAGCAATCCAGCATTCATCTTGTCACTATCCAACCTCTTTATTTTTGTCTTTGCGTCAATGGGATTGCTCAAAGGTGTCCTAACATTACTTCTTTGCAAGCTTCCATCAAGTTTATTTTTCATCTTATCATCCACCACTTCTTGTGCTAGCTGCTTCCCTTTATGTGCTGAGAGTTTCCCCTTCATCTTCCCATCAGAAGCATTCCTCGGTGTAGCTTTTGGAACAACGTTTCGCTGGTCACCATCTTGTTTGCTACTGGCAAAATCATCCCAAACTTGGACCCTATTGTGAGCCTTGCTATGTCCATCATCCACTATTTTCTTGCTTTCCAAATTATTACTGGAGCCCTCTAGTGCTAAAGTTGGAGAAGCTGACTCTCCTTACACCGGACTTGCCACCAAGGCATCACCATTGTTGACAGGGGTGGCTTCTGAAGATAACCCCTCATCTCCACTGCCTGTGGTACTAACAGGAGACCTCCCACAACCAGGAGGAAATATGGGTACAGGTGAGCCCTTCAAAACATCACTGACTTGGGTGGTAACAGCAGTCCTCCCACAGCCAGGTGGAAATTTGCGTACGGCTGAGACCGCCCTCTTCTCAGGCGGCGGATTCAGAGAGGATTCCAACCCCCGTTTTGTTCTGCTTCCTGCAATTCCATTTTCCTTTCTCTGTACTAACTCACTGCCACCTTTTCTGTGACGGAATCCCCATTAACAGCAACATCCTACCCCACATCGTTGCGGCCACCAAATAGCCATCCCCTCGTCACCGTTCTGCATAGAAACACTGCTACAACTCCCCAGCACTGCTACCGTTGGCACCACCCTGTTCCCTTCCTGACCATCTGATGACAGCTCTCCTGCATCACCAAGCAATTGTGCCACTCCATTCTCCCCACCATCTCCATCCTGCCTAGCCATCTCCGGCCCTGACTAAGGCAGGGCATGTGGGAGGGCGCTGCTGCGTGATGCAGGCAAAACAGCTGTGAGACCTTCCACCTTATCTTCCTCTCGCTGAGGCAGACCGCAATTCTGAGCCACAGATGAAACGGCGGCAGGGTCAGCCACCTCCACGTTATCCAACCCCTACTGCCGAGGCATAGGTGAAACTGTGACGGGGGCGACGGCCTCCTCCACCTTAGGCTTCGTTTGGCAACTGGGGACCAAAACTCTGAGAAGCACTCCACGTCGGGGTTGGGTGATCCCCGCACGCCCACCCAATCCCCTTGCCAGGCTCCCACCCGATCCCTTCCAATCCCCTCCCACGTTTTTCTATTTGGCTTGGTCGCTTGGATGATCACTACTGATGCGGCTTCGAGTAGCAGAGAAACAGAAAAATATTGTAACAAGCTAGCACGTTGTACAAAAAACTGAGCTAGAGTACTTAGCATTCATATCTAAAGTTCAAAAAAAAAGAAACAGAAAAATATAGAAACCAAATTTTTTTTTTGTGAAATAAAAAATGGATAAAATAACTGAGACTTTGTTTAAAATATATGAAAAAAACAGTTGCAAACAAGTGACAGTGCATGAACTTAATCTGCAGACTCATCTCATCTACAATTTAATAGAGCATTTTATACGAAGTTACAAACTAGGTTCATAGCAAAATTAAATATCTTTGTTGGTCTTCAAACCACATGCTAACACATACTGCAACCTTGCTTCCTTTTCCTGGGCAATATTGCAAAACAAATCTTTCATACCTTCAGCTCCTGCAAAGCAAGAATCAAAGGAAACTTAGTCAATTCTTAACTGTCTTACACAGAAAAATGAAGAAAATCTCCCCTAATAACTGATTAGACAAAGAACAAATTAACATTACACTGAACATGCAACACGCTGGTTGCGACAGACTGAAAAGTCACAGTGAACGTATATGTCAGGAACTGTCAATGGATATATGTCAATGTCAAGTACTAAGCCATTTTATCATCACCAAAAAAATATGCACTAATGTTCTATATTAAAGAAGGGTCCAAAAATAGATTAGTTGCTGAGAGCCTAAGCCATGAGAGCAAACAAAGAAGAGATATAAGCCAAGAGTTAGTACTTGATACAAAATTAATTGTAGCTTTTGACCAGCTGAACTGTGAAACAAAAACTGGAACAAAGGAACTAACTTCACAGTTATTGGTTGTGAAGTAGTTAAACTGCTGTCGTCGAGAATTGCGCTCCATGTTTAGTCCATATGTTAAATACAAAAACACAACTTGAGCTATATATCTTAAATCCAGAAACACAACCTTAGCTTTATTGTTCCAATAAGTAGCGAGACACTTATAGTTTTAAAATGGCAAACAATCTAATAGGGGACCTTCGTATTTCCTAATCATTGTAGAAAGCTAGAGATGAACATAGCAGCCCTTTTTATGTGCTAGAACAATTCAGCTATGTGCAGACTTGACCGAGATTTTAGAGATATATACTAGTCAAATAAGAGAAAGGGAAATCTACAAACTTTCTCAGTAAACAAGCTATCCAAGCAGCTAGTTCTTCAATTCCCTTGAAACAATTATTACTAGCAAAATAGAAATGTTCAACATTATTACTAGCAAAACAAAAATTGAGAAAAATCAAAGACTAACCTCACACTCAAAACTCAGTAGTTCTTCAATTCCCTTATGTCTGCATACTGGTTCAAAGCAAAAGCTTTCTAGTGAGTTCGTGAAAGTAATAAAAGAATGTCAGCAAACTCAAAGACAAAACTAAACAACTAACCATTTCTTCCTTATCCAAATCAGACGTGTTGCTGAATCTGCATTCATGAAGATTTCCCGGTTCTGAGCATCTTTGAAAACATCAAAAGCTTCAGCCTTTTCTTCGCTGGTGAGTTCTACCATGGTGCTGATGACACTAATGCATTGCTTGATGGAGTATTCATCCACTCCTGATCCTGCCCTTGATTTCTCTGCAACCTCAACTTCAACTTGCTTAGTTCTTACTTCCAGATACTTCTCCATCATGTGAGCTACTTCAGCTTCCTTCTGCCTTTTCTGAACCTTCTTTCCTCCATAAGGGATAGCAGCTTCCTTCTGCCTTTTCTGAACCTTCTTTCCTCCATTTGGGGCAGCAGGACCATCTACTTTTCTTGATGCAGTAGGTCTACTGGGCTGGTCTAATATCATCACATCATCGTCATCGTCGTCGTCATCATGAAGAGGCACTGGTGGGGATTCAAATTCTTCAGCTTCTAATCCATCACCACCACTCATTTGTGTGATACTTGGCTCGGATGGTGTTGGGTCATCAAGAGATGTCAAGTTCAATGATCCCTCAGCTAAGTGGCCATCATATAACTCTCCTAATGTCTCAAACAGGGGAAAAGGTTTGGACTGGAACTTGGTAGCCTTTGGATGTGACTGTTAAAATTGAAACAACATATTTAGAGCTACAAGTGGCAAAACAGCAGCAACAGTAACATAATTTGGAGGCAAAGAAAAGAATTTTTAGAAATTACCGTGATGATGTTTGCCCAGGTAGGCTCATCAGCCACAATCATGCACAACTTATCATTCCATGACACCCCACTTTGCTTCCTCGCTTCTTTTAGCATCCTATATTCCCTCTTAAGTTCCTTCTCCTTGTCCTGAATCTGTTGCCTGGAAAATGAGACATGCTTGAACTTCTGATGGAAAGATTTCACTATTCCATTCCATGCATCCGTAGACCATCCATTTTGCCCCCTGTAGCAATCATTGTTGTAGTCATGGAGCAACTCAACCAATGCTTTTTCGAGTCCTAAATTCCAATGCGCTCTTGAGCGGTCCACTGCACATGTACAAGGTCATCACTTAACATGAAGATATTACAAGAAGTACATGCAAGATAGTGCTGCAATCTCAACTCAACTATATGGCTAATTACCTTTTCCACTTGCTTTAGGTGATGGTCTCTTCTTCTTCTTCGAAGATGCAGCTTGCATTAGATGCAACTTAGGAGAGCCCCTTCCAAGCATAGCTTTGATTCCTGCTTTAGTTCAGTGAGAGTATATAGTCCATTACATAAACAGATGGCATCACAACAACAGCAGCTTATAGTCAAGATGACAATTAAATAGATAGGCAAATAAACCATTACATAAGCATCCATACAAATGACTAAAACAAGCATCCACTATTACACATGAGAAACTCTTACATATGGTTGAAACAAAATTACATACGCATCATGACCGATTGTGGGTATAATCTTCCCACATACTCAATGCAATTGCATCTCTTTGGGCATTTCCATTTTCTATTTGGCTACTAAATGATGACACATCATTATTGTACTCATTGTCCCCTTCAGGGACATCAATAAAACTACTAGGAAGGATGTTATCCGGCTGGTTCCTCAACCACCCCTCGTCTCCATTGTGCATACGGATAAGATTATGGAACACCACGGCAGCAATTGGTATCTTCACTTGGTTCTTGATGGGATGTAAGGTTCCTACTTTTAAAATAGGAAAACGCTTCTTCAGAACTCCAATCGCTCTCTCTATATGGTTCCTCAAAACAGCATGGCGGTGATTAAACAGTTCCTTGTAATTTCTTGGTCGTTGGTGACCACGCCCAAACTCCTTCAAGTGGTACCTTACACCACGATATGGAGCAATGAATGCTGGAGTGTTAGCATAGCCACCATCGACGAGGAAAAATTTGCCTTCAGGTACACGAAAGCCACGAAGCAAAGCAGACCTAAGGACCCTCGCATCAGTTGCGGACCCTTCCCAACCTGATGAGATGAAGGTGAAGTTCAAATCGAAGTCACAAGCTAGCATGATATTTTGGCTAAGGGTGCCCTTTCTATTCCTATACGGAGCTTGCTTGTCCTGAGAGATGGTAATAGGAATATGGGTCCCGTCAATAGCACTGAGGCAATTCTGAAAGAGTGAAGTGTGTATGTTAGCTATATATAAGTAAGGAAAGAGGTGTATATGGCTAAGTAGAGAGTCTCAATTGATTCGCCTTAAAGTAAGGGAAGAACCTAGGATCTGTGCTGATTTTCCAATGAGTTTCAGTTGCCACTGTAGGTTTCACAAACTTACAAGCAAGATTTGGGATTATGTTGAAGATTGACTTAATGTGCCGATGGATGGTTTCTCCACTATGTTTGAATTCATACTGAATATCCTCATAGCTTGCATTGTGAGACAGCATATACATGAAGAAAGCAAACTGCTCCTCGACTTTAACACCTCTAGTGTCCCGTAACAAATGCTCATCTCTAAGATAGGTTGCAATGGCTCTGAAGATGTTAGGCTCCATACGAAAGGCAACACAACAATTTTTCACATGTCCATTTAGTACTTCTTCAAGACGCTCCTTTCCAGACAACCTTGATATATGCCTAGGTATTTTTTGTCGGGGCTCCCTTGTACTACCCAATAGATATAGAGCAGGTAGAAGGAAAAGCATAATCTCATCATCATCATCATCCCTTCTTTTCTTAGCTAGAGCATCCATAACTAACACAATGAGAAAGTAATTAGACAGACATAACTACCCAAGCCCATCATCGGTAAGAAGTTGTAAGCTCAAATCAACATATTGTAGCAACAGCCCATCATCTATAATATAATATTGTATAATGAGAATGTTCGTGGTGTAGTATTGCAGCCACTTGTAAATAAGATTACAGGCACAAAATTATAGGCCTGCAACACTGTTACAAAAATAGCTATCTTGAACCCATTTTTTATAAGGTCCTAAGCACTGTTACAAAAATAGCAGTTGAGCTGCTACTCAAACCTTTCAATAATGAACTTAACAGCTCTGAGATACTAAATTTGCACCACTTTTCATCACAAATTCCAGGCTTATGTAAGAACTGTTAATCAGTAACTAGGCCATACAGTAGAACAAGGCTTTGAACTGCACCTATGTGCGGTGTTGACTGTGTTCAGATTTTCAACGCACAGGGCATGGACGCAAAGCACAGATCCACACAAGTAGTAAGAAAATTCCAAAGAGCTACTACAACAGGCACAACAGTTTGATGCATAGTTGCTCTAAGAGATATATTAACTAACAAGTCACTATGTCTGTATATTCTTTGTTCTAAGAGAGATGCACTAGTTGCTAGCTACCTGTTGCAGGTGTTTGCTTGCTTGCCTGGATGAATGAAATAAAATCGTGCTGATGGTTATTAGCAGCAGTAGTTGATTCATGCACTTTGCCCACACTAGGTAACTTGATGGAAACTCATTTTGGAAGGCATATCCTTTTGCTTGGCTTTTGGTTCAGACCAGCAGACAAACTTGCAACTAGGAATGTATCTGTGATCTAAGTGCTTGCTGTGTGATCAGGATATTGGTTTTGATTTTTTTCGTATTAATCATGAACAGATCAAGCACATCCATATATCAGCAATCTCATTACATAACAGTATATTTCCTTGTGCAAACTTTACTTAATATTTGAAGTTCAGTTTTGCAGATGAGGGCTCTACAAAGTATTAGTCATCAATATTACCTTTGTTGTTTTTTAGATATCATTGGTGATCAATTAATCGTCCCAGAACAATGCCTGTCATTTGTCAAAGTGACACCTTACACCCATTACTGGCAAAAATATTTCGAGTGTTTCTACGTCAGAGCTATTCTAATGTCGGCATAAGTGCTTAAGGTATTAACCTAAGAACAGACAACCTAGTACAATGTATGCTCAAATCATCTGCAACATTGATGAGAGAGCTATATGAATGCTTTGTCAGCCTCAAGAACATATATGGATCTGCATACCTACAATATGTATTGCTCTAAGAAAAATATTACGCGTAGACTGCAGATAGAACAAGCTAGCAATAAGCATCTAAGACAAGCGCATGCAAGTAAAAAGATCAATCATCATCAACACATATCCACGGGGCTGGCGGCTAAATTTTCCGAGAAGCAAACTATCATCAACGGGCTGTAATCAAACAACAGAGAGTGGAGAGGGAGGGAGATCCGGCCAGACCTTGAAAAGATAGCACCTCAGATCCAGATATTGGAGAAAGGTAGCACCTCACAATCTTGGAGACCCCAGGATCTAGCCACCGTCTCGATCTGACTCCAACCCTAGCAAGAAAAGAGATGAGCAAAAGGGAAAAGGGGAAGGGATTGGAAGGAGGAGATGGGGGATGTGAGCTGGTGGAGGCGCACCTGATCCACCGGCCGCCGCCGGTCTCAGTTGCTGACAGGAGCGGAGGGAGGAGCGTCGCCGTCGGCGTCGCCTTCTGTGAGGAGCGACGCGAGACCGACGCGGAGACGGAGCATGAGTCGTTCCCGGCCACGAGTGGAGATGCACGAGACCCACGCGGTTTGAGGGGGATTGAGTTGGATTCACTCCCATCCACGTCTTCCCAAATGCGAATTTTGCACTCACGTGGGTTGCCCTCCCGGCGTGGATAGGATCCACCGGTGGAGAGGTTTGGCCCCCAATCCACGCCGATCCCGCCCTATCCAAACGAAGCCTTATTCGGACGGCCATTCTGAACCGAATGTGAAATGACGGCGGGGGCGGCCTCCTCATCTGCTCTGCCACCGAGGACAGTGGAGGCGCCATCAGCGCCCTTCTCCATAGGACCTACCACGGCCGTGGAGGCCAGCGCAGGCGGGGGATCAGGGAACCGACCGCACCCAGGTGGCCACGATTCAGACTGGGAAATCGGTTTTAACCGAGACTTTGGTTCGGTTTCTTCAGTTAGCATAAACTTCAGTTCCTACCAATCAGAAACCGATCAGTTGCTCGTAAAATCAGGAACCGACGAGTTCGGTTTCAGTGTTTTCAGGTTCGGTTTTCGGTTTCACCGAACAAAGATGACACGACTCAAGCTTGCTGCGTTGCTCACCCGCCAGTCGCCGCAGAGGAGCTGCGCTGTGCCGCCCCTGACCCCGCCCGCACCCTGTGCCGTGAGCCGCGCCGGCCGCCGCGCCCTCGCGGTTGAGGTGCCTTGCCAGTTGCGAACTTGCGACCGCGCGCCGCGCAGGCCGCCGCTGACGAGCCACGCCACCCATATCGCCGCGCAGCCAGCTCGTGTGCATCAATCGTGAGAAGCCCCCACTAACGGCTCGCTATGCCCATACACGAGAGTATTGAAAGACCCATACACAAATTAAACAACTTAAGTTAGAGGCCCATCTCATCGCTATCTTATGGCGAGCTTTTCCGTATCTAAGATTTTATTCAGATACAACACAAGATTAGTGTTACTCTTCTTCTTTTTTACGAATTACATAGGTACAGACGCAGACGCTCACAATATATACGCACACTCACCCCTATGAACACATGTACGCAAACCCTACCCCTATGAGCACCTCCGAAAAACTATGCCGGCACATCTCGAGATTGACGAAGTCACCACAGGTGTTACTCTTTAAAAAACAAGATTAGTATTACTTGATTTATTTACTATGAAACACTTTATAATATATATTTTATGCTTATTTTCAATTTCTAAGAATTCCTCCTATAAATAGATTGTTGCTGTTTCCAGATGACAGTACTTAGATATATCATCATCTTCAGTGTTGCATAGTGTGTTATGATCATACAATCATTTCAACTTCGTAGCTCCTGTTTATAAAACTAGAAAAACTTTGTGTTCCAGCTTGCGTTTACTTCATTTAATTACAATCTATAGTATTATATCAATACTCATCAAAGTAGTACTACTTTTTCCTATGATTTTACTGCTCTTACAACATATATACGTTACCCATTCTCAGTCCATGTGTCTACAAAAAACTCAGCTGAATTTTCTTCAAGTATTTCGTAGCTTGATGAATGCTGATACGCGCATGTCGTTGAATTGAAACTGCTTTTTCCTTTTTTTTTGCGAAACAGAAACTGCTCTTTTCTAGAGCAATAACAATCTACAGTATATGGGGGCATGGCAGAAGTGTCAAATTCATCAAACTTAGACTAACTATTCATAAATTCAAGCATAATTTACCCTTCATATTTGTTTATAACATTCACATATATATGTAAACTAAGCAAACTTACAGTAACATATAATGTAAACTAAGTAAATAACTTTTATGCACTGAATCTCTATACATACACTACAAAAAATGCTCAAGAGTTGTGGGTCATATGGCCAGGTGCTCAAAGGAGGGCCATTTCACATGCACAACTATTTCCATTAAGAAGACGATCGGGGCTGGGATGCTACTGTCAGTAAAACTAGCTGTCCCACCTTCAGGATCATGAATGTCAGCTGTAGATTGGTTGGCAACTTGGCATATTAATGTCTAATTAATTTGGCAATCAAACTATTGTTGTCAGATATACGATCACATGTCATCCTAATGTTGTACTTATGCACAACAACTTGCACATAGAACATGTACATTATATATATATTAAATCACTCGCTAAAACTTGCAGTTTGGTCTAAAACTAAACTAAACTAGTAAACTGTCATAAAATTAGCAATCATATCATTACTATTAACACCTAAAATTCTAAGACAAAGAACACAGAATGAGAGACCACGTCATTCATTCCAAGTTCTCAACTATACTATACACACTATATGCACGAATCGACAAAACATATCAATCAAGAACGCACCTGTGGTGGAACCTCCTCGCCTCCGACTGCGCCATGCGTTTGCGCTTGTCCTGCGCGTCCTCGTGCCTCTGCCGCCGCCTGATCTCCTCCATGACGCCCGTGCGGGACACCTGCCAGTTGAACCGCCGCAGGAGATCCTCCCGGTCCACATCCTCGTCGCCCGGGTTCACCTTAGCGTTGTGGTACATCGGGTCGGTAACGACGAATGGACGCGACAAGGAGGCGGACACGGCCGCAGAGGTGGTGGTAGCGGCGACAGCCATGGAGGTGGACTGGTGGCTCCAGCCAGCAAAGACGTGTCGGAATAGAGTACTCTGCATGATATAAGGATGGCTCTATGACCTTGTATTATCACCTGAGGGCTCAACTGAATCGCGAGCCACATGAACTTTTACAAGTTCAGAGAGGGAGTCAGTCCACACATGTCCATGACCCGGGTCCCAACACATTTGAACAAATAAAATGCTCATGCAAGAGCTTACTTGAGTTCGTTTCTAGTTGGATGCATGAGATGGCGTGATCATTAGCCAATTCCAAGGCTTTCATGCAAGTCGGCGCCTCCGTCATCAGAGCATCGTGCATTTGTCCCGCGTTCCTAGCCCCTGCAAGCACCGGGCACCCATTGTGATCTCTAATCATAAATCCCGAGGCTCCTTGTCTTGTCTTCTTCACGTACTCTGCAGACATGATGACAAAATGAAAGCCACCCCAACTTGTTTGTAGAAGGCCCTGGTTGGTGGGCCTGATGGTCTTGATGTTTCTTCATTGGGCTATATATATACACTTTCTCTTTCTTTAGCCCACAGATCAGCCCAGTGCAGTAGAAATTTGCAGTTCAGATAGTGTTCCACGACACTTCTCACCTCGCAAGCCATGCAATAATAATGCGGTAATGATACAGTGCGTACGTCCGGACGGGACGGACGGACTCGACGCGCGCGACCGACTTCACCCGACCAAGCCCGCTCCCTCCCCATCCTTATCCGCTCGTCCGGCCTCACTATCCTTCTCCTCGTTCACTCCGCCCCCCTCACGGTCGCGCGCCCGCTCTTCTGCTCGGCTCCATGGCACCAAAGTCGGCCGCAACGCTGGCGGGGAGGAGCACTCGCCAGCAAGCCACGCCTGCTCCCTCTTCCTCCTCCCTCCACTACCTCCCCCTTTCCTTCCTCCTTTGCTTCCGCGTCCTCCATGCGACCTAGAGAGGGCGGTGCGTGGTGGATCCATGGGAGGAGGCACAAATCTAGCGGCGTGGTAGTCTCCTCCACCCTGGAGCGTCCTCCTCCACCTTGATGGCAGCACGGGGGCCTCCCACCGTGTCGGATCCATGGAGCATCGGGGCTCCCCGTGGTGTATCCATGTGCTCCGACGAGGTAGGTGGGGAAGGATCCCCACGCGCTCCTTCCTCTGGATCTGAGGTGCCCCTCCTCTTCCTCCCTCCCCTCCTCCTCCTCCTCGCCACCCTCTGGATCTATGGTTTTGATGGTGGCTACGGTTTTTGTGGCGAAGCAGATCTAAGCTGCATGCAACAGATGATGTGAAAACACGATTCTGTGATGTTGCAGTAGCTTCTTCTCGGTTTTGTGGTGAGGCAGATGCAAGCTATATTCAACAGATGATGTGAAGCAACCATTTCTCTGATGTTGCAGTAGCTTCTTCTCCTTTGTTGCAGCAACTTCTCTCTCATTGTTGCAGTAGCTTTTTCTCCTTGTTGCAATAGCTTCTTCTCCTTTTTGGCGAGTCAGATCTAAGCTACATGGAAACAGATGATGTGAAGCACGTTTCTCTGATGTTGCAGTAGCGTCATCTCCTTTGTTGCATTAGCTTTTTCTTCTTGTTGCAGCAACTTCTTTTCTCCTTGTTGCAGTAGCTTCTTCTCTTTTGTTGCATTAGCTTTCTTCTTGTTGTTGCAGCAGCTTCTTTCTCCTTGTTGCAGTAGCTTCTTCTCCTTTTGTTTCAGTAGCTTCTTCTCTTTTGTTGCAGTAGCTTCTTATCCTTTGGTGCAGCAGCAGCTTCTCTTTGTTGCAACAACTTTTTTTTGTTCGTTTCACCAGTTTTTGTTTGTGTTTCATTAGTTGTTTTTCTGATGTTTCAATAGCTTTTTGCGTATGTTTTCAACAGCTTTTTTTCGTTTGTTTCATTAAGGTCCCTTCGTTGTTGCAATAGCTTTCCCCCCTTGTTTACAGTTGTGGGGGGTTGGGGGGGATTTATGGTGGTGAGCTGGTGGGGGGCGGAGGTGCTAGGGTCGGCGAGGTTGGGGGCGAGCTAGATCCGTGCGCGCGAGGGAGAGGGGGGGCTTGGTGGTAAGCTGGCGGTGGGGCTCCGCGCGGGGGGCGGGCCGAGGGGATTCGCCAGTGCGGGAGCGGGGCGGGGTTCGCCTTTTCCTTTTTTTCGTGGCGCAGGGGCGTACGGGGCGGGACGGACAGGGGCGCTCGGGTGGTTTTTGCAGCGTCCGGACGCAGCCTTCAAGCCGGGCGTCCGGGCACTAGCAACGCCGATAATAATGCTCTTCGGTCCGTATCTAGTATTTTATTTTTATGTATTTACTTCACACAAAAGGCTATCACAGTATGCAGAGACATTATTTATGTATATATGTATGTGTTACATTCATGGTAACGTGGCTGTGATTGACTCATTATAAATAGAATGCTTTTATATATTAGCCATGGACATGGAAATATAAGATGGTAGTCATCAATGGACATTGGCATAAACTTGACCAGGATTAAACTTATAGCATCTACTAGATGTAGTCATTTATATATCTATATCGAAATTAATGCGAACTATTTTGTAATTTTGGAGGATTATTAATCATAAGTCTAGGAGTTATTAATTATTGCTAATATATAGAATATCTTCACCATCTATCTATAGAACATTGTGCAGGATGTGTATGTTTGTAGGACACGCATACCTACACACAGAAGCACCACCATATACACACCGTGATTGCTGTGATGGAGGGAAGAATGGCTACTGTGGTTGTGACGCTTATCCTGGGATGTTTCGTGGCTCTCTCACAATGTGACTGCACATCATAAAATATGTTGAACTATACCAATTTTCTGGAATTTTGAAAGAGTATATATATAAAGAGACCCTTGTGCTAGCTCTTCTAAATATTTATACCCCTCTCTCCATGCTTGACGCGTTATTCATCTTATATAATTATAACAATTATAACTACTGTGCAGCTCAACACGCAAATCCAGTCGAACCTCAGTGCTATTGCCAACGATACCTCTGCTATAACGATAAGTGCTTCTGCTGTCAAGGCCTTGTCGCCTCGGAGAAATTGCTATGCTACAAGACGGAAGATGAATGTTACAGAAATTGCACATGCCGAGGCCGAGCACTAGAAAGCGCGCCGGCACAGGCACCGGCACCGGCACCAATTAAATAAGTCATTTTAGATAATGGAAAGTATGATCGAGATTTCATCCTCCAAAAAAAGGAGGAAGCAAATGAAAAGTTGTTACATTTCAACATCGGAGAGGACAATTAATAATTAGCATTATGGATGAATGTGATCAGCAAATGCCCATTTGTCTAGTGATAATAAATATGAGATTGCCAACAAGTTCTTATCTTAATGTCCATTTGCATCTGGATGATTTACGGAATCATGACATGTATGTATAAGCACATATTGAGACATCTCGGAATGCTAAAAAATCACATTATCTTCTGGATGTGCTCACAAGAGGAGGTTAACAGCAGAGGTCACCATAACAGTATCCAGTGGAAAATTAGTCAACAAGACATGGTTACATATTTTCATTGGAATATAACTTTCTAGCGGACACAGAGCCCTCGTCCCCCGCGTCGTCCCTCTCGGGGTGGCACGGGCGGAACCACCGCCCCGCGCATGCAGCCACCGCCTCCCCCGGGCTTCCTCTACCTCGCTGCTGCCAGAGCATGCCGCCTGAAGCTCGTGCGGGCGCAAGGAATGCAGCGGCGGGGCTTATTCCCAAGCTCTGGTCTGCTGCGGCTGCTCGAGCGTCGCAATCAAGGCTCGTCCACGGCAGCAGCCTTGGTGCGATTTCGGCGTCCCAGTGGCCGGATCTGGCACACCCGGGGGTGGATCTGCGTAGAGCTCCGGCGGAGGTCGTGCAGCAGCAGTAGGTCGCATGTAGAGAGGCGGCAGGTCAGCGTGGTGGCAGCCTTCTCCGCTGCTACCAGCAGCGTGCTGGTGGCCATGGTGGCGGCAGCGGCGGTGGTCCGGGACGCCGTATCCGGTGCCCCTAGGGCTGGAGGCGCCGTGTGGTAGCGGCGGCGGCCCAGGACGGGACAAGTCTCTGTGCTGCGCTCCTACGGTGGAGGGCAATAGCGGTTGGACTCATGACGCCGCGTGCTGCAGAGGGGCGGCAGGAGGGTCAGCGGTGCGGAGGGCCCATGGTGGCGGGCACCCATTGTGATCTCTAATCATAAATCCCGAGGCTCCTTGTCTTGTCTCCTTCACGTACTCTGCAGACATGATGACATAATGAAACCCACCCCAACTTGTTTGTAGAAGGCCCTGTTTGTGGGCCTAATGGTCTCGATGTTTCTTCATTGGGCTATATATACACTTTCTCTTTCTTTAGCTCACAGATCAGCCCAGTGCAGCAGAAATCTGCAGTTCAGATAGTATTCCACGCCACTTCTCACCTCGCAAGCCATGCAATAATAATGCTCTTCAGTCCACATCTAGTATTTTATTTTTGTGTATTTACTTCAAGTTTATTTACATAAAAGGTTATCTATGTATGCAGAGACATTATTTATGTATATATAAATATGTTACTTGGTAATGTGGTTGTGATTGACTCATTATATATAGAATGCTATTATATATTAGCCATGGACATGGAAATATAAGATGGTAGTCATCAATGGACATTGGCATAAACTTAATCAGGACTAAACTCATAGCATCTACTAGATGTAATAATTTATATTTCACTAGAGATATCTACATCGAAATTAATGCGAACTATTTTGTAATTTTGGAGGATTATTAATCACAAGCCTAGGAGTTATTAATTATTGCTAATATATAGAATATCCTCACCATCTATATATAGAACATTGTGCTGGATATGTATGTTTGTAGGACACGCATACCTACACACATAAGCTCCACCATATACATATACACCGTGATTGCTGTGATGGAGGGAAGAATGGCTACTGTACTTGTGGTGCTTATCCTGGGATGTTTCCTGGTTCTCTCACAATGTAAGTGTACATCATAAAATCTGTTGAACTATACAAATTTTCTGGAATTTTGAAAGATGTTTTCTAGTATATATATAAAGAGACCCTTGTGCTAGCTCTTCTAAATATTTATACCCCTCTCTACGCTTGACGCGTTATTCATCTTATAACAATTAACTACTGTGCAGCTCAACACGCAAATCCAGTCGAGCCTTCTTGCTATTGCCAACGATACATCTGCTATAACGATAAGTGCTTCTGCTGTCAAAGCCTTGACGTCCCGGGCCCTGGAAGGCTATGCTACAAGACGGAAGATGAATGTAACAAAAATTGCTCATGCCAAGCACCATAAAGTGCGCCGGCACCGGCAATAACTAATAAGTCCTTTTAGATAATGGAAAGTATGATCAACTTCATCCTCCAAAAAAAGGCGGAAGCAGGCGAAAAGTTGTTACATTTTAACATCAGAGAGGACAATTAATAATTAGCATTATGGATGAATGTGACCAGTAAATGTCCATTTGTCTAGTGATAATAAATATGAGATTGCCAACATGTTCTTAGCTTAATGTCCATTTGCATCTCACTACTGGAAACTTGAAATCCCTGATGGTTGAATTTTTTGACAGTTATTGCATAAACTGTCAGGGTAAATAGAATTACCTTGACGGTTTCAGGAAAACACATAGGAAAATTGATATTATCTTGACGGTTTTTGGAAAACACACAGGGAAATTAAATAACCGTCATAAAAATTCCTAATTAACCTGTGAGTGCACATAACCATCTGTGAAATTCCTAATTCCCTGACGGTTTTGTCTTTTTTGACGGTTATTGCATAAACCGTCAGGTTAAATAGAATTACCTTGATGGTTTCTGGGAGAACACACAGGAAAATACTAGAAACTCAAGAACATGAACAAAATGTTTTCTCTTTTTAATCTATGGTAAAATTTTGTAACCGGTCTTTTTCCCTCGTGCTAACTCCAAATGATATGTTTCTTTTTCCTAGTTTTGTCTAAAATCATAATCTACCGATTAACAACATTTGTTTGGACACCAATTATTATTTCTTGGTTCTTTTGAATATGTTTGTTTTCCAATCATGTCTATAGAGAAAGCACCTTGTGTGGTAACCGATAGACAAGCTGGAGCGTCAATACCAGGCCAGCAGAGATGATGTTTCAAACATTTTGTGCCCTCCTGCTTATCTACCTGCTACTCGAGCCAAGGGAGATGTGGGGTTGCAGCGACAATGGTGAGGCTGCCGCTGGTGCTTCGTCCAGTATTGCTGCTGGTAGTAAATGTTTAGCTAGGTGGTTGCATTATGTTGATGCCAGTTATTTAGAGAAGTTATTTTGGGTAGACGGGTGCCAAAAGTTTTGACATATTATGTATTTCGATATGTTGATGATGCAAGACATCTTTATATGTATTGGATTGCATTCATGTTATATATATAATTGTGTATTGATTTAATGTTGGACTGCTGATATAGATTTTGTGCAAATGATGTTAAATGTACTGTTTTTTGAATTGTATAGAAAATGTTGTTTATCATTTTCCTGTGGGTAGTAATTTCCTTGGTAGTTGAGCACTGACAGGAAAATAATTTTCTTGACTATTAAAAGTTGACAAGGAAAATAGTGCACCGACAGGGAAAATATATTTTCTTTGATGGTTACTCAACCAACTAGATAATTCTCCTTTTATTCTGTCGGTTCCTCACCATCAGGAGAAAATTTTTCCTTTCGGTGACGTATGATTTTTTTTGTCGGTTCCCACCGACAGAACTAATATCATTTTCTTGACGGTTCCTAATTTGATTGTCGATACATTACTGATAGGAAGATAAAAATTAAATTCCCTGACGGTGTACCATCAGACATTTGTTTATTTTCTTGTCGTGCTAGCCTCGACGGTTATTCCTTGGTGGTGCACCATCAGGGAAATTGATTTTTAATTTTCCTAACGGTATTTTCATTTTTCCCTGACGGTAAGTGCACCGTCAGGGAATTTCACATTTCCAGTAGTGTCTGGATGATTTATAGAATCATGATATGTATGTATAAGCACATATTGAGACATCTCGGAATGTTAAAAAATCACATTATCTTCTGTATGCGCACAAAAGGAGGTTAACAGCAGAGGTCACCATAATAGTATCCAGTGGGATATTAATCAACAAAACATGGTTACATATTTTCATCGAAATATAACTTTCTAGCAGACGAGGACATTGCAGCATCTCGCTGAATGAATAAAAGATCTGTAAATCCTCCTTGGATGTAAGGTGCAGATATGGCAAAAGATTGCTCCATCATAGGATTTGTAATGTCTGGCATTGTGGCAGAAGCATATCCCTCTAGCGGGCAAGACATGGTTGAAGCATTTGTAAAGTTTGACATAGCACTAGTTCCACCACTATACCAGCATCAAGCTCCTGTGTCATAGATACAAAATTGTTCATAAAATTTCTTGTAAGTAAATAAAATAGGAAAAAGGAATAATGAGTCAAAATGATGACTTACGATTAATTGGTTCGGATCAGCACTTTCATCTCTGTTTTCTATAGCATTATTTGGACTAGCATCAATTTGATGACTTACGCCGTTGGGACTTCAGCTTGTGCAACTTATTTAGGCTAGCAATATAATGATTGTGATCAAGTATGACCTTCTACACTTTCCAAATTCACTCTTCGCTAACACTGACCAAACACAAGCATCACAACTTATCCTTGTAATGTCTTTCTGTGATGACTTGTTTTGTCGATATCCTTCATTACTGTAAACTATATATTTCTGATATATAGTTTTGTCTTCTTGGAACTTTGAATGACTCTTTCTAATACTGAACCCAACCTTACTAGCATAGGAATCAACCAAATCTTGTCCAATTTTATCAACCACCTATTGTACAATGCCATGTAAATTAAAGTTACGTAACACTGAATTCATAATGCGATTTTTTTTTCATGCCTATCAAATAAACTCACATCCCATACCTCAGCTGCTTGTTGGGCCACAGGTTTCGGTGACTCCAGAGCAGATGTAGTTGCAGGCAATGTGGACGGCAACATGGGTATTGGTAATTTCATTGATTTCCCTCAAAAAAAAATCTTCACACGTTCTGACAACTTTACCATTGAAATTTTTTTTTGGCACAAAGCCATATATAGTACATGCATACAGATTTATACGTACCTGCAGCGTGTCTGAGGAATTCACTTCGGATTTAGGGTCGTCACCGTTTGGAGCATCAACAATAGCATCACCATTGAGGGCAGAGTTAACTTAGCTCCATGGTGCCTGCTAGCTAGTGCAATTGATGGCTGCACAGTTGGAAATTAAACCTAGCTACCTGCAGGCTGCCGGGTGATGATGCTTCTCTCCTCTTCGTAACAGACACTTCCGAGTCGTTGATGTGTGACAGCGGCGGCCGTGATCCCCTACTTGCTGTGTGATGGCGGCGTTCGTGATCCCAATCTCTCCCGTCGAAAAGAGCCTTCATGAGGCCCGGCTTGCGTGAGCGCTTGAGCCGAGTGCGCACATGCTCAGTCGCGACGAGCCGAGCCAGTTAGCTAGATAGGGATGCCGGGAGGCCAAGCCAGCCAGTTGAATACTCGTCCACGCGTCATCTTCTAGTTGGACATCAGCACAGCTATGGGTGAGGACCATCCGCATCCAATTTTTTTCCGCAAAATAATGCTCTTCGGTCCACATCTAGTTTTTTTGTGTATATACGGAGTAATTCAAGTTTATTTACACAAAGGTTATTGCAGTATGCAGAGACATTATTTATGTATATAAATTTGTTACTAAGTAATGTGGCTGTCATTAAATCGTTATCGATAGAATGCCATTATTAGCCATGGAATTGGAAATAAAATATGGTAGTTATCAATGGACATCAGCGGAAAATTGATCAGGACTAAACTCATAGCATCTACTAGATGTAGTCATTTATATCCCACTAGAGATATCTGCATCGAAATTAATGTGAACTATTTTGTAATTTTGTATGATTATTAATCACAAGCCTAGGAGTTATTAGTTATTGCTAATATGTAAAATATCTTCGCCATCTTCTATATATAGAACATTGTGATTGCTGTAGGACACGCATACCTACACGCAGAAACTCCACCATATATACACCGTGATTGCTGTGATGGAGGGAAGAATGGCTACTGTGGTTGTGATGCTTATGCTGGGATGTTTCGTGGTTCTCTCACAATGTAAGTGCACATCATAAAATCTGTTGAACTATTCAAATTTTCTGGACTTTTGAAAGATATTTTCTACTAGTACATATATAAAGAGACCCTGCTCTTCTAAAAATTTACTACCCCTATATATGCTTGATGCGTTATTCATCATCTTATAACAATTACTAACTACTGTGCAGCCCAGCACACAATAAATCCAGTTGAGAGCGATAGGATCAAACCTTGCGATTGCCAAAGAAGACCCCTGTGTAGAGACAATATGTGCTTCTGCTGTCGAGAAGATCAGTGCTACGACACAGTAGATGAATGCCATAGCCATTGCTGCCGAGCACCAGAAAGCGCGCCGGCACCGGCACCGGCAATAATTAATAAGTCCTTTTAGATAATGGAAAGTATGATTGCACTTCATCCTCCAAAAAAATGAGGAAGCAGACAAAGCTGTTAAATTTTAACATCAGTGACAACAAATAATAATTAGCATTATGGATGAATGTGATCATTTGCCTAATTGCCTAGTGATAATAAATATGATATTGCCAACATGTTCTTAGCTTGATGGGTCAATTTATACTTTTTCTTTATATGTACTGTCGGTTTCTTTGGAAGGCGGAATAGTCAAATTAGTCCATCTTTCGTCTCAGGCTCAATTTAGTACCTCAACTTTCAAATTGGCCAAAGCAATTTCCTATTTTTTGTCCAAACTCGTCCTCGTGCTGAAGTGGCACTCCACGGTGGCAGCCCTAGTGAGAAAATGTGCTGGTATCGGCTTTGATAAATAGGCAAGTGTTGGCATTTGGCGCTGCTAGTGTAGGTAGAATTACTGCATACTTTCACAATCAAGTTCATTGCTTTTTGGTTTGAACAACATTATGCTAGGACACACATTTCATATGAAACGAGGATTGAGAACAGAGGATGTAGCGATAAAAGAAAGAATATACTCCCTCCGTCCTGAAAATAAGTATCGTTCTCGCTTTGCGAGGAGTCAAGCGCTTTTAATTTTAACCAAATATATACAAGAAAATATTAATATTTATAGTACGTAGATAATTAGTATCATTAGATAGATCGTTGAATCTATTTTGATAATAGACTTATTTGGAGATACAAATGTTACTAATATTTTCTACAAATCTAATCAAACTTAAGAAAGTTTGACCGGCACAAATACCATAGCGATGTTTATTTTGGAACGAAGGGAGTATGCTATTGATCCAATAAAAATTTGAATAACTTCTTTAATTTCCCTTTCATGGCTAGCTAGAACCAATGCAATTTCATGTGAGGTTACTTTTAATGCATTGCATGGCTGCTAGGCTAGCCAAAGCTATGGTCATCACTAGGCTTCGCTGACTGGAGCGCCACTTCAGTATAAGGACGAAACTGAACCAAAATCGAAAGTTGAGGGAATAGTTTGGCCATTTTGAGAGTCGAAGGACTAAACTGAACATGAAACGAAAGATGATGTATCAATTTGGCTATTCCACCTATTTGGAACTACTAGGCTCCACCAAATTCAGCTCCCTGGAGTAATTAAGGATTCCAAAGACACTAAATCCATGTAGTAGAAACTTATTTTCCACAAATCTAGTGGCCAAATTCGTGTATTTGGTAGTGCCAAAGACCTCCTCGAGGAGTGTTTTTTTAAATGAAGGTTTCCCCGCTTTATTATTCATAAAGCAAAACGGTTCACAGCATAGTTTGTGGCATTTAGCTAATAGATTCAGGCCTTATGGCCGATACAGAACAAGACGCAGGGCCAACACAAACATGTTCAGAAACAACAGCTTCATGCTGACCCAAATGAGCATTTGTATCTAAATGCAGAGCAGCGGATAGTGTGCCAACTCTGATCAAGTACTCGTCTCCACCGTCTTCCACATGATTTGAGGTGGTAAGCTTGCGTGGATCTCCAAACGACTTGCAAAACTTTCCACTTGACAGCCCAGCTCCTGCTTGAATAGATCTCATTCCGCAGTTTCCACAGCGACCACAAGACCGCCGCAGAAATCACACTTGTCAGTCCATGTCTCTTGTTAGCAAGCCAGAACCGAGCTACTGATTCAAAATCACAGCCTAAGCTAAAACCAAACAAATCTGAAACTATCATCCAAGTGTTCTTAGCAATGCAACAATCAAAGAAAAGATGTACTATGGATTCCAGCTCCGCACAAAAAATGCAGGTCAGGTCACTAACATCACGTTTGGGGGGGGACCTTGCTTGCTTGCGCCTGATTGTCCGGCCAGACCTGCTGCAGCTACTGTTGGGGTGGAAACCTTGCTTGTGCCTAATTGTTCAGGCGTTGAGGACGCGGCGGGGGAGGGGGGCAACGCGGCTCCGGTTGCCAGATCCAGCACCCACCTTCCTCCATCGATTTCTTCAAGACTTCAGCATAGGTCTCCTTCCCTTCCCCTTTCTTCCAGATGTCACCTGCGAAGCTGATTTGCACCGGTTGCTTGTCAATTCTATCAAATCTGCTCACAGGAAAGCTATCGGCCAGAGTAAACTCTCTCCGCTCAACCAGATCTCTCCTCACCCAGAACTGGCCGGATTTGGAGGTGTTTGTGGCGGCGGTAGATGGAACCCTAGGCTTGCACGGATGCGGCGGCGAATCGATGGCCCATAGCTGGCCAAAAAACTAGATAACAACTTCGTCGTCGCCGTACGCTTTGTCCTTAGTGCGAGGCCTATCCTTAGCGGCCGATCTCGCCCTTCGGTCTCCGGTGGGTGGGGGCGCGCACCTGTGGCAGCCTGACGCGCGGACCCAACCTCAGGATGGGGCCTCGTGTCCAGCCAGGGTGGGTGCGGCCATGGGGGCGGGTTGTTGGTATAAATTAAATGCATACAAGAAAATAAAGTATCCGCAAGCGCACAGATAAAACTACCATTGTAGCACTTCGCCAAGATTATTCCGATTTTAATATCAAACCCAAAGGAATAGTAGGTGAGGATAACTAAGTCTATAAACTTAACTCAACTTCACAACCAAGGTCAGAAAATAGGTAGTATAAAGGAGACTACTAAGGACTGTCTAGTTCCAATGTCGATAAACTTTGTCTTCTATAATTCTATCATGGGCGATGTCTCATAAAGAACAAAATCAGAGTTTCTTCCCTACAAGCACCATTTAGCCTACCAAGTCCTATTAACGAGAGGTGGACTACGTCGGACTCAACGAAGCTATAAAACTCACCTTCGCGATCTACCACCGATCCGAAAAATATAGGGCATTCACAAGTAACCCTAGTCTTAGCACCACGCTTACACTACGAATACTACTTCAATCAAGGAGCTATCAAAATTAAAGCACTCAAAAGAGAGTTGCAAACTTGAAGAACAATATAAACAAATTACTTACTTGAATTAGAAGTCGATTACTAGAGAATCTCAGAAGCAAGCTCCAGAAGAACTTGATCCCATTGAGTACAAGCCGTAGAGAAGCATCGACAGGCCGAAACTCCTCCAAAACTCTCCTCTCTCACTCTATATCTCTAACTCTGCTACAAGACTAAATCCTATGAAGGATTAATCTTCTCTTGATTGCTGGCCTAGATCCTAGTGGGGATAGAAATTAGGGTTTCTTGTTGTTCAGCTCTCAGGATCTGACTTGGCTTTAGGGAGAGGGTGCAGCCCTATATTTATAGCTCTGGGGGTTAAATACGAGTCCTCGGATCAAACCGACTTAAGGTACGATAGAGAGGCTGCTGGATGCTGCGTCCATCTCTCTCCGTCGACTAATTCATAGAGGACAGCTAGCCCATAGCAATTCAGTGCGCGCCCAGATGCTGCTTTATTCGGTGCACTCTAAATGACGCTGCACGTGTGCCACGTGACGCAGTGATGCCGCCGGACCCTCCTGTCTGTCCTTGGTTGCTGGAAGCCTGAAACCTGGAAAGATGGCCAGGCCATCTGGCTGCCTCTCGGCACTGCAGCGCCGGGTCAAGTCAAGACGTCGCTCAACCAAGAACCTTGCTGACAGAGAGAGAATGAGGGGCGATGCTGCTGGCCAGGTGGCCATTTAGTGCGCACCGAATAAAACATCTTTAGATAATGACTACTCGACCCGTCCTAAATTATAAGATATTTTAATTCTTTTATATAAATTTTCTTTTATTATTATATATCTAGATATAGTATGTATCTAAGTGTATAAAAAAACTATACTAGTATATATCTAGAAAAGCAAAAAATTTATAATTTAAAATTGATGGAGTAAATATTTACCGCAGATTTTTACTTACTCCTGCCACATTTTTCTAGTAACAAAATTCACATGTGGGCGCAAAAATTTGAGTTTATAACACGTGGGCCAAATGACTAAGAAGTTAGACTGGCTAAGCTGCGGCAGTAAAGAAGCATTGGGTAAGAAAATTGTTGTTGCCTAAGCTTTAGTTCTGGTAACTTTAGGCTGCAATCCAAAAATGTCTAGAGTAAAAGGAGCTTTAGGACAGCTCCCAATAATCGACTTTTAAGCTAGTTCTAAACATTTTTTTTCATATTATAATAGAATAGAGAGAAAAGATAGCTCTTAATTAAGAGCTAAGCTTTTATATATTTTAAGGTTACGAGAGAGTGTCATGTGGGACATCCATATTAGAAAAACTATGCGCTAATTTTTTTAAAAAAACATATCGGGGGAGAACTTCCCCACCAAATTTCAATTAACCATCCAGCTGACTGGAGGAAGTAGCAGAATTACAAGCAAGGAGATAGGCATGCCAGTCATTGAGACTATTTACATCTGATCGCACTTTAGTCGTTTTCGCCAAGTTATAAAGTCGTCACAGACTCTAGATATGATTACACGGCTATGGGCGGCTTCGCTCTAGATAATTTCGCCGTTCCTGGCGTCCCACAATCGCCAGAGGATAGTGAGCGGAATGAAAGGCCATAATTTGGTACTTAGGCCTAATGGGATGCTTGCAGTCCAGGTGTCTTCATCCGAGAGGGAACTGACATTGAAAAGACCGAGTCTCCTCTAAACCTCAGAGCTAATGGGGCAACAGAAGAATGTGTGATGCCTGTCCTCTAGCGCGTTGGCGCACCGCTAGCAATCCCCATCTTCAAGAACATGTTTAGCATGGAGGTTGGCCCTTGTGCTGAGTATGTCTTCGAAGAACAACCAAGCAAAGACCTTGACTTTGTTGGGCACACGGGTGAAAACTCTATGTTTGATGTTGGTAATTAGTGACAATACCTAAGTGCTAATCATATGCATAAGAATATGTGTAGCAATGATGATTAGCACAAGACATGGTGAAGCATGGTGATCAAGTGATATGATGATGAAGTGCTTACCATGATGATGGAGTTGGATGAAGGTGCAAAGCCAAATCATGGATGCTCAAGGCAAAGGTATCATGTAGAAATTTTCATTTTGCATCCAAGAGACCATAGAGGGTGTGGATGACTTAGGATACGCAGCCGTACTATGAAGAGGGGAAATGACGTATCAATTCTAGTCCTACATGTGTCTCTAGGTGACATTTCATTGAGCATATGCATTTGGATAGAGCGCATCATCTTCGCCCTATGTGCTTAACATGAAAATAAGCTAAAACATGTGCTAAAGTGATTCACATACTTAGACTAGCTCATATGAGAATAGGACAAACAAGAATCGAAAACAAAACTTGAAAATCAGCTTGTCACGAGCGACAGACGCCGGCTTCGTGAGCAATAGACGCTGACGTCAGCGTCTGGTGTGCTCTCCGCTGAGGCTCGCGCAGATGAGGAGGCATCGGACGTGGCGGTGTTGAAGCGACAGACGTTGGACGTCAGCGTCTGTTGCAAGCTATGTCAGCAGCTCTGTAGCCTCAGCGACGACAGATGCTGGGTGCGTCTGGTGCACCACCGACGGACACGTCTGATGGGTGCTCGATGGTTCGTGACCCTTACTGGACTGCGTTTGCTGCTGCATCAGACGCACGAGGAGGAGGCGTCAGACGCGTCTGTTGGTAGCGAAATCGACCGTTGAAGATTTCAAGCACAGGGACACGTGGCGCCATCCTGACCATCGGACGCTGATACTGCGTCTGTTGCTTGCGCGACAGATGCATCTGTTGACCCCATTTTTATGAATAACGGCTCTTTTCGAAGGGGTACAAGGGTAAATCTTTTGTTCGTGGCTCAATTGTGTGATTTAGACTTCAAGTGCATATTTGGCGTTGATGATATGGAGACAGTGAGTGTTGATGGCTCAAACTTGCTCTCCAAAGGATTTATTGACATCTCAAAAAAAACAAGAACCACGCTTTTTGAACGGAGAGTGTACAGACTGACAGCCTTCTGCCATGTTCGCACCCATGCGGTAGCGGATGCATCACCGGAACCTTGCACTCATACGTCACTCAATACTTGTTGTGTCGCTCTACATGGATGGATCTCGTTCATGCATGAAGAGAGGAAGAGAAATGTTTAGGATTACAACCTAGCTCAATGGTACACATGGCTCTCAGCAGTTCAGCACAGCCACAGGCCACACAGCTACCACTTTGTTGGATCACGCCGCGGCGGTGCTCACCGCCTCCATGAACTCGTCGTCGGCAACGAGCCTGGCGAGCGCCTTGGGCGCCAGGCACACCTCCAGCGCCATGCTTCCCCCGCCTTCGCGCCCCTCGTACACGGTCACCTTGCCATCCATCTTGTTCCCTGCGCCGCTGCGGACGGCCACCGGCCGGCCCCAGCCGAAGTCGTTGCCGTAGACGTCGAACCGCGGCGAGCTCCCGGTGATGACCGTCGCGGGGTCCTCCTCCCTGGTAGGCTGCGCCACGTAGATTAACCTGGGGTCCCGCGCCCACGACGCGAGGTCGTCCCTCACGCTCGCCTCGTCGAACGCCGCCACGGCGCGGTTCAGGAGCCACGCCGCCCACCCCAGCCCCTTGCTCACCACGTCGCCGGCCGTCGACCTGGCGACGGCGCTCGTCACGGCGTTGCCCATGTACTTTTGTGGAATCCCCTTCATCCGTGCCCGGCATCCGACGAGGAGGGTGTACGTGGTCTCCCGGTCCGGCGCGAGCTCCCGGGCCCGACACGACGCTCGCCACAGGTGCGCGAGCAGGGACTGCAGAGACGACACCGCGGCCGTCGCCGTGCCGGCCATCTCGGCGTTCGCCTTCTCCTTTAGCTTCTTCACACTCTCGGCTGAGAAGTGGAAGAAACACTCCCGCACCGGCGGGTACACGGGCCGCCGGACGATGTCCTCCAGCTTTTTTTTTCTAGAACGTGCTTAGCACGTGTTTCATTAAGAAGAAGTTTAGAAGCATTACACGCCCTACATCACATCACAGCGAGATGCCATTAGTGATAGGGTTGAACACAGACAAGAGGCACCGCAGAGCGGTGGAACATACACTGGTTCGATTAACTAATAAACCAATTGTGCGACCAAAGTGTCGGGTCAGCACTACCCACTAGGCGTCCTCCATATCGGGCAGCACAATGGCCATGCGCGCTCCGGCCAACGGGAACAGCTCACGCATGGCGGCCTGCTTGGAGGCCGAAAGCGGCCCGGCAAACGTTTCATGGAACTTTGCCGCAATGGCCGGATCCGGCGTCAGCGACCCGTTCGCCGGCTCGCGTCTCCACTTGTTGATAAGGACGCGCTTCGCCTGCTTCTCTGGGTTGGGGTCGCGGTGGATAGACTTGGCAGCTAACCTGTCACTGCGCCTTGGGACAAGACGTGATACACGACGGCGCGGGGAGGATGCGATTAGCGGTTCCTCCAGTGGCAGCTTCAAGGATGCGATGAAGCTCTGCAAGGAGGCCGCAGGTACTGCAGGTGCCCCGATAGGTGTCGCAGCCGTTGCCGGCTGAGCGCTTGGGGTCGCGACTTGGGCCACCTCATCGGCCACGGTCACAACTGTGGAGTGCGCCGAAGATTCCTCCATATCTTCGGCCACAGGCTGTAGTACATCCTCCAGCCCGGGTCCAGCTGCGGAGGTGGTGTCGTTATCAGCCTCCAACATGCCACAGTCCTCGACGTCTACCCTGGGTTCATCCGGACCCGGAAGTACTGGGCTCTCATGAGCCTCCAGCACTCCCAATGAGGCTGGGGCTGCCGCACCCACCGCCAGCGACCCAGGACGCAGACAAACTTCAAGCAGCATAGGGTCGAAGGTTCGTTGCGGAGCCTCCGAGCGACGGTCCACCACGAGCTCGGGCTCCCAACATGCTACGCCCCTCCAATCATCACCTCCCTGCAGAACGATAATCGGAGAACCCGGCTTTGACACCGCGCCCCACTCACAAGACATGGGGTCCCAAGGGATGTCAGCCAAATGTGAGCTGGTCTCCACCAGGGCGGAAGTGGGGGAGCTGAACGAGGGGCCCCACTCCGGCTCCAACGACTTGCCGGAGACTCCGCCACCAGCACCTGCAGGGAGGGGACTGCTGGAAGGGTCGAAGGAGGCCGAGCGGGCAGACGTCGAGTTGTCCACGATGTGCGGACTGGGCTGCTGTGATGTCCTCCTCCGCGGCACCCCACGGCGACCGCCGAACGAATGCGACAGCGGGGGGCCTCGCTTGCCCTCCCTAGCAGCCGCCGCCAGAGGACAACCCCAGGCCCGGTGACCTTCACGCCGACAGTTAAAGCATCGCGACGGGAAAGTGCACGCCGCCTTGACGTGATCGCATGCCAGGCAGTTGAAGCACAGGCCAACGAGATTCGGAGGGACTGGCCTTGCCGGCCGTGGCGGCACCCGACGGCGCCCTCGACGGCGGCTGTGCACCTGGCGGAAGCCCTCAGCATCAGGCTCCATGGACATCCTCGCGGGGTGGACGATGGTAGAGGCCAGGCGCCTCCCCGGCGCCAGCTCAAGGCCTCGCACAGCGCCCACGGAAGCCTCGTTTGCGCCAGATCGACGGGGGCGGTGACGCCTACCCGTGCAGCTTGCCGAAGGGCAGAGCGATAGGCACCGGGCTGGTCTCGAGGAACCACCTGTCCAGCACCGGCCGCGGCGTGGAAAGCTCACAGCCGTCCCTCGTCCGGCTGATCTCCGACCAGGTGTTGAACAGGTGCCAGAACGTGGTCCCGTCGGCGACGGCGTGGTTGAGCGACATGGCGACGAAGACGCCGTCAGCAAGCTCGGTGACCTGCGCCGCTAGCACGGGGCGGCGGTTGCTGTTGTTGTTGTCGTCGTCGTCAAGGGCCGCGTCCGCGCCAAGCAGCCCGTTCAGCGGGAAGAACGACCACACCACAGCGCTGGGGATGTAATGACCGCCGGGGCTGGGCGCGATAATGTCACTGACGGTGACCTCCGGCGCCTCGGCGTGGACGAACTCGGCGCCCTCGCCGTTGCAGCGGAGCGAGACGACGACGCCCGGACCGCCTGTGGTGGCCTCCTCGACAGCGAGACGGCCGGCCAGCGGGTAGAAGCGGGCCAGGGCACGTGCCAAGGACGAAGCGAGGCTGTCGACGAGTTGTGCCCCTCTTGCTGTCGGTGGCTTGGGCAGGAGGAGTCCCTTCTGGACGTAGTCCACCGTGATCATACGGAGATCCCACGGCGTCAAGTGCATGGTCTCCGGCTCCGACCACGGCGCGCTGTGGTCCGGCGAGGCCGCGGCCGGCTCTGGCCGGACGAGACGCCTGGACACGATCCGAACACCGCCGGTGGAGGTGGAGCCTTCCATTTCCTATCACCAACACTGTTGCTCTTGCACTTGCTTCCTAGGGGAAACACTGAACCATGTTCTGTAGGAGCGAGCACTACAATGCTACCTAGATATGGACAGGAGGAGTGGCATCTCGCATGGGGTCAGCACATTTGTGCTGCTTTTAGATCAGAGAATTAGGGAGAAAAATACTGTATCAGAATTCCTGTAGCATTTCGTTTGTATTTGGTAAAAATTATTTAAATTTTAACTAACTAGGCTTAAAATATTCGTCTCGCAAAGTACAATAAAACTGTGCAATTAGTTTTTGATTTCATCAATATTTAGTACTCTATGCATTTACCGATATTTTGATGTGACATGAAATCTTCTTTTTGCATGGTGAAATTTAGGAGAAAATTGGGGAACCCGCAGTGGTTGCATCGGTTCTCAGGCGAAAGTTGGCGTGAAAGGGTGGAGTCGACTCTCAGGCGAACAGTACCATGGTCCCACGAGCTAGAAAGATTAAAAAATCGGACACCTGACTCCCAGTCTCCCACTGCTGCTTCTGGAATTGCTCCACACCGCACCATGGCTCAGGCTATGATTAGTTCCCAAAATTTTTGAAGATTCTTTGTCAAATTGAATGTTTGGACACATATATGAAGCATTAAATGTAGATAAAAAAAACTAATTACACACTTTGGTAGAAAACTACGAGACAAATCTTTTAAGTCTAATTAGTTTATGATTAGACACTAATTAACAAATATAAACGAAAAATTCTATAGTAGCCAAAGCTAAAAATTTTCACGAACTAAACCCACCCTCAACTGCAGGGGCCAAATTCATTTTTTATTCCTCTAGAATCAACCCAGAAATATAAATTGATTCTTCCTTCTTTCCTCAACGATTCGCTTACTCCAGTCGTTGAGTCAACTTGTCGAAGCTCTCTTGTCAAAAAAAAAAAAAACTTGTCGATGCTCCAGGTCAGGCCACGTGTCTTTGGTAGGGATTCCTGGGTATGTTTAGTTGCAAATTTTTTTACAAAATGAGACTGTAGCAAAATTTGTTGTTATTTAACAATTAGTGTCCAATCATGGTCTAATTAGGCTTAAAAGATTTGTCTCGTCCATTTCGTCTAAACTGTGTAATTAGTTTTATTTTTTATATATATTTAATGCTTCATGTATGTGTTCAAAGATTCAATGTGACGAGGAATCTGAAAAAATTGCAAAATTTTTTAGGAGCTAAACAGGCCCTGGATCAAATACTGTGTATGCACGATTGATGGAATCTGTTTTCCTCTCTCATTTTCTTCTCTCTTACTAACACACATGTAGCTGTAGGAGCCAAAAAAAAAATTTTAGCTTCATCGACTTGTACCTGGGCTGTAAGAGAGAGAGGAGAGAGTTTTGGCTTCCGTAAACAGTTCGCTACAGTGTTTTACAGGTAGAATCCGGAGCCGTTCGGATCCGTGCCAAGGGGCCCTAAATATCTCGCTGTCGCCACTCGCGACACGGCTGACTGTGGTCAGTGGTCGCTGGCTTGTAGCTGCTGGCAGCTCCGCGTTGTTGATCGCATGCCATTCATCTTCGTCCTTGGCGTACGTGCGCCCTTATTTGTGTCTCCTCGTACACCCTGTTTAATCTCAGTTTTCTGATGTACAGCTTGGGCATGCATATGCGGTTTGTGTATGCCGCCAACTGCCAAGCTACGATCACCATGCATGCAGTACCACGAGCAGGGTTCTTGTATATTTGCATCGAGATCTAGGCTGTGGGCTGGGCTGATGAGCTGGCGTTTGGCGTTTGCAAGCAAAGTGCACGCTGCTGCTTTTTTATTAGCTGTTGTGCTTTGGGCGAAGCCATCAATCAATACCCACTATGCCAAAATTGCAAAAAGTAGAAACCTAATTTAGTGATATAGAAACAAAACGCGTCTTCAACGTGTAAGTATAGACACGTCTCTAAAGTTGGCTCCAGAAAAGAAATCTTTTTTGTGGACATATATTGCAGACGCGGATTAATAAAACGCGTCTGTAGCATAAATGTTTACTCACAGACGCGAGAACTAAATCTGCGTCACTAGCGTCAATACCACGAACCTGAAAAAATGGTTAACTCTAGCATACCCCGATCCCTCATGCCTGTCTCATTGTGCATCCTCTCCTGTTCAGGTCTCCGCCCGTCTCTCCTCTCCCTTCCCCTCCACTACAACTCCTCCCCCAAATTCGATGGCGACTCCCTGTGCAAGATCAGCCGGCGCCGCCTCTCTCCACCTAGATCCAACTGGCGGCGCCTCTCTCCCCACCCAGGTCCAGCCGCCGTGCCTCGCTCTTCAAGCGGGCGTGCCTCCCTCCTCCAAATCTGCCATAACTACCACCGCCACAGGGGAGCAGCAGTGACACTAGCAAGCAGAGAACACCATCAAGGTTCATGAGTACTTAATGGGAGCCTTATTTGATAAGCTTTCAAATGGATCTAACCTCACCTCAATATCATGTTGGCAAGGTCTTCAAATCATCACAATAAGTTGTCGTTGTTTTTGCAGGGTACTATGACGTCGTTGTGGGCTTGCTATTCACCTTTGGGACCTTGGCCCAAGTCAGGACATGCCCAAAGGAGATGAAGAACACATCAAAGAAGTCCTTGGAGGTCCTCCCTCTTGCCCACCTCCTTAGGAGGCCAGCAAGAGCGTCCAAGCCAAGTTGGAGGCCAAATCACCAAGTTCGAGTCCATCTCGGACTCCAGGAGCAGCCCACACTAAAACGGATGACCAGGTCACATACGGACTCTGTTTTTGATGTTCTACCTATGGATGGAAAGATATTTTTATAAGCTTATAAGCTAACTAATGCAGCTAGTCCCACATTAAAATTCCTTGAATCAATAGGAATCGTCGAAACAAGTGGACACCCATAATCTATTAGGGTGCTGCGTCGCCATCTTTTGGGCCATTTAGGCCCTATAACGTGTCAGGACTTCTTTGAGACGTGAATAGGTATCCTTGACATCCCCTTAGACTGCATATTCTGTAGACGTAGTCTAAGTTAGAGTTTGAGTTTTGCTTTAGACCAATCTACCTTTGAATAGTCGCCGTTATCGGTTTGTGAGACCCCAAATTCGAGTGCTTTATCATTTATCTGCAATTGTCATTTTACTTGAGTTGCGTTTTATTTTATTCTTGCTTGTGTCTTTGATTCACAACATGGATTAGCCTTCTCAGCGAGGTCAACGGGATTGTAACACGCTTGATAACTAGATGACGTGGTGCTAAGGTTGCAGGGGGTTTGGGTCTTTTGATCTGAAGCCGGATCGGTGTGTCGCTTTGCAACCAAATCGATAGTTATCTTCACCTAACAGAAGATCGAGAATCCCGTCCCCATCAAGTCTTTTCCCTCGACACCTAAACCCATATAACCGATCAATTAGACACTACAAGGGGTATGGAAGCACGACTCATGTTCCAAGAGGCCAGGAGACTGTTGATCTACATCTCGTCAAGTTCTTTATCAAGATAGTACTTCTACTTCATCTACATCAACTCTACTATGTCTACATAGGCATATATGGAATAAGATGAATTTCCGCAGTAAGTTATTGTTGACGTTGAAGATAACCCCAAGCCAACACACCAGCAGGGCCTTGGATGCCCAAAGAGGTTGTAAATCAACTTGCAACACAGCAAGAACGCAATGTAATCGACCAAACCGATCTAGAGACCGATAAGGCTGATGTAGAGCCCGTTCTTGGCTGAAAAAGCTCCCGAACTTCTCCTAGGAAGACTCGTCGGGGAGGAGCATGTGGAGGATCTCCAGGGCCAGCAAGGCCGCCTAGGATGCCGCTGAATCTCGCCGGGAAACTGAACGAATAGCAGAAGGGGTTGAGAGATGAGTAAATGGTTGATAGGAGTTGATAGATTGTTTTTTTGAGGATTGGATAGATGGGAACTCAATCATTAGCCCTGGGCGTTCGGTCTGACTGAACCGATCGGTCTTGGTCTTCGGTCATTTCGAAAGTTCGGTCATCTAAAAACGGAGACCGATCGGTTAGTTTCAAAACTCAGGACCGAGCAAGTTCGGTCTCGGTTAGTTCGGTTCGGTCTCGGTCATGTCCGAACTAACCGAACTTCACAAAACAACTACTAAATATTGTAATTTGTAGCAAATTTTACCAATATTTTTTCTATTTCAAGGCAAAAAATACAATACAAAATATAGATTAAACATAGTGATAAAGAGTGATGGTTGATATAAACCCACTAGAATAAATATTATATCACTAATAATAGTCTAAATTGCATATTATGTCAACAAAAGTCAAATGTTCGGTTAATTCGGTTAGTTCGGTTACCCGAGGGTAATGACCGAACTAAGTTCGGTTAGTTCGGTTACCTCAAACTGAAGACTGAACTTGTGACCGAAATTTTCGGTCTCGGTCACTTCGGTCTCGGTCTCGGTTAGTTCGGTTCGGTCTTCGGTCTTCGGTTAATTATGCCCAGGGCTGTCAATCATCCATGTTCCTCTCATATATAGAGAGAGGGTGGTCTTATCCCAATAGGAAACATCTCCAAGATACGTTCTCCAAGTTTTCCACGTTGAAAATATACCAAAAACCGATTTTAGGAAGTCTCCTACTCAGTTTCCAGGATGAGTTGGCTTAGCCGACAGGGGGAGTCGGCTAAGCCGACTTTTGCGGGTTAGGGCAGCCCCGTGGGCTGTCTTCAGGGCCAGTCGGCTTAGCCGACTTGGGCACTCAGCTAAGCCGACTAGAGTGGGGGAGCCGGCCTAGCCGACTAGCTCGGCTCGCAGGTGGCTCGCCGTCTTCTCCGAGCATTTCGTTCGTTATTTCATCACGCCGCTTGACCTCTAACATATCCAAGATGTTTATAACTTGTTCATGGTGCCAAAAACCACCTTGGGACATTGTTTAGTGTTAATAGTTATGTTAGTGGTCTTGTTTGGGCAAAAATAAGACGATCCGGTTATAACTAAGATTATTTTCAACATGGTTATCAGTTATCACAGCAAATGGCAAATAGCCATTTTGTACATGGCCCTTACAGCCTTACTCAACAATCCACAATATATAGGCAACTTAAGGATATCAAAATCCTAATGTCACCTACACACACCATATAGGATATCAAAATCACATGTATGCGTGCATGCTGATGTTTGTTGACATCGTTTTTAGCACGTGTCAAGATGGTCAGGAAGGGCTAATCAGCAGAGGAAAGATTGCTGTGTAGATTGATAGCCAATGAAAATGAGCTTGCTTATGAGTGGTGGCAGCGTATGGATTCAAATTGAAGTGTTGCCGATAAGGTTAAGGGTATTATTGCCGATGCCGATGAAAGAGGGTTTAAAGCTTGCTGCCGATGAAACAGGGAGTGATGCCGGTGAGAGGAGACTTGAAGACTGCTGCCGATGAAACAGGGAGTGTACCGATGGAAGGAACTTGAAGTCTGCTGCCGATGGAACAGGGATTGTGCCGATGAAAAGGAGGTCGATGAGAATACCATCGTGACTGAGGCGGACTATGGAATAAGATAGGAGTTAATTTCCTTGTATACGTTTATTAGAGTCTGAGTTGTATCAAAGTCATGTGTTTCCATAGATTTGGATTTAGTGTCCTAGTCGTATTTGGTTACGTTTCTGTAGATCAGGATATAAATATAGGGTGAAGGGCAATGTAATAGAAAAAAATCAATACATCAAAAAACAACTTTTATTCTTATTTACATCTACTTTCGGTGACTTCATCAATTTGCATATTTTTTCTTTTTATGAGTTCTCATCGATTCGGCGAGTTGCTTTGCTCTAGTGCAATCTTCGACGATCCTCGAGTTCCGCGTGAGTACCTCTTGGCCGTGACTTCCGGGCGTATCGCTGTTGTCAGGACCAAAGTGCTCGTATCTTCATCCTTGTGTTTGCACGCTTTGGATATCGATTTCGGGTATTAGCCCTTTGTGTTTGCAGATCTACTTTTGCATCAACACATCTTTTGGCACGTCCAGTGGGACAGATCTAGTCAAGATGCTTAATCTTGAGATCGATGCGGGGAACATCATCGCGGTAACAGAAGAAGATCTTAAGGACGATCAGAAGCAGGCTATGGAGAGGGCTATAGAAGAATACAGACAGCTCTGCTTGAAGTCATTCAGCTTGAACAAAAGTGGACAAGTCATCCAGAAGCAAGACTTGTCGTTGCCTCGGCAAGTTACCTTTGATTCTAATCCGGGTAAACTTCAAGAGATGGTTAATTCTGCAGTGAATCATGCTTTAATTAATCACTCCAATATGTTGTCCAATACTGTTCATAATGCTGTGATTCGAACTTTCAAAGAAGGGCAAGCGTCACCTCGTTACATTGGGCCTGCTTATCATCAACCAGAATCAGCATCTACTATTGCTCCATCGGCTCCCCCGGCCGTTGTGGGTACAGAGATTTCTTCTCCTCCAGTATCAGCAGGTTTATCTAACGTACAGTCTACACCGATGCGTCCGGATTCAGCATTATCAGGATGAGTTCAGCTTAATACAGATCTATCAGCATCGGCTTTATCAGGTCCTGTACCACAGAATAATCAGACTCCTGCTAATTGGTGGGGATATGGTATGCCTCCAGAGCCATCTGTTTTTAACCATGGATCACCTCAAGTGTTTGATGCAACGGAAAAAGCTCCTATGCCATCGACCGGTTCACCGATAGCTCAAGTACCTCAATATACTACAGCAACTACTGTGCAACCAGCTTTAGGAGGTTTCCAGGTGTCTTTGGGTCAAACATCTAATTCAAGTCCATCGGTAAATTTGTTACCGATGCAACAGAAGGCTCCTATCGTAAGTCAACCTGGAGTCCAGGTTTTACCTCAAGTTAGTTGTAATTATCCAGCAATGCCAACAAGTTACCAACCATCGGCAAATTTTGTACCGATGAACGCTAATAATTGGCCAGGGCAGTTTACTTCTCAACATACAGTTCAGCCAAATCAGCAAGTTGCAGGTATTCATCAAGGTCATATGCATGCTGGTTTTCATAATCAAGCATCGGCAGCTCAGCCGATGAACCCTTTTCAGCAGGTTAATGGACCACAGATAGTGACAAATATGCCAATTGCTGGAGATCGTGGGCCACAAAGATATGCAGAAGGGTATCAGCAAATACCTCCGGTGGAAATTCAACCATGTCGTCAACAAGAAGTTGATGCTTTTTAGGCCGATAAAATAGCAGAAATTATGAAGGATCAGTTTGGGATCAAGCCTAAAGTTAATACCTATTCTTATCGGACTCCGTATCCTCCGGCATACGATTTAATTCCTCTCCCAAATCGGTACAAGGTGCCAGATTTCACCAAGTTCTCTGGGCAAGATGATACATCAACCATAGAGCATGTTAATCGTTTTATTATTCAGTGTGGAGAGGCAGCTAGTAGAGATGAATTGAGAGTTCGTTTGTTTTCATTATCTCTATCTGGATCAGCATTTACATGGTTTATTTTACTACCGCCTAATTCTATTATTACTTGGGCTGATCTGGAAAAGCAATTTCATAAATATTTCTTTGCTAGAGTTCATGAAAAGAAGCTTACCGATTTGGTAAAAATGAGACAGCGCAATGATGAATCGGTGGAAGGCTTTGTGCAAAGGCTACGAGATGTAAAAAACAAATGTTATAGCCTGGTGTTGGATGATCGGCAGCTTGCCGATTTGGCCTTTCAGGGATTGTTGCCACACCTTAAGGACAGATATGCTTCTCAGGAGTTCGAAAGCCTAAGTCATTTAGTTCAAAGGATTTCTGATCAAGACACTAGGGTTTTTGAACCTAAAAGAAATTAGAACAAGAAAGTTTCATTTGTTGAAGAGGTAGAAGATTCTGATTCAGATGAAGAACCAGTTATCGGTTTGGCTGAGTGGGTTAAGAATAAGAAGCCGATATCTTGTCCCTTTGGTCACAAAGAGCCAGAAAAGTTTACTTTTGACGTCACCAAAGCTGATAAGATATTTGATCTTTTGCTTCAAGAGGGCCAGATTAAGTTGTCACCTAATCATGTGATCCCATCGGCAGAAGAGTTGAAGAATATGTTGTATTGCAAATGGCATAATGCAACTTCGCACAGTACAAATGAGTGCAAAGTATTTAGACAACAGTTACAGTTAGCTATTGAATCTGGGAGAATAAAATTTGGCAATTCCAAGATTCAGAAGCCGATGAAAATTGATCAACATCCTTTTCCAGCAAATATGTTGGATGCTGAAGGTAAAATTAAGGTGTTGACGTCGGAAGCTGCTGAAAAGAATACATCAATAGATCCCCAACATCGGATAACTACCGATGACGCAAAAGGCAAGGGGCTATTGACAGAAAGTGGTAGTTCTGGAAAGCTTCCTCGATCTGGCATCGTGATTACTCATCAAAGACAACAGGAAGGCTGGCGTCAGCGAAGGAACCGGTATCAACAACAGCAAGAGGAAAGACGTCAAGAAGAGTGGAATCGGCATAAGGATCATTGGAATTGTCCGTTTTTTATTCATTGTTGGGAGGAAGGTATTAAGTTACCTACTGTTGAAGATTACCCAGAGTGCCATGGTTATTATGGAGTTAATCGTCCTGTAAGAAGGTTTCAATCTGGTAATCAAGGTTTGTCCATTAATGAGCCGATCAGAAGGAAAGCATCAGTATATGATCGGCTGGGGGGCAGGCTCAGTGTACATGAAAGGCTTGGTAAACGCGTTGCATATTTTTCGAGAAACCAAGAGGAACTTGAAGAGATGGCAAATGCAAGAGTTCCTGATGAAGAAATATTTTACAGGGATCCTAATATACGTCGTGTGGAGATAACCAGAACTTATCAGCCAGTGTGGAAAACTAAACTTCCTCAATGGTGTCCAGAGGGTTTGACAAAGACACAGAAGAGGAAAATGCAGCGAGAGCATCAAAAAGACTTATACCAAGAAGGAAGTCCCTCCAATGAGAGATCTGGTAATCAGCAGTGGCAGATAAGGCACAAAAATAAAGGCCCATCGGCAGATGTCAATATGGTGTTTATGTTGCCGATGGAATTTTTGGCTCTATCTGATAGCGAAGAAGAGGCTGTTTTCTCTGACCAAATAGCTCAATTAACGCTAGATCCAATGATGGCTGTTTTTGAGAAGCCTGCCGATGATGAGAGACAACATCTCAAGGCTTTGTTTGTAAAAGGCAGAGTTGATGGGCAGCCTGTATCTAAGATACTTATTGATGGAGGAGCTGCAATTAATATTATGCCTTATGTGATGTATCGGAAGCTTAGTAAGGGAGATCAAGACTTAACTAAGACTGATATGATGCTAAAGGATTTTGAAGGCAATGTATCACCAGCTAAAGGGGCAGTGTGTGTTGAATTGACCATTGGTAGTAAAACCTTACCGACAACTTTCTTTGTTATTAATGGCAAGGGTGCATATAATCTGCTTTTAGGAAGGGATTGGATTCATGCTAATTGTTGTGTTCCTTCTACAATGCAGCAGTGTCTTGTACAATGGATTGGAGATAAAATTGAAGTTGTTCCTGGTGATTCTTCTTATATCATCACATCGGCAGAATCAGACACTTATGAGCGAACCAGGTGCATATCAGGAGAAGCTTGGGAAAAAGAGTTCCTCAAGGTTGCCGATTACGAAATTCTACCGATCCAAGCAGTCAGTTCTGAAGAAGAGTTTTAATGGATAGGTTTGCCGATGATGGAAAATTAGGTCAAGGATTTACATCGGTAGATGATTTAATAGAAGTAGATATTGGTGAAGGCGATAGGCCAAGGCCTACTTTTATTAGCTCTAAGTTAAATTCTAAGTGTAAACAGCAACTAGTTGATTTGTTAAAGGAATATAAAGATTGTTTTACTTGGGATTATACTGAAATGCCTGGATTAGACCGATCTATAGTTGAATATCGGTTGCCTATTAAATCTGGATTTCGGCCACATCAGCAGCCGGCACGCCGCTGCAATCCTAATATACTTCCTGATATTAAGGCCGAAATAACTAAATTAATTGAGGCAAAGTTTATTCGGCAGTGTCGATATGCAGAGTGGATTTCTAATGTGGTTCCTGTATACAAGAAAAATGGGAAACTTCGTGTTTGTATTGATTTCAGAAATCTCAATAAGGCCACACCGATGGATGGTTACCCAATGCCGATTGCTGATTTATTGATTGATGCTGCAGCAGGGCATCAGATTATCAGTTTCATGAATGGTAATGCGGGTTATAATCAAATATTCATGGCTGAATAAGATATTTCCAAGACTGCTTTTAGATGTCCAGGTCATGTGGGATTATTTGAGTGGATAGTTATGACATTTGGTTTGAAAAATGCCGGTGCTACTTATCAAAGAGCTATGAACTTTATTTTCCATGAATATATCGGCACGTTGGTAGAAATCTACATTGATGACATAGTGATTAAGTCTGGAGACATCACAAAGCATCTAACCGATCTACGGAAGATATTAGAGTGCACAAGAAAGCATGGATTAAAGATGAATCCTAATAAATGTGCATTTGGTGTATCGGCAGAACAGTTCTTGGGTTTTATGGTGCATCAGCGGGGTATTGAAATTAGTAGGAAATCTATTAAGGCAATCAACAAGGTTGTTGCTCCTGCCGATAAAACTGAATTACAATCCTTGATCGGTAAGATTAATTTCATCAGAAGATTCATATCTAATCTGTCGGGTAAGATCAAGGCTTTCAGTCCATTATTGAAATTGAAAGCCGATCAGGAATTTAAATGGGGGGATGAACAGCAATTAGCCTTAGATGAAATTAAGAGTTACTTAACAAATCCTCCAGTGTTAGTTCCACCCCAACATGGAAAACCTTTCAGATTGTATTTATCAACTGAAGATACTGTTATCGGTTCAGCTCTTATTCAAGAATTTGAAGGGAAGGAGCGTGTTATCTATTATTTGAGCAGACGATTAATAGATGCTGAAACCAGGTATTCGCCCATTGAGAAATTATGTCTATGTTTATACTTTTCTTGTATTAAGCTGAGGCATTATTTACTATCGGCTGAATGTACTGTCATATGCAAAGATGACGTGGTCAAGTATATGCTGTCAATGCTGATACTGAATGGTAGGATTGGTAAATGGATTTTAACATTATCAGAATTTGACCTACGTTATGAATCGGCTAAGGCAGTTAAAGGACAGGTTATGGCCGATTTCGTTACTCAACATTGCAACACGGTGGATTCTCTGGAAATTGCTCCGTGGACACTTTTCTTTGATGGGTCTACTTGTGGTGAAGGGGCAGGCATCGGTATCGTGTTGATTTCCCCTCAGGGGAAGAAGTATGAGTTCTCATTGCCAATTGTTGCTACATCGACAAACAATCAAGCTGAGTACCAAGCCCTGATAAAAGGGTTAGAATTGCTTAAGGAAGTACATGTTGATGCTGTTGAAGTCTTTGGTGATTCTATGCTAGTTATAAATCAGTTGACTGGGATTTATGAATGCCGAAGTGAAATTCTAATTTCATATCATGAAAAGTGTTTGGAATTGTTAAAAGAGTTCAGGAATTTTCATCTGGAACATATTTCTCGGATGCATAATGAAGGGGCTAACCGATTGGCTCAGCATGCTTCAGGATATCAACCTGTTCAAGAAGTATTAATATCAGCAGCTGATACCGATGACTAGAGAAAGGAAATTATTGATTATTTAAAGAATCCATCTAAAAAGGTTGAAAGACGTATAAGGTTCCAAGCTACCAAGTATGTACTCCTCGATGATGAATTGTATTACTGTACCATAGATGGAGTTTTACTCAGGTGTGTTAGCTAGAGGAATCAAAAGGCCTAATGGGTGAAATTCATGAAGGAGTATGTGGGGCTCATCAGTCAGCTTTCAAGATGAAATGGATGATCAGAAGAAATGGATATTATTGGCCGACTATTCTTGAGGATTGTTTTAAATATTTTAAAGGATGTCAGGAATGTCAGAAATTTGGTAATATTCAAAGAGCACCCGCATCGGCTATGAACCCCATAATTAAGCCTTGGCCGTTCCGGGGTTGGGCTATTGATCTCATCGGTCAGATTTATCCACCATCGAGCAAAGGGCATAAGTTTATTCTGGTTGCTACCGATTATTTCACAAAGTGGGTTGAAGCAATTCCTTTAAAAAAGGTGACATCGGCTAATATGATTGATTTTGTGAAGGAGCATATTGTCTACCGATTTGGCATCCCTCAAACCATCACTACCGATCAGGGCACTATGTTTACATCGGGTGAATTTGATGAGTTTGCTATAGGTATGGGGATTAAAGTTTTGAATTCTTCACCGTATTATGCCCAGGCTAATGGTCAGGCTGAAGCATCTAATAAAGGAATTATCAAGCTCATTAAGCGCAAGATTAAAGAGTATCCTAAGAAGTGGCATACAGTATTAAATGAAGCTTTGTGGTCATATCGGATGGCGTGTCATGGTGCAACCAAGGTAACACCTTATCAGTTGGTGTATGGACACGATGCAGTCTTACCTTGGGAGATTAAAATTGGTTCTAGGCGAATACGCTTTCAAGATCAATTGACAGCCGATGATTATGATATCCTTATGAAGGATGAGTTAGAAGATGTAGCAGGTCATCGGTTAAAAGCTTTAGTTAGCATCGAGGAGAATAAGAAAAGGGTAGCTAGATGGTATGACAAGAAGGTGAAGGTAAAGGAATTTGTCGATGGAGAATTGGTTTGGAAGTTGATTTTACCAATTGGGACTAAAAGTTCTAAGTTTGGCAAATGGTCACCTAATTGGGAAGGTCCATATCGGATAAATCAATCTGTTCCTGGTAATGCATATATTCTCGAAACTCTCGAAGGAGTTGTATTTCCCAGAGCATTAAATGGAAAATATTTAAAGAAATATTACCCTAGTATCTGGATAGATGCATAAAAGTATAATTGCCGATAACAATCTTATCGGCTAGAGTTAAAACAAAGTATCAATTATTGCCGATGCGCTAATTTAACAAAGCTTGGATAGCCGATATCGCACGCAGGCGAATTTCATCGGCTTCTTTCAATTCCTTGGCATCTTCATCGGCACTTCCTTCCACAGGTTTGAGTTTCTTTTTGAGAACCAAGGCCTTGCGAGCTTGGGAATCTCGTTCCTGCTGAAGGGCCTTGATAGCGTCAGGAAGCTGGTCTTCTTCTTGCTCGGCTTGAGTCAGGGCTGTTTCAACCTTTTCCAGTTCAGCTAGCAGAGCTGCCCTTTTTGCCGATAGATCTAAGATTTTCTGCTTAAGATCAGCACCGAAGGCTTGTAAGTTACTGATGCTTTTGTGCTTCTCATCGGCAGTTTGCTTCAGCTGCAGCATTTCTTTTTTAAGTTGAGCCTGAGCTGCTGTAAGGTCCTAGATGGCTAGAGGGGGGGGTGAATAGCCTATAAAAATTCTACAAATACCACTAAGCAAACTTGTTAGAATAACAAACGGCGTAAAGCGAGTTTTGCTTAGCCAAAGGTTGTGATGCAAGCCTCCTATTCACAAGTCTAGTAGATTAAGATCTCTAGTTCACACAAGAGCTATGTCACTAAAGAAACACTAGAGAACAAGCTAACAACACTACTAGCAAAGCTACTACTAGAGCAACACATGATAATCTAGTGAAAGTAAATGCAAGAGATAGGATTGTAATTCTTATACCGACGGTGGAGTGAAGATGTTGCCAATCACCAAGAAGATATATAATCAATCAATATTGACAACAATACAATATGAAGACCAATCACCGGGAGACAAGAGACACAATATTTTTTGTTCACCCGGTGTTCACTTGTGCACCGACAAGCTACGTCACCGGTTGTGTCGACCAACACTTAGATAGTTCCTCGGTGTGACCCTCAAGTCACTTGCCCCTCAAGACACGCCCCGCAAGGCACCGCAAGACACCACTCTCAAGTGAGGTAACTCAATGACACGCGGATTCCACTAGAGTTGCTTTTGGCGTCCCGCCGAGGAAAGCACAAGAACCTCTCACAATCAACCGGAGGTGGCCAAGAACAATCACCTTCTCTTGCCAACGCCTCCAACAATCTCCAAGCCGGCTAGGAGCGGTACTCTCCAAGAGTAACAAGAAATCCACCGGCTAAACCACCCACAAGTGCCACTAGATGCCCTCAAGCTATGCAATGCACTTTGGGATCACTCAATCTCACTTTTGATTTGCAATCAAGCAAGAGAGATGAGTGGGAGGAGTAGTTCTAGCTCAAAGGATGCACAAGAGTGTTAGAAATGCCAAGAGACCTCCCCAAGGGCCGGCCAACAAGTATTTATAAGCATCCCAAACAAATAGAGCCGTTACAACTCCACTGACCGTTTTTCGCGGGACGACCGGACGCGCCGGTCGTAACTGACCGGACGCGCTCAACCGCGTCCGGCCGCCCTGCGACGACCACGTGTCCTCCGATTTCAAACTCGTCCGTTAGATCCTCCAACGGTCACTGTGCGCCAACGGTCAAACGAGCGACCGGACGCACTGCTGCAAACGACCGGACGCGCCGATGCGCACAGCACCCGCGCCCACGAAGCAACGACCGGACGCGCTCCTCGCAACGACCGGACGCGACACTGACCGCGTCCGGTCGGAGTCCAGTAAGCTCCCTTGACGACCGGACGCGTCCGATCGTGTGTGACCGGACGCGCACCGCGTCCGATCGTCCTCAGTTCCCTCAGGGCGCATGACCGGACGCGCCGGTCCCGTGGGTCACCGGACGCGCCGGTGGCAAACCCTAGCTCGCGCGCCTGACGCCCGCGCTGTACTGACCGGATGCGCCGGTCGCACAGTGACCGCGTCCGGTGCAGCGTCCGGTGCAGTGTCCGGTCACCTCTGTGACCGCGTTCGCCTCCGTTTCTTTTCCGACTTCCGGCGTAGTGGAAAATAGGCATTTCATTTCCCCGAAATCGCCTGAATCCCGTGCTCGCACGCTCGGCGGGAGGGAGAGAGGAACCCAAACCCCTCTCTACCCGCAAACCATAGCGCGACCAACGCCACCTTTGCAAATGTGCCAACACCATCAAGTGTACATCTCCATGTGCTTGTGTGTTAGCTTTTTCTCAATCATTTTCAAAGGTTTTCCAGTTAGCTCACTAGGCCCTACATGCAATGCACTTCATGAATTCACCTAGTGGCACCCGTGTGTCGAATAACCGATAAGACTTCCCCTCTTAATAGTTCGGCTATCGACCCTAAACCACTCACACCCTCTATGGTGTCTTGAGTGTAAAACAAAATGGCCCTATGGTTATACCTTTGCCTTGAGCCCATTTTGTTTCTCCAAATGATATGTTCCACTTCATATCATCACATGACCGTCTCGATCCATCGACCTTGATTTCACTTGCTCTTCACCGTTGCATTGGTCCGTCGGCGCCAAGTCTTGCTCAAGCTTCACCATCGCATGGTCCTTCGCTTCGAAGCCTCGACTTGCCCTTCACCTTCACAACCGGTCCATCGAGCCAAGCCTCATCTTGGTCTTCACCATCTTGGTCACATGAGTCAATGTCATGTCTCATATTCAATGACCACCTTTATCTAAATCATCCACTTAGATACAAAGGTTAGTCCTAGGTTTCATCAATTAGCCAAAACCAAACTAGGGACTTTCAATCTCCCCCTTTTTGGTAATTGATGACAACCCTCACAAAGATGATTTTGATAATAAAAGTTTTGAACTTGTCATACTTGTCCAATCATTTTGCTCATAAGTAAAGTTTGGACAATTATCACAAGCTCGGTTTTGGTAGCATTAGCTCCCCCTACATATGTGCATAGAGTTTGGATTGAAAGCTTTGCACATATGCATAGATAGAAGTGTTGGGAGAGTAATTCTACCAAAATGATGCTAAGGTGTAAGAAATGGACCTTTGAAGCGTGATACCAATCGGAGTTGCCTTTACACCATCCTTAGCATCATGAAGTAACTAGACAACCATCAAAACTCAAGAACCCCGTGAGATCAATATTAAATGTAAAGGTTCTTGGACCACTTGTAAAGCTTTAGGCAAGTCTAGATACCACATGTAAAACTATTCCTATGCATGCTAGTAGATCATTTCATCATCCAAGTTCTATACTAGCATTGCACCACACAAGCATGTATATTGAATCTAAATACATGTGCAATGAGCAAGTCATATGAAAATGCACAAACAAATGCAACAACTTTGTTTATGAGCTTGCTCCCCCTACTTGTGTGCATCAAAAATTTTATTACCCCTTTATCATGTTGAATCATCTTTTTCTCTCCCCCTTTGTCAACAACTTACCCAAAAATGGGATCAAATTGTGGAGAGAAGAAAAATGTTTGATGGAGTAGGTTAAAATTTATCAATTTTGGTTCAACCTAGAACACTTGCCAAAGATATTTAATTCGATTTGAACCAAAGACAAGCTTCTTCACACCTCATAAAAAGGGTTATCTTGCCTATGTTGAATTAAACACTTATAGCAAATCTTCTAGATTCAACACTAGGCTTGCAAGCTCACAAACATGTCATATGCCACCACTAGATCAAAACAAACATAGAGGCAATAGTGGTAACATATATCCATCAAATTCATTTGATTTATCATGAATGCTCATGCATACCACTTATTATGTCTACATGCTCTAGCAAGTCCTTAGCATAGAATGAATGACATGTCAATCAACTTTTACCTTGCAATGTCGAAGGAGAGGCATGTCAATAAGTGGGTGGGGTGCATTCAACTCATGTTTGAGAAATCAAGAATGTTCAATTCATTCCTTAGCTTGCAAAACCTCTTTTCATCAAGTGGCTTAGTGAGAATATCGGCAAGTTGATCATCGGTGCCAACACTCTCAACTGCAATATCTCCCTTTTGTTGATGATCTCTAATGAAATGATGTCTTATGTCAATATGCTTTGTTCTTCCATGTTGAATCGGGTTTTGTATCATCTTGATTGCACTCTCATTATCACATAGCAATGGCACATTCTTGAAGTTGAGACCATAATCCTTCAAAGTTGATTTCATCCATAGCAATTGTGCACAACAACTCCCCGCACTCACATATTCGGCTTCGGCGGTAGAGATTGCCACACTATTTTGTTTCTTTGAGGACCATGTCACAAGTGATCTTCCAAGTAATTGACATGTGCCACTTGTGCTCTTTCTATTGATCTTGCAACCCCCATAGTCGGAGTCCGAATATCCAATCAATTCAAACTTTGACCCCTTGGGATACCATAGTCCAACATCTCTTGTTTGCTTCAAGTACCTCAATATTCTTTTTGCGGCCGTGAGATGACTCTCTCTAGGTGAGGCTTGATATCTAGCACACATGCAAACACTAAACATGACATCCGGCCTTGATGCGGTGACATAGAGTAGACTTCCAATCAAAGACCGATATTCCTTTTGATTCACCATATTGCCATCAAGATCACTATCCAAATTTCCATTTGTACCCATTGGAGTTGAAATTGGCTTTGCATCTTGCATTCCAAACTTCTTCAACATGTCCCTTATGTATTTCCCTTGACTCACAAATGTCCCATTCTTCAATTGCTTTACTTGAAGACCAAGGAAGTAGCTAAGTTCACCAATCATAGACATTTCAAACTCTTTGGCCATCATAGCACCAAATTCTTCACAATAAGCTTGATTGGTTGATCCAAAGATGATGTCATCAACATATATTTGCACTATGAATAGATCATTTCCAATCTTCTTGGTGAATAGAGTTGTATCAACCTTGCCCATCTTGAATCCCTTAGAGAGAAGAAAATCCCTTAGCCTCTCATACCATGCTCTAGGTGCTTGATTTAAGCCATATAAAGCCTTCTTCAACTTGTACACATGGTTGGGTTTCTTGTCATCTTCAAATCCGGGCGGTTGCTCAACGAATACTAACTCATTGATGATCCCGTTGAGAAATGCACTTTTGACATCCATTTGATATAGTTTGATGTTGTGTGCACAAGCATAAGCCAATAGAATCCTTATTGCCTCCAATCTTGCCACGGGAGCATATGTCTCATCATAGTCAAGACCTTCAACTTGAGTGTAACCTTGAGCAACTAGTCTTGCTTTGTTTCTCACTACAATGCCATCTTGATCTTGCTTGTTTTTGAACACCCACTTGGTTCCAATCACATTGTAGTCATTTGGCCTTTCTACCAACTCCCAAACATCATTTCTTGTGAAATTGTTAAGCTCTTCTTGCATAGCCATGATCCAATCGGCATCCCTCAAAGCTTCTTCTATCTTCTTTGGTTCTATGGTTGACACAAATGATGCATGCTCACAAAACATAGCCAATCTTGATCTTGTTTGCACACCACTTCTAATATCACCAATAACACTATCAATGGGGTGATCTCTTGCAATATGTTGTGGTTGGAGTACTTGCACTTGATTGCTTGAGCTTGGTTGATCACTTGATGTATCTTGATGAGAGGAACTAGCACCATGATCTTGCACTTGAGAGTCACTAACTAGCTTGAATGGTGAATTGAGCACTTGATCTTTATCATCATCTTGAATATCAATTACTTGCTTTGCTCTAATGTCCCCAATGTCCATGTTCTTCATTGCTTCCACTAATAGAGTTCCACCAATATCATCTAGATTTTCTTCTTCATCTTGTGACCCATTGGTTTCATCAAATTGCACATCATGGACTTCTTCTAGAATGCCACTTGAATTGTTCCAAACTCTATAGGCTTTGCTTGTAGTTGAATAACCAAGTAGGAACCCCTCATCACATCTCTTGTCAAACTTCCCCAATCTAGTGCCTTTCTTCAAGATATAGCATTTGCAACCAAACACCCTAAAGTAAGAAATATTGGGCTTTCTTCCATGAAGTAGCTCATATGGGGTCTTCTCTAGCAATGGATGACAATATAGTCTATTGATGTAGTAGCAAGCGGTATTGATTGCTTCATCCCAAAATGATTGACTCACATTGTACTCATGAAGCATTGATCTAGCCATATCAAGCAATGTTCTATTCTTCCTCTCAACTAGGCCATTTGATTGTGGAGTGTACTTGGCCGAGAATTGATGTCCAATACCATAATGATCACAAAGTTCTTCAATTCTTGTATTCTTGAACTCACTTCCATTGTCACTTCTCACTTTCTTGATTCTAATCTCAAACTCATTGTGAACTCTAATGAGAAATGTTTTGAAGGTGTCAAACACTTCACTTTTGTCACTAAGAAAGAATACCCATGTGAATCTTGTGAAGTCATCCACTATGACAAATCCATACTTGTTGCCACCTATGCTTGTATATGTTGTTGGTCCAAATAGATCCATGTGCATCAACTCAAATGCTTTGCATGTGCTCATTGTACTCTTCTTTGGATGTGAGCTTCCAACTTGCTTCCCGGCTTGACATGCACTACAAAGCTTATTCTTCTCAAATTCAACATCTTTCAAACCATTGACAAGATTGTGAGTTGTAAGCTTCTTCAATTGTTTCATGCCAACATGACCAAGCCTTCTATGCCAAAGCCAACCCATGCTTGATTTGGATACTAAGCAAGTTGTCAACGAAGTTTCTCTAGCATTGAAGTCAACTAGGTAGAGATTCTCATATCTAAAGCCCTTGAATGCCACATTTGAACCATCCACACTAATAACTTCCACATCATCAACCCCAAAGATGCATTTGTAGCTTAGATCACATATTTGTGCCACGGATAGAAGATTGAAATCCAAGCTTTCAACTAGTAACACATTGGAGATACTCATGTCATTTGATATTGCAATCTTGCCCAAACCAATAACCTTGTCTTTCTTGTTATTGCCAAATGTGATAGAATCAACACCACTATCATTGTCATTGATTGAGTCAAACATTCTTGATGTACCGGTCATGTGTTGAGTGCACCCACTATCAATAATCCAATGCCTTCCTCCGGCTTTGTAATTGACCTATAAGCAAATCAATGAAGTTTAGGTACCCATTTTTGCTTGGGTCCTTGTAGGTTAGTAACTAAGCTCTTTGGTACCCAAATAGCCTTCTTCTTTGGACCCACAATTGGTGTACCAACAAACTTAGCTTGCACACCCTTCACACCCTTGTTAAGCACATAGCAAGAATCAAAAGATATAGCATTAACAAGATTCTTGTTTTGGTTCTTTTTATTGCAATTATGCTCTAGGTGCCCAACTTGCTTGCATCTATTGCAAAACCGACCATTGCCCTTCACAAAGCTAGGCTTTGGAGTTGCAAAGGCCGACTTGCCTTTCTTGGGGGTGTAGCCCAATCCCTCTTTGTTAAGAGAGAACCTTTGGCTACCCAAGCACTTAAGCAAGCGGGCCTCACCACCATAGGCCTTGCCTAGGGCGTGAGTGAGCTCATCCACCTCTCTCTTGAGAGTCTCATTCTCAACCATTAGTGAGGCATCACAAGTGAAACCATCACTAGTAGTGGAGGTAGAGTTAGTGGTGGTGGATGAAGAGCTACAAGAAAGGTTAGCATTTGACATGATGATAGGTTCATTAATGGATTCATCAATTATATCACATGTAACACCTATATCACATGATACAACAACCTCCTTCTTAGCTTGTTGCTCAAGTAGCAATGAGTGAGCTTTTTCAAGCTTGGAATGAGCCTTATCAAGATCCTCATGGTCTTCCACTAGACTCTCATGAGTGGTCTTAAGCTCACTAAGGACTTTCTCAAGTATTGCTACTTTCATTGAAAGCTTCTTACACTCTTTGTCCTTGGCAATGGCTATGTCTCTAGTTTGTTGCATCAAGTCATATAGTTGTTCTTTAGTTGGTTCATCATCATCATTTTCATTATCATTATCATTATCACTATCATGAGCATATTCCATTTCACTTTCATCATCACTCTCATCATATAATACCTTAGCTTCTTTAGCCATGAAGCATGAAGAGGATGAATCAAATAGTGATTGCTTCTTGTTGATAGCAATGGAAGCAAAAGCCTTGTTGGATGATTCTTCTTCTTCTTCATTATCTTCACTTTCCCAAGTGATCACATAGGCACCATTTTTGACTTTCTTGAATGTCATCTTGGCTTCTCTCTTTTTCTTCTCAAATTTGTCCTTCTTGTTCTTCTTCTTATCATAAGGACATTCCGCTTGAAGGTGCTCGGTGCTATCACAATTGAAGCACTTTCTTTGTTGCTCATTTCTTTTCTTAAAGCCTCTTCTCTTGATGAACATGTGACCCATCTTCTTGACTACAAGAGCAAGTGCCTCATCATCAATTTCAAATTCCCCATCTTCATTGTTGTCTTCTTCTTCTTTAATGATGATGGCTTTGCCCTTGGAGGAGGTGGCATTAAATGCTACGGTCTTCTTTTTCTTCTCATCTTCCACCTTCTCCTTGTCATCAACATCTTGATCATATTTGTCATAAGTCAATACTTCACCAAGCAAATCATTAGGCTTCATTGCTTCAAGCCCATCTCTTTGCAACATCATGATCAACATCTTAAATCTTCTAGGTAAGCTCAATAAGAACTTGTGACAAAAATCTTGATCTTGAGTCTTGTGCCCTAAGCTCTTGAGATCATTGACTATCACTTGCAATCTATGAAACATTTCAATGATTGTTTCATCATCCTTTTTCTTGAAGTTCTCAAACTCACTCTTGAGCCCATATAGCTTGGCACTCTTCACAACCTTAGTGCCCTCATATGTTTCACTCAACCTTGTCCACACTTCATTTGCCAAATCTAAATCCTTGATGCCCTCAAATACTTTTGTGTCAATACCATTGTAAAGTGTATTGAGAGCCATTCTATTGCATGTTCTATTTGCTCTATCTTCATCGGTGAGATGATCGGGATCAATGATAGCAAAATCATTCTCGGTGACTTGTAATACTCTCTCATGAATAGAACCAAGGTACATTGTCATTTTTCTCTTCCAATGAGCAAAAGAACTAACACCATTAAAGAACGGTGGCTTGCCCCCAACATGATTGAACACAATTTGAGCCATTTTTCACACCGAAGGATGTTAAGCCTTGATTAAAACGGTGACCACGGCTCTGATACCACTTGTAAGGTCCTAGATGGCTAGATGGGGGTGAATAGCCTATAAAAATTCTACAAATACCACTAAGCAAACTTGTTAGAATAACAAACGGCGTAAAGCGAGTTTTGCTTAGCCAAAGGTTGTGATGCAAGCCTCCTATTCACAAGTCTAGTAGATTAAGATCTCTAGTTCACACAAGAGCTATGTCACTAAAGAAACACTAGAGAACAAGCTAACAACACTACTAGCAAAGCTACTACTAGAGCAACACAAGATAATCTAGTGAAAGTAAATGCAAGAGATAGGATTGTGATTCTTATACCGACGGTGGAGTGAAGATGTTGCCAATCACCAAGAAGATATATAATCAATCAATATTGACAACAATACAATATGAAGACCAATCATCGGGAGACAAGAGACACAATATTTTTTGTTCACCCGGTGTTCACTTGTGCACCGACAAGCTACGTCACCGGTTGTGTCGACCAACACTTAGATGGTTCCTCGGTGTGACCCTCAAGTCACTTGCCCCTCAAGACACGCCCCGCAAGGCACCGCAAGACACCACTCTCAAGTGAGGTAACTCAATGACACGCGGATTCCACTAGAGTTGCTTTTGGCGTCCCGCCGAGGAAAGCACAAGAACCTCTCACAATCAACCGGAGGTGGCCAAGAACAATCACCTTCTCTTGCCAACGCCTCCAACAATCTCCAAGCCGGCTAGGAGCGGTACTCTCCAAGAGTAACAAGAAATCCACCGGCTAAACCACCCACAAGTGCCACTAGATGCCCTCAAGCTATGCAATGCACTTTGGGATCACTCAATCTCACTTTTGATTTGCAATCAAGCAAGAGAGATGAGTGGGAGGAGTAGTTCTAGCTCAAAGGATGCACAAGAGTGTTAGAAATGCCAAGAGACCTCCCCAAGGGCCGGCCAACAAGTATTTATAAGCATCCCAAACAAATAGAGCCGTTACAACTCCACTGACCGTTTTTCGTGGGACGACCGGACGCGCCGGTCGTAACTGACCGGACGCGCTCAACCGCGTCCGGTCGCCCTGCGACGACCACGTGTCCTCCGATTTCAAACTCGTCCGTTAGATCCTCCAACGGTCACTGTGCGCCAACGGTCAAACGAGCGACCGGACGCACTGCTGCAAACGACCGGACGCGCCAATGCGCACAGCACCCGCGCCCGCGAAGCAACGACCGGACGCGCTCCTCGCAACGACCGGACGCGACAGTGACCGCGTCCGGTCGGAGTCCAGTAAGCTCCCTTGACGACCGGACGCGTCCGATCGTGTGTGACCGGACGCGCACCGCGTCCGATCGTCCGCGGTTCCCTCAGGGCGCATGACCGGACGCGCCGGTCCCGTGGGTCACCGGACGCGCCGGTGGCAAACCCTAGCTCGCGCGCCTGACGCCCGCGCTGTACTGACCGGACGCGCCGGTCGCACAGTGACCGCGTCCGGTGCAGCGTCCGGTCACCTCTGTGACCGCGTTCGCCTCCGTTTCTTTTCCGACTTCCGGCGTAGTGGAAAATAAGCATTTCATTTCCCCGAAATCGCCTGAATCCCGCGCTCGCACGCTCGACGGGAGGGAGAGAGGAACCCAAACCCCTCTCTACCCGCAAACCATAGCGCGACCAACGCCACCTTTGCAAATGTGCCAACACCATCAAGTGTACATCTCCATGTGCTTGTGTGTTAGCTTTTTCTCAATCATTTTCAAAGGTTTTCCAGTTAGCTCACTAGGCCCTACATGCAATGCACTTCATGAATTCACCTAGTGGCACCCATGTTTCGAATAACCGATAAGACTTCCCCTCTTAATAGTTCGGCTATCGACCCTAAACCACTCACACCCTCTATGGTGTCTTGAGTGTAAAACAAAATGGCCCTATGGTTATACCTTTGCCTTGAGCCCATTTTGTTTCTCCAAATGATATGTTCCACTTCATATCATCACATGACCGTCTCGATCCATCGACCTTGATTTCACTTGCTCTTCACCGTTGCATTGGTCCGTCGGCGCCAAGTCTTGCTCAAGCTTCACCATCGCATGGTCCTTCGCTTCGAAGCCTCGACTTGCCCTTCACCTTCACAACCGGTCCATCGAGCCAAGCCTCATCTTGGTCTTCACCATCTTGGTCACATGAGTCAATGTCATGTCTCATATTCAATGATCACCTTTATCTAAATCATCCACTTAGATACAAAGGTTAGTCCTAGGTTTCATCAATTAGCCAAAACCAAACTAGGGACTTTCAGCTGCTCTGTCGGCAATACGATGAACAGCCCTTTGATATTGAAGTTGTCTGCTCTCCAGATGGACTGCTGGGAAGATGGTTTCTTCAACATCGGCAGGGACTTGGCCGCGGATCGTTTTGAAGATGGTCCTTGCAGGGTCTGAATCGATCACCAGTTGAGCAGTATCTTGTTGCAGCAGATTCAGGAGAGCTTCTAGTTTGCCATAGGTATCTGCCGATATTGTTCCCAATGCCAGGGAAGAACTCGCCTCTTCTCCGTCATCATCGGAGACGTCGATAGCAAAAGAAAACAAGCTATCGGGAGAATCTTGTTCCTGTGAAATAAAGAGAGTTAGAAATCCTATCTGTGGTATCTGGGGATATTATAAACCAAACAGTTAATCGGTTTACCTGCTTCAGGGCAATTTCTTGAGCCTGGCTTGAGGGAGCGGCTTGAAGAGGATCATGCGAAGGATCGGCAGAGGATGCCGATGGAATGTCTTCTACGACCTCATCAGTAGTCGGCCCTTGGGGTATAATGGCCGATGGTGTATCTTGTGCAGAAGAAGCAGCTTGTTCAATTATATCAGTAGGTTGATTGACAGGTGTTGGAGCGGACGCAGGGGCTGGTGTAGATTTATGTCGCTTTTGTTGAGCTTCAGCATCGGTTAAAGCTTTGCGCTTTGTTTGGGTCTCAGCGACAATTGGTTGGGGGCATCGACATGTGTTGATTGGGGAGCTTGCATACTTGGCGTGCTTGCCGATGTGCCCGTTTGTTGCTGCAAAAACGGGTATAAGATTGGATATTTAACAGAAAAAATGTAAAAATAAGAGAGTACCTCTGAAGGAGGGGTAGAGGTCGTGGTGCTTGATATTGGAAGAGTTGCCGATGACGATCCAGCTGCAGCTCTCACACCCTGATAGTTATATGTTAATATAGTGTGTATCGGCAGAAAACAAAGTAAGCAAGGTTATTACCTTAAAAGCCTTGATTAGGCTTGAAGCAGCAGCCATTGGAGTGGCCCTGGATGTTGCCAGTCTTGGTCTGGAGGTGATAGTTTTGGCACGAGTCCTCTGGAAGGTTAAGGCCTCTAAGGTAGGGGCGTTGTAGCCGATTGTTGAGACTGGAGAAATAGGGTGGAGGTTGAAGGGTCTTCCACTTTTGCTTATTGATGGAACTGGATCATCGGCCTGTTTCAGGGAAGATTAGCTACCGATATACATATAAAAGGGGGGAGAGAGACAAAAGTTAAAAGGAACTTACTGCATCGTCAGGAACAGCATAGTCGGGATCGATCATGTGCCGATATGTGTGAACAGATGTTGAAAACAGCTGTTCTTTCCACTCTTGCCGCCATTGCTTATATGACTCTGTGATGAAAGACGCTGGTGACCAGGCGGAGAGATCAACATTTGAGATATCGGCATCGGGAGCAAGTCTTACTACCCTACTCCATTCAGTTCCAGTGGTAATAATTTCTCTGGGCTTGATCACATCGGCAAAGCATAGCTTGATTGGCAGTTGCCCAAAGGCCAGCTGGCGAGACACTGCCGATGGATTGTAGAATTCATAAGTAATATTGGAATTCTTCCCGCTACCAAATGTGTTTACTAGGATTGCTCTGGGGGTAATAATAGCCATCATAAGATCATTATCTTGGTTCAGATCACTATCGGCAAAATTGAAAAGAAGAGGGAACTTGTTATCCTCATCGATATAGGGTACCCAAGCCCTGAGATCACGAGGGAGACCATGGTAGAAATTCTGAAAAAACCTGCCGATTTGATCTTCATTGGCCTCTGTTCCAGGAAGGACGATTATGGCTTCGCCGAAGTTGAAAGGAGGGCGTGTTGCCGATTCGTCATCTCCAAGGACGTAATCTTCGGCGATCTCTCGTGGGAATTCTTGGGTAAAGAAATCCCAATGTAAACGCTTATGCATGTGAGCGTTTAACCACATATTGATGAACCACCACGGGCCTCCCAGATTGCCGATGGGTTCACCAAGTAGAAGCTTCTGAGACACTTGGTGGAGAAGGTGGTAGGTTGAGCTCAGGAGGTATCGGCCAAGTGGGAATCTGACACCGTTGGCCAAGAGTTCCGCTGCTAGGAGGAAGGCGTTGGTTGGTCCTACCGATCGACCACAGAAGATAAACTTCTCCTGCCACATGTTCAGGAATATGGCGTGTTCCCTTTGATTGACAGTACCAGTCTTTTGGTACTCTTGGATGTATCCTGTCCAGCCGCCAATGTTGCGTGTATTTACTCTATACTCAGCTTTTCTGCCAAAAATGTGGCCTTCATCGACAGTTGAGATATCCAAGCCGGTGAGCATATATACATCGGCAAGAGTAGGGGCACATGGGCCATGACCGAACATGAAGGTATTTGTGGTATCTGACCAAAAGTGAGCGGCAGCTATCATCATGGATTCATTCCTTTGCATATCGGCAATGGATAGCCTGATACATTGATCTATTTTCCATTCTGCCCATAACACTTGCATTGATCTGTTGACCCTCAAGTACCGGTTTTTCCACCCTTTGGTGGGTTTGGGCCAAGATCGGAATGTATCTTTCCACAGATTCAAAGAGAAATTTTAAGCTTTGAAGGGAATACGATTAGCCTCTGCATTGATCAGGTCGGTTGGATTTGGGTCGCCCATTGGACCTAGGCAATGGAGGGAAGGTTGGTTGGTTGGAATAACCAGTGTGTTGCGTAGTTCCTGAGTTTGGAAGATCAAGAAAATGGAAGAAGTAGAAAAATGCCGACTGTAAGAACTCGCAAGGAACCAAAAGGATCAAAGTAAAGGTAATAGAAGAAGAACGAACCGCAGGAACGTTGAAGTTGACCGCCATTGCTTCGAGAAGGATGAGGGCACGAGCTGGGGACTTGAAGATGACGATGGAAGGAGCTCTGGTGGGTTGAGGATGCGCGGTTGTTGGTTAGGGTTGCCGCCGGAGTGAGAATGCCAAAGGTTGAAGTTTGAAGGTAGAAGATGAGCAGTCCGGAGAAATCTATTTATAGGCCATTTGGGGTAGGGGTATTCTTGACTTATCTCTATGCCGTGCGCGGATGGATCGAGGTGGTTCAGATGGATATGGTAACTGTTCGCACGATAATCAAGGGATGGTACAGAAGATTTGATGGCAAGTAATCATGACTTGAAGGATATCTTGATACAGGATCTTTTAGTTCTAAAATGGTGATGTTGCTGTGATAAGATCTTACCGATGGATTGTTATTTTGGTATCTCAACCGTAATTGAGGCAAAAACAGTTGGAAAATATGCGATATTTACTGAGATACATGGATTAGATCTAGATTTGATTGAATCTGGTAACAGATCATGTTATGCTTGGAGAATGGGTTGAAAAATAGGTAATAGCAAGCATTATCTGGAGTAAATTTCGGAGCATCAGTATCTTATATTCCGAAATTGGGGGGCATGTGTTGACATCGTTTTTAGCACGTGTCAAGATGATCAGGAAGGGCTAATCAGCAGAGGAAAGATTACTGTGTAGATTGATAGCCGATGAAAATGAGCTTGCTTATGAGTGGTGGCAGCGTATGGATTCAAATTGAAGTGTTGCCGATAAGGTTAAGGGTATTATTGCCGATGCCGATGAAAGAGGGTTTAAAGCTTGCTGCCGATGAAACAGGGAGTGATGCCGGTGAGAGGAGACTTGAAGACTGCTGCCGATGAAATAGGGAGTGTACCGATGGAAGGAACTTGAAGGCTGCTGCCGATGGAACAGGGATTGTGCCGATGAAAAGGAGGTCGATGAGAATACCATCATGACTGAGGCGGACTATGGAATAAGATAGGAGTTAATTTCCTTGTATACGTTTATTAGAGTCTGAGTTGTATCAAAGTCATGTGTTTCCTTAGATTTGGATTTCGTATTTGGTTACGTTTCTGTAGATCAGGATATAAATATAGGGTGAAGGGCAATGTAATAGAAAAAAATCAATACATCAAAAAATAGCTTTTATTCTTATTTACATCTACTTTCGGCGACTTCGTCAATTTACATATTTTTCCTTTTTACGAGTTCTCATCGATTCGGCGAGTTGCATTGCTCTAGTGCAATCTTGAACGATCCTCGAGTTCCGCGTGAGTACCTCTTGGTCGTGACTTCCGGGCGTATCGCTGTTGTCAGGACCAAAGTGCTCGTATCTTCATCCTTGTCGATTAACAGGTCAAATCGACTGGCATGCTTTGGATATCGATTTCGGGTATTAGCCCTTTGTGTTTGCAGATCTACTTTTGCATCAACAATGTTATTAATTAATTGCTTACTATGAGAAAAGAAGAAACGCGACCGATGCAATGCAAATATGTATGCATGAAACGTACATACAATATATGATGAGAATAAGCAAAGGACAGGACCACCGCAGGTGATGCATATAAGGTTGCTTGAGTGAATAGATGGCCTTAAAGATGCCGACGAGCACACCGGTGATGGATAGGACGGCGGCGATGAGCTTGTAGTTATTGTAGACGAACTTGTGGACAGTGATCCTCACCGGCCTCCGGCGCATGTACTCCTCGATATCTCCTACGATGCAGTAGTAGTTGTAGCCCAGGCGATGGTGCTGGCCGAAGCCCTTGAAGAAGGCAAGCATCTGCGTGTTGCTGAAGTGGCTGCATAGCACGCCCCTCCTCCGGAGCTCGTGCACGTCCTCCTCATCGTCCATGAGCATCGCCAGCACTGACAGGTATGAGCTCACGACGTAGCCATCAGACACAAAGCTGGAGGCGGTGCTAGCCCCGGCCGCCTTAGCGCCGCCAAGTTGACGAGGTAACAGGCGACGACGTCATTGATGAACACTGGAGACAAAGAGAGAGCTCGCCGAAGACGCACTTCTTCTGAACGTTCATGTCCACAAAACGTCCGGCCGTGCTCACCGTCACCTTGACACCTATCTGTGCCAGATCCACCGTCCACGGCGCTGCTGGATACAGAGCCATCACTTGTCTGAGTTGTCTCTATCCTCGCTCCCTCCTGTTAGGGTTAGGATCATCTAGCAGTAGATCGAGTGGGTGTTCTTCTTTGGGAATTGATGCATTGAACATCCTAGTGAACCGATTTATAGAGATAGAGAGAGAGGGAGAGGGATGAGTGCACAGACCATCGGGCTTGGCTGACGAGCTCGAGGAGGAGGCAGTCACGGTGTCGGTGAAGGAGAGGCGATGGTGGTGCGGACATCGGGATCGATGCAGCGGCGACGATGGACTTCCCATCACCTACAGCCCCTCCTCTCGATCGGTCTAGGAAAGGAGGTGGGGCAGTTACTGTGGCGGTGAACCTCGTGTTGTGTGCCCCTGGCCCTCACCTCCTCTTTATAGGGTTGCGCGACAGGGGCCCACCGACTAGGAGTCGGTTAAGCATCCCCGGTCAAGACGTGGTCAAAGGGTCTGAGTTTGCCGTTGGGCCAATTCGGTTGAGATCTATTCTAACATTCTCCCCTTTGATCTCAACTTATCATTTAACTTTAAACTTTGACTTTAATTGCTTTCACTTTTATTTGTTCCATCACAAATCAGTGTATAGAGCATGCCTCATCGTCACGGTCAGTCGCCGATAGATTTAACAGCTACAATACTCATCTCTGATCTGAAACAGATTCTTCAACTTTGGGCCCTTTATTGTCTGGAAATCATAGGCTATACCATAAACCCATGTCGACTGTGTGTTCTCTAAACACACTGGGTGGTAAGCCTTTGGTAAGCGGATCCGCAAGCACTTACTTGTTACTTTTACATTCAATACTTTTAGTATGATTCCGGACTTTCTCCTTTACAACGTATAACTTTAATGTCAATGTGTTTGGCAGCACACTTGACTCATTGTCATAGGAGCAAAACTACTTAAATGGTTATTGCTGTCGACAACCATTATCAATTCCGGGTACAAGTTCCTTAACCATTTTGCCTGTCCCTCAGTCTCATATCATGCTATATTATAACTTTACATCATTGATGATACTAGAACTATTTCTTTTGGATCTTTTCCACAATAAAACTCCAACTACGAGTGTTAGCTACTATGTGGGTTTCACTAAACATCTCGCCAAAAATTTAACATTATACTCACAACTACTTGAGAGTACTTGTTCTTTCTTTTTAGCATGAGGCAGACATTTTAACTCCATTCCAGTGATCTATATCTGGACTAGACTTTTGCTAAAATAACCCGGATACGTGAACTGTGTCAGGGTAAGGTCTCATCTTTGTACTCATTAAGCTTCCAACAGCTGAAGCATATAGGACGTCCATCTATAACAATCTCACATTGCCTTTGGAACATTAAAGTTCTCAAAACTATTACCCTTGACCATGGGAACAAGTGTAGATTTATCCACATAGGTACATTATTTCTTTAGAAACTTTTCTTAGTATGCCTATGCAATAGTCCTAATACCCCTTTTCTTCTATCTCGATGAATTTCAATTCTTATAACGAGAGACATTTCACCGAGAACTTTCTTATCGAACCTTGAGGACAAGAACTTCTTCTCATGCAGCAGATTGACATCACTACTAACAAGTAAGATGTCATCCACATATATAGGATTAGGAAATAAATTTCCCATTCTATAACTTTATACAAATGCAATTGTCCTCTCATTCTCTTTAACCCAAAATTTCTAATTGACTCTTCAACTTTAAATGCCACTGTCTAGATATTTGCTCTAGTCCATGAGATTTATGCATGTGGCATCTCTTATGTTCTTTTCTTTCCATGACAAAACTTCTGGGTTGTGCCATGTAATCATTTTCATACAAATCCCATTGGGAAATGTTATCTTTACTTTCATCTGATGTAACTCAGATCATGATGTGCTACTAGCACTCATTGTAATCTATTCATTCGCTTCGCACAAAATCTTTTGATTCAAGTCGCGCTCCACATCTTTACATATTCCCTTTGGAGTCACATTTTGTCTTGTAGACCCATCACAGCCTACTGTTTTGGCTCCTTAGGAATTTATTTTAGATCCCAAAATATTATTGGTATTATCGATTCTATTTCATCTTTTTTTGCTTCTTGCCACTTGGACGAGTGAACGCCTCTCATGGTTTTTTCAAATTAGGTGGGATTTCTCTCCATTTGAATTTCACTAACATAGACTTTATAGTCATCAGAAATATCTGATTTTCTTATTCTTTGAGACTTTCTGGGACCTTAGTTACTAGCATTTATTGACCTTTATTGCCAAAAGACAATTGATTCTACAAGGTCCTGTGTAATAAGATCCATGTTTACATTATTCATTCTCCTTGCGGAGTTAAGTCTCTTTGTACCATGCTCCCCCAGATTGTCCCATCTTTAAACTTTCTTATTTTGGGTTTAATCTGCTAAAACTCATATGGTGCATTTAGCACCGCCTTAATAACTAAGTCCATGAAATTAGCTATTTCTTTACTGTAGGGGTATCGATATTATGACCGTCTTACTCCCCCGACGATCACATTCATCTTTTATAGATCACTCTTACCTTCGATGCATAGTATGCATCACATTAAATTTCTTTCTTAATTGTCTTTCTTAATTAGTCTCACCTTTCTCCCCCTCAAAATGTGGTACGAACTTTCTACCATAATTTTGAAAGCTATTCAGAACTCTTGTGAATGAGGAAACTTTGATTACTTTCTTCATCCACATGATTACATCATGCAAATGAAATTATTTCTTAATTCGTTGGGAGTACTTTTTCCTCATTTCACTTCAAGAACTCAACAGAGTCTTTTATCATTAATACTTTCGCAAGTCACACTTGCATGTTATTCTTATCTCGAGGTTCGTCTGTAACTTTCTGTTCTCCTTAAACTTATACTAGGATAGCATAAGAGCTACCCTAAACTTTTCTCCCTGTGCGGAATACACTCAAAGCACATGAGTCATCACAACTTTCTCCCGCCATGCAGGATAAATACTATGTCAAATTTCTCCCGCCATGTAGGATTAATTAACATAAGTACTATGACAACTTTACACCGCCGTACCGGTATTTTCTCAAACTTTTCCCGTCATGCGGGTATTATCACAAACTTTTTCCCGCTATACGAGATAATTTTCTTGAAGGGACATAAATATCAATATTGGCTCATATTCAATCATCAAATTTAGAAATAAATCTAAATACTCTTCAACACACATGCTTAATCCGACGTTGATCAAATTAAACATGCATGTCACTTATTACATTTCAAATCATGATGATTAAGACTAAAAATATATTACTTATTACAACTTTTATCATGATGATAAAAACTAAATAACTAAAATCTTCTTCATAAGGAGTACAAAAAGGCATCTTTTAAAATAAACTCTTAATGTTCTATTTCTTGGATTAATATCCTAGAATTCTTTTCCTTTTGAAGCCATTCTTTAAAGAGACCGCAGTCTCTTACACAATGGTCTTCTTTTTGCAAAATTACAGTTTTCATTTTCTAAGTCACAAGTACCCAGCTCATTTCCTTTTCACCCTTCAAGAATAAAGGCATGAAGTTATTTGTCTGAAAAACATTAATCAATAATCAACAATAATGTTCATTAAACTTTTAAAACTTTATGTTCTATTCTATATCACCGTTGGGCAGAAATAGAATAAAACAACATTCCTCTATATTAATTCCACATCATCGTTGAGCAGAAATGAAATTAATATATGAAAACTCAATTATCTTATAACCTTCTTCAAAACTAAATTGTCCCGTTTGTTCAAATTTATCATCATCATCATCATTGCAGCGGAAACATGAAAATATATTACATTCTGCTCGCTCTAGAGCATCTATTGTCTCTTATCTATTCTCTGAAAAATTGGTCATTTTGATGCAAAATTTATCAGAGATTTAAACTTTAAACATAAAACTCATAGAATTATAATATTGTTATCATCAACATTGGTCAGAAAATAACAATATCATAATTAACTTTAACTATAAACTGACTATTCCTCCAATTAAAATTTTCCCGTTAGTTCCAAATTTAACTGGAGGATAATCTTTTCATCATTTACTGAATAATTATAACTGCTCTTCACATTAAATCCTCCCGTTGGTTTGGATTTAATGAGAAGACAATAAACTTTAACTTTGCAGCGGAAACTTTTAATATTCTTGAAATAAGATTCATCTACTTTTCAGAAGCATTTCTCTGTACTCATTTACTACAGTTTTATCCCGTTGGTTCAAAAATTGACAGAGATTTAAGCATAAAACATCAAAAAAACTGCTTCTGAAAAGGAAAGAACAATTCCTTTTTCTTTACGGTTCTAGCCCGAAGGCCTCCATGCACACTGACCTGCAGTCCAGCAGCGCAGCAGCAGTGTCAGCCTGTGGCCCAGCAAGCCTGACTTTTTTTAGCAGCCTGGTTAGCGCGGCCCGCGACCATCAGTCCAGCCGCGGCACAACGCCCACCCGCGCCCAGGCCGCAACCTGGGCCTGGGTCGGGAAAGTAGCCTGGCGCGCGTGCCCGCCTGGGCTCAAAGAAGCCCAACGAGCCAGCGAGCAATCCTGGCCGTTCAAGCCGATCCGACGGCCGTGCGCGAGTTTCGCTGGATCAAAGTCAGTGGCCGCCGACCTTCCCCTTGGAAAACCCTAGCCATTTTCACTCTCTTCCTCTTTGTGCGCCCAGCGGCACAACTGTGGAGGGCGCCGGCGACAGCGAGGTGATGCCCCGCCGGAGGCCACGCCGGCGGCTTCCCCTTCCTTTCTCTTTCTCTTTCTTTCTATTCATCTTTGTTCGTTCTTCTTCTATGCGTGCCGCACAGACGCGCTCGGCGCGCTTAGCTCGCCGGCGGTGGCTCAGCGAGGGCGGTGCGGGAGATGCCGTCGGCTCCCGACGAGCCCCCTTTCCCTCTTCCCTCTATCTTTTCCCTCCCCGATTCTTTCCTTTCTCATGCCGCAGCCGAGATGAGAGCCAACTGAAAGGTCCTTGTTTGGTTTTGGTAATTGAGTGACAACCTTAGGTGGATTAATTGTGTTTATGTGAGATACACAGAAAATTAGTCCACAGGTGATGGTGTCATGAAGGAGCTCATTGCATATGAGACATGACATAAAGTCATGTGACCAAGGTGGAGAAGATCAAGATGAGGCTTGGCTTGATGGACCGGTTGCTAGGGTGAAGGACCAAGGCAACGGTGAAGAGCAAGTGAGGTCAAGATCGATGAACCAATATGGTCATGTGATGATATGAAGTGGATCATATCATTTGGTGATTGGTTGGTGCATGTGTTGCATCAACATCGGAGGAGATGGAATGGAATGCGCAAGGCAAAGGTATAACCATAGTGATGGGGACGTGATTCCCGATCTTCCGTCAGGTTCAAGATAACTATCGATTTGGTCAGAAGCGACACACCGATCCGGCTTCAGATCACAAAGACCCAAACCCTGCAACCTTAGCACCACGTCTCCTCTGGTTATCAACCGTGTCACGATTTGGTTGACCTCGCCACAAAGGCTAATCCCTGCTGTGAATCGAAGAACACAAGCAAGAACAAGATAAAACACAACTCAATTAAAGTGACAATTGCAGATATATGATTAAGCACTCGAAGTTGGGGTCTCGCAAACCGATAGACGGCGACTGTTAATGGACAAAATGATCTAAGCAAAACCCAAACCCTAATGTAGGCGGTGGCTACTGATTATAAAGCCTAAGGGGCATCCAAGGACCCCCACTTACGTTCCTAAGGAGTCTCGACACGTTACATGGCCCAAACGGCCCAAAAGACGACGACGCAGCGTCCTGACAGATTCTGGATATCAACTTGTTTCGACGATTCACATTGACTCCGATGGAATTTGGGCATCAAACCAAAGCCATTGGTTAGCTTATGAAATTATCTTTCCATCCATATGTGGATCATCAAAAATGGAGTCCGGATGTGCCCTGGACGTCCGTTTTATTGCAGACTGGTCTAGAAGACCGAGGCAGACTCGAACTCGAATTGGACTGGCCCTCCGGCTTGGCTTGGACGTCTTTGCTGGCCTCCTAAGGTGGTGGCCAAGGAGGAGGACGTCATTGGGCATCTCTTAGGTGTTCTCCATCTTCTTGGAGCATGCTCCAACTTGGGCCTGGGTCCCAAGTGTGAATAACTAGCCTGCGACGACGTCGTAGCACCCGACAGAAATAGCGGCAGAATGTCTCGATGATTTGGAAACCATTCCAATGTGATATTGAGATGGGACCAGATCTATTTGAAAGCTTATCAAATAAGCTTTTCATCAAGTGCTCATTGACCTCGATCGCACTCCGGATGGATGAGTTATGGCCTTCCCAATGAAGCACTGTCAGGCTGCCGACGAACCAAAAGTTTAACTTTGATGGACTTGCACTTTGAAACACATTTGTACCTATATTCAAATAACGACATGTACATGTGGAACCAAGTGAATTATATCCAAAATTACTATGCAAATGTAGGAACGAGGACACCTTATTATCAATGGTCGTATCCGATGATGTCATGTCCTCATCATCCTCCCCTTCTTGACAACAAACCGTCCTCGGTTTGAGTTTAGTTGGAGGACAGATTGTAGGTAGTAGCCAATATTGCTTCTCTTCTTGAAATTTAACATGTTGCTTTATAACAAAACTTGGGGATCTTGACATGACATGATTATATCTATTGTAGGCGTTGAAATTATCATATTGTTGCACAACAAAAGGAGATTTCAGATTTGAACAAATATAAACTCTGTGTACCATATACTCTCCTTTAGTATTATATTTGCCAATAAAGTGAAATGTACATCTAGATGACTGTGACAAATCAGCAAACCAAAATTTCTCTTCCAAAGTAGTAAGAGCACATAGAGTATCAAACTCAATATAACTCAAAGTATCTAAAGAATACAATAATTTTAGCTCATCTTTTTCAGCAGCAATGGGAAGCAAATTCTTATTTTTAGCACAAGTATTTGGTTCCAAAACAAAAGTGTCATGCTCATTCAAATTCTTATTTTCAGCACAAGTATTCGGTTCCAAAACAAAAGAATCATGCTCATTCACTAGTTGTGGCATATGTATATTAAAAGCATTGTCACACAACTCTTCTTTATCACAAGCACTGTCAGAACAATTATTTTGTGACAAAGGAAATTCAGACTTTGTGTCCACTAAATGTTGCTCTATTATAGCATGAGTGGTGGACAAATTCAGCACATCATCACCAATTTGAACATTATCATATTTTGTAGCAAGCATAAAAGGATATTCTAGTTTAGATACTTGGTGATTTTTATTTTTAATATCAACCTCTTTGTTCTTAGTAGAAACACTCTCTTCAAGAAGTTGTACAATTTTAGTCGAGTTTAAAATTTTACCATGCTCCAAAGTAGGTGTGGGAGGTGGTGGTGAAGATGCTGCTGTAGCGGCAGAAACAGCCACTCGTCTACTTATCGCAGTCTCGATCTTCGCGAATGCTTGCTCCACCCTTGCTAAAATCTGATTGAGGTTGTCGCCAATGTTGGTCTGGTTCTTTTGTTGATGTTCCTGTAATTCTTTTTCTGCAAGCATAGCTAGCTGAAACAACTGGTTTGTAGTGTTAAAATCTTTATAATAAACAATATCCTGAATTTCACGTCTCAAACCACCATAAAAATGACACAATTTATCCTTCGGATCCTCCTCTATCCCACAAAGAATCATGCCCTTTCGAAGCTCTACAAAATATTCTTGAATAGACATATCTCCCTACTCTAAGCACTGTAATTTCTTACGCAAATCTCGTTTATACGAAACAGAAACAAATCTATCACGCATTGCTTCTTTAAGTCTAGCCCAAGATTGAGGTTGTTGATACAAATTAGCTAATTGTCGCCACCAGATTTGAGCAAAATCCTTGAATCTACTAGTAGCAAGTTTAACCTTATGTATCTCATGAACTAGGCGAGAATTAAATTCTTGTTCTACTGTCATCTCCCAATCTAAATATGCTTCTCCATCATAAGATCCAACAAAAGACGGTATGGTAAATTTACCTCTTATACCTTGATTATAGTCAATATGTGATGATGGATTGTTCGTCATGCGGTCCATCCTTGCAAATATCTGGGCCATGATTTCCTGCAATTCACTCTTAAACAGAAACACGTTGTTTGATAATGTTAGAAATCAAAATAAATCCCTATCAACTATTATATGTGTTGGTGGAAATACACTCTCACACGTCTTACCAAGTTCTTACAAGGTTCTTACCAACGCAAAGCAGTAGACGGTACAACCGGTGGCTGGTTCGTGATACCTGTGAGGACGCAGCACCAAGATTGGAAGGATCTTTTTCTATACTGATCTGGAGTATATATGTGGAGCTTGGAAGGCACACAAAGAATAAATATATATATATATGTGGCACATAATTCAGTAACAGATAGCAATATTGAATAAATGTCCAGAGCACTTGTCCTAGTTGCAGGCCTATACGTGTTCCTAGCACCAGTTGTGACAAACAAGAGAGTGATAAGTATGAAAGGTAGCAATGGAAATACGGACAAGGCAAAAGGCACCACAAACAATAGAGCTATCGAGTGTTCCTTATGTGCTCCTTTTCGATCTCTTCTCTTCTCTTTTACTATTTTTTTTCTTTTTTTTATCCAAATTTTTTTCCTTGCTTTTGCTCTTTTGATATTTTTTCTCAGCAAGGAGCACACAAGAATAAACTCTAAAAAATTTGAGCTCAATTGAACAAAAGATGTGGCCTATACAAATTCAGAATTGTGATCTTAAAAACTGGTCAAAACTTATGGGCCCTAAAACTCAATGTTCTTGAACGAATTTCGCAATTCTAAATTTTGTGAACCCAGATTTTCTGGGATGAAATAGATCTAAAATTTTCTGGCATTCTCTGTAGATATAAAATTTGCCCCGTTTCGTGTTCGGATGCAAAAGTTATGACTGTTTTATGAAAACTGCTCGAATCAGGGTTTTATGTGAACACAAGATGCAAACTGATGTTGAGATAGGATGATGGCGGATGGAGGGATCAACACAAACTAGAAAAGAACACAATCTAAACCAGCAACAAGACCTTGACCTAGGACACAAACTCAACACGACGGACTCTGAAACTAAAATATGCAAAGGCTATGGCACGGATGGTGGTAGGATAGGAAACAAATATGGTGGTGGACTATAGGACGAAGGCAAAAATCAACTAAACTAGGGTAAATATGAACTTGACGGTATACCTTAGCTCTAAATACCACTTGATGGGGACGTGATTCCCGATCTTCCGTCAGGTTCAAGATAACTATCGATTTGGTCGGAAGCGACACACCGATCCGGCTTCAGATCACAAAGACCCAAACCCTGCAACCTTAGCACCACGTCTCCTCTGGTTATCAACCGTGTCACAATTTGGTTGACCTCGCCACAAAGGCTAATCTCTGCTGCGAATCGAAGAACACAAGCAAGAACAAGATAAAACGCAACTCAATTAAAGTGACAATTGCGGATATATGATTAAGCACTCGAAGTTGGGGTCTCGCAAACCGATAGACGGCGACTGTCAATGGACAGAATGATCTAAGCAAAACCCAAACCCTAACGTAGGTAGCGGCTACTGATTATAAAGCTTAAGGGGCATCAAGGACCCCCACTTACGTCCCTAAGGAGTCTCGACACGTTATATGGCCCAAACGGCCCAAAAGACGACGACGCAGCGTCCTGACAGATTCTGGACATCAACTTATTTCGATGATTCCCATTGACTCCAATGTAATTTGGACCTCAAACCAAAGCCATTGGTTAGCTTATGAAATTATCTTTCCATCCATATGTGGATCATCAAAAATGGAGTCCGTATGTGTCCTGGACGTCCATTTTATTGCAGACTGGTCTAGAAGACCGAGGCAGACTCGAACTCGAATTGGACTGGGCGTCCGGCTTGGCTTGGACGTCTTTGCTGGCCTCCTAAGGTGGTGGCCAAGGAGGAGGACGTCCTTGGGCATCTCTTAGGTGCTCTCCATCTTCTTGGGGCATGCTCCAACTTAGGCCTGGGTCCCAAGTGTGAATAACAAGCCTGCGACGACGCCGTAGCACCCGACAGAAATAGCGGCAGAATGTCTCGATGATTTGGAAACCATGCCAATGTGATATTGAGGTGGGACCAGATCTATTTGAAAGCTTATCAAATAAGCTTTCCATCAAGTGCTCATTGACCTCGATCGCACTCCGAATGGATGAGTTATGGCCTTCCCAATGAAGCACTATCGGGCTGCCGACGAACTGAAAGTTTAACTTTGATGGACTTGCACTTTGAGACACATTTGTACCTATATTCAAATAGCGACATGTACATGTGGAACCAAGTGAATTATATCCAAAATTACTATACAAATGTAGGAACGAGGACACCTTATTATCAATGGTCGTATCCGATGGTGTCATGTCCTCATCACATAGGGCATTTTCATTTCACCGGTCATATGTGTGTAGAGAAGTTGATGACCAGGTTTAGGATAGATGGCCATACTATCAAGAGGGGCAAACTAATTTACATATCGGTCATCTAGTGCCACTTGAGTGATCTAACTTTACATACGTGTTAGGATCGAGTGGCGAGGCAAATTGAGTGCCTAACTCCTTGGTGAAAATGTTTTTGAAATGATAACACACATGCACATGGTGGTGTACACTTGGTGGTGTTGGCACATTTGCAAAGGAGAAGGTGTTGGAGTTGATTTTGATCAACTTGGTGAAGGGAGAAAGGTTTTTCGGTGTTCTCCGGACACTAGGATGGCTCTTGGAGTGGGATACTGCTTTGATCCATTGTGAACTAGATCAAGTGCTTTAGTGGGTTGTGAAGCCCTCTGAGTAAGCTTTCCAAAATGTCCAAGATCATCGAAATCGGAGTTCGGAGCTAAGAGATATCGCCATTTTACCGAAGAGTGGTCTGTGACCGGACTCGTGACCGGACGCGTCCGGTCAGCATCTGCGCGTCCGGTCAGCGCGTCCGGTCAGTGTTTTTCGTGGGCGAAAGTGACCGGACGCGGCAGCAAGTCTAGTCAGTGATGACCGGACGCGTCCGGTCGCGTTGGGAGCTTGTTGGAACCTCTCTGTTCGCTGTTTCGCTGCGACCTGCGCGTCCGGTCCCGTTAGTGACCTGCGCGTCCGGTCAATATAAGTTTATACGCGCGAAAACAAGCCGTTGGAGCACGCTACTGACCTACGCGTCCGGTCCGTTCGACCGGCGCGTCCGGTCGACCCGAAAATTCGCCCAGTGAAGGACTAACGGCTCTATTTCGTTGTGGAGTTATAAATAGACGTTGTGGCCAGCCATGACCGCAAGCTGAGCACACTTTGGCCTTGGTGGCTTATGTGGTAGTGCTTGGAAGCCCTCTAACTCACTCATGCTTGATAGTGTTCATCGGATCGAGTGAGAAAGTGATTCTAGTGCGATTGCATCATGAGGATTGCTTGAGTGGCACTAGGTGTTCGTGTTGCAAGCCGGTGGTGCTTGTTACTCTTGGAGGTTGCCACCTCCTAGACGGCTTGGTGGCTTGTGGCTCCGTCGAAGCTCGCAAGAAGATTGTGCGAGGCTCCGGAGAAGCTTTGTGAGGGGGATTGTGCTCACCCCGCGGGGATCGCGAAGAATAACTCTAGTTGAGCGTGTCATTGAGCTACCACACTTGATGGTGGGTTCTTGCGGCGCCTTTTGAGAGGCTCGGTGTGTGACCGATTAGCCGCCGAACCACGAAGTGTTGATCGACACAACTGAGACGTAGCTTGGTGGCAACCAAGTGAACCTCGGGAGAAAATCACCATGTCAACATTGTCTACTCTTCTCGGTGGTTTGCCTTCGTGCAACACAAGCTTGTATTTACTTTCATATATATATCGTGCTTGTGTAGTTGCTCTTGTTCTAGTTGTGCTTGTGTAGCTAGCTAGATTTCTTTTTGCTTAGTTTGTGTAGCTAAGTTATTTGCGCTCTGTAATTTGGCATTGGTTGCCTTGTTATTGAGCATTGCTAGTGAGCTTAGGAGCTTTGTGCTTTTGCTTCGCTAGTTGTGTAGGAGCTCCCTCGGTTGGCAAAGTACTAGTGCATAGGTTTGTGTGACCTTGCTCTAGAATTGATTAGGTGAGCTCTTAGTAAGCTTAACACCTTAGTTGCTTAATTAGGATCTTTGCAAGGTGCTAGAAAACTTAGATAGAGGGGTGTAGTCTTGGCTAGACCGATAAGTTTAATTCCGCATTTGTTTCGGTTAGCCAACGCGTTTAAGTTTTAGAAAGGACTATTCACCCCCCCCCCCTCTAGTCCGCCATCTCGACCCTTTCTCCAACGGCGGTAGCCGGAAAAGGGAAGGCGGCGCCACCTTGGAGCCTCTCGCCGGCGCGTGCGCTCCCCGTGGCGGAGCGCGCCGCCGTCGAGCGGCCTCAGGGCAGCGCCCTGTCCCTCGAGCCCATGCATGCACAGGATCGGCACAGGTGACGCGGCTCCGTCCCTCAGTGAGGTTAGGCTTAGGGTTTGACTGTCTCTGTCCGGATCGAGATCCATCATAATCTTTTCTTTTCTGTGATTGTTCTTTCTCGATCCGACATCTTTGTCAGTTAGGGTTAGGGTTACAATTTCTGTCCCGATCCGGTTCGAATCGGTCGTCTTTTGTTTCTATTGATTCCTTTCTATCTACCCCAACTAGATCCACACACCAGACCAAGCTCTTGATACCATTGTTAGGGTTAGGATCATCTAGCAGTAGATCGAGTGGGTGTTCTTTGGGAATCGATGCATTGAACATCCTAGTGAACCGATTTACAGAGACAGAGAGAGAGGGAGAGGGATGAGTGCACAGACCATCGGGCTTGGCTGACGAGCTCGAGGAGGAGGCAGTCACGGCGTCGGTGAAGGAGAGGCGATGGTGGTGCGGACGTCGGGATCGATGCAACGGCGACGATGGACTTCCCGTCGCCTACAACCCCTCCTCTCGATCGGTCTAGGAAAGGAGGTAGGGCAGTTACTGTGGCGGTGAACCTCGTGTTGTGTGCCCCTGGCCCCCACCTCCTCTTTATAGGGCTGCGCGACAGGGGCCCACCGACTAGGAGTCGGTTAAGCATCCCTGATTAGGACGCGGTCAAAGGGTCCGAGTTGGCCGTTGGGCCAATTCGGTTGAGATCTATTCTAACACCTCCCTCTTGAGGAGGCATGGCATGTATGAGAATGAATTTCATAAGGCCTAGGAGATGCGGCAGCCTGAAGTTTCTTCCATGGCTTTGATGCTTCTTGTTTCTCCATCAGTTAGTCTTCTGTAGTTCTGTCCAGGGACGACGACGTGCCTGCATTTCTCTAGGAAAGTGTGAAGGAATCTCTGGGACCTCATGATCCATGAGGGAACCATCTTTCCCTTTGCACGCAAGAGAAACCCATCCATCATCTTGGCATAAACGAAGGAATCCACGTCCACGGGCCAGAACTCCATTAGGGCCTCGAGTACCAGCGAAGGGATCTGGTTCTCGAGCATTGAAATGTCCTTGAGGAAGCTAGGTCCGGCCGAGATGGCGCACCATCTTAACAGCGGGTCGTCGCCACTACCGGCCATGAGCCACAAAAGGAAGCAACCGTCCAGGAACATCATAGTCGCAAACTCGGTGTCGCTCAGCCCTTTCACCTTAGCGTCGTCAGCGGCGTAGCAGTGGCGGGCGTTGCTGGCGATGGAGATGATCTTCCCGTAGACATCGTCGACGGAGTGGCCCGAGTCCCTGCACTTCCTGTAGGCCACGGCGTGCTTCACCTCCTCCATGGCTCCATCTCCTGTAGGTGGCCGGGGCAGGCCGTGGTGATACGGGCCAATGGCCACCACGCCGGGCACCATGTGCCGATTGTCCTCGCCGCCGAGCCCTCGTAGTATATGAGGGAATTTGTGGATCATGGCAGGGCTCATTGAGATGTGGGTCTCCACTCTCTCTGCTGTTTTGTGCAATCTCTCTTTCAAAGCCTCTGATGTCATTTTTTGTGCTGCTACTACCGGGATAGGTACAGTTTTTGCGTCTGGTGGACTGCTAGCAGCGGCGCCCTCGATATTGGAGGCTTGGAGCTGGTCGCTGGAGGAGAAAACCTCACAGGTGCATCGACCAAACTGTGGATCTATGATCTAGTACATTATATACAGAGACAAATAGACCTACGCAAGATGGCTGAAGCATAGGCTAGGATTAAACAAATTTCACCACCACGATGAGCAACTTCGGCGAGAGCCCTTAAACATGTCCTCTACTTTTGTTTTGACTGCACCTATTCTTTAAGGTCTGTTTTATACATCTACTCTAGTAGTAACCCTCAAATCCATTCCTGTACATATTGGTGTATGGATCCAACTCGTCATTCGGCTGTATCCATTGTCGTTCCAATCAACTGAGCTAGGGGGCGGGAGAGGAATGGAGGAGTACCGGAGACACGTGGACATGGTGAGGAGCACCGAAGACAGAGACATCATGGGAAGGCTAGGGTTTAGTGCCTTGCCAGGCTGAGAGGAGAGAGCCACATTGAATGGGCCTCATCATCAGGATGGGACGGGTGCCAGGGAGGTGAGCCGCGCTGGGCCAAGGGCTTCACCGGGGGAGGGAGTAGTGTGGTAGAGGGATCAAACCACATCAAATATAGATGGATATCAATGAGCTTGCATTCTATCTCATATCTTGTATTCTATTCCATGTTTTTTCTCGAATCTTAGAACCAGGCACGGAGATATTGATATCTTTTTTCTTGTGAACAATAGATATTGATATCTATCTCAAATACACATCAGAAATCCAATTTTGAATATTCAGATTCAAATATGGTACGGATATTAAATGTTCACATTTAGATACAAACTATTCATATAGTGTTTATGGACCGATATTGGAAAATATCTATTGAGTTTTCATCCCTAGGCAGGACACATGGGGCCGATGGGGCTTTGGGCCTTTGGGGTACCAAACTGTAAACTGGGCCAATTGAGAATAACTGAGAATCACGTCTGCAAAAGGTTACAGTTTAGTATGGTACACATGGAAGATAATAAAATTATAAAAGAATCATACAGCTGTACTTGTACGGTTGTACCTTCCCAATGTCACCAACCACAAAAACTTCTTGTAATTCGTTGCTAGTACTTGCTTGAGCAAACATGCAGACTTGCAGAGAGATAATAGCATGCCACCACATGATCACGATTTCTACTAAAACTGAGTACGCGCATCTCACGCTGCTGCTTCAATTCCTCTGCTTCTCATTGACGCCTGCTTCTCCGAAGTCTCAGCCTCAAGAGCAACGTAACGTAACAAAGTACTACTACTAGACTATCACTGCATGCACATTGTGGCCTTGTTTAGTTGGGGAGAAGAAAATTTTTAGATGTTATATTGGATGTGTCGGAAGGATGTCAGGAGGGATTTTCGGATATTAATAAACAAACAAATTACAGAACCCGTCGGAAAACTGCGAGACAAATCTAATAATACTAATTAATCTGTCATTAGCACATGTGAGTTACTGTAGCACTGACGGCTTTTCATGGACTACTTAAGCTTAAAAGATTCGTCTCGTGATTTCCCCGAGAATTGTGCAATTAGTTTTTTTCATCTACATTTAGTACTATGCATGTGTCAAACATGCTCTTTTACCGTAGAAGATAAATTTTTTTGAAACTAAACAAGGCCTGTATTACCTGGCCCTTGTTTAGTTCCCAAATTCAACTCCCAAATTTCACTATGCAAAAAGAAGATTCCCATCACATCAAAATACCGGCACATGCATGGAGTACTAAATGTAGATGAAATTTAAAACTAATTGTACAGTTTTATTGTACTTTGCGAGACGAATATTTTAAGCCTAATTAGTCAAAATTTGGACAATTTTTACCAAATACAAACAAATCGCTACAGTGCGTATTTAATGCGCACTGTAGCAAACTGTTCCAAATCGGGGGTGCCGATTTCGAAACTGAACAAGGGCCTGGTCAAGTAGTAAGGATGGGACTGCTGTCAGTTGGTAGTGGCACAAATTTTATCCCCACAATGTACAGGTAAGAAAGGTGGGTCCTATCCTTACTAAACAAAACAATAAAATCCAAATCGTATCGCATGAGCTCACTCGACAAGGACAAAGAATAAGGTGGAGAGAGAGAATAATATTATTTCATCTTATCCGATAGTAATGCTACTGCCGGTATGCCCTGTTTAGTTCCACGAAAAAAACACTATACGAAAAAAAGATTCTCCGTCACATCAAACTTGTGATACATGCATGAAGTACTAAATATAGATGAAAACAAAAACTAATTATACAGTTTGGTTGTACTTGACGAGACGAACGTTTTGAACCTAATTAGTCAACAGTTGGACACTATTTGCCAAATAAAACCAAAACGTGCTACAGTACTTTTTTTACACCATTTTTACCATCTAAACACACCCTTAGGCTAGATTCAGTGAGGTTTTAGGTGACTGGACTGCTTTCATATATGATGTCGGTTTGCATCTGTCAAGTGTATTTTGGACGAGATTACCCTAAAAAAAGTAACTATAACCCGTTGCCCAGTATCGAGATGCTATTAACATTTACTCGCCCAGTATCATTAACATTTAGGCCCTGATTAGTTTGAATGTGTTAAAGTTTAACTCTCATCACATCAATGTTCCCTCAAATGCATAGAGTATTAAATGTAGACTAATTACATGCATGTTGGCACAGATTAGGAGTAATTTACGAGACGAATCTTGATACATCCGGCTCAGGTGGGGTTGGCCGAGGCTCAATAAATTAAGGTTGCCCGGACCCCAACAGTTCTTATGCACACCCACTCGGAGAAAGGTCCAATGTCCCTAAAAGACTAGTCTGATAGGGGAAGGGTGGCTCTCTCTTTTAAGGTGGCTTCCTCCTCCCAAGCTAAGCAAGGTGGGATTATTCAGAGGCTCACACGGTCGCCGCCTGACTACAACTAGGCCACTTGGCCTTTTTTTGTTGTGTCTTTGCCAGCGGGTAATAGTGTAGGATGTCCTCATCATTCCCACCCCCTTAAACAAGGTTCCAACTCTGATACCAAATGATGAGATACAGGCCCGATCTTCCGAGAGGTAACCGGTAAGTTCGACTTGTGGAGATCTCGACGTTGGCGATCCGGCTTCAAATCAGACACGATTCGAACCCTGCAACCGTTACACCACTGCTCCGTTGGTTATCAACCAAGCACAACTTGATTGACCTCGCCAAGAGGGCTTTTCCTGCAAGCGAATCGAAGAACACAAGCAAGAAGGTAAAAACACGCAATCTGAAATTGCAAATATGAATGATGCGAATATCAATTGAGGGTTCAAGAACTCGGTTCCAAAGGACTAATCGACACAGTGGAGGAGATCAAGAACAGGGGCCCTGGATCACTGTAAAAGGATTTGTCACCACAGTTACAATAAACGGTTCAGTTTCTCGATGGAAAACTAAACTCTAAACAAAACTCAATTGTCTAGCAGCGGCGGCGGCTATTTTTATAGTCTAAGACTCGACCTAGGGTTGAGGACGGCCAGGGGTTGGGCGCCCACAACTTGGGCTTAAGGCCCGACACGATACATGGCCAAGTTGGCCCAAATAGGTGACGCAGCACCTTGCCGTGGTCACACAGAATGATCCACGGACCTTCTGGAGCTGGGACCAGATCCAAAACGACGGCGTCGTCGTCCCCTTTCCAACGCATCGAAGAACGCCCCGTTTCGATGTCGTATGAGAGAGTTATGACCAAAACAGTGACGACGTGTCTGCTGAATCCGAGGGTGACGTGGCAGCTGAGTTGGAGACGAATTGCAACTTGGGGAAGACCATAGCGTCGGTGTGTCCAGCGTGGCGATGTCCTCATCAAATCTATTAAGCCTAATTAATCTAAGATTGGAAACTTTTTGTCAAATAAGACGAAAGTGCTACAGTGTTTGTTAAATTTTAACACCCAAACCAAACGGGCCTTAATCGCGCCTCGGTTTTGTATCCCGTCGCCTGTTATTAACATTTAATCGTGCCTCGGTTTCGTATCCCGTCGCCCAATATCGAGATGTTATTAACATTTAATCGCGCCTCGGTTTCGTGTCCCGTCGCCTGTTATTAACGTTTAAATCACACCTCGGTTTCGTATCCCGTCGCCCAGTACCGAGTTTAACATTTAATTGCGCCTCCTCAGTTGCCGTGCGGTGCCATGCAGCCATCCGCGCCAACGCGAGCGTCCAGGAAAAAAATGAAAAAAAACTCGCCACACACAGCTCCGAGGAATTGAACCGTGCCCACTTGCCTCGGCCTCACCACACTAACCAGCTGAGCTAATCAGTGTGCTCGCTGCAACTTTTTAGGCAGCTGCAGCGAGCGAGCAAGCTGAACAACGTTTGTTGAATGAAAGATATCCGCTACCCTATTCAATAAGTACAGACAGAGAAAAATACATACTAATTAATCACTCTTTGATATGCTAAATTCTGTCAAAAACGACTTTATTTTTTTACTACGAATGGAGTAGCTACTAGAGCAAGGCTAATAATATAGCCGGTCGCTGGCTACAAAAATCTTTGCAGCTTACCTCTTAGTCCACTGATATAGTAATTAGCTTTTTACTATTAATATATTACATATTTATCTCTACGTGGAGCTGTTTCAGACAGTTTTCCCAAATCCACGGTGCTCCACGGTGGATCGAGTAGTACTTTAGATCTACTGCTACCCGTTGTTTAGTTCGCTCAATTCTTCCTAAATTTCACTATAAAAAAGAAGATTTTCCGTCACATCAAAATGTTGGCAAATGCATGGAGTACTAAATGTTGATGAAATCAAAAACTAATTGCACAGTTTTGTTGTACTTTGCGAGACGAACATTTTAAGCCTAGTTAGTCAAAATTTGAATAATTTTTACCAAATACAAACGAAATGCTATAGGAATTCTGATACAGTGTTTTTCTCCCAAATTCTCTAAACTAAACGAGGCCCTAGTTTCAAAACTAATCTCTCTCAAACACATTCTAATTTTTTTATTCGATTCGAATCCAGCGCCCGCGGTTTCTGAATCCTGTGTCCCCTCAGTGCTTCTCTCGAGTGACCGATAGCCGCGGCCCCCACCGCCAGGTGGCGTGCGGCTACTAGCCGGGCCGCGTCAGCCTGTGCCGCTTGCCTCGCTCCACGCGCGCGGGCTGCAACAACGGAGCAGCATTCTCCAGCGGCCGCGGCTGCACGTTTCCTAAAGCCAGCGCCCTCCATGAGACGTGCTGGTCGCCTGAAGCGGCGTTCCAAATGGGAGCGCGGGGCACTACATCTCGACGCGGCCCACGAGCACAGGAGGCCCATGGCGAGCAGAGCGACGCTGATGCTTTATCCTTTCTATTGCCGTTCAGTCTTTTTTTATGTTTTATTTCCTTGTTCGTTTATTTACTTTATTTATTATTGTTTCTATGGTATTTTATTCTTCGCTTTGTTTTCTTTATATGTTTATATTTCATTTATTTTCTTCTACTTTACTCTAATTAATTATTTCTTTTATTTTTGTTTTTCTTCTATTTATTTTTTCCTCTTCTTTTTTGTTTTTCCTTCTATTTCTTTCTTTCATTTACTATATGAACTAATTCTTTTCATTTTTAGGTTTTTCTGTTCCATATGCTACATGAGATACAAGTTATATTCGGATAGTATATAAGTGATTTTTCAATTCCCTTTCTTTTCTTCGTTATTTAAGTTATTCATTTATTTTTATTTTTTATACTTATCATTTGTCATTTATATTTTATGTGATTTATATTTCTTTTGTTATTTTACTCTAATTAAATAATTTATTTTTATGTTTTTATTTACTTATTATATGAGATGCATGTGACTATGATGTATTATGTGATGTTCTCCGATGTATTATGTTATTTTTAGATATATTATATGATGTATTATACGAGATTCATGTGATGTTCTATGATGTATTTTTTGTGATATTCATGTGGTACACATATGATGTTCTATGATGTATTTTGTGATGTTCACGTTGTATACATGCGATGTTTACGTAGTATACAATAATGTTCTAAATGTATTTTGTGATGTTAACGTAATATACATGTGATGTTCTCTAAATTTTTTTATGGTGTTCACGTGATACTCATATGATGTTCTATGATGGTCTGATATGTTTTATAATAGTATAAATATTTCATAATTGAGATAAATCATGTACATTGTATAGAGGTGAGAAAATATTCACATAGTGTCGGTGTTTTTTACTGGCAGATATTTGGTTCTTGGGGAACTGTCGGTGTTTTGTAGACCGACTAGTAAATTTATACGAATGTCGCGCTGCTCTAGGAAGACGATGGTAGCATCCAAAAGATATGAGGAGTTATACTGGTTTAGGCTAGAGCCCTATGTATACTCTGAGAGATGATCAAGTGCGTGTTCCTTACTTGAATGCTCTAAAGTTCTTATAATGGGGGGTGCAAGAATGGTGGAAGAGGTAGGAGAGCTGGAACTAGGAGATGGACTGCCCGAATGAGAGCTTCGAGAGTCTAGGTCATCAATTGTCTTGCTGCCTATGGAGTTGGTGACCACGATCCTGAGCTCCGGGGTCGTGGCCTTTGTTGGCTTGGATGGCCTTCAAGTTAAGGCCATTGTCGTGAATCCCATCCCGTAGTGTGTGGAATCATACGCGTGTCTCGTCGGGCCGTATCTAGATGGTGGGTCACCGTACTGGCCATCACCGCTCGGCGGTGTTGTCTTGTCTCCGCTGCGCGGTGCAGGGATGGTGTCTGACCGCGCTGAGGTGACCGCTATCCTCTCAGTTCTTGTGGGGTCAGTGCGGCGTGCCTGCTCCTGTCAGAGTAGGCATGCTTGGAAGAGCTCGACCTCTCCCTGTTCCTCTCAGGAGTTGGGATAGTGGAGAGGTTGTGAGGCGTCATGCTGCACGCGCCGAAGGCAGAGTAGAGGGGTCATGGCTGGCCTCGCCCTTAGTGTTTGGCCCAGTCCACGTAGCTTAGCTAGGCCTCGGTCATTTGGGCTTATACTAGCTGACGTACCATGGGCCACCCGAGCGGCTATCTAATCGGTGCTTTGAGATACCCGGGGTATCATAACCCCGATAGTAGCCCCCAAGCGTTTTTGCGATCATGAAGTGATCATGAAAGCGCTGATATACACGTGTGTTGAGTGCGAGTTCTTAGTTACGGCTGTCTTGAGCTTCGACGCTCAACCCCTTGCAAGCTAGTGCGTTCAATGCGGTAGGTGGCTGTTACGTCCCACCTTGCCAGGATGCCCTGACTGTGCAATACGCGACTGCTGAGCCTTGCCGTGTCAATGTGCTGCGTATCGGGGTTCGTGGCCCAGGCAGGGCCAAGTGGTCTCATCGACGTTGTACCGGTTCCTCCTTTAGGAGGGTCTTAAGTTTCCCTGACCTCACGTGGGAATTTGACATTGGTTGTGTCTTCCCGTGGTTCGCCATGCGGCGCAGGGGTCTTAGGCTGCTCAGTCCGCCTTTGGGCCTATGGATAAGGACCTTTCTACCATTTGAACCACCTTCAACCATGTCTATGTATTGCTTTTAGCCCCTTTGAGAGGCCGAGTTTGGGAGAGGAGAAGAGAGAGAAAATTTGAAGAGAACCATGAGTTTCCAAGCATGCGACCCGTTGGGGGTCATTTGTGGTAGCTAGAAGCCTGTGTTGCCCCTTCCAATAGTTGGTGCTGGAAGGAGTATTGCGAGCAGGGGACGAGATGCCGTGGAGGTCAGCCCCGTGACCATGCGGCCTTGGTTTTACCTATGCCTGAGTGGCTCAGGCACCCGTGGTGGCCCTTGGTGGAGAGAAGGCTCGCCCTTCTACCATGGTCCATTAGCGTGTGCAGGGAGTGAGTCAGTTCTTCTGAAAGAACGTCTATCGCTCCTTGAGCGCCATTTGATGGATCTGGGGCATCGGTCGTCACCATGCCCTGTCGTGGCATCGTGACGATGTGGTGTGATGTTATTGCGCCGAGGGCCATTTAATCCTTCTCTGCCCCCGCGTGCTTCAGCTTTGGGGGTTGCAATGCAACGAGGACGTCTTCAAGGTGTTCTTTTCCACCTTGTCCGATCATGCTTGCAGCTCGAACCCCCTATGGCGTCATCCTCGAGGTGGTGTTGGGCTTTTTCCTTTCTTGTTTTCATAGCTTGACCGCCTGTGTGATGCCTGTATCCCTGGGATCTCGGTTTTGAACGTTGTATCCATTCCTCGAGGTCATGTCGAGCCCTTGGGCCACCAAGTCCGGTTGTGGGGCTTTCTTACCAAAGTTAGGACTTTCGTGCGGGCTATCGACCACCCATCGCAACGGACGAAAAGGTCACCCTCAGCTCGAAAGCCCTTCCTTCATCCATGTTTTGACCTTGTTAGGCCAAAGTCTCCCTTTCTGTCAATAGGTTGTGACCTTGTTCTCGAGCGTCAGCGTGATCGTGGGGTGTTTTCCTCTGACCAACAGTTGTCACTCAGGCTCGAGTGAGCCCAGACCATGCTCGCCCGGATTGTGGTTGGTTATTTTTACACAGGGTTCATCACTGCTTCATGAAGTCACAGCTCTGTGCTTTTGGATGACCATTCGGGAGGGGTCATTGACCTTTGTGGGGTCATTGGTTTCAGGTCGAGGCCCTAGGACCCCAGGAGGAGCTCGTCGCAGGGACTTAGATCTATTTTTCTCAGGGTCCTCATCGACCTCGAGAGGTCGTAGTGGCCTGTGGCAAGCAGGTTTGGTTTCGCCCCACACAGGGAGAGGCATGTCCACCGTAACCATGCGGTCGGAGCGGTGCACCTCATCGGGGGCGATGGTGTTGGCGGTCCTTAACGACCATATCCAACCGCCAATTAATATTCAAAATGGGAGAAATAAATAAACTTTTGGCACATATGTTTTTACTTTTGACATAGTTCCACTTGTATTGGAAGAAACATGTTTTGTAGGACATACATTTGAATACAAGTGGAAAACAAAACAAAAGGTGCAAATCGAAAAGTGTAATGCAGAAATGCGCAATGGAACAAATGGAGAAGCCCACCTTCACGACCAAAGTTGGGCCGAGCAACGACATGGGAGGGGCCCAGGCCCAGCCCCCAGCCCACCTAGCAAAGGCAGTGGCCAGGCGAGCCAGCCAAGGTGCGGTCGCACCTTGGGTGTGCCCGCACCCTAGGCGGTGCAGCCCGGGCCCATCCTATGCAGGCGGTTGCATGGCGGCATGCAAAGGCGGATTAGGGTGGTTTCCTAATTTATGAGAGCCAAATTGACCATGAGCTAGTATAAATGGAGGGGTGAAGCTCTCCTTCAGCACACACACCATTTGGAGCTACACACCTCACTACTCTCTCTTGTATTTTTACTTTTAGTAGTCTTTTGTGAGCTAGCAAAGCTATTAAGGAGGGCTTGTCTCCTTGGAAGAAGAGAAACATCTTGGTATGAATACTATGAAAAGTTCTTCCAAAGTCGTGCTCTTATATTTTTAATATAGTAGTGCTTATGAACTAGAGTATAGTTTTCATGTTATATTCATGATATATGAACTAGTATATAGTTTCTATATATGCTTTGAGTTTAACATGTAGAACCTTATGCTTAATTATTTATATAACTTATATGAATAGAATTAGAGCTAAGTTGAGGTGGTGATTCATCGTGTCTTCGGGTGTGCCCATATCCTATGCTTGTCAATCCGTAGGGTCGGAGTCCTGGGGGATGAGGTTAGTTTCTGTGTAATTAGGCGTGGTGCTCGGGTACATGAGAGCAGGTGAATACATTTCCTACTCTCTGGTTGTGGGGTAGACGACAGGTGATGACAGCCCAGTCCGTCCCTCGTAATCCCCCACATTCAGGTAGGGTGTAGGAGTATAAATCATCATATAAGGTTGCTGGCAGACCAGTACTCAGTGACCTCCCGACCTATCTTACACTTAGTTCTAGCTCTAATCATGTATCTTGTATGATCATTAACTGTTCTTTACACGGCTATATTAGAATATGCTTGCTCCACTTAGGAATATTTTTTATTCTTTTATTTCCTTTTTATCCTCGAGGTTGGCCCAAGTATGTGTGTCTACTATCTTGAATATACCATTTTTACCCATGTCATCAACTATTGGTTCACTGTGTAAGTACACAATCTTGTTCATATTCATGCTAGACTCTTATACCCTGCCCTCCTTTGAGAAAATATAAATAACGATATTCTAAATACTTCTGGGTAAAATACTGCAACGATAGTTTTTGCTGTAAATTTTGATCTATTTTTTCTGTAATTAATTTGAATAATTCATACAACAAAAACTTTGTACTAAAGCATACCATATTATATATTCACTATGTAGATCTACTCATGTGGAGCCCAATAAAATTGAATTTTTCATTTTATGATTTTTTTGTAATTTACTATGATTTTTCAAAGATTCAGACGAAATAAATAAAAAAGAAAAAGACAAAACCACTGTTACTGTAGCAAAATCACCATCCAAAACCACTCGAGAGGGTGATTTGGCCGGTTTTGCAAAGTTCAGCAGATAGAATAGACCGTTTCATAGTTGAGGGGGTAAAGTAGACCACCCCATAGCCGAGGGGTGAAGTAGACTTTTTCCAATTATAATTTAATCAGATCTGGAGAATAGATATGCCTAATAACTAATATACTGTAACACGAGCTTCACATTTACGAATCTTCACATTGACAGATCATAGATGTCTAATATAGTCTTAACACAAGCTCACCATTAGGCTATCCGCACTCATGGACCTCTATATTCATCCTCTATACGTCCTAGTCAGTAAGATTCTCTCCTCTATAATTAATTCTCCTGCACCCATCCATTCTCTATATCATCCTCTATTCACTCTATCCACTGTGGGATCTACTTATCACTTTATCTAAATATATCCATGTGTGATCTAGTTTTGAAGGATTTATTGAGACGAATTTAATGGTGCAATCGAAATTTAATTTGAATTTTTGGTTTGTGAGTTATAGCATTTTTCCCCTTTGTTTAGCTAGTGGGGCCCGCCACTGTCCACTATAGAATAAGCACTGTATCACTCTAAATATAGAGTGAGAGAAAGGATAGAGTATCGTTTTAAGTACCCAGTTAAGTACCTAGTGTAGCAGTTTTTACTCTATATTCATACTCTGAAGCTTAAAAGTATCTCTTTAGAGTACCAAAAGCGGGTAGTCTTAACCACGTTGTGGAGCCGTCTGGAGTCTGGACAGAGTGGACTCTCGAGTCTGGTCTGCAGTTCTGGACTGGACACTGACTAGAACAGAGGAGGCGTGGAGCTGGAGATTGGACCCTGGAGCAGAACGACCTGGCCACCAGGGAGCAGAGCACCGGAGCAGGCAAGCTGCAGCCAGCCACGCCGCCGCCCGCTGAAGCAACCGCGGCCGCGCCCGCAGGATTCACCCGCCGTGGCCGCCTGATGCCTGTTGACCGACGAACGCCGCAGCCGCCCGTCGCGGCCACCGCCGGCATGTGCACCCGCCGCGGCCGCCTGTTTACCGACGCAGCCACCGGCCAAGGACTCCGCCCGATGCCCACCGCAGCGGCCCGCCGCGATTGCGCGTGACCTGCCTGCGGGCCGCCGTGGCTCCAGACCCAGCGAATCTTTCTCAGATGGGGAACAAGATTGGAATAGACCTCGCAGCATAGTCAACATTGTTCAGGGGTCTAATAGTAAAGGGTACCGAGGCAGTGCGGGGAGGAAAATGAAAATGTACTGGAGAACTTTCTAGGCCGCAGATCAGGCATCCGCTGGTGCACGACGCAAGTTTGTTTCCCATCTACTGCTGAGTTTACACTAGTAGATACTAAAATCTGCGCGGCTTTGCCACACATGGCCATTGGTATTTTTTTTAAGTGTTGTTGATACTTCGTTATTTTGAAGGTATTATTTAAGTGATATTTTGCTTTTGTTATTGAAATAGAACTTTCTTTTTTTTGGTGGAGAGAGAAGGGGTAAAAGTATTTAATAAGGAGGGAGTAGCATAAGTAGCCGGAGAGCTGATGTAATTATGAGATGAGTAGAACCTCGAATTATGAGGAGTTTTGAACAATTTGATTTTCTATTTTTTTTTTATTTATTTGAATTTCAATTTTCCCATTAAAAACATAGGCAAAAAGGTACAGTAATAACTTTGTGCTAAAATATGTTATATTATGGATCCATTGCATATATCTATTTATGAGGATTCTGAAACGATTTGATTTTCTATTTTACGATTTTTCTACGATTTACTACGCAATTTCAAAGCTTCAGCAAATTTATTTGTAAAAGAAAAAGATTAATAGATATAAGTGAAACCAGCGTTGGGCCGAATTTGGCCCACTAAGGTCCATGGAGCGGGTGGCAGGCCAGCCCATTGAAAGGCCTGTATTGCGGGTCGATTTCGGAAAAGGTCGAGGGGTTTTTTTGAAAGAAAAGCTGAGAGAGGTGGCTGGACTGCGGTTTCTGTTTTTTCAGAGTTCAAGGGCTCTTTTGTAAAAAGACCTGTGATCGTCCGATCTGAGCCGTCCGCACGCCCGATCGGACGGCCGAGAAAAGTGGATGACGTGGCCATGCTGGTTGGCCCTTTTTTTTGTGCCCAAATCATAGTAAGAGATTTGATCCGCGAGGGGTGCCCACGGTTGTCTCAGGATAGTCTCCGCTGTTTTTCCCCCTAAAAATAGACCATTTTCACGTGTGTGGACAAAAACCACCGGTGGAAGTGCATGTAAAAATCAGATTAATTTATAAACTTCTTGAAAAATAGGAATTTTTTTCTTGTGCCTTGTTGACCGGGCATTTGGTTTGTGCGTTGCATGTCATAGGTTGCAAGATTGTTCTGACAATAATATGTGCATGTGTGCCTTTTAGATTCAAAACCCTAGACACAAGATTTTTGGCAATTATGTGTTTTTTAGAATTCGAACCCACAACCTCTTTACTTCACGAGGCTTCCTTATCATCCCACAAATAGCCATTGTTGAGATTAATATGATAACCAGGGAACTACTTTTAGTGCTAGAAGATAAAGCTAATTGTTGTAGATCATTTTTCTAAAGGTAATTGTTTGAAGGAACCAGCTCTGAAAGTGTTTTCAGGTGTCAGCTGCTTAAGAGCATCACCAGCAATGACCCTCAAATTAGAGGGCTCCATTTACTTTTGAGAGCTTTTTTCTCGGTTCAACTCCGACAACAACCCTCAAATTATAGACACTGCTCCCTCTGTCCCAATTTATTTGTCGTTTTCGATTTTCGTGCCACAAGTTTGACTCGATTTGTAGAAAATACGTGCAACATTTGTATCTCCAAATAAATTTATTAAAAAATAGATTCAAAGATTTTTCCAATAATATCAATTATGTATCATAAATATTAATGTTTTTTAATATATATTTTGTCAAAGTTGTTTCTCGGGAAGCGAAAGTGACAGATATTTTGGGACGGATGGAGTACTTGGGTAGTGCCCACCTATCAGTCACATTGCTATTATATTTTTTCTACTTCCATCTACCGTTGCCAACGAGTTGGGCGGGAGGGGTGGAACTCTGGGCAGAAGAGCCTCTAGCGAGGGCTAGGCGGGAGTGGAGGAGCTCTTTTCCAATGCGCACGGCTGTGCGGTGGCCTGTCGCTGTTTGCGAGTCACAAACTGCAACTCTGTAAGCAATTGGCCACTGGAAAAAAAATACTCTGCTCCTTTCTTCAGTTCCACCGTCCCAAGATAAATCTGAAGTTCCCCACCTCTGGATAAGCAGGCATGACTGTTCAATTGGACAAAAATAGTGGCGGCAAAGGTTTTGTATTATCAGCCATTGGCGAAATAGAAGCAGTGTCAACTGGTGAACTATTCAGAGAAACACAGCAAATGGCCGGGTTTGCCTGCGATTATTCTTCTCTTAACATGCCTATAGCCGCCGCCGACGCCCCCCCACCCCCTCGCCGGGTATCCATTAGATGATGATTCGTGCATGATTCACTCTTGCATATGTAAAGTAACAATTAATGTTATCTTACTTCTTACGTACTACTACCACAACCAAATATATACTAAGAAAAAAAAGGGATTTACGTTGGCACAAAGACAAATAACAATTTACAATTATTTCTATAGTCAGAGAAGGACAAAAATCTCTACACCTAATGCCAAAACTAATCGCCCCGCCCCCAGCTTAATCGCGAGTCCGTACGTGAATTCCAGCTTATTCCCGAGTCCGTATGTGAATCCCGCACCCCTCCTCGCCCTGCCCGCTCTCCCTCCCCGGTCACAGCAAAGTGGGAATCGTGTGCGCGCTACGTGTTCGGGTCGTCGCGGCTCCATCGCCCTCGCGCCGCTCCCTCTCCCCCTCCTCGGTTCACAATGAAAATGGGAGTCTGCGTCAGGAACGAGCTGGAACTGCATCCGCGCCGCTACCTCACATGGGCCTTCTCGAGGTGTTCACGGTGAGTCGGTGAGGGACCGCCTGCCGCGCTCGGCGTGCCATCATCGGACTGCCCCGTCCCGCTCTCCCCTCGCTAATCCCTTCCGTGCAGACCGGTACCTCCAAGGAACTCTAAAAGGCGCAAAACGGCTGCGCCTGCGAGGCTGCGAACTTCGCTCTGCAGCCTTCTCCACTCACCACGCATCTCCGCCGCGTTCCTCCGTCGGATACCCAGGACCAAATCCGTGGCTGGCCGTCACCACGCATCTCTGCCGCGTTCCTCCGTCAACTACACTCCTGCGCGTGCCCCCGTGCCCCAGTCAAAACGAGTGAGTCGCGACTGTCCAGGCCTCTAGGGCGACGGCGGCGGCGAGGTCACTCCTGGCCGGCCATACCGGCCATTCGATCCGATCGAGAGTATGTGAGTTCTGTGATGTAATTCTGCAAGGACCTGATGCTATTTTCAACAGCATCCCCCACTCAGTTCAAAGATGCAAAGTTGTCTTCAAAAAGAAATTTACTCTAGTTACCCTAAGAGCAAAAGCAATCTACCATCCCAAATAGATTTATGGCTAGAAGACTTTATATAATCTTAGCTGTTTTCTTTTTGTCTATCTTTGTATCTTGAGCTTTGGGTTGTACCTTTTTTATACCTTTAAAAAAAACTTGGACTGTGGAGGGATAGCATGCACCCCCAAGCATTTCACATTAAGGTAGAGGATTCCTCACCCAATCCGAGAAAACCCTCGAACCTCGTACCCCGTCTGCACATACATAGGGGCCCATTGGCCTGTGAGTGGACCAGTGCGCCACAAACTTATGTTTTGGGTAACGCGAGGCAGACAGTAAAATTCTAGTAGGGGCTTAAACCCCTCTTGTTTCATGAAAAAAAATGTTTTGATGCCCATTCACTACTCCCCTCCTCTCTAGTCACCTTTTCGGTCCTTCAGTCGGTGTGTACATAATTCATGATCGCGCATGGGATGTAATAGGTGAAAAAATCAACGAGAAAATTGAACCAGCATTACCCTTTTATTTTCTAAAAATTTAAAACTATATAGCCGATCCAAGTCACAAACTGTAGCCGAAGTTAATCAAACCAACTATATTTCAAGTCTAATTTAAAGGCATATTAACCGTAATAACACACAATGTTAACACACGAAGCGCTGTCCTCAAATGGGAATCAGAACAAACAGCCATTGCTAGATAGGATTGGCAAACAAACATTGTTTCAAAAAAAAATCTTGGCAAACAAAGCCGATCTGAGTTGGTTATGTTTCTTTCTCTTTTTTTTTTTGGATCTGTGAAATACGTGCTACGCATGTTTCTCGAAAAAAAAAGAATTTGAGTCCTAAATTAAACTGACCATAAGTGCTGGTATTTTCTAAATTTAGCATTGAGGCCATACCCTCGAATCCTGTCATGTACTTTAAAAAACGATTAGTCTTCAAAGTTGGAGCTATGGCTACCAGCTTGTATAATTAAGTTACGGTTTTTGTTTTCCCTCAAAAAGAAGTTACGGTTTTTGTTTGGAGAGCATAGTTTTGAAGATTCCAACGAGCACACCGACGATGGAGAAGAGGGTAGCAATGGTCATGGCCTTGTAGCCATTGTAGAGGTGGCGATGGAAGAAGATGAGCACCGAGCAGTGGCGTCTGTACGAGTAGATGGCTTCCAAGGTGGCGAAGTAGCGGTCGCCGAAGCGCAGGTGCCGGGCGAGCCCCTTGAAGAACCCTAGCGCCTGCTTATCGCTGAAGGTGCTATACAGCAGCGTTTTGGCCCGCAGCTTCTGCACGTCCTCCTCCCTGTCCATGAGCATCGCCAGCACTGACAGGTAGGAGCTCACGGTGTAGCCGTCGGACTCCGGGCTCGCGCCGGAGGTGCTCGCCTCCAGCGCGGCGATGTTCACGAGCCAGCACGCGGTGATGTCGTTCAGGAACACCGGCGACAGGGATAGCTCGCCGCCGAACAGGTGGCACCGGCGGAAGGTCATGTCCCCGAACCATGGCTCCTTGCTCGGCGTCAGCTTGACGCCGATCTCCGCGAGCTCCACGGCGCTGCTGGACTTGAGCGACGACACGAAGCCCCGGTAGTTCTTCACGTGCGCGGGCATTGCCGACCTGAGTGTACCAGAGCAGGCCAAGGAGATGCGGCGGCGTGTAGTCGTCGGCGTCGCTGCCAATGCTGACCCCGCGGCCCGCGCTGCCTTCCTTTTTCTCATCGGGCGGCATCGGGGTGGATGTGGTGGATCCCCAATGCATCCACCGCCGGTCCTTCTCCTTCGCCTTTCCGGGGTGAAACTTCTCCTGCATTCCGGCGACAAACCTTCGCACGTCGACGGGCATGAACTCCCTGAGCACCTGGAGCACTACCCATGGGATCTGGTTCTCCAGCAGGAAGATGTCCCTCTGGATGCTCAGCCCCGTGGACAGCGTCATCCGATTCTGCAGCACGGGCTCGTCCCCGCCGCCGACCATGTACTGCAGCAGGAAGCAGCCGTCGAGGAACATCATGGTCGCGAAGTCGGCGTCGCTGAGGCCCGCCACGGACGGGTCATCGGCGTCGTAACATCCACGGGCATCACCGACAACGGACAAGATCTTCTCGTAGACCTCCATGGACGTGGAGCGACCCGAGTGTTTGCAAAGGTGGTAGGCCGCGGCGAACTTCACCTCCTCCATCTTCTGCAGGTGCGGCGAGCCATGGTGGTACGGGCCGATAGCCACCACGCTCGGCACGATGTAGCGGTGGCTGTCGCCACCGATCCCGTGGAGGCCGCGGGGGAACCGGTGGATCTTGGTGTCCACCTTGGAGAACTGGGCCTTGAGCCTCTCGTTCGCCGTCGCTGTCCTCTCGTCGATGGCTAGCACTATTTCATGGGTTGAGTCATCACCGATGAGGATTGTTTTGCTTGTGCCCATGGCGCCAAACACTGCTCTGGTAGTGGTGATTTCAAAGTTTCACATGTCATGCTGGTAGAGCTTTATATATATGCATGCTTGGGCAGTTGGGCTGTCACCGGAAAGATTCCTTGCTCAAACCGTTGCCAACATCTAGTTCCAAGCTTCATGTTCACGCGTCATCTACATGCATGCCCCACTAGTTAGATTGGCAATTGTCAGATCAATTGTGAGTCAGATTAAAGATAAGCTAGGGGAAAAACAACCTGGAGAAGAAACAAAACTGCATTTTGTCATCTTCAAGCCACATACAAAAAGACTAGGGGACCATCTATATTTGATGTGACTATGTGAGGGCCTAGAATGAAGCTTGGAATCAAATGCTATCAAAAAGATTGGGCAAGGAATAAGGCTCGGAATCGATGCTTGTTCCAACTTCCAACGGATGGTCTTCTGGAGAGGAATCAATGCAAATTGACTTTAAACTTAGGGTGAACTACAGTTTTAGTCATGAATGCCTATGTAACAACCTCTTATGAATCCAGAAAAATCAAACTATGCTAAAGCATTTGAATCAATTTTTAGCAGCCGACAAAATCGATTTCTAGCTAGGTGGAGTTCACAAGCTAAGCATAAGTCATTTGTAGAGACGGTACCCAACCGTCTCTAGTGGTTGACCTTACACGTGCACTGCTCCTTTAGAAAATAAATTTACAGGATTGTAAGAGATGGGATGCAAGGCGGATTGTCCGCAAACCTCAAATAGGGTAACCTGCAAAAATTTAGCCTATTTGCAGGTTTGTGTGTAACCCGCCTTGCATCCCTAGTTGACATTGCAGCTCTGGTTGCCATTTGCCTAGCTCTGAGTAGCATCGACATGACCCATGGACCTGGTTCCTGCCGACCTGCATCTGTCGTTCATACAGGCTCTCTAACTTAGGGAACCAATCACAACCATAGTAACATGGAGCTAGTGGAAAGAAGCTTATATATGATGATTCATTGGATTCTTTTTGTAATGCTCCTACTGTCTGATACATGGAGTAACTGTCGATCTCGAAGCATTGTATTTGTACCATCTTTTTTTAGAAAGGTGGCAAAAGCTTTGCCGAATTTTTATTAGACGAGGAAAAAAAAAAGGCAGCACAAAACAAAACAAAAATTACAACTTATTTACATGGAGACCAGGCTCCCAGCTACTTTGGCACACCAGCAGTGACATAGCACACTACTCAGCTGGTCTAGCAAAAACAAGGAAGAAAAAACACACTTCCTAAACAGCGATTCTTGCTACTCATCTCCAACGAATGGTCTTGTTGCCATTTGATACTGTTGAATTTCATCTTTGCACAGTAACGCTACCTGGATTGGTTGTAGAGATTTTTGTTGGAATATTCTTCTATTTCGTTGCCCAACTTAATTTCCATCCACTGAACTGTTTCCGCCTCCAGTTTTTCAAAGCCTTTGCAGTCCACAGTAATTTGACGTGAACCCACAGTATCGCGTCTTGTGTGAGAACCGGTTTGTTCCAAGCTTCTTGCACTGCATCAGAGAAGCCCGGACATCTGGTCCAGGAAGCTTCGAATCGAAATCCTCTATAGAAGTCAAAAACTACATCTCCATGGAGTAGTGGGCAATGGTCGGAACCTATGGAAGCAAGAGCATGGAGGTCCGTTCTTGGAAAAATATCTAGCCATTCACCTGTGGCGAATAGGTGATCTATTTTTGTCATCGTCGGCGATTGTTGGTCATTGCACCATGTATATTTCTTTCCCCTAAGATCAAAAGGCGCCAATAAGAGATTATCAATGGTAGCTAGTCTTGAATCTGCTGAGCATAGGGAGATTAAGGCGTCCGTTGTTTTTGTCCTCAGCACGGTATATTAGGTTGAAATCACCTAGTAGCAGCCAAGCAGGCAGCATTTGTTGTTTTGGATCTGCGATCTCTTGCATGAATAAGATTTTCTCGTTGTCCGCCTGCGGACCATAAACTCCTGTAATTGACCAGTCTATATTTTCGGCCAACATTGTGATAGTTGCCGAGATAGTATTTGCCGTGGGTTTTGAAGTTTGAAGAAACGATCTGACACTGCAATTAAAATTCCTCCGGAAGCACCTGCCGAAGGCAGGGACACAAAGTTTTGTGCCATGTCTGCCCCGACCGTCTCTATTAACAGTGAATACGTCCATGTTGCAATTTTAGTTTCCTGTAGACATACCACTGTGGTTTCAGAGGAAATTATTTGGTTTCGCACAGCCGCTCTCTTGGCTCCATCATTTAATCCTCGAACATTCCAAATCCAACATAATATGATGCAATCTTTTGCTGACATTGATTAAATATTGCAACTACCGTTTGCCAGCATACGACGATTGCACCCAGGCAAACCAACTAGAAAGTCACAACCGGGGGTGGCCGAAGGCAACAAAGCCATAGGGCCAAGATAGTTCTCCCCCAGGGTCCATCTCTGAAAATTACATAACACTCGCTGAAGGCTACAAGGCCAGCAGTCGGTAGTCCAACTGAAAAGTTCAACACACTACAGGGGCGTGATCCCCCAGCCATACCAGTCTCTACGATACAATGACCATATGGCCGAACCACCTTTGCATGGAGGGACTAACATCTGGAACATTACGACTGAAGCCGGAGGCCCTCTAGGCATCCAGTCCCACCTGCACCGTCCCCTTCTTCTGGGAGGCGCCCTTCTTCTGCATGCTGGCACTATGCTCGATCAGGACCTTGATGGCCTCCATCTTGTTCTTCTCAAGAGGCATCTCGAAATGCTGCGCATAAAAATCCAAATCAGCATCAGTTGTGTTTTGAGTATCTTCCTCGCCTGCCAGATCGCCCAATTTTTTGACTAGCAGTTCTTGCGCAATTTGGATAGTGCCTTTGCCTATATTTACGGCAGCTTTCTTTGCAAGCCTGGTGCTTTTTCTCTGGATCGAGCTCTCTGGGGGAATACTAATGGTCATGTTATGGCCGTGTGTATTCGGTGTGCGTGGGACACCCTCTAGAAGGGGCTTTTGCAGGGTTGCTGTAATTGAGTCAATGAAGGTTTCCACCTCTGAATCTTGTGTGAGTGTAGAAGTATTGTTAGTTTGCACTTGATTGTTATCTGCTGTGTTATCTAGAAGGTCGTGGTTCTGATCAGAGTTAGGTGCCTGGTTATCTCCTGGTGCCGTGTCCACCTCGACATTTCCCAAAAAGGAACCTGCATTTGAATCTACGTGTGGAACCTCATTCTGGTTTTGGATACTAAGAGTAGGCACGTGCTCTGAAGGGTTGATAGGAGATCGAGTAGTATCCCCTTGATTTTTCTCTGGTGTGTTATCGGTTTGGTCATGATTCAGTTGCTGCTCGAGCAGTTCAGCAATGAAGGTCTTTGCCTGGTTATCTCCAACAGCCAGGGAGTCCATGTGAGGGTCTATGTGCTGAACCTTGTCATGGTTTTGGATATTACCCACAGGATCATGTTGTGCTGGGTTAAAGGGAGATTGGGTGCACTTAGCATTGCATGGCAAAAGTGAGTTTGCAACTGTGTTTGGTTGTGGTTGCTGTTGGGCATTCTTAACGTCACTACCAAAAGTAGACTTAGTTTTCTAATTCTGATAACGGCGCCAAAAATGCCAAACCTATCCCTCATGCCACTTAAGCCAAGTTGTCATCCCCAGCATGACATGAGAGACGCGGTATTGAAATATGCATTTGCTCATCAAGATAAATAATAAAAGGGATCTGCAAGCGCACAGATTAATACCGATGTAGCATTTTAACCGGGAAGTATTCCAGGTATCGTTATTTATATTTTTACCACTGGGAAGGGATTTCTAAGTATCATGCTTGATAATGGAATGAGAATATGGAACTGAGTACACATCATTACATGTATAACCGAGAGTATTTATCAATCTCTTTATACAGGAATAAATGTCACATTAAGTAAAGGTAAAGTGATAATGGTGACAAAGATAATTAATCTGATCAGCTAGCCACATATAATAATGATAAGCACCTCAACAGATATTCTAGCAAGTCATTAGCATGGAATTAGGATGAACTACAAAGATATTCCCTAAGTTATTATTAACTATAAAGTCTAGCATATCATAGTTAGTGCAATTATACTTAGCAATCATGGTGAGAAAAGACTATATCCATGCATAGTGAATATTAGCAAGGAAGATGAAGAACATAGCAATCACTCCCCTGTAATAGTGTTGCTCTGCCTGCCCTATACACGAGAGGGGGACTATATAAGAATCAACGAAGCTGTCACTATCGCGAACTACCCCACAATCCGGCATATAGGGTGCAATCGCAGATAAATACGGTATAGACACCACGTCTACACAATAGTTATCATTCACCCACTGTACACATGGATAAACGCTATACGATCCTAGGCATGTATATAATTCTAATTTAACTAAGCCAAGCATATAACTATGATAAACTAAGAACAATATAATTGCAAATATAATCAAGTAGAGCAAAGTCATAACCAATATATTGAAATAGAACAAAGTCATATTCATAATATTGAAGAACAAAGATGAACAATTGAAGAACAATAGAGGAATTACCAAGAATCCTCTTGACAGATCCGGGAACCAATCGAAGATTGACTCCTTCTAGTTCTAATCCTATGTAGCTATGCTAACTAGAGATCTAGTTGATGTGGTGGCTCTAGGGCTTGATCAGAGGCTCTCCTCCTGAATTAGGGTTTGAAGTATGAGACGAGGGCCTCTCCTCCAGGGGCAGGGGCCTTGCTTATATAGCCCTTTCGGATGAATCTGGGCCGTCGGATCAAACCGACATTGAACGGACAGTTTTCCTTGATCCTCTAGGTCGGTGGAGCATAATCCTCGAGGCGGAGCCTGATTGGCTCCGGGGCTAGGGCGGGCGCCCTAAGGACCAGGGCGGGCGCCCTGTGTCCGGCTCCGTTACGCCTCCCGTTCGTTCTCGTGGCTTCTGGACTCTTCTAGATGTAAGATAATTACGTGTTCGGTTAATATCCCGTCATTAATCCGACATGTGGGCCTTTCTTCCGTATTTCCTGATAACCCCCTGCAGAAATAGATAAACAGCAAAACTCGTGGAATTCTGTCAGATAAAACCCTAAGTCTAGGTGTTGGTTTCATTTGGATCCTTTTCTCTATTTATTTGATAGTTATAATTGATACTTAAGGACCGTCAACAGTTGCAAAACATTTGGAGCGACTAAGTCTAAGGAACCCAAAGTATCATCCCCTGCTACCGAACATTCGTGCAACTCAAATATAGATGTGTCTGGTAGGGAAGGTTGGCTCCCCAGCTTGCTGTGCAGTTGCTCGAGCTCCATCTCCAGCAGCTTGAAGTTCTTGGCCAGGACTTGGTGCTCCTTTGTCTTTTCCACATCCAAAGTAGCCTCCACCGACTCTGCAGGCACAGGATCTGCATTATGTATTATCACTGCAGGCACTTGTTGCACAATAGGGGAGCAGTCAACAGATTGCTCACTTGTAGGTGTGGGGAACACTTCCACGATGGAGGTGTCCAATACTGCCTTCTCCACTATGTGATGCTCCTTGTTGACCTCTGTCCCAGAGGGGGGGTGGGGGTGCTGAATGGTTAGGCAACATAAGACTTTCCACTTGCAGAGGGTCAAACAGAGGAGAAACAATAAAGTGCAGAACTTCAGAATTGGGGTTACCCTTGATGAACATGATGCTATCATCTGGCAGAACCGGCTTGGGGGGGCTTGAGCTCTGTTGCGATTGGGTCAGCAAAGGTCACTTTCTTCTTCTTCTTCTTCTTCTTCTTCTCTTACTTTGTTGCTTTCACCTTCCAGACCATGCTTGGCGCCTGGGGAGCACCCTTTGCCACCCTGCTACTTTTTGGTGGGGGATCCCTGCATCCACGCCACCTATTGGAGTTGATGCAGTCTTCAGGCCCGCCTCCACAACACGAGTTTCTTGCCTAGCTGGAGAGGCTGCTGTGCCGGTGAGTGCCGTGGCCCTGACACTGTTCATAGTTGACGTCGTCCCTTCTCTGATGGTGTCCTAGATCACGACCACGGTTATCTCCACATCTGCAAGGCAACCGATCGCCAACTGAATCCGACGCGCCGTAGCTCCATATGAACTCACGGCGTGCCTTGCGGTTCGGAGGACCGCTAGTCCTGCTGCGCCCCTGTAGAAGGGTGAGATCTTCCACTACCTCCAAGTGTTGCGAAGAACGTAGACGTGGCCACGAGGTCGACCGGGTCATCGTGGTGAGGAGGTGCCAGAGGGATCTGGATGGAAGTCGCTGTTGGCGGGAGCTCCCTGTCTGGCTTGGTGACTATGAGCCAGACCTCGGTGGGGATGTCGTTGGGATCCTTGCACCAGGCCCACAGGTCGAAGGATCTAGTGCGCTCTCTGCGGTGCGTCCTCTCTTCCAGGAAGTGCGCTGCACAGCTATCACCGAGCGCCCGGGCAGCCACATCCACTGCCCAGCAATGCACCAGAATGCCCTCAATGCGTACCTTGACACGGTACTCCTAGCTGGTGTTGTTGGCGTAGTGGCGCTCACTCCAGGCATCGAAGTGGAAGTCCCTACCACCGTTGGAGATGACCCTATGGTCCAGTAGACGCTGCCTGGTCACCGGGTCGGAGTAGATGATGAGGTATTGTTCGGGGTAGTGCTTGACCACCTAGAAATATCTATGGTGCAGGTGGAGCTTGCAGTGCAGGGCGTTGCCGACGTGGAAGGTTTCCGTGTCATGGCTATTTCTGTCGAGCTAGCACACCACCGCCTTGCCGATGAGTTCGTCGCGGCGGTGCTTGATGGAGCCAGTTGCTGACACCGCGCAGAAAGCACGAGCCGGCCTCGCGCGAGGGTCGCCAGGGTACCTTGCCGCTGCCATGGGTGCCGAGCCGCGGACCACCTCCGCAAAGGAGCGGTGATCAGTCCTGAGAGATGGTGAAGATGGGAGACTGTGGTTGTGTGTGGAATGCCTTTGTCCATGAGGATCCTTGGGTTTAAGTAGCCGAGCTGCGTTGTAGTGGGGGCTTGAATGATTCAAACTGCACTCAGCCGCTCTGTGCCTGAATGGTAGCATTTCCCGCATCTATAGGAGAAGCAGCAGAAGCGTGCGAGGTGATTTGGGGAAAAGCAGTTAAAACATCTCCCCTCCATCTTCTTTCTGAAGAACTCAAAGCATGTCACTCTGTCTCTTGGAAGGTTGGCTGGTTGATTGGGCTTTATCTCTGTATTTGATCTTTTATGCTTGTGTGAGGACTCAGCTGTCTCCCATCCATACTCACTGCTGATGATGCACATTTGTTGTTCTGACCGACATGTTGTCAAGCATTCGGGAAGACTAGTGGAGAGCGTCTTCTCCGGCATAGCTGAGGAGGTAGGTTGTTGAGTTGTAAGGCCAGCCGTTGGCAGACCGCCATGAATGCCATCTGCTTCCTGTAGTTGTTTCCCCTTGCTGCTCGCTGGGATCGTGGACCGGAGGAGTAAGGCTTCATTGACGGTACCTTCATTTGCCTCCTGAATCATGGGTTGAGTGCTTGGTGAGTCTGATTTCTTGCAAGGATGCTCCAGCCGATCTGACAGGGTGGAATTGATGATGGATCTACACTCCATAGCCTCCAATCCCTCCCTTTGGCTTTTGAGTCTGTTCAAATCTTGTGCCAAATCCGGAAGCAAAGCCCTCGTCATATCTTGTAAATCTCGATCGATTGCGGTTGGACTTGCCGGATGCAGATAGCTGCTCTCTTGGATTGATGCTTGCGCCTCGGAAGCAGGCACGAACGTTGATGGCTTCGGTGATTCAGGGACAGCATTGATGGGGGCTTCAGCTGCTTCGATCTCGTTGGGACATGGGTGAGCGAGGGATTGCGACCCATCAGCGTGTAGATCAAGTGGAGGCGGTTGTGGATCTTGCAAGGGAGGAGGCGTGGTGTTGTGGATGTGTGAAAGGTCTTGATGGCTAGAGGGGGGGTGAATAGCCTTTTAAAAAAATTCTACAAAGACAAGCTAAACAAGTTTATCAATACAACAAATAGCGAGATGCGAGTTTTGCTTAGCCTACGGGGTGTTTGCAAGCCACCTATCCAATTCACAATTCTAGTATAAAGGCACTCAACCGCACAAGTCAAACCGAGAAGATAACTACAACTACAACTAGTAAGCTACACAAAAGAGCTACTCTAGCAAAGCTAACTAGCTAGCAAAGATAACTAAGAAAGTAATGCGGAGTTGAGTTAGGAGGGTTTTACCGAGGGGCGAAGTATTGAGCCAACCAATATGATAAACAATGAATACCAAAACAACCGAACACCGGGATCAATCAATCACAATATGAAAGTGATGACACGAAGATTTATCCCGAGGTTCACGTGCTTGCCGGCACGCTAGTCCTCGTTGTGTCCCTCTTCACCACGTGGTTCGGTGGCTAATCGGTCTCACACCGAGCCTCTCAAAAGGCGCCACAAGAACCTACCAAATGGCAAAAGGTTGCAATGACACGAGCAATTTACTAATGTTGCCTTTGGCGCTTCGCCGAGGTAGGCACAAACCCCTCACAATCACCGGAGGTGGCCAAGAACAATCACCAACTCTTGCCAACGCCTCCAAGCTGCTCCAAGCCGTCTAGGTGGCGGCAACCACCAAGAGAAACAAGAATCCCGCAGCAAATCAACCACCAAGTGCCAACTAGATGCAATCTCACAATGCAAATGCACTTGGATCACTCAATCTCACTTCGAATATGCAAACAAGCAAGAGAGATGAGTGGGAGGGGAGTTGCTTAGCTCAAAGTGCTCACAAGTGTGTCAAAAGTCCAAGAGAGAGAGCCTTGAGCCGGCCAACGAGTATTTATAGACGTACCCCTTCGAATATAGCCGTTACGCACTTGAAACAGCCGAAGTCGCGCTGACCGGACGCGGTGGTCGCGTGGACCGGACGCGCCGATCGCGCAACGGCTCTTTTTCGAAACGCCGACCGGACGCGCTGGTCGCAACGACCGGACGCGCTGGTCACGACCGGACGCACCGGTCCCGTGACTGACCAGACGCGCTGGTCAAGCCAGAGCAGCGCACAACAAAACAGTGACCGGACGCGCTGGAGAACTGACCGGACGCCACAGTGCCCGCGTCCGGTTGGAGTCCAGTAAGCTCCCTGGACGACCGGACGCGTCCGGTCGACTGTGACCGGACGCGCTGCGCGTCCGATCAACCAACTAAAATACGTGCAGACACTGAACGCTGACCGGACGCGTCCGGTCAAACAGTGACCGCGTCCGGTCCAGCGTCCGGTCACCTCTGTGACCTCCGTTCGCTTCCGTTTGATTTCCGTTTGATTTCCGACTTCCGGCGTAGTGGAAAATAGGCGTTTCAACTCCTCAAAAACGCCTGAATCCCGCCTCGCAAGCTCGGCGGGAGGGAGAGAGAGCCCCAAACCCTCTCTACCGCTCAAACTCCACCGCCTTCGCAAACGTGCTAACATCACCAAGTGATCATCACCATGTGCATGTGTGTTAGCATTTTCACAATCATTTTTCGAGGCGTTATTAGTTCTATCCAAATGCATATGACATGAAATGCACACCTAGAGGCACTTAGGAGTTCAATAGCCGCGTCATTCCCCTCTTTATAGTACGGCTATCTATCCTATAATGTAACCACACCCACTAGGTGTCTTGGTTACTAAAACACAACCCTTAAGCATATACCTTTGCCTTGATCACGTAGGGTTGCATCCAAATCCAAGTGTGGCCACTCATGATCACAATGTCTATCTTGCCACCAACCTTGGAATGTACTAATCCTCATATGCTACATACAACTTAGGCATAGGATTAGTACTTAGGCATTGTCACTAATTACCAACACCAAACATAGGACTTTCAATCTCCCCCTTGTTGGTAATTGGTGACAAACCTTTCACAAAGATATTATGATAAAAATTTGATTGAACCCATGTCACATTGTCCAAGTATATTACCATGTGTAAGAATTATGGACATGTGATCATGAATTCAAATTGATAGCAATGGCTCCCCCTACATGTATGCTATATGTTTGGATTTTGGAAGCATACATGTTAGATAGGAAAGACTAGGAGCATTGACTACCAATAGGTGCTAAGTGTTTTAGATTATAGACCTTTGAAGCGTGATACCATCGGAGTAGCGATAAACACCATCTTAGCACCTTGTGTAGTTAGATGCCACTTGGAAAAAAAACACAAACAAAACTAGAAACCTCGTGAGATCAACATTATAAGCAAGGCTCTAGTACCACTTTGGAAAACATGAAGCAAGAAAAATCTAACTACTTCCTATTCATGCTAGTACTTTAATACACCATTCAATTGTATATACTAGCAAAACATCACACAAGCAAAGTATTGGAGAAAAAGAAATGCATAACTATGCATCATACATATGAGTGCACAAAGAAATGCAACATTCATGTTTAAGAGCTTGCTCCCCCTACTTGTGTGCTCAAAATTTTAGTTGATCCCCTTCTTTTACCAATTCTCCCCTTTAGGTTTTCTCTCCCTTTATAATCTATCTTTGTGAACAACATTTTCTCCCCCTTTGGCACCAATGACCACAAGGGACCAATCTTAGATAGATTATCATGTTGAATTATGGGGTGAGGATCAAGTTTGTGATTCAACCTAGATTGCTTGCATAAATAAAATGCTTCGATTTGATCCAAGGGCAAGCTTCTTCACACCTCACTAGAAGGGTTATCATGCACCATGTTGAAGCAAATATTTAGACAAGTGATCTAGATTAAACACTTAGGATCACAAGCTACTTAAACAAGTTATATGCTACCACTAGATCATACAAGTCATGGAAACAATAGTGGCACCATATAAACTTCAAATTCATTTGATTTTCATGAATGAGCCTATAACATGTAAATTATGACTAGATGCACTAAACAAGTCCTTAGCATAGAATGTATGATATGTCAACCAATTGTACCTTGGGGCTCGAAGGAGAGGCATGCCATATCATGGAGGTGCATCAACTCATGTTGGAGAAGTCAAGTATGTTCAACTCATTCTTTAGCTTGTGAAATCTCTTCTCATCAAGTGGCTTGGTAAATAGATCGGCTAATTGATCTTCGGTGCCCATACTCTCAATAGCAATGTCACCCTTTTGTTGATGATCTCTAATAAAATGATGACGAACATCAATATGCTTTGTTCTTTGATGTTGAATCGGATTGTTGGTTAGCTTCACGGCACTTTCATTGTCACATAGCAATGGCACATTCTTGAAATTGATTCCAAAATCCTTCAATGTTGTCTTCATCCACAAGATTTGTGCACAACAACTACCCGCGGCGATGTATTCGGCTTCAGCGGTAGATAGTGCAATACTATTTTGCTTCTTGGATGACCATGAGACAAGTGATTTTCCCAATAATTGACAAGTCCCGGAAGTGCTCTTTCTCTCCACTTTGTCACCGGCATAGTCGGAATCCGAATATCCAACTAGCTCAAAACTTGCACCTTTGGGATACCATAATCCAACATCTTGTGTATGCTTCAAATACCTCAATATTCTCTTTGTTGCCTTCAAATGACTTTCTCTTGGTGAGGCTTGAAATCTTGCACACATGCATACACTAAACATTACATCGGGTCTTAATGCCGTCACATAGAGTAGGCTACCAATCATTGATCTATAAAGCTTTTGATCCACCATGTTGCCACTCTTGTCACTATCCAAACTTCCACTAGTGCCCATTGGAGTTGTAATACCCTTTGCATCTTCCATGCCAAATTTCTTGAGCATATCTTTGATGTACTTGGTTTGACTCACAAATGTTCCTTCCTTCATTTTTTTGATTTGAAGTCCAAGAAAGAAACTAAGTTCACCGATCATTGACATTTCAAATTCCTTTGCCATCATTTTCCCAAACTCATTACAATAATCTTGATTGGTTGAACCAAATATGATATCATCAACATATATTTGCAATACAAACAAGTCTTTCCCAATCTTCTTGGTGAAGAGAGTAGTATCCACTTTGCCCATGACAAATCCTTTGGTTAGCAAGAAGTCCCTCAATCTTTCATACCATGCTCTTGGTGCTTGCTTCAATCCATACAAGGCTTTCCTTAACTTGTATACATGGTTGGGTTTCTTGTCATCTTCAAAATCGGGAGGTTGCTCCACATACACCTCCTCTTGAATGTACCCATTTAGAAATGCACTCTTCACATCCATTTGATATAGCTTGATATTATGAGCACAAGCATAGGCAAGTAAGATCCTAATTGCTTCTAATCTTGCAACCGGGGCATAAGTTTCACCAAAGTCAAGACCCTCTATTTGTGTGTAACCTTGAGTCACTAGTCTTGCTTTGTTCCTTACTACTATCCCATCTTGATCTTGCTTGTTACGAAAGACCCATCTTGTTCCAATGACATTGTGATCTTTAGGCCTCTCAACTAGTTCCCATACTTCATTTCTCTTGAAGTTGTTGAGCTCTTCATGCATTGCATTTACCCAATCCGGATCTCTCAATGCTTTATCAATGTCCTTGGGTTCTTCCATTGACACAAAAGAAGAGTGAGCACAAAATGATGCCAATCTTGATCTAGTTTGAACTCCCCTTTGTATGTCACCAATGATGGAATCTAATGGATGGTCTCTAGCAATGTTGGTTGGTTGAAGCACTTGCACTTGATTGCTTGGATGTTGATGTTGATCATGAGTTGGAGATGATGAACTAGACACTTGTTGGTCTTGTTGCACTTGAGATGATGTACTAGCTTGATTTTGTATTAGAGACCCACTAGCTTGTGTAATTGGACTTTGGAGCACTTGATCTTTGTTGTCATCCACATCAATCACTTGCTTTGGCCTTATATCACCAATATCCATTTCTTTCATAGCATTGGTCAATTGAGTTCCTCTCACATCATCCAAGTTATTTTCCTCATCTTGAGAGCCATTTGTTTCATCAAACTCAACATCTTGAACTTCCTCAAGTAAGCCACTAGCCAAATTCCAAACTCTATAAGCTTTACTAGTAGTGGAGTAACCAAGTAAGAATCCTTCATCACATTTCTTCTCAAACTTGCTCAATCTAGTGCCCTTCTTCAAGATGTAGCATTTGCAACCAAATACCCAAAAGTATGCAATGTTGGGCTTTCTTCCATTTAAGATCTCATATGGTGTCTTCTCTAGAAACTTGTGGCAATAGAGGCGGTTGCTATAGAAGCATGCCGTGTTGATTGCTTCGGCCCAAAAGGAATGGCTCACATTATACTCATTCAACATTGATCTTGCCATATCAATCAGGGTTCTATTCTTCCTCTCAACTAGGCCATTAGATTGAGGTGTATACTTGGCCGAAAATTGATGCTTGATTCCAAGCTCCTCACATAGCTCATCAACTCTTGTGTTTCTAAATTCACTTCCATTGTCACTTCTTACTTTCTTGATTGTGGTCTCAAACTCATTTTGCACTCTCTTGATGAACTTCTTGAATATGTCAAATACATCACTCTTGTCCCCAAGAAAGAATACCCATGTATATCTAGTGAAATCATCCACAATCACAAAGCCATACTTGTTGCCACCAATGCTTATGTATGTAGTTGGTCCAAATAAATCCATGTGCAACAACTCAAATGCCTTGGAAGTACTCATAATGCTTTTCAATGGATGAGTGTTGCCTACTTGCTTTCCGGCTTGACATGCACTACATAGCTTATCTTTCTCAAATGTTACATCCTTCAAGCCTCTAACTAAGTCATGCTTCACTAACTTGTTCAATTGCTTCATGCCAACATGACCAAGTCTTCTATGCCATAACCAACCCATACTTGATTTGGTGAGCAAGATGTTGAGAGTTGAGTGTCACTAGCATTGAAATCAACCAAGTATAGATTCTCATATCTAAAGCCCTTGAAGATCAAGTTGGAGCCATCAACACTAACTATCTCCACATCATCAACACCAAATATGCACTTGAAACCAAGATCACACAATTGAGCAACCGAGAGAAGATTGAAGTTCAACTTTTCAACTAGGAGCACATTGGAAATGCTATGATCATTTGAGATTGCAATCCTTCCAAGAGCCTTCACATCACCCTTACTATTGTCACCAAATGTGATACTATCAATGCCACTATCATTTGATTTGAGAGAGTTGAACATTCTTGAATCACCGGTCATATGTTGAGAGCACCCACTATCAAGCACCCAATGCCTTCCTCCGGCCTTGTAATTTACCTACAAAATAAATTAATGTTTCTTAGGTACCCATACTTGTTTGGGTCCTTGGAGGTTAGTAACTAAGCTCTTTGGTACCCAAATGGCCTTCTTCTTTGGACCCACAATTGGTGTACCAACAAACCTAGCATGCACACCTTTCTCACCCTTGGTAAGTACATAACAAGAATCAAAAGGAATGTAATCCATTTTAGCATGAAACTTATTGTTGTTCTTGTTCATTTTATTACAAATAATCTCTAGATCCCCAACTTGCTTGCATCTATTACAAAAACGACCATTGCTCTTCACAAAGCGAGACTTTGGAGTAGCAAAGGCCGCCTTGCCCTTTTTAGGAGTATAGCCCAAACCCTCTTTGTTAAGAGAGAACCTTTGGCTACCCAAGCATTTTAGCAAGCGGGCATCCCCACCATAGGCATTGCCTAATGCGCGGGTGAGATCATCCACCTCTCTCTTGAGAGTCTCATTCTCAACCACAAGTGATGAATCACTGGTAGTAAAGGTAGAGTTGGTTGTGGTGGATGATGATGAGCTACATGAAGCATTAGTAGGACCAACAAATAGAGAATCATCAATAAAATCACATGTTAGTCCAATATCACAAGTGACAATCACTTGCTCCTCCTTAGCTTCCTTCATGAGTTTCTCTAACTTGAGGTCCTTCTCCTTGATGAGCTCAAGTAGAGAGGAGTGGGCTTCCTTAAGCCTAGTGTGAGCAACTTCAAGGTCCTCGTGGTCTTCCTTTAGACACTCACGAGAGGCCTCTAGCTCATCAAAGGATTTCCTAAGAGCTTTAAGCTCTTGTTCAATACCTTTGCACTCCTTACTCTTTTTGAGAACAACAAGCTCCTCCATCAAGGCATCATTTTCATTGCTCTTGGCAATGAGCTCTTGCTCCAAGATTTTGCACTTCTTGGTTGTCCTCTTGTAGCCCTTACTCATTTGATCTATTATGCCCAATAGATCATCCTTGGAGTAGTCCTCATCCTCCTCATCATCACTCCTACAACCATCACTAGCACAAGAATCATCATCACTATCATCATATTTTACCTTGGTAGGCTTGGCCATAAGGCATGTCGATGTAGTGTCGAAGATGGATGACTTGTTGGAGAGGGCGATGCTTGCAATGGCTCGCCGAGTGGTCCTCTCATTATCACTTGAGCTATCATCATCACTATCGGAGTTATCACTATCCCAAGTGACCACATAGCCACCACCCTTCTTCTTCTTGTTGATAGTGAAGCTCTTCTTCTCTTTCTTCTCCTTCTTATCCTTCTTGTTTTTCTTCAACTTCAACTCCCCATCATGATATCTTTTGTCTTCATAGGGGCACTTTGCCACTACATGATCGGGGCTATTGCAATTGTAGCAAAGCACCTCCTTTGCCTTCATGAAGTCCCTTCTCTTTCTTGCACCATATCCTTTCTTCTTCATGAACCTCCCCATCTTGTGCACTAGGAGGGCCATGGTCTCATCATCAAATGGATCATCATCATCGCTCTCCACCTTGCTCTTGCCCTTAGAGGATGAAGCCTTGAATGCAATGGGCTTCTCTTGCTTGACCTTGATCTCCTTCTTCTCATCTTCATCTTCATCATCATCATATTGAGCATCGGTCATGACATCTCCAAGCACTTGGTTTGGAGTCACCTTGTCCAAACCCTCTCTTTGGATCATCTTCCTCAAGATAGCAAACTTCTTAGGTAAGTTCATCAAGAACTTATGTGAGAAGTCCTTGTCCTTGACATCTTCTCCTAGGCTCTTGAGATCATTGACAATAACTTGTAGCCTATAGAACATCTCCGGTATGGACTCATCATCCTTCATCTTGAAGCTTGCAAACTTATCCTTGAGCATATAGAGCTTGGCACTTTTTACCGTTGAAGTGCCCTCATATGTTTCCTCTAATCTTGTCCACACTTCACTTGCCATTTCAAGATCCTTGATTTGCTCAAAGACCTTTGCATCAATCCCATTGTAGAGAGTGTTGAGAGCCATAGTGTTGCATTGGTTGTTGATGCGGTCATTGTTGGTGAGGTTGTCGGGATCAATGATAGCATAATCATGATGTGTTACCTCCCAAACCTTCTCATTGATAGAGCCAAGATATTGCTTCATCTTTCTTTTCCAATGATCAAAAGATGAGACACCGTCAAAGAATAGAGGCTTGCCCCCGACATGGTTGAACACAACTTGAGCCATCTTACACCGAGGTTGTTAAGCCTTACAAACGGTGACCACGGCTCCGATACCACTTAAAAGGTCTTGATGGCTAGAGGGGGGTGAATAGCCTTTTAAAAAAAATTCTACAAAGACAAGCTAAACAAGTTTATCAATACAACAAATAGCGAGATGCGAGTTTTGCTTAGCCTACGGGGTGTTTGCAAGCCACCTATCCAATTCACAATTCTAGTATAAAGGCACTCAACCGCACAAGTCAAACCGAGAAGATAACTACAACTACAACTAGTAAGCTACACAAAAGAGCTACTCTAGCAAAGCTAACTAGCTAGCAAAGATAACTAAGAAAGTAATGCGGAGTTGAGTTAGGAGGGTTTTACCGAGGGGCGAAGTATTGAGCCAACCAATATGATAAACAATGAATACCAAAACAACCGAACACCGGGATCAATCAATCACAATATGAAAGTGATGACACGAAGATTTATCCCGAGGTTCACGTGCTTGCCGGCACGCTAGTCCTCGTTGTGTCCCTCTTCACCACGTGGTTCGGTGGCTAATCGGTCTCACACCGAGCCTCTGAAAAGGCGCCACAAGAACCTACCAAATGGCAAAAGGTTGCAATGACACGAGCAATTTACTAATGTTGCCTTTGGCGCTTCGCCGAGGTAGGCACAAACCCCTCACAATCACCGGAGGTGGCCAAGAACAATCACCAACTCTTGCCAACGCCTCCAAGCTGCTCCAAGCCGTCTAGGTGGCGGCAACCACCAAGAGAAACAAGAATCCCGCAGCAAATCAACCACCAAGTGCCAACTAGATGCAATCTCACAATGCAAATGCACTTGGATCACTCAAGTCGCGCTGACCGGACGCGGTGGTCGCGTGGACCGGACGCGCTGATCGCGCAACGGCTCTTTTTCGAAACGCCGACCGGACGCGCTGGTCGCAACGACCGGACGCGCTGGTCACGACCGGACGCACCGGTCCCGTGACTGACCGGACGCGCTGGTCAAGCCAGAGCAGCGCACAACGAAACAGTGACCGGACGCGCTGGAGAACTGACCGGACGCCACAGTGCCCGCGTCCGGTTGGAGTCCAGTAAGCTCCCTGGACGACCGGACGCGTCCGGTCGACTGTGACCGGACGCGCTGCGCGTCCGATCAACCAACTGAAATACGCGCAGACGCTGAACGCTGACCGGACGCGTCCGGTCAAACAGTTACCGCGTCCGGTCCAGCGTCCGGTCACCTCTGTGACCTCCGTTCGCTTCCGTTTGATTTCCGTTTGATTTCCGACTTCCGGCGTAGTGGAAAATAGGCGTTTCAACTCCTCAAAAACGTCTGAATCCCGCCTCGCAAGCTCGGCGGGAGGGAGAGAGAGCCTCAAACCCTCTCTACCGCTCAAACTCCACCGCCTTCGCAAACGTGCTAACATCACCAAGTGATCATCACCATGTGCATGTGTGTTAGCATTTTCATAATCATTTTTCGAGGCGTTATTAGTTCTATCCAAATGCATATGACATGAAATGTACACCTAGAGGCACTTAGGAGTTCAATAGCTGCGTCATTCCCCTCTTTATAGTACGGATATCTATCCTATAATGTAACCACACCCACTAGGTGTCTTGGTTACTAAAACACAACCCTTAAGCATATACCTTTGCCTTGATCACGTAGGGTTGCATCCAAATCCAAGTGTGGCCACTCATGATCACAATGTCCATCTTGCCACCAACCTTGGAATGTACTAATCCTCATATGCTACATACAACTTAGGCATATGATTAGTACTTAGGCATTGTCACTAATTACCAACACCAAACATAGGACTTTCAATGTGGCGGATCTGGGAGGATTGGGTGACGGGGCGACGAGGAAGGGGAGGAGCGGGTCAGGGTCGGTGTTGTCCATCCCTGTATCTGTACGGAAAAAGTCTACTAAATCCTGAACTATCAGTTAGTGTCTAATCTACACCCCTAACTATAAAACGGTCTTTTACACCTTGAACTTTTCAAAATTGTTCAAATTACACCCTGGAGCGGTTTTGGATGGCGGTTTTGCTACAGTAACCATGGTTTTACTACAATAATTGCTGTTTTGACTTTTCTTTTCTATTTATTTCCACTGAATCTTTGAAAAATCATAGTAAATCACAGAAAAATCATTAAATAGAAAATCTAATTTTGTTGGACTCCACAATGAATATATAGTATAGTATGCTTTAGTACACATTTTTTCTATAGCTTTAAATTAGTTAGAAAATCAAATTTTGTCTGTAATTAATTAGAATAATTCATAGCTACAGTTTTTATGGTCCAATTGTGGTTAAATTTTTATAGTGAACTAATTATTATATGCTTGAACTGTAGTAAAAATTTCATACTGATTGGATCATATATAATTTAGTGTTAGATTTATTTATATTTAACAAGCATAAACCTAAACATAAACCTAAAAATCTATAACTAAATTATATATGATCTAATGAGTATGAAATTTTTACTATAGTTCAAGCATATAATAATAGTCCCATCATAAAAATTTCACCACAATTGAACCATAAAAGTTATAACTATGAATTATTCCAATTAATTACAGATAAAATTTGATTTTCTAACTAAGCCCTTGTTTAGTTTCCAAAATATTTTACAAAATGTAACTGTAGTGCTACTGTAGCACTTTCGTTATTATTTGGCAATTATTGTCCGATCATGGACTAATTAGGCTTAAAAGATTTGTCTCGTGATTTACAACTAAACTGTGTAATTAGTTTTATTTTTTATCTATATTTAATGCTTCATGTGTTCAAAGATTCGATGTGACGGGAATCTGAAATATTTTGCAAAATATTTTAGGAACTAAACAAGGGCTAATTTAAAGCTACAGAAAAAAATTGTACTAAAGCATACTATATTATATGTTCATTGTGTAGATCTACTCATGTGGAGTCCAACAAAATTAGATTTTCTATTTTTATGATTTTTCTGTGATTTACTATGATTTTTCAAAGATTCAGCGGAAATAAATAGAAAAAAGTCAAAACGCAAATCATGATTACTGTAGCAAAACCGCCGTCCAAAATCGCTCCAGGGTGTAATTTGAACGGTTTTGAAAAGTTTAGGGTATAAAACAGACGGATTTTATAATTATGTGTGTAGGTTAAACACTAGTTAATAGTTCAGGGAGCTAAGTAGACTTTTTCCGTATCTGTACCATCTCAACGATGATAAATGTGGAACTGAAATCAGCATGAGACAACTGACATGGTACGTGGGTAATTAGATCCAAAAGGTAACCAAATGAAGAATCGCCCTTCTAGGGAGGAGGGAAACATGCATCCTAGGGACAAACCACACTGCTTTGCTGTCATCTTCCAGCCTTTTGAGCCTGTTTAGTTGGTCATCCAATCCAAAAAAGTTTGTGTAGTATCTGTCACATCGAATCTTTGGACATATGTATAAAGTATTAAATGTAGGTAAAAAAATAACTAATTGCACAGTTTATCTATAAATGTCGAAACGAATTTTTTGAGCCTAGTTAGTCCATAATTGGATAAATTTTATCAAATAACAACGAAAAGTGTTACAGGAACTTACCCAAAAATTTTCACCAACTAAACAGGCCGTACAAAAAGACCACGAGGCATCTAGATGTGACGTGACTTGTGAAGCTTGGAATCTAGCAAAGACCTTAGCCAACGAATACGGGAATAAGTCATTAAATATCACTTTTGTCGATCAAGTTTACAGGAGACACTACTTACAAAATTGATTTTCAGAGTCGGCTAAATCTCATTTACATTTATTTTTTTTCAGAAGCATAGTACCTGTCTCCAAAAATAAATTAAAATAGAAAAATCACAGGCCCACTGGATAGCCCGTTTTTTAGCCCATTGCTGAGCCCATTCCCAAGGTCCACCACCGTCCCTGAGCTCACTCCCGGCACACCACCATTGACGCAATGACGCGGTCACTGAATCCACCAAGTCGAACGCTTCACCCTACAGCTGAGCCCGCTCTCAATTCGATCCACAGACTGATTCAGATCAAAGAGAGCGAGTGGATGATAGAGATCAGAGATTGATTCAACTCGCAGAGTAGGCCACGAGAGGGGAGGGGACGGTCATATCCTTCTATAGTCTTTCTTTAGAACCCATGAGGAGGACACAATTACATTCGCTAAAAAAAGTTTGAAGTAGTGTTTCAACTTTTTGTCGGACCAGATACTGGCTCCTTACTTATCCAAGATACTCTGGTGGTCTATATAGCCACTGATATGTATGGACTTGTAGGACTCAAGCAGACATGAAAGTTGGGGCTAAGAGCATCTCCAACAGCTCATCAATACTTCATCCCCAATAAAATGATATTGGTGATCACCAATACTATTTTTTATATTATTGAGGGAAATACTATAACAGATCACCAATAATCTCCCCTAATATATGGGACCTACATGTCAGGTTATGAGTTTTTATTTTCTCTCTTTATTTTTTCATCTCTCTCCAGCAGGCTTGCGACCTGGCCATGGCAATGATGCACCTTCTCTCTACCCCTTCCATCTCTGGCCATGGCTGGCTCCCACCGCCGCGGCCAACTGCGGCCCCAGCCATCAGATTCGCGATGACCATGGCCACTAGAGCAATTATTTTTCACCTACCTCCCTCCACCTCGGGTCCATAATGACCATGGCCGCCGGAGCAAAGCTTTTTGCAAATGTGTCTTCCACTAGCCACCAAGCCATCTCCGATAAGCGTCGCAGGAGAGAAAAATGGTAGTTGGAGGTGGGCCCCGGCTATTGGAGGAGATACAACTCCCCCTTTATTTGAGGAGAGATATTGGTGATCACCATAAAAAGGGGATGGGAAAAAGGAGTTGTTGGAGATGCTCTAATGGCCAGCGCAGTGCATTGGGTACACCCTAAATGCTTTCTATTAGCCTCAGATACAGGACCGGATATATTTGGAGAGTTAGGGATGGATCTTAGATAAATATTTGGGAAGATAGCTGGATTCCGTCAAGCCACAATCTTAAGGTTTTAACACCTCGTGTCAATAATTTGGTTACATCAGTAGAGGAGCTCATTAATCCAGTGACTGGTGCATGGGATGAAGAACTAATAAATGACCTATTCTAGCCTGTGGATGTCCACCGAATTTTACAAATCCCCCTCAGATCTGGTAGGGAGGATGTAGTAGCGTGGCACTACAATCGGAATGGTTTTTTCTCTGTCCGATCTGCTTACCATTGTCAATGGTTACATAAATTTGGGAAAATAGAGTGAATGAACAAGCAAGTGTAATTAGTGATGAGGAGGTGTGGGCGAATTTGTGGAAGCTTAATGTCCCGGCCAAGATAAAAAATTTTGGGTGGCGAGTCCTACATGGCTTGCTGCTGTGTAGGGGTGTCCTTGCCAACAGGCACATCAAAAATTCAGGGACCTGCCCAGCTTGTAATGATGCTTGTGAGGATATCAAGCACCTTCAATTTATGTGTAAGCGCGCAAAGTAGATTTGGCAGACAATCGGAGTATGACAAGAGATTAAGAGGGAGGTAGCAGGTGACTGATCGGGGTCTGTGGTAGTGACTGAATTGATTAATAGATCAAGACCTCTCGCTTTCCTGAATCATTTGGGTTTGGCCAAATTGATCTTAAAAGGTGGCTTGTTCATATGGTGGTAGAGAAAGAGTTTAGTTCACGGTGAAACCATCCAATCCCAAGGGAGAGCAGCTTTATCCATTGCTACTTTGACAACAAATTATCAAAGAATTTTGAAGAAGACTGTCACGCGTGCTAAGGGATGGAAGAAACCAGCTATAGACCCGAAAGGGGTGATGGGGGTATAGGGGAGTTTTGAGAGATACAAATGGTGTTTTCATAGCGGCAGCTCATAGCTTTATCAAGCATGTGGTGGATGCGCCAACTGCTGAAGTGCGCGCTCTTAGAAAGGGGCTCCTACTAGCCCAGCATGTTGGATGCAGCCGAATCATGGTTCAGTCAGACTGCTTGGAGGTGATAGAGACTATGAAGCAGGGCAGTTTCTCAGCAACAGTAGGAGCGCCAATTTATGAAGAATGTAAGATGTTTTGGCAGGATTTTTCTTCATTTTCCATTGAGCATTGTAATAGACATATTAATAGAGTAGCGCATAATTTAGCAACTTCAGCTATTCAGTCAAAGCATACTTGCATTTGGGTCAATGAACCCCTAGCTTCATGCTTGAAGCCCTGGTGAACGATGTAACACTATTTTCGAATCAATAAAGTGCGCCAGGTGGCTTCCCTTAAAAAAAGACCTTAGCCAACGAATACGGGAATAAGTCATAAATATCACTTTCGTCGATCAAGTTTACAGGAGACACTACTTACAAAATTGATTTTCAGAGTCGGCTAAATCTCATTTACATTATTTTTTTTCAGAAGCATAGTACTTGTCTCCAAAAATAAATTAAAAATAGAAAAATCACAGGCCCACTGGATAGCCCGTTTCTGAGCCCACTGCCAAGCCCATTCCCGAGGTCCACCACCGTCGCTGAGCTCACTCTAGGCACACCACCGTCGACGCTGTCACTGAATCCACCAAGTCGAATGCTTCACGCTATAGCTGAGCCCGCTCTCAGTTTGATCCACATACTGCTTCAGATCAAAGAGAGCGAGTGGAGGATAGAGATCACAGATTGATTCAACTCGCAGAGTAGGCCACGAGAGGGGAGGGGACGGTCATATCCTTCTATAGTCTTTCTTTAGAACCCATGAGGAGGACACAATTACATTCGCTAAAAAAAAGTTTGAAGTAGTGTTTCAACTTTTTGTCGGACCAGATACTGGCTCCTTGTGCAAGATACTCTGGTGGTCTATATAGCCACTGATATGTATGGAGTCGTAGGACTCAAGCAGACATGAAAGTTAGGGCTAATGGCCAGCGCGGTGCGTTAGGGACACCCTAAATGCTTTCTGTTTGCCTCAGACACAGCACCCGTTATCCACCTTGATTCCCTCAGTTTACGATGACGCTCGTCGACACTACACCCGTGAGTAGGAGCTTCTCGAGTCATGACGAATTCGTGAAAAACAGCTCGGCCTCCACCACCCTACTCAAAACTGATGCTCTGGAAACTTCAATTTGGGCAATGATATAAAGTTTCTCCTATTTCATGCTCTAGTTTGATGATGGGATTCAAAATACGATGCTATGAGCAAATGCTTTTATGCCTAATCTACGCTTCTCTAGGGTATCAGCGGCTTGACTTTGGTTGTCTACGGTAGTAGTACTAGATTGTTGATGACTCTGAGCGCCATTTTGTTGTAGCCTTCTTTAAATCACTGAGAAGAATAGCTAAAAATAGTTCTAGTGCATCTACATATAAACTAGTCCTAGGTAATGACTGGTCAGTTATCGGCAAAACCAACTAATACGTGTCTATAGAACTTTTACTTGAAGGGTTCGACACCGGTATGAAAGCAGGTTCCAAGAAACTCCGCTTGAGAAACTATTCTATTTTAATCTGTTGATAAAAAAAAGTAAGGATAGTGCCCGGACGTTCGGCTCCGGACGCATTTCCCATTCGACGCACCTGTTGTGTCCCATCCCGTCCCCACACAACGGCGATGGCGTAGACGAGTAGGCTGTTGATCAGGAGCAGCACTATGAGGACTCACTCCAGAGCCACAGACGTCTGCGCGTCCTCCGGTGGAGCGCTGCCGCCAGCTTACAACCGACACCGCCATAGCTCCCACGCTAGCTTTCTCTTACTCGCTCGACCACTCTACATCGAGATCTACTTTTGCAACACTCAGATGAAATAATTGCAACATATGACTGAAATAGATAAAACATTTGGAACATACACTTGCAACATAGCCATTATAACATATGTAACATCTAGATAAAACACTTACAACATGCGTCCGAAACAGATAAAATATTTTGAACAAACTCTTGCAACATATCTTTGAAACACTTTAATATGTGCAATATCCCGATCTACTTTTGCAACATCCATATAAAACAATTGCAATATACCTCTGAAACATCGAAAACACTTGAAACATACATTTGCAACATAGGGGAGGGAAAGGTCTGGGCCGAAATCGACCGATCGTCGAGGTGAGATTCGATAACGCGCGAGCAACACCAACACCAGCACCAGTGGTGGCACGCGAGCACAACCACTACAGCACCGTCCCTTGGCTTGGCCGGGACGAGCGGCGTGCGCTAGGAGAGGGAGCGAGTTGTGCGCAGCCGAAGCAAAGGCGCAAGTTGTCCGGGTAGGGTGCGCGTGACAGGCGGGAGCGAGGAGCGAGCGAGCGAGCGGCACGGGGTAAGGTGCACAAAAGCAGCGAGGCAGACTGAGGGGCGCGGCGTGCCGATGGGGCGGACGCGCATGGCAAAGCATTATCGTATAAAAAAATTAAATTCATGCAGTCCTCTAAAGCACCTTAATAATAAGAACAAAAATTATCTTCTGCTAAGGCCAGTTTCAATGGGGTTTCATCAGAGTTTTATAGGCATTAATTATGCTGATGTAGCACCATATTAATGAAAAGAGAGATGATAAGAGTTTCATGAGGATGAAACTCTTTTGCACTGTTTATAGAATACGGATGTGTTGGAAACAGTAACGTAAAATCCCGCGGAGACTAGCGTAATAAATCGTGACAAAAATCACGGCCCCGTTCGGCTGTGCTGATAAGCCGGCTAAAAAACACTGTTAGCTGATTTGTTGGGAGAGAAAAATACTGTTCCAACTGAAAAAACGAGGTGAAAAGTACGGATTATAAGCCGAATGAACAGGGCCCACGTCTCCAAACTCCGGAACACGTCAACCGGCGCCTAGCCCCTGGGGTTTCGCTTCCCGAACCTTCCGACCGCCACCGACCGCCCGACACCATGGGCTCCGGCGATGATAACGACTGCTACCTGGACAAGGACCAGAACCGCGATCGCTCCTCCTCCCGCCACCACTGCAACAGGCACCATGAGCGCTCCTCCTCCCGCTACTGTCGCGACGACAGGGACTTCGATCGGGACCGGGGCCGGGATCGCCGCCACATTGGGGAGAAGGACCGGGGCCGCGAGGAGAGGGAGCGGGCGCGGCGGCGCGAGGAGATGATAGATAGGGAGAGGCCGAGGCGGCAGGATGTGGACGGGGAGGACGAGGATGGCGGCCGTGACCGCAAGCGCCGCCCCGTGTCCTCGCACCACCACCACCGGGACGCGGAGCCGAAGGCGGCACCTGCTACCAGGGACCAGGAGGGGGGCATGGGGGCCGAGCAACAGCGGCTCGACGACGAGATGGAGCGCCGCCGCATCCACGTCAAGGACTGGCAGGACAAGCGCCGCGAGCAGCAGGGTGCCACTGGTCCCAACGAGGCCGATGCGAGCAGCGGTGCCGGGGCGGGGAAGAAGTGGACCTGGGAGGGCGAGGAGTCTAACGAGGAAGAGGATGTCACGGATTTGGGCGGAAGCAGTATCATGGATGTTGATTGCAACAATGGGGGTAATGCTACCAGTGGCCCTACTGATGTGGAGGTGGAGGAACAAGAGATTGACCCGCTTGACGCGTTCATGAACACCATGGTGCTGCCGGAGGTCGCAAAGCTGGAGAGCAATCCAGCATCAGTGGAAGGTGTAAGGAAGGTTGCTGTCAGTACTGGGGGTAAGAAAGGGTTGAAGATGGCGATGGGGAGAATCATGCAATGGGATGACTCAGATTCGGATTATGACGATGATGGTGATGGTGGTGCTGGATTGGAGGATGAGGACGATGAGGAGTTCATGAAGCGCGTCAAGAAGACAAAGGTGGAGAAGCTGGGGGTTGTGGACCATTCCAAGATTGAGTACCAGCCGTTCCGGAAGAATTTCTACATTGAGGCAAAGGACATCAGGGAGATGCAATCCGAGGAAGTGGCCGTTTACCGGAAGGAATTGGAGCTCAAGGTGCACGGGAAAGATGTGCCCAAGCCAATTAAGACATGGTTACAGAGTGGGCAGACTAGCAAGCTCCTTGACACCATCAAGAAGCTTGGTTTCGAGAAGCCCATGCCTATACAAGTGCAAGCGCTGCCGGTCGTCATGAGTGGCCGTGATTGTATTGATGTTGCAAAAACTGGATCTGGCAAAACACTCGCGTTTCTCCTTCCGATGCTCAGGCATGTCAAAGACCAGCCACCTGTTGCTCCTGGAGATGGTCCTTTTTTTTTTTAGATAAAGGATAGTTCATATTCGGCTCATATCCGGCTTCATCTATCAACCGATAGAATCAGACCAATTATTACATAATACAGCCCGTAGGCTAGCACACAAGCTATAGATAGTTCCAACTTACAGCAAAACACATGGATAAACAAAACGAGCGTAAAGTATTGACTAAATAAGGCCAATACATCTAGTTGACGATTATCCATTGGAACCAAAGAAATGCAAAGCTGACGTCTCTAGATGTTGCCCAGCTAAGACTAGCTGATCCCGTAGATCATCACGCCGCTGCAATCTTACCCACTGCCGGAGCCAATGAGTTCCCCTGAAAAGTCCCTACAAAAGAGATTTTGGTCTACATTTGTCAAAAATCACCTCGTTTCTTGTTATCCAAACTGCCCTACAAAGTGTCGACGCTGCTGTCAATAACAATGCGTTATGTTTCTTATTAGCCCTTTTTGACCACCTACTAAAAAGGTCATCTATGCTTTGGGGAGGCGCTATTCCGAACAATAAATGTACCACTCGCCACAAGAATTTGGCATAAAGACAATCTAGAAAAAGATGTTGAATGGTCTCTGAATAATGACAGAAGCAGCACTTCATGTCACCGTTCTAGTGTCGCGCCTAACAAGGTTGTCCTTAGTTAAAATCACACCCCTTTTTTTAGATACCACAAAAATATTTTAATTTTTGTAGGAACTTTAATTTGTCAAATATCTTGTGATACTCTCACCCCATTGTTAATTAACGTAGCATACATAGATTTGACAGAGAAACTTCCTGATGAATGTAACGCCCAGATAAAAACATCCCTTTCTTCATGTAAGTTCACATCCTGTAAAGAGGCAACAATTCTGTGCCAATCCCTTAGGTTCGTACCCACTAAATTTTGGCGAAATAAAATATTTAGTGGGGATGAACTAAGTATTTATGCCACAGAGTCTCGTTTTCTTCTTACAATATTGAACAACGATGAAAATCTATCTTTTAGTGGTTTGCTTCCTAACCAAGTGTCTATCCATAATCGGGTTTGCGACCCGTCTTTCACTTTGAAGGAACCAAAACCCATGAAGGTGTTTTTAACATTCATCAAGCTTTTCCAGAAGTGTGAATCTGTTGGTTTTTTAACGCAGCTCCCTAGAGTCTTATCTTTTATGTATTTATTCCTCAAAAGATCCTGCCACATGCCATCCTCATTTAACAAATTAAATAGCCATTTACTCAACAAGCATCTGTTTTGTATGTCCAAATTTTGTATACCTAAACCACCTTGTATTTTTGGTTGGCACAAAATTTCCCACTTGGCTAATCTATATTTACGCTTGTGTTGGTCATTTTGCCAAAAGAATCTTGATCTACAACAATCGATTTTTTCTAACACTCCTCTTGGGAGTTCGAAAAAAGACATCATAAACATCGATAAACTAGAAAGCACCGAGTTTATTAAGACCAATCGACCCCCAACCGAAAGCATTTTACCTTTCCACCCACTGAGTCTCTTTTCAATTCTGTTCTCAATCATTTGCCAATCTTTATTGTTTAGTTTCCTAGTATTCATAGGTAGGCCAAGATAGCGAAAGGGGAACTTCCCAACTTTACATCCAAACAGCTGCGAATAGTACATTTCATGGTCTTTTGCTTTCCCAAAACAAAAGATTTCACTTTTGTGAAAGTTAATTTTGAGACCTGATAGTTGTTTGAAAGTACTAAGTATCAATTTCATATTTATCGCTTTCTCAACATCATGACTCATAAAAATCACCGTGTCATCCACATACTGGAGGATAGATAAGCCATCTTGAATAAGATAAGGAATAACCCCTTCAACTCACCCTGGTTCCTTTGCTCTAGCAATCAGTATGGCCAACATGTCTGCCACTATATTAAATAGTATTGGTGACATTGGGTCACCCTGCCGTAAGCCTTTTCTTGTTTGAAAGTAAGAACCTAGTTGATCATTAACCTTAATATTAACATTTCCCCCTTGCGTGAACTGCTCCACCCATTTGCACCATTTTTGTGAAAACCCTTTCATCCTTACTGTTTGTTGTAGAAAACTCTATTTTACCTTATCGTATGCCTTTTCAAAATCAATTTTGAAAATAACCCCATCCTGTTTCTTCGAGTGAAGTTCATGTATCGTCTCATGGAGTATTAGAGCACCCTCCATGATATTTCTACCAGGAAGAAAGGCTGTTTGTGTTGGTCTAATATGGTCCTGTTGGGCTCATTGTGGCTCCTACAAGGGAGCTTGTGGTGCAGATATACTCGGACATTAAGAAGTTCTCTAAGGTGCTGTGCAACTCTTTTTCCTAACATAGTTCTCTAACTTCCAGTATTCAGATTGTCCACGGTTGTGGCGCTGTGCAACTCTTTTTCCTAACATAGTCATTATAAGGCAGCTAATGTTTACTTAGTATCACATGGTTATTAGGGAAACTGTGTAACTATGTTGAATTGGGATGTTTCTACAATTTCTATTGACAAGTTCTGGTTGCCTTTGGACAGAAGTCTTATAAACTCATACTGGTAGTTGCTGGCCTGTTATTGCCGAGGAAAGACATGGCTTTCTGGTTCGCTTTTGGAATTGTTGATTGGGTTATGGCACCTTGAAAACGTATATTGCTTTCTGTTTACTTATGGATATGGATATGTTACTCTTATATGATATAGACAGTTCGAAGATTGTGTGACCATGGACTATTTAATCCAGGTGTATTTACTGATTTGCTCTCCCAGGAGCTAATAATTGAAGGAATGATAGTTTTATCTCTTGGTTTGATTCCATTTACCCTTCATTACTTCTGCTCTCTGATTCTAATCTCCTAATAATATGTTAAAAAGGTACCGTGATGTTGTTGTTTTGATCTTGAGGTGCAGTGCTTAGGTTGCAAAAGGAGGATCATCATTCAGCATAGATAATTTTTATGAGGTGGTCTGCTGGTGTGTGCTAACGAGGCTGGACTACTGGGCCGTATATTGGTTCCGTCTTTCACTATATATTTTTGTCCTTTGGATTTTTATAGTATCTTATTGATATATATTCTCCTCTTTTTTCCTTTTTCTGAGAAAGGAAAAAAAAACAAGGCGGTAAGATTGGGTCATATTCTTGCTTGTTTGAGATGGTTAACTGATGAGTGTTTTCAGTGATCCAGATTCAGCACAGGATGATGCATATAGCTTTATATATTGAGTGATGTTTTCCTTGCTTATATTTCTAATAAACAAAACAGTGATGATGAATAGGGCAAGAACAGAAGCGCAGATCATGGAGAAACTGAAAAAAATCTGGCGGTGCTCTGGACACGATACCATCGCAATCGTTGTTCTCATCTGCTGGTGGAGCTGCGCCGATGACTGGACTGCTGCTTTTTTTCTTCTTTCTTTTGACACATCACACACATGTTCTCAGAATTTTGTTTAGCTAGATTTATGGAGAAATGCAGTCATTTATTCCAGGCTTTGGGTTGAATCTGGTTATACCACCGATTTGGCTTATCATTTTGGTTAATCGAGTGTGTGTTCCGATCACAAAAGTGTTTTTTTTTTCCATTTTGCGAAAAGCCTTACTTTGCCTGGTTGCTGCCTTTATCTAGGTTGAAAGCAGAGCAGACCCTGTTTTTGGATTAGGCAAGATTAACAAAGAAACCACCACAACCATAGATCCCTTCAGGTGCCGGATCAGCTACTGTTAACACTATTATCCCCAGTCAAACAAGGCTATCTATCTTTCTGTATCATTATTGGAGAATAATCATATGAACCAGTTGAACCACTGAATGTATCTTTCTAAGATTGAAATATATGTTTCTCTTGAGTGGAAGAGGGAAAAAAATACAGCATAGTACCTCAAGATAGCTAAGCTACCGCATGTTCCACTTGAGTTCATTGTGGCATTAATTATGATTCTAGTTTAGTCTCTAGTCTATGAATGTGACAAGGTCTAGCACTTGTGGAAAAGTCCTGCCATGATTTTTCATGTTCTTCGTGTCAACCACACGAAGTTTGGCCTTGGCAACCAGGAATTCATGTGCCCGGGCCTGGAGCCACGTTACGATTTTCTCCGGCTAGCATGGTACCAACTTTTTGTCTGTTTCCTTTCTTCTTCTTTTTTTTTTGCCGATGCGATGCACCGATGTTATGCAATAGTCAGTCATCACCCGGACGTCCGGTTCGTAAGGACGCGCGCGTCAAGACGCCCGCGCGGCCCGCTCCCGTCTGCCTCGCCCTGCCCTCGCACACGCACCCCACGCTTTCGCTGTGCTTGCCGTTCCTTCCCCCTGACCCTCCTCCTCTCTCTCCGTGCGGGCTGGACCTGGGAGCGGGGATGAACAGCTGAGGACGAGCACGCCCTGACCGCTGGCCCCAGTGCGCCCCGTATGCAGGCCCCCGACGCGCCGCGTACCTTGTCCGCCGGCCCCTGCCTCGCCACGCCCATCCCCTGGTGCCCCGGTCGTGCGCCCATCACTCACCGTGCCCCTGTGACTCTCCGAGCAACATCAAACACTTGCAACATGAAACACTTGAATGCAACATATGTCTGAAACAGATAAAATATTTAGAACATACACTTGCAACATGTGTATGAAACATATGCAACATCGAGATAAAACACTTGCAACATGAAAACACTTACTGCAACATAAGACTGAAACAGATGAAACATTTTGAACAAACGCTTGCAAAATACCTCTGAAACAATTACAACATATGCAGTATGTGTAACATCCCGATCTACTTCTGCAACATCCATATGAAACATTTGCAACATACCTTTAATTCTTTGAAACACTTAAAACATACATTTGCAACACAGAGATGAGAGAGGTCGAGGCCGGTAGATTCCGGCCGTCGGGGTGGGAGACGGCGGCGAGCGGTGGCGCGCGAGCATTACCAGCACAGCCGCGCTCATGGGTGCCCTTGGCTCGGCCATGGATGACCTGAGGCACCTCGGCACATGTGCCCAGCAGCCATTGTAGGGCTAGCGGCGCGAGAGCGAGCGGCTGACGGGAGCGAGGAGTGAGAGGCGCGGGTGGGGCGTGCGAGGGAGCAAGGAGCGAGAGGTGCGGGATGGGGCGCGCAACGGGGGGAGGCGGCTGCAGCGAGGTGGAGTGGGCGCGTGGCACCACAACATTATCGTTCAGCTATGGCGAGAATTTCAGGATGAATCTGACTCGTCATGTGTCGATGCCTTTCGCTCTTAACAAACACTAGAATTCCATGTTTTTATCTTATCTGTTGCTATGTACTCCTATTAGCTCATTCGCCGAGATGCAATGTCGCTCAAGCACCAAAACATATTGAATTGGACAGTTTTCATCCTATAATATCTATACTTTGTTCTGTGATGCAATGGAATTTTAATCTTTACAAAACTAGGTCAATTACAAATACAGAGTAAAAGCAAAGACGAAAGGTCCACCTCAAATCAAAATTAATTAGATATCAACTTAATTATACTTGGAACATAACGGAGCAGCCTATATATAAAACGATACGTATACGTTTTGGGTGGAGGCAAACTGCTGATCCAAAAGAGAGCGGCCAAGATATGCCTTGTCCATGAAAGATGATGAATTTTCTCCCAAAAAAAATGAAGGATGATGAAACGCTAGCGCTTTCAGTTGGCGACAAGCGACCCATGGTTTTGGATAAGTTCAAGGCAAGCGTAACAAACAAACCACCTTCATTCTACTACTTGTCTTGTCAAATGAGCCACCGTCAACACTCTAAGTTCAAAATAAAACGATATTTTAAATCAATCGTCATCCTTATATATATTAAAAAAAAAAAGAACAGCCGTCACCAGAGTCGATCCTTTCTGTGTGCTGAAAGCACGAAACGGAACGAAACTGTGTGCCGAAAAGAGTCTCCTCTGAAAGCCGAAGGAAAACCATGAGTCTCTGACACGTGGGTTTGCCAGCTCGAGGTGATCGATCTGAACCCGATCGTATTTTGGCGTGAGCGATACACTCAGATGATGATGACTGAACCTTAACTTAAATCCTACGCGTCATTCTCATCCTTCTGGTTTGCCTTATCCACAGCACCGGCACCAATCACAGCACGCCAAGTGTCCCGCAGCCAGGCAGCCACCGCCTGTCCACACCACCATACTACCAGTCGCCGACCCCGTTCCGTTCGCCACAGACGATCCCGATCCCCCCGCTCCAACCCCAACCCAATCGTTCCCTCCGGAGCAGCAAAACCTAACTCCCACGCCGGCCCGGCCCAAACGCCGCACGTCCCGAGGCAGCGGCGGCCCAACAACACAACACCCTTCCCCCTCCCTCACCGACTCGCGGGGCCTAGAGCCAGTCTCTCCCACGTGTCAGTGAGCCGTTGGTGTTCCCTGCTGACCCGAGCCGGCTCGCGCGGACAGTGCCAGGTGGAGAGACGAGGGATAGGCCTTGTTTAGATCCCAAATTTGAGAAGCAAACTTTGTAGAGTAAATGTCTCATCACACTGTAGTAATTTTGTTTTTATTTGGTAATAATTGTCCGAATATTGATTAATTAGGCTTAAAATATTCGTCTCGCAAAGTACAACAAAACTGTGCAATTAGTTTTTTATTTCATCTACATTTAGTACTCTATATATGTGCCGATATTTTGATGTGATGGAGAATCTTCTTTTTTATAGTGGAATTTGGGGTGAATTTGATATCTAAACGAGGGCATAGGGATCCGCGACGGCCGGCAGGCCCGGACCAGACCAGCGGGCCGTGGAGGCCCACAAGACAGACTCAATGACGTGCGGGCCCGCAACTGGGGACGTGTCCGCGGTGCCCGCCTCCGTATAAAAGCCACGCCTCGCCTCCCTTCCTTATCCTTCCCGTCACACTCGCGTCGCCGTCCCCCGTTTTCTCTCTCTCTCTACCCGGAGAAAACAAAACGAGACCAGCAGCAGGAGAGTGGGGAGAGAGAAAGGGAAAAAAAATTATCCAAACACACTCGCTCGCACACAAATCTCGCGCACGGGTTCGGGGGCGCCGGCTCGATCCGCGGCCGAAACCCTAGGTACGGGCGGGAGAAACCCTCTCCTCCTCCTCTTCCTCCCCCTCCTCCATTCCAGCTCGGCTGACGCGCGCGGTGCCGCCGCTTCGTTGTTGTTGTTGTTGTTGTGCTGCAGGTGGTGACGACGGTTGGGTGGTGCTGGAGGGCTGGGAGGGATGACGTCGCCGAGGAAGGACGTGGGGTTCCTGACGCAGGACCAGCGGGAGAAGCTGCGGATCGCGGTGCAGAACGCGGAGACGCAGTCGCTCGCCTCCCCGCGCTCGCCCTCGGGAGGGACCACCTCCGCGCTGCTGCAGCAGTATGAGCAGCAGATGCTGGAGCAGAAGCGCGCCGCCGCCGCCGCAGCGGCAGCGGCCGCGGCTGCTGGTGGCGGGAGGGGCGGCGGGGGAGGCGGAGGTGGGGGTGGGCCCAGGCACGTGCGCCGGTCGCATTCCGGGAAGACCATCAAGGTGAAGAAAGGTGAGGTGGCGCTGGCTGCTCGATCTGTTCACGCCTGCTATGTTTAGTACCTTGCTTGTTTGTTTATGATAGGATAGGATACGCTGGTTTGTGTGAGTGATGTGCTGCTATTATTAATTTGCTGCCGTTTGCGTTGATTAGGGTGTAATGCTAATTGTGGCGTCATGATGTTTTTGCTTATGTTGCTACGAATGTAGGTTCGGCAGCTCTGCTTCATATAGCTCTCCTTGTTTATTAGGGATATATATACACACTTTTTTATTTATGGGGTCTCTTTGTTGCCAGCTCTGGGTTTCTAGTGTCCTGCTAGCTAGTCTGTGGCTCATGAAATTGGGCCACCATGGATGGTTGGCTCTTGTTGTGTTGAGACTGCAGGGCTTGGGTTTGGAGATGATAATTAGCGCGTAAATGTAGCACTGATGCAATTTATTGTGTAGAAACATAGATTCTTTTTAGCTGCTTATATTTATCTGCCCAACTGAAATTGTTATTGTAGGTTGGTTAAGTATATAATCACTTTGTTTAAAATATTCTGTGCTATATCTACATGCTTGTTATGTAGACGGTTAGCTTTGCATACACGGTGCATAATGGTTGTTCCGTGTGCTGGTTAGCTTAGTCTGAGCTGTCAATAGGGGATTAGCTGGTGGTTGAGCAACCCATAAGGGAATGATTTAGTTGGACCATGACATTTGTATATTTGGCTGTGTAGTGATTTCTGTCGAAAGGTCAGTTCATTTTAGGAATGTGCATTCCATCTTCATTCGCCAGTCTTTTAGCTATTTTTGTCGCCACCGTACTCTTTTGTTGTATATCGGTGTAACCGTACAAACTGTTCTTATCAAATATGGTAACGTAAAATTGGCATTGCACATTGTGCCCTTGGTTCTGATAACCAGCGTTCAGTTGATTGTACCACCGAATTGTCCTGTGAGTGGGTATGATGTGAACCATCTTCCACAAGCCAGCTGCTAATTCGAGCGACCACTTCAAGTAGCTCCTGTGGGTACCATGTAGGACGTGCTGTATGTGATTTGTTTTATGAAGTATGGCTACTTCATTTGTTTTTATTTATCAATCACTTATCATCCTCTGTGGCAAATATTGTCCTGAACGCCAAAGGGCCTCTAGTCCAACTGGTTAGAGCGTCGCAACGGCACTCCTCAGGTCCTGGATTTGACTCCCCATGGGAGCGAATTTCAGGTTGGGGTTAAAAAAATCCCCTCGTTTGTCCCAGGCCAAAGCACAGGTTAAGAGCCGGCCAACTCATAGGTTACGGCTCCCTGTGTATGGATGGGGCAGGGGTTCGGGAGTTTTCTCGGTCTGTGTGAGAAGATCTTCTTAAGTACAATACCTAGGGGGCGGTCTTGACCCCCTCGCAGGCCGAGTTTTTTAATATTGTCCTGAACTCCTAATGGGGGTTCAGTGGAGCATCATTTAGCTTGATTGCTTGAACCTGTTAAGTTGGAATTGTTCCGTTCCTTTCAGTTGGCAATTTTAGCTGATGATATTTGGACTGTCTAAGCATGTGTGTGTGTGCAACCTGCATGTTGGAAAATCGGAGCATGTGCTTTTATTCCCTTTATTTAATTGTTTATTCTTGTTTTCACCAGTACACAGTATTGCATTGCTTTCCAATTGCTGCATCCTTGATGCTGCCAACTATGTATGCACGTCGAAAAAAATAGTCTGCAGTGCTGTTATGGCCTTACTTTCAACCGTTTCCTTTTGTGATTTAGAAACTTTGGTTAGATTGTGATCTTATCTTTTTGTCTTTCTGTCATGGTTTCCTTAATTTGTTTTGTATTCACATGGTGTATTAGGGATATGTTTAGAAGCATGTTTGCTTCCAGGTCTACCCTAAATGCATATGGTTATATCTCTTATGTGAAAGCAGGATATGTTGGCATAATTTACTGTTATAAAATACCAGTTGTCAGGTGTACTTTGGAGGCTCATGTTCCTTTAGCTTTATTCTGCTTATTGTAGCCCTCGCAACTTAAGAAACAAGAAAATGATCCATCTACGCGTTAGATCTAGTTGATCATATTAGGGATGGCCAAATGTTATGCAGCCTACATGTAGCATTTATAGCATGTGGCCTACTATCTTTTGATAACATGTGATTGCCATGTGTGTTGCGCAAAGATATGAAATGCAAGTGTGCAATGTGTAATTTTGACTACTACTATTGTGAAAAACCTTTGCGTCTTCTGATACTGTTGCATGCTATGGAATGTCAGTTGTTTAGTTCTTGGGAGTTTTTTATGCATGAGATTGCTGACTAACTACCTATGATCTAAGTGCAACTCATAGTTGGGCTTAGGCTCTATGTGATTACAATAGCTTGGTAAATACTATTGTGAGTTATACCTAAGATTAGTACTACCATGTTTCAAACTTTCCAATATAGAAAAATGTGAAATGTATCTATGTTCTACTGTATCCTGATTGACTTGCTGAGGTTTCTATTGCAGATGGAGCTGGTGGCAAAGGGACTTGGGGCAAACTAATTGATACTGATGCAGAGGCATGCCTTGACCGAAATGATCCAAATTATGACAGTGGTGAGGTAATGACTATTGATGGTCTTGACCCATTTATTCTTTCACTCTGCTACAAACAATTGAGTGTCAAATGTTCAATCTCAGAAACTATTGTAGATCACCTTTTATTTAGCTCTAAGTGGTTAGTATCCAACCATACATGTACATCGATGCTGATCTCTTTTTGCTACTCAGGAGCCATATGAGTTAGTTGAAGCCCCTGTTTCAACCCCACTAGAAGACTACAAGAAAGCTGTTATCCCGTTAATTGAGGAATATTTCAGCAATGGTGATGTGAAATTAGCTGCTTCTGATCTTAAAGAATTGGGTTATGATGATTTCCACCGTTACTTTGTCAAGAAGCTTGTTTCCACAGCAATGGACAGGCATGACAAGGAGAAAGAGATGGCATCAGTGCTTCTATCATATCTTTATGGCAATGTGGTCAGTTCAACTCAAATCAGACTGGGTTTTGTGCTGCTATTGGAGGCTGTTGATGACCTGGCTGTTGACATACCTGATGTGGTTGATGTGCTCGCGCTTTTCATTGCACGTGCAGTTGTTGATGACATTCTGCCACCTGCTTTCCTCAGCAAGGCAAAAGTGAGTCTCTCAGGATCTTCAAAGGGTATGCAGGTTGTACAAATTGCAGAGAAAAGCTATCTTTCAGCACCCCACCACGCAGAGTTGATTGAGCGACGATGGGGTGGTTCAACTCACATCACGGTAGAAGAGGTGAAGAAGAGGATTGCTGATCTTCTAAAGGAATACATCAGAAATGGTGATACAGCTGAGGCTTGTAGGTGCATTAGAGAGCTGGCAGTACCCTTTTTTCATCATGAGGTGGTGAAGCGGGCTCTTACTCTTGGAATGGAGAGTCCAGCTGCTGAAGCTCTTATTGTCAAACTTCTGAAGCAAGCATCTGAAGAATGTTTAATAAGCTCTAGTCAGATGATGAAAGGATTCTATCGGGTTGCTGAGAGTCTTGATGATCTCATTCTTGATATACCATCTGCAAAGTCTGAATTTCAGCTGTTGGTATCAAAAGCCATTTCTGAGGGATGGCTAGATTCTTCATATGTGAAGTCAGGTGTCAACGGAAGCGTTGAAGATGATGAACATGAGAAGCTGGCAAGGTACAAGAGGGAGGCTGTATCTATAATACACGAATACTTTCTCTCTGATGATACAACAGAGGTTATCCGTAGTGTCAAAGAGCTTGGTTATCCAGAATATAACCCAATCTTCATCAAGAAGCTCATAACAACTGCTATGGACCGCAAGAACAGGGAGAAAGAGATGGCATCAGTTCTTCTATCCTCATTAAGCATGGAGCTGTTCTCGTCTGAAGACATCGCCAAGGGATTTGTAATGCTCCTTGAATCTGCAGAAGACACCGCACTGGATATATTGGATGCCTCAGATGAGCTGGGACTGTTCCTAGCCAGGGCTGTGATTGATGATGTTCTTGCACCTCTAAACTTGGATGAGATTAGCAGCAAGCTTCCACCAAACTGCAGCGGGGCTGAAACATTGAACATGGCACGCTCCCTTGCGTCAGCCCGTCATGCTGGTGAGAGGCTTCTGAGGTGCTGGGGTGGTGGAACCGGATGGGCTGTGGAGGATGCCAAGGACAGGATAACAAAGCTCCTGGAGGAGTACGAGAGTGGAGGTGATTTAGGGGAAGCATGCAACTGCATCCGTGAACTGGGTATGTCTTTCTTCAACCATGAAGTTGTCAAGAAGGCGCTCGTGATGGCAATGGAGAAGAAGAATGAGAGGACCCTGAGCCTGCTGCAGGAGTGCTTTGGTGAAGGGATCATAACCATCAATCAGATGACCAAGGGGTTCTCAAGGGTCAGGGATGGGCTTGACGACCTGGCTCTGGACATTCCTGATGCCAGGGAGAAGTTCCTTTCCTATGTGGGGCACGCGAAGAAGAGTGGATGGCTCCTGCCCGGGTTCGGTGTTTCATCTTCGGCTTGAACAGCTGGGCAGAGAAGTACGAAGCTGAAGCAGAAGGCAGGCACAGGCCGTAATGTGGCTCAGCAAACCCAGTTTGGCTGTGATTTCGTTGTTTGTTGTTGCCCTTGCGCGTAGGTAGCGGAGCGAGCCCCTCCTGGTTGCGGTGGTGGTGGCTTGTGTGTCTAGATCTCGCATCTGATGACATGCTCATGCTGTTCTTGTTTCATTTCATTTTAACTCCCCATAGACCGTTTTTACATCAAGCGAAAACAGAGAAGAGAAAAAAGGACCATGTTGTAAAAGTTGTGCCATGCTCTGCCTGCATTATGGCTGTTTCTTTCTTATTTAGCTGCAATTGTGCGTTCGTGTCCTTCAACTCTAATAACCTGCAGGGGAGGGCAATGTCGCCAGTCGGATGAAGCGTCGCCTCCGAATCTGCTACGTTTCTGTGCCATCTCGTAGGCCGTAGCGGCTTCAATATGCCATTGGATGGTTGGATTGTGATTGCTACTCTTATTCTTGTGGAAATGATGTGGCCTGGTGAATGCCTGGATTGCCAGTATGCGCTGCCGGCCGCCCAGTCTGGACTGGCATTGTATCTTCAATGTTTTCTTTGTTTTGCGATGCGACGAATGCTCATGGACTTGGAATTCAGAGACGATATCATGAGTTTTTTAAACTCCATTCTGGTGTGGTTTTAAATTTCATGCTCCAACTCAGAATTTTGAAGGATTTTAAGAAAATTTTGTATTAAGCTTGTGAAAAATGAATCTGACTCTTCCAGAATGCCCTGCTCTAAACGGCACAACAAGCAGGGTTATGAGAGCATAAAAACATATTCCAACAACGCCTTGTTCTAGCTTGGAATCTATCGTGCTCCTAATCCTTAATAAACTCCCAATCTACCACGCTTGAATTATCCTAACTCCCAATCTATTGCGCTTGTGTATACTACGCGGATGATACATATTCCATTAGTGGTGGTGGCGGCCTTGGTGCTGTTTTCCTTCTCTTTTTTTTTTCCTTCGCACTCCCTTTGTGCTATGCGGATGATACATATTCCATCAGTGATGGTGGCCGGCCTTGGCGCTGTTTTCTTTTTCGTTTGCACTCCCTTTTCTCACCGACTGCTTGCCGTCGCCACAGAGGTTCACCAGAATTGGATATCTAGACACTATTTTTAGATATAAGGAGTAGGCAATGGAGATTCGATTTGTGAGTTCATGGGGTGAGTGAGTTATGATGATGGAGATGTTCAGCCATGGCTTGGCCACCGCTATCGCCGCATAGGAGGTTCGACAGAACTGCAGTTTTAGATCTAAGAATACTTGGATGTAGAGCAGGTAATGAAAATTTAGTTTTGAAGGTTTTCAGTGTGAGGAAGGGTGTTGGGGATGGCTGGCCAAGGCGGTAAGTTGTGGCAAGTCGGCATGTACAACAATGACGATGTGTATGTTTTTCGGGAAGAAAAAGGAAATAGTTGGAGTGTGTTTTTTCATACCTAATAATTTTTGGAAAGGTTCTAAAACCAAGTAGTTAGGACTCATTTTTTAAGATATCGTTGGAGATGCTCTTATCAGGCAACGAATGATGAATTATTCATTTCATCGAGATGATGAATTAATCGGTGGCGGCTCCCACATGAGTGGGGTCTGGGGAAAGAATAACCGAGGCAAGCCTTATCCCTGCATTGTGTAGAGAGGCTGTGTTAAACTTAGGACCTTTGGCTCAGTGGGAAGGCTTCTCACCACTGCGCCAGGCCTGTCATTCATACTGATTTCATAGAAGGGAGCAAATCACACCTCACCCACTTCGTCTCTCACCCCACCCCGCTCCTCCGCTTTCCCTCCTCTCTTGCTCCCCCACCCTTGGCCCTGTCGCCCACCGGAGCTCCACCTCTGCCCTCCACTAATCGGAATCAAAGGAGAAATTTCTTGGTCACTCGGCCCTACCGCTATCGCGCCACCCACCCCCGCCACTTCATCCCTACCCTCCCCTATTGCCAATCGAAGGAGGACAGCCAAACCCCTCGCCTCCACCGCGGATCTGCCCAAATGTCACTTGCCGCCTCGCTCGCCGCCACTTCACTCACCACCACTAATCTGACCACCGCCCTTTCCAATCCTCAGCCATAAATATCCTTCCTTAACCCGAAAACCCCAAACCCTAACCCTAACCCACGAAACCATAATATGCATCAAAGCTCACCAAAGGTCGAGGAGGTCAACAAAGATAGAGATCGATGAGGTCAACGGAGATAGAGATCGCCGGAGAAGAGGAGGTAACCATCAGATTTGGCTTTTTACTTCCTTCTTGATCTCTTTTGTTCTAATTCTATGTTGCTTATTTCCTTTTTTGTTTTAGTTGATTTAGACGGTGAATTTATTTCTATTTCTTTTGGGTGGGGGTTAAAATAAAAGCACACCATCTAACAAACTACAAATATGGTTACACTATCATGAAAGTTTAATCATCCAACTATAAATATGGTTATACTACAAGAAAAATTTAAGTGAAATAGGGGAGGTTTTGTTTCTCTTTGCTCTTCTGGTTCCTTGGGTTCTTACGTTTCTTTACCACTGTTTTGATTCAGAAGTAGCTCCTTTCGCTCTAACTATTTTATTTGGATTTATCATATCTCAATCGATCTCTAGATTTTTTCTGAACTTTTTAAGAGTTCAGAGATATTTTTGTGATTTAAAAACCTTATCAAGTGCTACCAGATTTTTTTATAACTAAAAAAAGAATAAAATCGTCTTCAAAACAACTCACCAGTCACTTGAACAGAAACCACTCCAAAACCAGGACCTAACGGTTTTGGGAGTTTATATAGAGCAAGAAACTCCATGGCCCACGCAGCTGCCCTAGCCTTTGCAGCTGTTGCTAATGTGCCCTGGCCTTTGCATCCGCGGCTGACATCCGCAGCGCCCACACTTGCCGCCTCGATCATCCGACGCGTTGGCTGCGAGCGCCATCTGCCCATCTCGCAGAGGCAGGGGAGGGCGGGGCTCGGCAGCATCGCCAGCAGTGGCGGCCGTCCTGAGCCCAGCAGTTTTTGCGGCTGATAAATACCATGGCTGATGACGGGCTGATAAGTTCAAGCGAATAGGGTCGCTGGTCCCTTAATTTGGACCATGATTTCACGAAAACAGTAGAAACCGGCATAGAACAAAATCCAACGCACAACTACAAACACGATTATGCTACCAGGAAAGTTTAAGCATCCAACTATAAAACATCTTTATGTTAGCGATGCACATCTGCTGTGTCTTTGACCAGTATCTCCCCCCATCGGAGGCAAGCTACAGTCAAGAGATGGACACACTTTTGACAGTCTGAAGTCTGAACTGATTTGACCACCAGAGCCAAACCAGAAAACATGGTAGAAGACTAGCAAGAATGGACAACCATAATGTCAGGTTCAGCCAAATGGCAATCAGCATACCCCAGCCCTTTTCTTCTACTGCCCGTCTCCAGCTTGAACTGCAGAGGGCTGCTCTGCTCTGTTCCTGGCCTGCTGCAAATTACCCTGCTTCCGCCTTCGTCTTGCAGTCCGGTCCGATCTTGCAGAAGCAGCAGCTGAACAGCTTGGCTCGGCGTTTCTCCCGCGTCCGGGACTTCTGATGGGGAGCACAAGCACCGCAGGGTAGAAGGTGCGAGCAGCAGCCAGGACGAACTCTGCCTTCATCGACCTTTGATGTGTCTCTGGCAGTGGCTTTCAAGGGAGCGTTTCCTGGGGTGGACACTGCAGGGACGACAGAGATCTTCTGGTAGCTCAAGATCCTCGGCTCGGTATCCACTGTGTCACCATCTGCACCGCCATGGAGGCACCCCAGGATGTGGGGTGGCTTCTCCTTGGCCTGCGCCAAGGGTGGGGAAGGGCAGTCTCTTCTGGATGATACGACGGTTCTGCAGTTTGAGGTGACTGGGTCCTGCGCCTCGCGGCCTTCTCTTGATTCCATGACAAGGCTGACGGATGAGTCCTTGGATCCAGCCATGTAGCCAGAGATAGGCGAAAGATTGATTCGGATGTCGACATTACACCTCAGCAAATTCTGCAGAGATGCGCATAGCGGCTTCCAGAAGCTCTCTGATGTTGGGACAACCTCAGGATGGCAGAACTGTAGCTCAGCAACTGCCACACCTACAATTCAGAGCCAAAAAGAATGAAATCTGACTTGTGTAGAATATCCATAGGAACACAGTGATGCTAAGTGAATGTAGGCAGTCCAAATTGGGAGGCAATATTTGATGCCTAGTAATGCAAGATGCACCCCCATTAGGAAGACAGCAACACTAGCTTATCAACAAGTATACCTATTGCTATATCATGCATATGTCCAGACAAACATGTGCTTTCTGAAATGTAGCACTGAGCAACTGTCTGGAAAGGTGTGTTAAGGTGGACCACAGCAAACAACAACTACAGGAAGTAGGGACCCCCTGTTCAGTGACAAACAGATCTGTCTCCCAATAAAACAGAAGAGGTCCCACACATACAGCAAATTACCTTGGGTTGTATACAGAGATGACAACTTCCCATCCTTCCGTAGTAGATTTTGAAGTGGAGGGGATGAGCAGTTTTCAAGAGCTTTCATCCATATCGTCTCCAATACATCTGGATCTCCCAAATTCATGTCTAGAGAACTAACTTTGTTCTGGGAACAAAGATGGGAGCTCGTATCTAAGCTTTCATCTTTCAGTGCTGCAGTCCCATCATCTGCACAAGGTACAACTCGCTTATCAGTAAACAGACATACTGATAAAGTGACATTGACATAGTTCCACTTCACAGTGCTTCTTACTCTCAAATATTTCAACATTCAGGAGAGATTAAATTAAGGGGGCAGAGAATATTAACTACCTGTCTGGCTTTCAGTAAACATGCTTGAAACTACAGTATCATCTAGACAGTAGGGTTCCCTCATATTAAACTGTAACAGTGCAGCAGTAAGCCATGTAGACTGGTTTTTTGTGGTCTTTAATTGCTTTTCAGTTTCAGAGAGTATTTCCAAAGCATTCCTAAGTTTGTGTACATCCACGTCAGCAGCTGCGAAATTGATGGAAAGTTAGAAAGAGATGGAAACAGTAAACAGGTATACACTGAGTGTAAATACTCCCTCCGCCCTGGAATACACTGCATTATGACTCATAAAATTTGTATTGAAATATAAGGCATTCTATATGGTGCCCATGCTCAGATTTAGCAAAGTTTGCTAAAAAGGAAACCATAGTTAGAGGAGAAACTCCTTAATTGGGTTTAATCCATGGGTACATGCATCATATTTGAGTATTCCCTTAAGTTGTTTTAACATTTTTGGAATGCATTGTATTATAGGACGGAGGGAGTATTAAACAATATTATGTGGCTAACTCATCAGTGAAAAAAACATAATCTTATCTCCAGCAAGACTGCAAGAGTATTCAGTAGATTGATACAATATCTTGCACTTCTGCAAAGCTTATTAACAACAGCATACAGGATCTGTGGACATTTAATATGTAGATACATGACTTTCAAGCTTAAGAAAGAGAGCATACATGTATGTTTTCCAGTAACTCTTCTAGCTTCTGAAGAATCTGAGGGGTGATTCCCAGCTAAAATATCCATGATAAGATTTGCAAGCTGAGCTAATAACTGCAGAGGGTCGACTTTTGAGCTCAAAAGCTCCCTGGCCCTCCTCACAATTGTAGCAGCATCTGATGACATGGCCAGATTGAGAAGATCAAGCAATTCCTCGTCTGAGACATCACCTATCTGGAAAAAGGGAAGGAAAAACGAAGAAAGTTCAGGTGCCGACAAATTGACTGTTTTCAACCGAAAAGGGTTAAAACCGTAGATTGCTGTAACAAAAAGGGAAGGAAAAACAAAGAAATTTAGGTGCCGACAAATTGACAGTTTCCAAAGGAAAACGGTTAAAACCGTAGATTGTGGTAACTCCTTCTCATAAAAGAAAACCGACAAAATCAACCTACCAGCTCATGTGTCACTGATTTGCTGATTCTCTTTCCAAGTAGAGTTAGTTGGTCAAGCATTTGAATTGCATCTCGAATGGAACCGTTAGCCTTGCGAGCAAGAAGGTCCAGTGCCTCTGCTTCGAATTCCATGCCTTCTTTTGTACAAATCTTCATCAACCTGCGGGCAATCTCTGCATCATCTATCTTGCAAAACCTGTAGCTCTGGCACCACCCTATGCAATTGCTTGGTAGCTTATCAACATCAGATGTGATCATAACAAAGATTGTGCTCTCAGGAATCCCTTCAAGGCTATTGTAGATGGAGTACCATCCCTCCTTGTCCATGTGCTGGCAATCATCAACAATCATAACCTTGAAGTGTGAAGAGGCAGGGACTTCACAGGCATTCCTGAGCAAGGCCGCGACCCTAGATTTGCAATCAAGCTTGGAAGCATCAATCTCTACCACACTGCAGCTGCTTCCCGAGAATATGGCCACGCACTCGTCACAGCGCCCACATGGCTGGTTCCCACCAGGGGAACGGCAATTGAGTGCTGCTGCAAACGTTCTAGCCGTGGACGTCTTGCCCACGCCGTGCGGACCATGGAAGAGATAGATAGGAGCAAGCTTCCCTTTCAGAACAGCACCCGAAAGAGACTGAGCAATAACACCGTGCCCAACAAGCTCAGAGAAAGATCTGGGGCGGTACTTCTGAAGCAAACTCCTGGAGCTCTCCTGGAACGTGCTGGCCTCCCCCCTCCGGCCAAGCTCCTCCCCATCAGCCACCACCAAACCAAAGCCCCTGTCCTTTGCGCTCCTGGACATCCCGGAGATGGCCGAGCAACAGCTCTGGTTATGGAGCGCCGCCTTGGCCATGGCATTGGCCTTGATGATGTTGATGGGCGAGTCTGCGAGGCGGCCGGACCTGAGGCTGTCCCCAAACTCCTCCCTCCTACGCTGGAGATGATCATACGCGTTGTAGCTGAAGCTGTGCCTGCCGTAGGTGGTCTTGTTGCTGTTCGCCCCCTCCGGCTCTTCCTCGTCGAGGGAGCAGCCCTCCCAGATGGTCTTCTTGGCGGAGAACTTGGCCAGCGAGTTGGTGTCCGGGTCCCTCAGGGATCTGGACCGCATGATGGCCACCAGGGCCCTCGAGACGGGGATGTCCACCGAATGCCGCCTCCCATCAATCATCTTGCTGCCGACTGCTGCTGCCTCCACCGACGAATCCTGCGATGCAAACCAAACCAGAGCGTCATGGAATGGAACAAAAAAAAAAATCAGGCATTGCGCGGTGAACGCACACACAGTTGAAGCAACAGGCAATCCGTCCTCCCGGCGGCCGGTGGACGGACCACCGGTCGGGTCGGGGCACCGAAATGCAGACTGGGAAAGAAAATCTCGACAAAGGAATCTCCTTAACGATCTTCCCTAAGCAAGCAGCATTGCCATGCGAACGGCCTCGCGAGGAAACCAAGCGGAAAAGAGACGAGAATCCCGCGCCTTGCTTGGTTCCGAGCAATCCCGGGAATTTTATTTTACACCAAAAACCCGTATGGGGACTGAGAGGAACAAAACGAAGACGACGCAAGCGCGAAATGCATCCACGAGCGGTGAAAAAAAATCCCGGCAACCAAAATCAAGCGGGAGAATTTCGCTCCGCATTCCACAATCGCCGCGCGAGAAGGTTTGGGGATAATAAAATAAAAAAAGATAAAGAAAAGAAAAATCCGGCGACCGGGACGAGACCAAGCACACAGAACCACAAAGCGAGAATCCAGCCGAGAAAGATGAACAAAAACCCAAGCAGCAACATCGCTAAGAGATGGAAAGGGATAGAGATGGGGAGGGATCAGAGCAGCTGCAGAATCCTACCGCCTTCCACGACGAACGACGGACGCAAGAGCCCGGAGCGGCGGAGCGCCTGGTCCTCCACACCTCCTCACGCGCCGTCTCGTCGTGGCACCGCCCACCGCCGCGCCGAACTCGACTCCCTGTCGCCGCCGCTACATTAATAGCGCGAGACACGCTCGCCTCGCGAGGAGGAAGAGGTGGGGCAGGCGCGGCGAGGCGAGGCAAGGGAGCCGCGACAGGAGCCAGGAGTAGGAGGATGAGACGGGGAGTGGCAGCGGGCCGTAAATCTCTGGGACGCCCCGGGGGTGGAAACGGAAGCGGTGGCGTGCGGTGCTCGGCCTGGCGCTGGAGCTGGCTGGCGGGAGCGGAGCGGGGGAGAAGCCTCGTGCGCCGTGCCCCGCGGCGTGGCACGCCCGCGTTATTCCGGGAGGGCCGCCGGGGTAGTTTGGTCTTTTCTTGCTCGGGTTCTGTACAGTTCCGTTGCGGCGGGAGGAGATGGTTTTGCAGCGGGCGTGGGCGGCGGGGGTGGCGGGAGAGTGGATGACAGGTGGGCCACGCGGATGGGCCCGGTTGTCAGTGACGGAGGTGGGACGTGGGCGGCGTGAGGGGTTACTGTCCCGGGGCGGACGGACGGGGTGGTGTCACTGTGGGGTGGTGGGCCCGCGAGGAGGGGTGGAGCTCGTGACCCCACCGCTGGCCGCTTGACCATGGTCTCGTCACTACTCACTAGTCACCCCCTTGTTTCTCTCTCCTACTGTTTTTTTTGCTTAGTCATTCATCTTGGGCCCAGTTTAGTTTCCTAAAAATTTTGCAAAATTTTTCACATTCCCCATCACATCGAATCTTTGGACGCATACATGAAACATTAAATATAAATAAAAAATAAAACTAATTACACAGTTTAGACGAAATCCACGAGACGAATCTTTTAAGCCTAATTAGACTATGATTGGACACTATTTGTCAAATAACAACGAAAATGCTACAGTGCCCATTTTGCTAAAAAATTTGGAACTAAACTGGGCCTTGGCAGGTTGTTTTGAGTTTTGCCGAATTTTGGCCGCACTTTGCAGTCGGTGTTTGATTCGATGCAAATGAGAACGTTGGAGGGAAAGACATTAGGTGTTTAAAGGTACTTCTTGGGTTTTTTTTATACGTTGAATGTCTGTGTCTCGAAAGATTTATCAACCGTGTGAATTATATTTTTTAAACTGGTGATGTGATTGTCTTCCGTTTGTAGGCGAGTCAATCGGTGTAAAAATTGTGTAGCGGATCGTGTGAACCCTTTTTATAAATACGACAATAGTGACCTCTATCTTGAGAGATTTATCAACGGCGTGAATTGGATTTTTTGAACGGACGCAACGGTTGTTTCCGTTTCTAGAGTGAGTCAATCGGGGTAACGAACTCGTGGATCTGTTGAAAGACAGTTATGCCCTTTCGCACATCCTCCCTATTTAAACACGATACCACGTATGTTGTCTTCGGTTTCTAGAGTGAGTCAATCCGTGTATACTTTTTTAACAAACCACTGACGTGGCAGTTGTCTTCCATTTCTAGAGCGAGTCAATCGGCATAGATATTTATAGCAGATCGGGTGAATCCTTTTTTATATGTACGACAATAATGATCTCTATCTCGGGAGAATCATCAACGATGTGAATTGTATTATTGAACAGACATGGTTGTTATCTTCCGTTTCTAGAGCAAGTTAATCGGTGCGAATCTTTTGTAACGAATCATGTGGGTCTATTGAGAAAGACGGTCTTGCCCTTTTTGCACATGCTCACTGTTTAAACACGATGCCACGTGTGTTATCTTCTGTTTCTATGATAAGTCAATCCATACTTTTTTAACAAACTACTGACATGACGGATGTCTTCCGTTTTTGGAGAGAGTCAATCAGTGTAGATTGGTGAAACGATGATCTATGTGTCACCTATTTAAACACGGTAAGATGTACTCCTTCCGTTTCAAATTATAAGACGTTTTGACTTTTTTAAATACGCTGCATTTGCTATGCACGTAGATATACACCATGTCGAGAATCTATGTGTATAGTGTATATCCGAAAACCCTATGGAAATTATCTATTTTCTCTCTAGAGAGTGAGAGAACACAACACGACAAGTAATTAGTAGTTGCTTATTTCCTCCTAACTTGTGCCCCTCATCAGAATTAACATTTTTTCTTGACAGTCTCCTGATGACGATGAATGATTAAGAAATCAATAGCAACGGTATCCTGTGCTCCCTTTTCCGTTTCAGCCTATCATCTCCTGCCCTGTCACAAGAATCAAGGTGGTGGTTTAGGTTAATACTACTCCTAGCATAGCAAGAGTGCCCTTTGCTTTTGTGCTGATTTTGCTTTTCTCTTTTTTTTTCTTATATAAAAAAATGTTTCTTCTATGCTTGGGACCTTCTCTTCTTCTCTGCCATTCTTTTTTTTAGTGACCCCTCGCTTCTTTTAACGAGGATCCGGTGGAAACCGACAGCAACCGGGCGGGGACCAGACCAACGCTAGTTGGCGTCCGGCGACCTGTTTTTATGATTATTTTATTTCAAATTTTAAATATACTAACACTGCTCCCTAATCTTCTAGATTTACTCTATATACTAATCACCGTTAGTGTAAATTATTAGTACTCGTAGGGTGATTATGATTTCACCTTTTGCAGCCATCACCATCATGTGTGGACACGGTCTTTCGCTGGTCAACTCGACTGGCTGGACTGCTGAAACCGATGTGGTACTTTATTCGGCGGCCCATGCCGACCCAGCCCATGACCATGAGCAAAGGTCTCGTTTAGTTCGTAAAATTTTTTAGAAAATGATATGGTGGCATTTTCGTTGTTATTTGATAATTATTATCTAATCATGGTCTAATTAGATTTAAAAGATTCGTCTCGTGAATTTCATCTAAACTGTGTAATTAATTTTATTTTTTTATCTATATTTAATGCTTCATGCATGCGTTAAAAATTTGATGTGACGGAGAATCTTGAAAAATTTTGTAAATTTTTGGGAACTAAACAGGCCTAAAGAAAGAAGCAGGGAAATGATCGCATCATCATGCATGTTTATTCCAATTCCAATCAAATCGAATCGCCGCAGTCCCTAATTGGCGCTATGCTGCGCTCCTGTACATGTGGTTGTTGCTCTAATCAGCATCATTGGGCATGGATTTGCCCCTGATCATGATTGGACTCTAGGATTTTGTCATGGATTACACTAACCAAACGAAACTGATTCTGGAAAAATTAGTGTGAACCAACGAGAGATCATATGTGATGTAAAATCTCAACGCACGTTTAATCCATAGATACATGCGTTATTTGAGTATTCTCTTAAAATTTTTGGAATGCATTTATTACAGGACCGGAGGGAGTATAGTCACCAGATTAAACTAGTTCTGACAAAATTTCTATTTGCACAAGAAAGTTAGTTATTTGCCATTTTCAAGAGTGCATTTTGCAAATTTGCTATTGTCAAGATTAACTTTGCAAAAATTACTGTTTAGATCACACACTCCTTGATTAACATGCCATTCTGCCTCTTTTAATTATTTCCCAATTTTTTTCTGGGAGTATACCACCAGAATTGACTAAATGGCAATTATGTGAAGCCCGTTTTAAAGATGGAAAATCTGCAAAGCCCAGTCTTAAACATGGAAAATAGCCAATTTCTCTTGTTTACACAATACTCTTAAATGTAGAGATATGTTTCTTTCGAGTGACCACGCAAGATGGAGCACCATGTTTAAATATATATTGACCTTAAATAACCTTTTATGACCTTCAACGAACCATCTCAAACGGTATATGTATTATACAAACTTTGCTAAACTAAGAAAATCTATTTCAATAGCACAATTTAACATCTCAGACATGTCGAATCTTGGTTAATTTAGCAGCTACTCCCTCTGTAAGAAAAAAAACAAAATCACGTTCACCGAGAAGTTAAACGTTTCCAAACTTAACTTAGCTCCATAGATAATAGTATCAGTATTTGTACCTTCAAATTTTACTATGAAAATGGATTTCATAGTTAACTTAGTGATATTTATTACGTACTCAACATAAATTATTAATATTTTATTTAATGCTTTTATATATTTAGTTAAATTTGGATTGTTTGCCTTCGTAGAAAACAAGATTTCCATTCTTTGTTAGATGGAGGGAATACATAGTAACCAAAGTACTGCCTGCAATCTGCTGGCTACCGTATCAATTCCATGTAATGATCAATGCATTTTTTGGATTCTATATTATCTGCATGTCTAGAATCCTAGCAAGAAAATATCCCTCATTTTTTAGGTAATTGAAGTGGGATTGACGAATAATATATAAAAATAATAGTGTTTATTAGTGTCTCATAAAACAAAATGACATGGGGCGTGGCCAAGTGGTAAGGCAGCGGGTTTCGGTCTTTTGTCCTAGATTTTTTTTTTTTCTGATGAAGCGAAACCTGTAACCACACTCTTCTGCGACTCCATTTTACATGTACTTTATACTTAGCCATCTTATCTTGTGCCCTTCAACGGGACCGGGAGTCTGCCCTACACTGCTGGGATAGCTTGTAGTGATCATAGATCATTGTAGGGCCTCCCTCTCTAAAAAGATCCAAGATCCGGCCTTGGGGCGTCCGAATTGACCCTTCGTCGTTTAACTTGCGTTGGAGCTACAAAGTATTAGGGACAGGCAGGGAGACCCTAGCATATGACATTGTAGTTAAACTACTAAATCACAAGTCGCGTCCAATCCTGTCTGTGAAAGAAAAAATATCTCAAGGTCCATCCAACTGTTTCCATGGATAAGACATACTCCTATATATATGCTGGCCTACTTTTTAGAAACCTCTTCCAATAGTTTGCCACTTATATGATTGTTATTATTACAAGTAGTTCCATTGGCCCATTTGTACTTTGGAATGACACAAGTTTTGCCCTGCCCCATCTGTCCTTGTGTCAATTGCATGAGCAGGGAGTACAGTACAGTGGTACCAAAAAAATAATGTTTAGGTCATTAGGTGTGATCCTATATAGTATGTTATTTTACTGTTAATAAGCATGCTAGCAGGGTGAACAATTCTTTTTTAAAATTTTATAAAAAAATTCACAGACAATGCCCCAGTCCACATGCATTTGCAAGACGAGTAGAACTCAGATCGTTTTAATTCAGTTCGCACAGCATGCTGAACACATAAGAAGAATGTATGGCTAAGCCGCCGATCGGCTGATTATTATGCTAATAATTTGAGCTCGTAAACGCACGAGCAAGGTTACAAAATTATAGAATCCAATGTTCTAAGATTTACATGTGAAACAAAACAAAAACAATAATTGGGGGAATATCAGAATCCAAAGAAGAGCAATAGTTTTAGTGTCGCCTTGTCCTCTTCTCTTTCTACTCTTTTTTTTTTTTGCTGTGGAAAGAGAAACGGATTGGATTAGGTGTGCACAGGGGAAGGCTCTGCATGCAGTGACTGCCACTGGAGTCTACAAGGCAAGCAGACAAGAGCCACAGGACAAGAGCTGCTGAGCCGTGCATTTGAGATTCTCCTCTAAAAGATCTATATCTATATATATACACTATTAGACTCCCATTCCCACCCCACATACTCTTGTTTCATCAAATGGAAAGCTAGAAAGGCAGGTAAAAAGCTTATGTACTAACAGTCCAGTCAATACTGCATTCTGAGTTTCTGACGGAGTCTTGCTCCTGCTGCCGTTATTACTGAACGCGGCTGCTGTGCATCTGCAAGGTCCATGTTCAGGATCTCACAATCTTTGGTCCAGCTTTACCGTGCATCGTGCAATAACTGGAGTGAGGTAGGGCCAGCCAATGAACAATAGCGGCGGCAGTAAACAGTGGACAAATGCGTGCATGCTTAGCTGGGGGAAGGAGGGTACGTGTACAGTGCCCCCATTACAGGGGCAGCAGGACAGGATCTCCATGGCAGCAGGACAAGCTGCGAGGACCAAGGTCTCTTCATGGCGGTAAGGCCCGTAGGTAGGGCAAGCAGAGTTAAAACGCCCCCACTTGGCCACTTCAATGGATGCGGCAGGTGGTACTTGGCTGCATGCGTTGTGCTTGTGCAGATCGTCAAGGATGTGATGATCATGGGTGGTAAAACAGCAACCACAACAGTCTGCGATTTAACAGCCAACCAGAAAGTCATCGCCTTGTTTAGTTACCAGAGTCGGGGGTGGCCGATTCGGCACAGTGCCACCCCCGACACTGTAGCACTTTTTGTTGTTTTGTGCTAATAATTGTCCAAATCTTAATTAATTAGGCTCAAAATGTTCATCTCGTAAAGTACAACAAAACTGTGTAATTAGTTTTTAATTTCATCTACATTTAGTACTCCATATATGTGCCGACATTTTGATGTGATGGGGAATCTTCTTTTTGCATAGTGGAATTTGGGGGTGAATTCTGGAATCTAAACAAGGCCCATGTTTGGTCTTTCCAGAAGCAGAAACATGCCAGTACAGAACCCTATTTCCGGAAGCAGAAATAATAGTCTATATCCTCATTTCTATGTACATCAATGCAATATATACGAATGCACTTGCTGGGAGCAAAAATGAAAAGAATAGGCCATGAAACTATATTGATAGGAACTGCATCTATCAAATGGGCTTAAAGTGTACTGTAAACACTATCTGCAGTGAAAGGGAGACACCAAACTAAAGAGAGATTGCAGAGCAGGGTACTACAGATGTAACTGATATTTACCTAGCTAAATAGAAGAGTAGACATCAGCAAATTATGCTGTGGAAATGGAACAGCAACATGTGCAAAGGGTAAGCCACAGCATGATATATACAAAGAAACCACACAAAAAAAAATCCAAAACCTAATTGAGCACCTAAACGTGCCCATTCCAGGATTCTTTAGCAGTTTATCGATAACGTTTAGAGTAGTAGTAGGTTGACAGTCAATAAGCAGAAGAAGCCAGCTCTAGAGCTTAAGCGGACACTTACCTGAAGATTCTCATAAGCTATTGAATATTGTTGACCAAAATCATGAAATAATCTTCAGATAATATCAACATCTTAGAACCTATTCATACACCTCTTATGTATAACAATACAAAATAGGGTTAACAGCAACAAGCAAATGCACCATGCCACAGAGTAGCAGTGAAACTCACCAGTTTGTCCTGGTGACCTGAAGAGCTAGAACAGGGTGTAGGTGACAACAGGCCAGTTCCATGTCCAGACGCTTACAGGCAGAACATGGGTATGATCCAACAGTGGGAACCATAGCTTAGAACAAACCTTTTAAATTGCCATGGACCACATTGAGCCATGCCACCAAAAGTTGTTCTCATGGCTACCCTCCTATGGAAGCATTATAATGGGTGTGTTTAGATGGTGAAAAAGTTTGGGTTCGGCTACTGTAGCACTTTTTGTTGTTATTTGGCAAAATTTATCCAATCATAGATTAACTAGACTCAAAAGATTCGTCTCGACATTTACAGACAAACTGTGTAATTAGTTTTTTCTTTCGTCTACATTTAATACTCTATACATGTGTCACAAGATTTGATGTGACAGGTACTGTAGCACTTTTTGGGTTTGCTTTTTGGGTGGGAAGAGCAACTAAACAGGCTCAATATATCTGGACACCACAAGGAAACATAAACTCATGCATCCACAGCAAGGAACCAGAATTAATCCCATATTTAGGTAAAGTGAAACAATCTCCTTACAACAGTTGCTAGTCTAAGTAAAGGCATAAATGCAAGGAGGCCAACCATGATTCATCCACCCCCTGCCCCAAAGATTCATAACAGGAATACCATAATTTCTTCAGCTCTTTTGTAGCACTACAGAGAACTGTAAACTGTCTCCATACAGTGGCACTCCATATGGGGTGCAGTCTTATATGTATGGTGGTGAATTACTACAAAACTTAGTATAGCAAATTGGTAGAGTATCACATCTAAGAGTGTTGGCACATAGATATTAAAGATTCTGCTCACACCATTTGCTTGTTCAAATGATGACATAAATGCAAGAGAGCAAAGCGGCCCAAAGATTCATAATAGAAATAGTCTGCACTGGGTATAGTCCCAGACCCTGACACACCTGGCCACATTGAATTATTTGTTCTTTTGGATAATGCATCTACTGTGTAGCAGAAAGATAGGAAAGCACAGAAGCATACAGTGAAGAATGGTGGAGAGATTAGAGACCTGGGATAGGATGGATGTAGAAAAAGGTTACAGAATAGAAGAGGTAGATACCAAGTGAAAGCAAAATAGAAAGGAGTAAGAACTTGCAATGCAGTAAACAATGGCACTTTACCATCCAAAAGCGCATGAATCCAAAAGGCAAATGCAGCAAAGAACCGGCCAGTTCTTGATGTCAACTTTTGCAGCAGCTGACATTGAGTGTCCATGCTGAGCACAAGCATCTTCAATCCAGCCATCCATAGGAAGGTAAAATACCATGACAGTTACTGTCGCTAATGCTGCCTGTGCAGTTGCGTACTTCCCTGAAGACATACCATATCCCAGCAGCCCCAACAAACAAATGCAAATTATATAGGCTGTCCAATTATGCAAGGTAGTCAGGTACTGCGCTAGTTAATTTTTAGCACATGAGCAAGGTTTTTATATATATAGCTCGATATTGATGTCATTCAGTGGCTACAATCTACATGGTTTATCCCAGCTGCAAGGACATAATTCAGCCATGTAATTGTTTTTCTGTACACAATGTGAATGATAATTGATCTCCACATCCAAATGGCAATGTACTACACTACTACTGAGAAACATGTTGTCCTTGCTAGGATTCAACATGAAAGAAAAAAAGAATTAGCAAAGACCAAAGCACAGAAGGCAATGACAATGTACTACTGTAAGAGAAAAAGCATGCTATCTCATAATGCGTAGAAGATTTGCTCACACTAAAATGATGGTTTCCCATGCAGACAATGTCATCTAACCATTATATGTGCAACATAGCAATGCCAAAAGCTAATAGTAAAACATCATAAATTCATAGGCAAAACTTTTTTTTCTTAAAGAAACTGCCACATCGTTTTTCCTTGTATTTTCCTCAACCTAAACTAAAAAAAAAGCTACGAATAACAATATTATCCACTGCAATGTATATTTACAAATTAGCAAAACTAAAAACTCAGAAGGTACCAACATAATTTTCTAATACTTAAAGCAAACACAAGATGCAATCTACCAAAATAAATACATTCGGAGGGATACTAACTCATCATGGAGACCTCAAATCTTTTGAATAGTTAAGGTCAGAAATCGATAAACCTTCTTTGGTCGCCGCTACAGTTGTGCATCAGTCAAGGAACTCCAGGACACAGCATCCTTAACTAGCATATCATCAAAGACAGATCTTGCACAGACCAGATCACCGCAAGCAACATAGATTATTGAGGAAATTGAAAACAAAGATGTCCAAAAGAAATCCAAGTTTTATAACATGGTGGTGCATCTGTTCACCTTCCTTGTGAGCATAAATTTTTGCATAAGCTTCTGAGACGAAAGGAAATGTCAGGTTGTCTGGCTTCGTACCCTTTTATGAGCTTTCTTGTAGAAAATAATGGCACCTTTTGGTGCATCACTCTGAGCAAGACCTCTGAGGAGAGTATTCCAAAGAAAAGTTGTTGGTAATTCGATCTGCTCAAATACTTTACGAGTAAAAACCAAATCTGATTACTCAAAAGCATAAGATCTGATAACCTTGGACATTGCATATAGACAGATGTGCAGGCCAGAAACAATGAGATGAGCATGGAGCTTCTTTACAGCTTCCATCATTACAAGACGATCTAGTTAAAGAGGAGAAAGAACTAGACATTAGGTTCACTTCACCTGCTTCCTGCAAGGAAACGTAAGACAGGTAAAAGGTCTAACAAACAGCTGTACTGGGCGAAGCAGTCGTTTTGGAGTGGAAACAAGTGAACAAATGCAGTATGTCTTTGAGGTTTATTATGAGGACAGAAAAAGAAAACAAAGTGAGATGGCACAATGATGGTGCTGAGTTCACAAATATGGGATTGCAGGCATATCGTTTATGACAATCTATTTAGCATCAAGAAACAATAAAATTAAATTTTGCCTCTTTACATGGAAGATAAAAAGGGTAAAATATCAGGAGATTTATTGAAGTTGGTATACTACAGGGAGATACTTAAAGTGGTAAGGTTGTAACAAAATTTGAACGAGTTTCTTCCTCTCATCAGACTGGACAATTGACAACTACTGAATCTCACCAACCAAAGCAATCACAAGAACCTTACACCTTCCGTGCTTCCATCAATCGCCTAGAGACGACATACACGCGGACAAGGGAGGCGTGCACGGTGCACCATGGCCTGGAACTCGAACCCCTTGTGGACCACGAGCCAATGGAGGTGCGCACCGGCTCGAGGCCACCCCAGACGTTGCGCAGCCTCTGAGCACGAACGCGAAGGCAAATGTGTCGTCAGCAGAGCTTCCTGGGGGTAAAGGGCCGTGGGAGTAGCTTCTCGTAGAACACGGATCTTTATTGGGCTACAAATTGTGGCCTTTTGATCTTAGATGACCATGGGCCGGATTGGGCCGTCATGACGCTCGTAACTGCCGTCGACGAAACGAAATGGTTTCCCCGTTCTTCATTTGATTTTTCTATATATTTGCGCCCTTTTTTTTTAATTGAATCCGAAGACTTACCTGCGAATGGCACCCGTGACCTGATGGTTCTCTTTCTCTTCTACAAGTGTTTATTATTATTAAGCGGTTATAATGCATCACAAACCTAACTAACGGGTTCGTTTTTCTTCATTTCATCAGCAATTAATTCCAATTACATCTTGATAGCTCTTTGTTCATATGATATTTCAAATTGTTTTTTAATCCGAAACATGTCGATCACAACGCCAACAAAAAAGTAGTGAAGAACAAGAAAAAATCAAGAACTATCCAACAAAAAAATGGTCCACCCACACAATCCTCATTTTCCCCCTTTGAAATAGAATAAGACCTATCGGCCTAGTCCGTTGTTGGATAATAGGCTAAATGTAATTGAAAATTTTCTTTTTCTAATGAGTTCTACTCACAAATTAGTCTCCATTAGTTTTTGTTAGACCATGATTAGTTTATGTGTATGCCTTCAATTTGGCATCCAAACACAAACTAAACTTTAGTTTAGTCCATCCAAACACCCCCTAAGTTACCATAGATACCTTGCTATTTAAGAGCATGCAATTTACCATTGACACAAATAATTAAGAATACAAGTATAGTTAAGGGTGTGTTTAGTTAGGCTTTTGAAAACTACTTTTATTAAAAAAAAAGCTAAAAGCTAACTAAAAGGGTGCAACCTGTGCTTGTATAGTTCTATTGAGAAAAAAAAAACTATTTCTTCCTAGTTTAATTTTCAGAGCATATCTTTTTTTTTTTGAAACTGAGCACCCTCATTTCTATGGCTGCGGATTTCATTTTTTCCTCAAAATTACCAACCTCGTACCGCTTCGATCTTTCTTTTCTTTTGCTTTGTTCCGTACCTCATTCGCGACTCCGACGGAAGCACCGCACGCGGTAGGGTTGCGGGCCGCCGGCGCACCATTTCCAGCGGCGAGTTCCTCCCGGCAGCAGGTTCCTCTCCGGTGGCCCTCTCCGCCCTCTGCTCCTCCCCGAACAATCGACGGCCGCGTCCGCGTCCAGTCCGGCTGTGCGCCGCCGCTCGTTGGGGTTCTCTCCAGCGACCCTCTCGTCCTCCTCCCCGGACACCTTGTTTTGCCGGCCGGACACTTCCAGGTACTTAACCCCCTCCCCACGCTGTTCAGTGCTCGCATTGTATGGGCTCTTGTGAAATTTGTGTTATAGGTTAAGTGCTTGTGTGTATGGATTGATGGGGTGTTTCTGTTCAGTGCTCGCATGCACAAATTGATGCCAAAATCCCCATGCTCGGTGCTCTGCTTGTTGTTCGCTAGTGTAGTGTTGTGCACCAGAATTCATAGACTTCTTCACTGTACGCCGTAGCCAACCTGACAGCACTTGTATTCCTGTTAATTTTTTTGATGATGTGATCAGTGGCCATCCTGACAGCATTCGTGAATGATCACAGATCCAATCTGACTGGACTTGTATTCCTTTTAATTTTTTGATGCTGTGGTCATTGGGATAATTTTTTTTAACACATTGTTCTTGTGATAACTAAATTCAATGATTTTTTTTTTGGCTTGATTCAAGCATGGCAGAGAGAGCGGATTGGAGTGATGCCAATCTGAGGCATTTCATTGATATTTGCAAAGGAGAGATCGAGGCTGGGTTCAATAGAGCCAGTTGGAAAACCCTTGTAGACAAATTTGAGGAAAAAACGGGTAAAAGACTAACAACGAAACAATTGAAGAACAAGTGGAATAATATGAGAAAGGAATATACATGGTTTATGGAGTTGAAAAATGCTGCCACTGGACTTGGATGGGATGATGCAAAGCAAACTGTTGACTGCTCTAAAGAATGGTGGGATGGGATGAACAGCTTGCTGTAAGTTTTGCACTACATTTTTCTTTACTCAATGATCATGACTCCATATGGTTGCACTTGGTAACTTTTAAAATTTAATTTCAGAGATGCAACAATCCTGAGAAGGGTATCAAATGCAATCATATGAGGTTCCAAAAACATGGACCAAAGTACCTTGATGATTTGCACATTATGTTCGATACGATTCATGTTAGTGGGACTACTGCAATTTGTCCTGCGGACGTATCTTCGGATGAATCAAGTAATGATGATGATTTGACCGAAGTGCCAAAAACTTCAGATGTTGAGGATATCAAGTTAGCTGAATTCAAGAAAGCAAAACCAGGAAAGAAGAAAGGCAAGTACTCCTCAAGTGCTACTGAAGAGAAGGATGAGAAAAAGAGCCCATTCTTTCAATTGTTCAGAAATACATGTCTGAAGATCCAATCTGCAGCAGAGAAGATCACCAAAAGTGTTGAAGCATCATCAGCTCCTCCAACCAATCTGGTCCCTAGCATTGCAAAGGACATGAAGATGGTGAAAGGTTGTGGTGTGCAAGAAAAAACTGCTTTGATGCACACATCCATGTCCTTGATTGTGAAGCCTGAATTTAGGGAGGTGTTTAGCTCGCTTGAAACTAATGAAGGGAGGTTCGATTTGCTTAAGAGGGAGCACGAGAAGGATCCAACCAATCTGGTCCCTAGCATTGCAGAGGCCATGAAGATGGTGAAAGGTTGTGGTGTGCAATAAAAAACTGCTTTGATGCACACATCTGCGTCCTTAATTGTGAAGCCTAAATTTAGGGAGGTGTTTAGCTTGCTTGAAACTAATGAAGAGAGGTTCGATTTGCTTGAGAGGGAGCACGAGAAGAAGATGATGAATCGCGTCTAGTATATTTTCTTGTGTTGGTTAAAGAAGACCGTTTCTAGCCCTATTTCAAAGGCGCGATTGGAGCTATAGACGGTTCGCATGTTCTAGTTTAAGTGCTTGCAGAGGATGTGATTAACCACACATGTCGACATGGATATACATCCCAGAATGTGCTTGCTATATGTGACTTTTACATGAAGTTTATTTTTGCGGTTGGTGGTTGCTGTTTGGCTGGGCTCGGCACATGGCACAGAGATCCTATCACGCATTAGCAAATTTTCCTTTGTTTCCCATGCCTCCTAAAGGTAAACATTTTTTCTTACTAAGTTACCAAATAATTTCATTATTAGTTGCTTATATTGAATTTTATTTTTAGGAAAATATTATCTCGTCGACTCTAGTTATGCAAACCGAATAGGATATCTTGCCTCTTTTACAGGAAGCACATATCATATATTAGAATTTCGGCTTCGGCATGGGCGTCCACCTCAAGTGAAGTACGAGATGTTCAATTTTTTTGCATTCATCTCTTCATAATGTCATTGAGCATGCTTTTGGAGTTCTGAAGCAAAAGTGCCGTATGTTGAAGGCTATGCCAAGTTTCTGTACTCGTACATAGAAGCATCACATTCTTGCTTGTATAGTGTTCACAATTTTATTCGTGATAGCAAGTTTCATGATAAGGAGTTTGATAATGTGATGCGGATGAGGAGTATCTACCAAAAGAGCCATGTGAATTGTGTGGCAGCACAAACACAAGAGAGTCCTAATGGGGAAACCGAGGATACCATGAATACCATTCACACTAGGATAGATAATGCTTTGGTTTAGTACGGAAGGTAGATTGATATGGTGACACAAGACGTCATTATATGAACCATATGTCGTTTGTACTATGGACCATATGTCTCCAACGGATGTAATATATTAAAAAAATCAAGTATCCCTTTCTAAGATATTTATTTATATATGTGAATAACCGAATAGATTAGTGTCTTACGATCAATTAGCATATAATCAGTTTTTTGGACCTTTAGGGACATTACAAACAATTTTTACCAAACCTATAGGCCATGTTCGGCTGATGGTTTTTTGTGGCTGCTGCTGATACTGATCTATTGTGAGAGAAAAACACTGCTGAATGGCTGGCTAATTTTGGCTGATAAGCTCAAACGAATAGGGCCATAGTCCCATAGTTGTTATAACCAAACGACTTATAGTTTTCTCAGCTTTTTCACAGCTCACGAGCCAACCAAACACACCCTAAATACTAAAGTCTAGTGAATATGTTTGGCTCCCACCATAAGAAACCTAATTAAATAAGCTATTTTCCTTTAATCATAAATTAAATTGTAACTACATTCTGATTACCATTTTTCATATAATTCCCCAGTTTATTTTTCTGTTCTATTCCAAAAAAAATAATATATCAACCATGACATCAACGCAAACAGAAACCGAAGAAAAAGAGGAAAAAGAATCAAGAACCATCCAAAGTGATCTAAAAACGCCCTAGAAAGTCAGCAATTTTGTTTTGTCATCTTGCGAGCGGCCCACGAGTCGTCCACATCTCCACGCTCCCACCCACAAATCAGGCCCAAACCAAACCCTCATGGCCCCACATGTCATCCTCCCGCCCCAACCCTAGCATCGGCATTCCGATCGCTCCCTCCCCGACCCCACATGTCATCCACCCACCAACGACCTCACATATAAATACCCTTCCGTTCTCAAGCCCACCACGCGCCCCCAACCTTTCCGTGAAAAAAAAAGAGAGAAAGGAGACCCCCAAATCGGAATCCGCACCCATCCATGGCCGCCGCCGCCCTGCTCCGCCGCTCGCCGGCGGCGCGCGCGCTCCTCTCGCCGGCCCTCTCGTCCCGCCTCGTCGCGTCCAAGTCCCACTCCTCGTCCCCCGCGCCGCCTCCGCCGGCGGCGGCGAAGGCCGCCTCCAACACCAAGACCTTCTCGATCTACCGGTGGGACCCGGACTCGCCGTCGACGAAGCCGCACCTCAAGGACTACCAGGTGGACCTGTCCGACTGCGGGCCGATGGTGCTGGACGCGCTGCTCAAGATCAAGAACGAGCAGGACCCGTCGCTCACCTTCCGCCGCAGCTGCCGCGAGGGCATCTGCGGGAGCTGCGCCATGAACATCGACGGCGACAACGGCCTCGCCTGCCTCACCAAGATCTCCTCCGCCTCCTCGGCGTCCACGGTCTCGCCGCTGCCCCACATGTTCGTCGTCAAGGACCTGGTGGTGGACATGACCAACTTCTACAGCCAGTACAAGAGCGTCGAGCCGTGGCTCAAGCGCAAGGACCCGCCGCCGCAGCAGGGCAAGGAGATCCCCCAGACCAAGGCCGACCGCGCCAAGCTCGACGGCATGTACGAGTGCATCCTCTGCGCCTGCTGCTCCACCTCCTGCCCATCCTACTGGTGGAACCCCGAGGAGTACCTCGGCCCGGCGGCGCTGCTCCACGCCAACAGGTATACCACCATCGCCGCTGCCCCCCTTTGATACTGTGATGGATGATTGCTGAGTTATGTATGCTGGATCTGTTTGATGATTGCTGAATGATGTATGATTGAATCGGTTGCAAGTCATGCTCTTCTGATCATGAAGTAATTCTATTTGAACTGTTTGATGATCGCTGAGTGATGTGTGATTGATCGGTTGCAAGTCATGCTTTTCTGATCATGAAGTACTTCCAGTTGAAATGATGTGTGTAGATTGTTTGATGTAGTTGATAGCTTAGCTACGTGTGTCTGGAACTGATTGTGATCCTGGTAGATTGCCAATTAAAGTGATGTTTGTAGATTGTTTGATATAGTTGATAGCTTAGCTATGCGAGCCTGGAAATGATTGTGATCCAGGTAGATTAGTTATTGGTCTGATGTCTTGATGAATTGTTTGTTCCTTAGATGTGGTGATCCTATGTTGTTTATATTGGTGGCAGTAACACCCATGAGAAGTGGTTTCATGATCATGATTGGGTGGCTGCTGTGACTATGATCTGATGATATTAGTATCACTAGTGAAGGAAATGTGTTGAATGCATTTCTACAGAAGATCGCTTAGACAGCTTTAAAGGAATTGTGGTTCTAGTATTCTTCTAGCATTTAACTTATGAGTTGCAAACATGTCACACCGCCCAACTTAAATTGACATATGGTGGATGTTTTGGTGAATCTATTCCTCTGATAAGTTGTTGGGCAGTGGCGTGTTAAACTGATAACCTCTCTTCCAGTATAGAGAGTGCTAGTTCCTCGCTTTATCATCATTAAACTACACTGATGATCAAGCGAATTTAAGATGCTAAAGCCAGTTCTTGTGGATTTGTCTGCATTTGTTTCCCTTGAATGATAATTGTCTAATATGATAATTTTTCTTTGTTCTAAGTTTTAGGATGTTGCTAAGTCCATGACACGTTCACCCTTTTTAGGCTTCCGCTGTGGGGGACGCTTATCAAACCAAAACCCAACATGTTCATGCACCTTCAAGCTCGAGGATATCACGGGGTGTCAGAGAAGAGAAACCTGCGGGACCACAAACGTAGATTGCTTGCAGAAAAATATGAGCTGAGGGGAAAGCTGTATAAGGCTGTCTGTAGGGACCCTGATCTTCCATTGGACATGCGGGAGAAGTTCCGCTATAAGTTGTCCAAGTTGCCAAGAAATAGTTCCATGACACGCCTTAGAAACCGCTGCATTTTCACAGGCCGGTCTCGTGCTGTCTACAAGAAATTCCGCATGTCCCGTATCGTGTTCCGCACATTGGCAAACAAGGGTGAACTGACAGGCGTAAAGAAAGCATCATGGTAGATGCTAACGAGCCAGTAGAAAAAAGCGCTAGCTCTGCAGTAGTCCAGGAAAATAAGGTTGTTTACATGCAAACTTTCAGTGTGTGATCCCTGAAACAAGCTTTAAAGTTTCTGACCAACAGCCAATTTTATTTAAATACTTTAGCTGAATCAGTGTACTGTACTGTACTGTACTGTTTTTTGGATATTATGCACTTATGAAGTTAAAGGATCGGAACATGTTTCTGAATGCAGAATTTTTTTTTCTGTTATCTTCACACTGAGTTGTGAATATGTTGCGCTTGCGCTTGTTTCTGTTATCAGTTACTCTGTACTTCATGTTGCTAAGTAGTTACCACCTCACTCCAAAGTTTACATCATGTGCTCAGAATGATTGTGAATATTGTATGTTAGAGTAATCCGATTTCATAAGTTGTTTGTTTCAGTGTTTTTGGATACTTTTATTCTACCATGTGGACTTCTCACTTCTATGAAGTCTGTTCAGCATTGCGTATTTGCGATCCTTGCTGATATGTTGAGTCATTTGTTATTCTAGTGTTTTATTTGATTGTATGATTCATACATCAGCTGTTTGATTCATCTTACCTCTGTCTAATTTATTTGATGTGCACATAGGGGTTTGTGTTAGATCATAGGAACTAAGATATGGCAGTTAACTTTCATCAAATAATATGATAACCAACTTTGTTTGCAGTTAGTGTAATTAATGAACATTAATGTTTTTTTGGTATGCAGTATTTTATATTCCTAGAGTTGAGCTGAGACTAATCAAAATTAGTTAATAGAGGTAGATAGATTGTATGCCTTAACTTTATGCTCCAAAAAAAGTACTGTTTGAATATTGCCTTTTTAATGTTGAGTACTTTTACTTCCTAAGTGTTACCAGAAACTGTTTCTCCTGAACAGACAGCATATCTGTAAATGCTAGTACATGCTGCTGATCTGTATGTAGATACCAAATACTGGTATTTAAATTTTGGAGTCTAGTTTACTTATTTTTTGTGATCACGTTTTCAAATTTATCTCTCCAATGTAGTGATTGTGAAGTACTTGCCCGCTTTGGTTCAGTTTATGAACTTGTGATGCCCAAGTAGGGCATGCTTGGCATACCACGATGGCTCTTGTGCTATAAAATATCCATTCGTTGTTCCAGGTGGATACAGGACAGCCGTGACCAGTTCACCAAGGAGCGCCTGGACGCCATCAACGACGAGTTCAAGCTCTACCGCTGCCACACCATCAAGAACTGCACGCATGCCTGCCCCAAGGGCCTGAACCCGGCAAAGCAGATCGACACGATCAAAAAGCTCCAGTTGGACGCATGAAAGCGATCATGTCTTACCTTCAAAACGATCATGGAATAAACCTGTGAAAATTTGCGATAGACTTGCCTCTCTTTTTTTTTCTTTGGTCTTTGCGTTGTGGTTTCTACCTGACGAATAATTCCCCGATTGGGACCTCCTCCCTGATGCTCGCATTTGTGTCAGGTGGAGGTAGTGTAGGGAGTGAATAACTGCTACCTTGTTTCATTTTTATTTATGCTGTATCTAATTTGGTCCTCTGCAATGCATTGTATGGGTTACTGTCATTCGTGGATGATTTTCATTGTATTTAACATTTGCCTAACATGCTTGTATACCGAGCAAAGTCATTGCTTGTTGGCGCGGCGCTCGTTGGTGCTTTCCTTCCAACCGGCCCAGCCCTTTTTTCTGCTTCACATTGGGCTCGACCACCCCCAATCATCGGCCTTGAAGAAGTATTTGGGCCTGCTGGGCCTTCCAAATGTGAAGTTTTCGGTTTTAACTGGTATCCGAAGCTATGGTTATTTTCTAAGGAAGAAACATTATCTGAAAAGGATTTTCAGAGACTTCTAATGGGTAATTTGGGGAGCCCGGCTAAAGGCATTACATGAGGATATATTCCAAAGCCCCCTATCAACATTTACTTTATTTCAAGATTCGTGGATGACATGGAACTAGCTGGAAACTATGAAGTAAAACAACACAAATAATAGGACACAAGCGGTCCACTCCCAAATGGATATCTTCTCCTGAAGGTTCTCTGAAGTTTAATGTTGATGGTGTGGTGGCGCGTTCTGAAAACAAAGGAGCTATTGGTGTCATATGTAGAGACAACTCAGGGAATTATGTTGCTCTAGTGCAATGGTCATTAACGGTCTTGTTCACCCTCCTTCCCTAGAAGCATTGACTTGCAATGAAGCAACTCTACTAGCACTTGATCGATTTGGGTGCAACGAAATGTGTAATAGCTTCAGACTGCATGGAGGTAATAATGAATATGCAGAAGCTAAGCTTGTGTGCTTACTCCATCTTGAAGGACATTAATGCTAGAAGAACTTTGTTTCATGAAGTTGTTTTTAAACACGAGGGTAGAGACTCTAACAATGAGGCACATGTCCTTACTAAAAGTGTTTGTACAATGGCACCAGGGAGACATATTTGGCTCATTGGGAGAACAAATTTTATTTATGTACCTCAAAGCAATGTGATGTATAAATAAATAAGAGTCTACCTTCCTTTAGGGGCCTATGCCCCCCATATGTATCCATACATAGGGGCAGATGCCTTAGAATAAGTTTATAACATCTAGTGTGGATTTTCTATCACCGGTGATAGCTACCCACCCACGGGTTGTACACGCCATATGGAGCAATCTGAGGTCTTGTTTAGATCCAAAAACTTTTCACAAAAAACTACAGTAACGAATCTTACGGTATATGTATAGAGCATTAAATGTAGACGAAAAAAACTAATTGCATAGTTTGGTTGGAAATCGTGAGATGAACGTTTTGAGCCTAATTAGTCCGTGATTTGACACTAAAGTGCTACAGTAACAAATGTGCTAATGATGGATTAATTAGGCTTAATAAATTCGTCTCGCAGTTTCCAGGCAAGCTATGTAATTAGTTTTTTTATTAGTATCCGAAAATCCCTTCCGACATCGCACGAAATGACATTTTCCCGAAAATTTTTTCACGAGCTAAACCCACCCTCAATTCTCTAGAAATAGGACTTGGCAACCGTGACATGGTGTGACTGGTTTGGTCTGCGTGGTCCACCGCATGGGAATTGTGCAGCTCTGACACAAAGCTGCAGCCGTCGCCTTCCCTCTCACATTTCTCTCACCTCCTCACTCTCCTCTCAGCACTCAACAAAGTACAACATGCATGAAAACTTTGAAATCTTATTATTCTTGCGATTTCCCTACTTTCTGATGACCTATAATAAGTTTATAAATTCATTAAATATTTGACTTTCTTCTTTGTATTGCAGGCCTTGCCCCGTATTCGATGGGTCATAGACGAAATCTTTAAAAAATATGGAGGATTGTGTCAAGTTAATAAAAAGAAGCTATTTTCCGTCCTTGTCGCATCATGCATTTAGTGTTGACTTGTGTTTTGCTCCAACGCGTATGGTAATGTTGTTTTTGCCCTTAGGGGCGTATGCTCCCATATGCATCCAACATTGGATACATATTGGAAATACGGTCCCAAGGGTAAATTTTTCACGTCAGAACATGTTTGGATAGGCGCGGTCAAGATTTGCTTTCCATTGCTTGTCATACATAGAAACAAACATGTTGTAAGGGTAAATTTTCTGTGTCCCAATGTGTATAGATAGGCACAGTGAGGACTTGTCATACAGACATGAGTGGACAGATGGCGCTCGTCATGCACGTAGTCACAAGGGGGTCACGGAATTCGCGACCCATCGTGTGTTAACCACGTCCATTATTTAATCTTTGAACTATGGAAGGATCTAAAAACTATCACACCTGCTATAGTTCTATTCATTAACAGAAATATTTTGATCTCGGTGATCAAGAAATCAAAGGAAAAGATGTGATTGAATAAAATAGAACTACTATAGTAGGTGGATTCTACCTAGAAATACACTTATCTTGGAACAAGTTTTACATGCTAGAAGTGCACTTTGGGTCTGTTTGGATAAAAGAGTTGATTGCTACCTAGCTAAAATTGATCCAAATGCATCCAAACAGGAGGACTAGGTGGGTTAATTTTTTAGCCAAGCCTTCAACTAGTAGCCAATAACTAGTCAATCTGAGCTAATTTAAATTATTGTTTTAGCTCAACTATTAACTACCTCTAGCTGATTTTCTCATATAAAAAAAACTACCTCTAGCGTCGCCAAGCCCTTTGAGAAGACTACTATGTGTTGGTTGGTTACACATTACATCCAGTGACGGCGTGGCAAAGCCATGCTTGTATTTGTAGTGATGATGTTCTGATACTAGAGGATGCAAGCCAAAAATACTTTCGGCAGAATTAGACATTTGGCCCTATTTTGTGCACGTTGTTGTCGACCAAATCCAAATGTATTTCGCTAACGGAAGCATATTCCGGCACGCATTCTACTTCTAAGAGCACCCTAGGTTCATTTCGATTGTCTGCACCTGCGATCTGAAGGTCTTCCCTTGGTGCCGATGCGGGACCCACCCCATTGCTCCCCGACCAATGGCCATGCAGACGCAAGGATAAGGTGTCAATTCTGGAGCACACACTGGGCGCCTCCGACCTCGCAGAGATAAAGCCCGATCCCCGGTTCGTAGACGGGAAAGCTAGCTCGTCATTGCACTGCGCACCCACCACACCTCACATCCGCCGCCAGCAGCAGCCGGTGCCACCGCCATCTCCGCTCTCGCAACCACGCCCGCCTGCCATAGTACCACTGCCATGGCGACCATAGCCACGATGGCCCTGCTGAAGCCCGCCAAGATCGTGGCGCGGTCAGCGCCATCCACCAGCGGCGCCAGCAGCGCCGCCGCGAGCAGCGTCTCGCTGCGCGTCCCGACGACGCAGGCCAAGAAGGCCGTGTTGGCCGTGTCGTCGACGGCCACGCCGGCGGCGGCCGCGGCGCTGGCGGGCGCCTTCTCGGCGCTGGCGTCGTCGGACGCGGCGCTGGCGGCGCAGCGCGTGGCGGACGTGGCGGCAGCGGACGCCGGGAGCGGCAACCGCGGCCAGCTGCTGCTCTTCGTGGTGGCGCCCGCCATCGGGTGGGTGCTCTACAACATCCTGCAGCCGGCGCTGAACCAGCTGAACCGCATGCGCAGCCAGGCCGTGGTCGCCGGCCTCGGCCTCGGCGCCGCCGCGGCGGCTGGTATGGCATCCCCGCCCGAGGCCTCCGCCGCGGCGCAGGACCTCGCCGCGCTCGCCGCTGCGGCGCCCGCCGACGACAGCCGGGGCCTCCTGCTGCTCATCGTCGTCGCGCCTGCCATCGGCTGGGTGCTCTTCAACATCCTCCAGCCGGCGCTCAACCAGCTCAACCGCATGCGGTCCGACTGAGCTAGCTGCCAACAAGCTCGTGCACCCCGCACCGGCGACGGCGACGGCGGAGTGTGCGTATCTGCGGCGGGCGTGCGTGCGTTGGTTGGTGTGCTAAACTGTTAAGGACTGTAGTACAACGTGAAAGCGTGGTTGATCTACGTACGTGCCTTGTTTTTCCATCTTCATTCTTGAACAAATGCAGTACAGCTCTATCAATCTGTTACATAGTACATACAAGTATCTTCTGGGGTGGTTGATCAATGAAAACGCTCCTCGCCGCTGGACATCTCGCCGGCGAGCGTCCCTGTTCGCCGCCGCCGGCGTGAACCGTGACAAACAAGATGCGCGTAGTCACCAGCGTTCCTCGCAGCAGAGGCACGTACGGGTTGCGTGTAGCCTCGGCTTCTCCTCCCCGTCGCGTCGCGCGCTTCATGTTCGCCTTGCGCGTTCTGCTGTGCCGCCGCCGCCGTCGACGGCCTTGACCATGCACGGTGACCGTGGCCGACGCCACCTCGGTGCCCGGCACTGCCGCTGACGCACTGCGCCTGCACACCGAGACCGATTCAGTCAATTCGTGAATGCGATGCCATGCAAAGGTTTCAAGGTACCGAGTGAACTGAATGAACTAGCTAGAGTCTCTCGAGATCAAACGAGAGATGCTCATACTCGACCTCTCCGATAGTCCGGTGCCGGTGACGATCACGTCCATGGACGCCGAGGCTCCAACACATCCGATCCGAACCCTGCCACCGACTAAATTTTAGCTTTGTGACCGTAGGCATGTGAACGTGACAGAGTGGTGCATCGTTCATATGCGCATTTTTCTTTAAAGGGAGCAAGAAGCCTTTATGCTGAAGATTGATTTGGCTAAAGCTTTTGATATGATAGAGTGGTCCTTTGCGCTTGATACGTTGCAACATAAAGGGTTTCATAGTCATTTTTAGAGTTGGTCCATGCTTGCATCTCCACCATGTCGTTTTCTATCAATGCTAATGGAGATTCCTATGGGTTCTTTCAAGCTAGTATCTTTTTGTTATCGCTATTAATGAACTTTCTAGAAGGGCAGGCCTGATGCAGTTGGTGAGTGCTAGCTTGCCGAGTCACCAGGTCCTGGGTTCAAAGCCGTCTCTCTGCAGAATTTCTACGGGTAAGACTTTGCTTCGGTTATTCCCTTCCCTAGACCCCACTCGTGTAGGAGCATCTGGCACTGGATCTGCCCTTTTTATTAATGAACTTTCTCTTAGACTACAGGATGCTGTGGACAATGCAGCACTCACTGGTATTTATTTGGGCCCAGGTTGCCCCCAATTCATTCGATCCTTTTTTTGCTGATGATCTTATCATTTGTGCAGAGGCTGACCTCCAACAGGCGCAAACAATAAACAATATTATCCAAACTTTTTGTTTTATGTCAGGGCATATGCCGAGTTGGCAAAAAGGTAAGTCGCTGCCTCTATAGCCTTTGCTGAAGAACATTTTGCAGGTTTAATCAGCTTAAAGAATTGAAACATGGCTTCCAATAATTTCAAGGTTGTAGTAAATGCAGACTGGTTTCCACCCTTCAGGCTTCGGAATGCACATTTTGCATCTTGCCAGATGGGTCCTCTGTCTCCAGATTGGCTTCAGCAACAGTTTGCAATAATTGAACTTGATCTTTCAAGCAGTGCTATAATTGACAAGATTCCTGATTCGTTCTGGCAAACATTTTCCCTGGCAACAAATATTGACATCTCCAACAAGTGCCTTGCCAGCACATTTCAGTGACATGGCCTTTCTAGCGCTTAATCTCAGTTCAAACCAGCTTACTGGAACAATACCACAGTTTCCAAGAAATATCACAGTATTAGACATCTCCAACAATTCAATTTCAGGACCATTACCATCATTTTAAGCTCCACAACTCACGGTATTGCTTATGTTCTCAAACCAAATTTGTGGCAGCATTCCAGAATCTTTTTGCACATTGAAAAGTTTGCATGCTCTTGATTTGTCAAGTAATGCTCTATTAGAGGGGAAATTTCCTCATTGTTTTGAATTGGAATCCATAGGTTTCCTGCAACTAAACAATAACAGTTTGTCAGGTATTTCCCTGCATTTTTACCTGGACTAATCTTGGGTTCTTAGATCTTGGAAGGAACAAATTCTTTGGAGGCTTGGATTGTGGAGCTGAAAAAATTACAGTTTCTATGACTAAGCCATAATATATTTTCTGGGAACATTCCAATAGAAATTACAAATCTTAACTACTTGGATCTATCGAGCAACAACATATCTGGTGCTATACCTTGGCATCTGTCAAACCTAACTGGTATGACCCTGAAGGGTAAGCTACCTCTAGAATTGTATCCATATCGATCTGGAAATGAAGTTGGCTATACCAGTGGAAAAAATCAATTCAAAGACATCATGTTGATAATAATAAAAGGGCAGCAACTTAAATATGACAATGGATTAGAATATTTTGTGAGCATTGATTTATCAGGCAACTCCCTAACTGGTGAAACCCTCCCAGCAATCACTTCCCTCGATGCCTTAATAAATTTGAACTTGTCATCAAACTGCATGAGTGGAAAAATACCCAGCGAGCTTATCTGATTTGACAATCCTAAGCTACTTGAACTTGTAGTACAACAATTTGTCTGGACGTATACCCACAGGCCGGCAACTTGACACCCTCAGCGCAGAAAACCCTTCGCTTATGTACATTGGCAACATTGGGCTTTGTGGGCCTCCTTTTCAAAGAACTGTTCTGGAAATGACAAGTCTATCCGGCCTCCTCTTCAAAATAACGGTTCTGGAAATGACAAGTCTATCCATGGCAATCACAGAAGCAGCAAGCAAGAATTCAATCCAATGTCCTTTTATCTTGGTATTATATGTGGATTTGTCGTTGGGCTGTGCCGCTGTGGATGGTGCCTTGTGCCCTGCTGTTCAATAATACATGGAGGATTTCTTATTTCCGGCTGCTTGATAAGATCTATGAAAAAGTCTCTGTGTTTGAGGTTTTAGGCTGGGCAAAGTTGACTAGGAATTCAGCTGCAAAGTAAGCAAAGCACGTTGAAATTAATGGCCATGCCACAAGCAATTCACTGGATGCTGTTAGTGAACCACGGTGAGGAAGATCAGGATGAAGTTGTTTAATTCTCCTGTTACATGTGAGCCCTGGTATTCCTAAGAACTAGGGGTGATGAAGTTATCCGTTTAAACTTTTCCTGCACTTCTGCGGGGTTACCAATGTGTTGTTTTTCCTGGTTGCAAGATAGGTTTCACATCCAGAATAATGTGTATTCTGCCAACTACTAATGAAGAAGATGCTGGAGACGTTCAGGTTATAATATGGTATTTTGTGCATTATTATGAAATTGTTAAACGAGAGCAAGGTCCCCAAATCCTACTGGAGAACAATATGCAATCTAGTAATATCTAGAAGAAGAAAAAAAAAGTCAGCTACTGTTTTTGCAATGAAACAGGCACCATTCATTCAGAGGTAAAATTCATGTCCGAACCTTGCAATGCTTTTGTCCCAGTAATTACCTGATTAAACAGTGCCGACGAAGCCTCTGAGCCGCACGGCATGGACGCCAAATTGGCATGAATCCTGATTTCCTCATCTGAACTAGTGGGCACGAACCACCGTGCCCGTCACCTTCAGTCACAGAGTTCCAGCGGGCTTCGCCGGCGAATCCTTGGACCCCGCGTGAGGTCGCTCCATTGCCCCCATTCCCGAATCACCAGCGGCTGGGAGCATTCAGACACGGGGGCCGCGCATTCCGTCGAACGGTTCGCGGGCGCGGCGCACCACGTCAGTGCTCTTGGGAGTCGCAGGAAGTGGCGACGGCGGCGGAAGCGGCACGTAGTCGCGACACGCGCGGCGGTGATAGGCAGTCGGCGAGAGAGTACGGCGGCGGCGACGAGAATCTGGGGAGCGCGGGGTCGTGGCCTCGGGACCGCGATTGCGAACTGGCTTACAGGCCCCACGTCAGTCGGCGGCGGCGGCGGCGACGGAATCTGGGGAACTCGGGGTCGTGTTTGGTTGGGTCTCGGAATCCGGATCGGCTACTTCTTCTCGCTTCAGCTAGAAAAGCTTGCCCTACAGATCCTCAAATCGAATGATGGAGGAGCTTGTGGAAGAGATCCTCGTCCGCCTCCCGCCGCAGGAGCCCGCGAGCCTCGTCCGCGCCGCCCTCGTCTGCAAGCCTTGGCGCCGCCTCGTCTCCAGCCCCCGCTTCCGTCGCAGATTCGTCGAGTTCCACCGCACACCCCCGATGCTGGGATTCATCTGCAATTACAAATACATTCGCTGCAGCTTCGTGCGCACAACCGCCTCCTCCCAGCTGCAACTGCAGTGCAACATCACCCGCTGGTGGAGTTGGTGCGCGCTGGACGCCCGCCACGGTTCGTGTCCTCCTGCGGCGACTCACGGCTACCGTCAGCGTGCTCGTGGTCTGGGACCCCATCACGAACGACCAGCAGGAGCTTCCCGTTGTGCCGTGGCCGACGGCAAGCTGCACCGCGGCGGTTCTCTGCGCCACAGCCACCGGCGCGTGCGACCACCATGGTTGCCACCGTGGACCTTTCCTCGTGGTTTTTGTGGGCACTGCACCAAGGAACATGTTCGTCTGCACCTACTCATCCAATGTTGCCGCGTGGAGCGAGCCAATCTCCATTCAGCACCTCAATGACGAATACATCATCTTTGGTGGTTACTCGCCCAGTGTGCTAGTGGGGAACGAGCTCTATTTTGGGATTCCGATGACAAACACAGCTTTGAAGTACGATTTGGAACTTCACGAGAAGTCGTGGATGGAGCTTCCAATCCTATGCCACCGTTTGCAGAGTTCCGTGCTCACAACGGCGGACGACGGTGGGCTGAGACTTGTCACTCTATGTAAAGGCACACTCTGCATCTGGTTGAGGATGGACACCCCTGAAGCTAATGCTGGATGGACACAATTCAAAGCCATTGATCTTGGGACGCAGCTCGATGTTCGTCCCGTCTTTATTCCATTTGCTTCTGTGGTCGGTTTCGCAGATGGTCTCGGTATTGTTTTCGGTGAATGGCACACTCTACACAGTTGATCTAAAGACCTACTCCCTCCGTATCGGATTTAGAAGTCGTTCAGGACAGCGACACGGTCTCCAAAATACAACTTTAACCTCTTGTTTTTATAAAAAATATTTATAGAAAAGTGATATATGTATATTTTTATGAAAGTATTTTTCAAGACAGATCTATTCATATAATTTTTACATTTGCAAACTCAACAACTTAAAAGTTATTGATGATTTATATTCCCAATATTTGACCCAAACCTTGTCCAAAACGACTTCTAAATCCGATACGGAGGGAGTATACGGTGAAGAAGCAGGTATACGATGGCATAGAAATCGGAACCGTCTTTCCATACATGAGCTTCTACAGTCCAGGTATTATGACTTTGCTTGGTTCTTGGTTTTTGCAATATTCTGAACAAGTAATAATTCAGTTACTACCATGGCACGATAGACTCAACAATATTGAATTTATGAAATTGCAATACCACAATCTTATATCTACCTGGGTTGATCTTACCTAAATCTTCCATTATCGACAATCTTTGAAATTGATTAGGTATGCCTTTAGGAACTTATTGTCTTATCTTAAGTAATGCTCTCATGGTAAGCCTGACAACTTAGCCTTAGCCAAAAGGTATGCAGCAAGAGAGACAATAAAAATGTATTTACTTTGATGAGCTTCTATGTTGGATTATATGTAAGCCCATGAGGCTAAGGCCCATGTGGCCCATGTAAGGAACCTATATAGCTACCCTTTTAGGGTTAGCCCAAATCAATAGAATCATTCACTCTAGCATGGTATCAGCAGCCTCTTTCCCCACCCCCTAGCAGCAGCCGCCGCCACCCCTGGGTGGAGCCGCCGCCGGCTCCCTCCTGGCCGGCGCCCCACCATGGCAGGCCGCCGCTCCCCTCCTCCCTCCCCTTCCTATTTCTCCTCCTTCCCCTCTCTCCCCACATCCTCCTGGGCCCAGGTAGCCGCTGCAGGGGCCCTGTCCGCCGCCCAGACTTCCACCCGGCCAGACCTGGCCGCCGCCGCTGGTGGCTGGCCCACCCTGCCCGCCCGGCCGGTCTCTTCCCCTGCCGCTGGCTTCTCCTCTCTCTTCTCTTCCGCCGTCGGCTCTCCTACCACTCTCCCAGGCCTCAGCGCCTCTCCTCCCTCTGCTGCTGCCCTCACAGCCGCCGCTGCTGTTGAGGGCGCTGCAGGGGGCTCGGCCTCTTCCCCCCTCGCTGCTCCGGCGGTTGGGGGGCATGGGGGGGACCCTGCTGCAGCCCTTCCTGCAGGAGGCGTTGAGGATGCCCTGACAGAGCGCCCCGCCGACGCCGTCCACCGTCCCGGCGCCGGGATGGACACCGGCAACCACCTTCCCGCCGGTGCCCAAACTTTCCCGGCCTCGACACCGCCACTCCTCTCTCAGATCTACGCCGGCTCTCAACCCTACGCCGGTCGTGACACCGCTTCTCTCGCCGCTGCTCTCGTCGCCGCGCGTGCCGCCGCCGCGGAGGGGCAGGCCCGGGTGCGGGCGGCCGCCCTCGTGTGGGAGCACGAGCGCGAAGCGGCCGACGCCCTGGCTCGTCAGATTGCCGAGGCGGAGCGGCTCCTCTCTCCCGCCTCTCCGGCTGGTGCCAACTCCTCTGCCTCGCCGGGTCACCGTGTGTCTCACACTACTGTCCTCTGGCACGACCCGGCTGACCCGCTCGTGGCGCAGCTTCACTACCAGGCCGGGGGGGTCCAGAACATCCGCCTCCTCGTGCCGGTCGTTCTCGAGCCGGAGTCACCCTCCTATGCTCGCTGGCGGGACCTTGTGGTGCTCACTCTTCGCCGCTACGCCCTCGACGACCACGTCCTCCTCGACGCTTCGGCCGCCGTCCAGACCCCGTCGTGGCTTCGTCTGGACAGCATCGTCCTCTCCTGGATCTTGGGGACGATCTCTCTCGACCTCCACGACCTCGTCCGCACCTCTCCTGACGCGCGCCGAGCTTGGCTTGCCCTTGAGGGCCAGTTCCTGGGCAACGCCGAGGCCCGGGCTCTGCGCCTCGACGCGAGCTTCCGGACTTTCGTCCAGGGTGACCTCTCCGTCGGTGAGTTCTGCCGCCGGATGAAGGGCATGGCCGACTCCCTGGGGGACCTTGGGTGGCCCGTGGAGGATCGCATCTTGGTCCTCAACGTCCTCCGGGGGCTCAGCGACCGCTACGCCCACCTCCGGACGTGGATCACCCGTCAGCGGCCCTTCCCCTCCTTCCTGGAGGTCCACAACGATCTCGTCATGGAGGAGCTCACGCAGGGCCTCCAGCCGGTCTCCACCACTCCCGCGGGCTCCTCGTCCTCCTCGACGGCCCTGGCTGCTACTTCACCGCGCCCACCTGCTCCACCGCGGACCACTGCTCCACCACCGTCGTCTCTCCTGGGTCCTCCTCCCTCCGGGCCGAGCGGAGGCGGGGGGGGGGGGGGTCGCGGCGGTCGCCGACGACGCGGTGGGGGTCGCGGGGGTGGCCGGGGCGGCCACACCCAGGCTCAAGTTCCCGGTGGGTCACCGGGGGGGGCACCATGGCCCTCCTTCCAGCACCCATGGGCAGGGCGCATCTCTATGTGGCCCTACCACACCACCGGGGCCGAGGCGCGCCCACCGGTGGCCTTGCTCACCGGGGCTCCTCCTGCGGGTACTCCACCCGGCGCCTTCCCTGCTGCAGCGTGGACTCCACCGGGGGTCGCCGGATGGGACCAGACGGCCCTGGCTCGCTCGTTCTCCACCATGGGTCTGACACCTCCGGTTGGACCCGAGTGGATCGCTGATTCAGGAGCCACCTACCACACCACTCCTGACCCCGGTATACTTTCGTCGCTCCATTCTCCTTCCTCCTCACTTCCTTCGTCCATTATGGTCGCAAATGGCTCTTGCCTTCCTGTCACATCTGTGGGTACCGCCTGTGCTCATGGCTCCTTTCGTCTTCCTGATGTTCTTGTTGCTCCTTCTATGGTTCATAACCTCCTTTCTATTCGTCGTTTTACAGCTGACAATTCTTGTTCTGTGGAATTTGACTCTTCTGGTCTTACTGTAAAGGATTTGGCTTCCCGGCGTCCTCTGCTCCGATGTGACAGCACCGGGCCCCTTTACACCCTTCGCTTCCCGGCGGCGCACTCGTCTTCTTCGCCGTCCCTTTTGTCAGCTGCCTTCGCCACTTCTACTTCCTCTACTACCTGGCACCGGCGCCTCGGCCATCCTGGACGTGATGCCCTGATACAGCTCAGTCGTAGCTCTGGTCTTCCATGTACTCGAGCTCATGATGAGCAACTGTGTCATGCGTGCCAATTGGGCTGACATGTTCGTCTTCCTTTTTCTAGTTCTTCTTCTCATGCGGCCCGCATTTTTGATCTTGTACATTGCGACCTATGGACCTCTCCTGTCATCAGTATTTCTGGTTATAAGTACTATCTTGTGGTTGTTGATGATTTTTCGCATTATTCATGGACTTTTCCCTTACGTGCGAAGTCGGATACGTTCACCACGCTCCTTCACTTCTTTGCTTGGGTGTCTACTCAGTTCGGTCTCACCATCAAGGCCGTCCAGTGTGACAATGGTCGCGAGTTTGACAACTCCACCTCCCGAGCTTTCTTCCTCTCTCACGGTGTTCAGTTGCGCATGTCTTGCCCATACACCTCTTTGCAGAATGGCAAGGCAGAGCGGATGATTCGCACCACCAACGACACCGTGCGGACTCTTCTGTTTCAGGCCTCTCTTCCTGCTCGCTTCTGGGCTGAGGGCCTGCACACCTCCACCTACCTTCTTAACCGCCTTCCTTCTGCTGCCTGTCCCGCTCCCACCCCTCACCACGCCCTCTTCGGTACCCCGCCTCGGTACGATCACCTCCGCGTGTTTGGGTGTGCTTGTTACCCCAACACTGCCGCCACCTCTTCTCACAAGCTGGACCCTCGATCCACGCTCTGTGTCTTCCTCGGTTACTCCCCAGATCACAAGGGGTACCGATGCTTCGACCTTGCCTCCCGACGTGTTCTCATCTCGCGCCATGTGGTGTTCGATGAGTCCGTCTTTCCCTTTTCCGGCACCTCTACTTCTCCGGTACCTGACCCACCCACCCTGTTTCCCACTGACCCGGTGGTCCAGCCACCTTTCTTGTGGTCTCCTGCAGGTACCGCTTCACCGCGCTCCGCGCCGGCCACCGGTCCCGGCTCCCCTGCGAGTCCGGGCCCCTCGTCCTCCGGCGCGGCCCCGTCTCCTTCAGTTGGTGCAGACACGGGGCCTTCGTCCCCCGCTTCTGCCCCGGGGGGGTCATGCCGGTTGCCGACGCCGGATCCCGTCTCGGCACCCGCACCGGCACCTCCGTCGAGGTTCGCCGCGCCGGTACGGGTCTACCAGCGCAGGCCGCGGCCTCCGCCGCTCGCGGTCCCCTCTCCACCGGGGACACCGACACCGCCGCCACTGTCTCCACCGGCCCGTGGTACCCCGCCGGTCTATCATCCGCCGCTGCTTCACCGACACCCGCGGCATGTTCACCCGATGGTGACACGACACGCGGCTGGCACCTTGCCGCCTCCTGTCCTCGCGGCTTCGACCGACAACGCGGTGGTCTCTCCGGTACCCTCCTCCGTCCGCGACGCCCTGCTGGACCCTCACTGGCGCCGCGCGATGGAAGAGGAGTATGCCGCGCTACTCGCCAACCAGACGTGGGAGTTGGTGCCCCCGGCCGCCGGGCGCCAATGTCGTCACCGGCAAGTGGATTTGGACTCACAAGCGCCGAGCGGACGGCTCTCTCGAGCGCTACAAGGCTCGATGGGTCCTCCGGGGTTTCACTCAGCGCCCTGGCGTCGACTACGATGAGACCTTCAGCCCGGTGGTCAAGCCGGCCACAGTCCGTACAGTGCTATCGCTGGCGCTTGCTCGGTCTTGGCCCATCCACCAGCTGGACGTCAAGAACGCCTTCCTCCATGGCCTTCTTACCGAGACGGTGTACTGTAGTCAGCCGGCGGGGTTCGTCGACACCACCCGTCCTGACATGGTCTGCCGGCTCAACAGGTCCCTCTATGGCCTCAAGCAGGCACCTCGGGCGTGGAACCACCGGTTCGCTACTTTCTTGATGACCCTGGGATTCGTGGAGGCCAAGTCTGATACGTCCCTGTTCGTCTACCACCATGGGGCCGACACTGCATACTTGTTGCTCTATGTTGATGACATTGTCCTCACCGCCTCCAGTGAGCCACTTCTCCGGCGGATCATTGCAGCTCTCCAGCAGGAGTTTGCGATGAAGGATCTGGGTGAGCTCCACCACTTCCTCGGTGTCACTGTTGAGCACCGTCCTGCTGGGCTTCTTCTTCATCAGCAGCAGTACACTCGGGATATCCTGGAGCGGGCTGGGATGTCTGACTGCAAGCCCTGCTCCACTCCGGTCGACACTCAGGGCAAGCTGTCGGAGACTGAGGGACCTCCGGTAGCCGACCCCACTGCGTACAGGAGTCTTGCCGGGGCCCTTCAGTACCTCACCTTCACCCGACCGGACATCACCTATGCAGTTCAGCAGGTCTGCCTCCACATGCATGATCCCCGGGAGCTTCACCTCACGGCTCTCAAGCGTCTCCTCCGCTACCTCCGGGGCACACTCGACTACGGCCTCCTCCTACACCGGGCCTCCTCCACCGACCTCGTCGTCTACACCGACGCTGACTGGGCCGGGTGCCCGGACACTCGCCGCTCCACCTCCGGCTACGCCGTCTTCCTGGGCGGCAACCTGGTGTCTTGGTCGTCCAAGCGTCAGCCGGTGGTCTCCCGGTCCAGCGCCGAGGCGGAGTACCGCGCCGTTGCTAACGGTGTGGCAGAGGCCGCCTGGCTCCGGCAGCTCCTCGCTGAGTTGCACACTCCACCCTCCCGGAGCACACTGATCTACTGCGACAATGTCAGTGCGGTCTACCTCTCCACCAATCCCATTCAGCACCAGCGGACGAAGCATGTCGAGATCGACCTCCACTTTGTCCGTGATCGGGTGGCCATGGGCGAGGTGCGGGTCCTTCATGTTCCGACGACCTCCCAGTTCGCGGACATCTTCACCAAGGGCCTCCCGTCCTCGACCTTCGCCGAGTTTCGCTCCAGCCTCCACATCACCGGTGGCTAGTTGCGTCTGTGGGGGGTTGTGTGTGTTCTTTCTTGTTCAGCCTCGAACTCCGCTGCGACGGTAGTTCAGACTGCGGGAGGGTGTTGGATTATATGTAAGCCCATGAGGCTAAGGCCCATGTGGCCCATGTAAGGAACCTATATAGCTACCCTTCTAGGGTTAGCCCAAATCAATAGAATCATTCACTCTAGCATTCTACACTTATGCTTCCTCCCTATCTTTAATCCTGTTCATCTATAGCCCTCATCTGTCAATGGATAGTGATATCGGTGCTAAATTCTAGGACATAATTATCTGAATCAGTTTGTGCAAGTGTGGCTGTTGAATAATAAATTACTTTATTTGGTTGGTGAGGAATAATTGTTCATCGAAGGCAAATTTGATTACTTAATCAGCTGATATTCTCAAAATTTGTAAATTGTTGCAGCATTGGAGGCAGCCTCTTTAGGTGCGGAAGAGGAACCAAGTGCAGCTGGATCTAGTGCATGACAACCTATGGTGCTCATTTCAGAGGTTCTCGGCCAAGGGAAAACTGGGTAGAAGTAATGGTAAATAGCAAGCATGAGATCTATAATCTCTTGTAGGATGGCTTCTTTTGCATCAGCGAGACCTTCATTTGCTGGCCTTCAAGTTTTGTGTTTTTAAAGCAGGAGTTTTTCTTATAGCTTTTGAGCTTGATCATTGGATCCAGGTTATATTGAGCTTGTTTGAAGCTGTTAAGTGCTGTTCCTTGCATTGTCCTACCTGAGTGCATTCCGTTTGTGACGAAATCCAGAATGTGCATTCCGTTCCTTCTACCATTCTCCTCCTGGGAATGAAGTTGGTCATTCTGAGAAACGAATCCGAGGTTCAGTTCAGTGAATGGAACAAGTGCCTCAAGCAGCAGCAGTTGTTGATGGCGAATAATGTTTCATCATTGTTCCCCGCATGCCGTCCTGAATCATAAGAAATATTCAGGGTTTTCAGTTTTGGCTTGCTAGAGCTGTAAGTTGTGTGCCTGTGCCTAGCGGGGCTGGCTGCTCTCCTCTCCTCTTAGTATTGGGATTTGGGAATGAATGAAGTTGGATATGCTGAAAAATGAGTCTGCCTGCTGTGATTTTATTCACAAGTACAAAGCGAAGACCTCATGCCAGTCAGTCAACCAGATCGAGTTGGGCCTTAATCGGCAGTCCTCTCTCTACTCTTCTTTTTCTCGCTTCGGCTAGGCGCGTCTCCTGGCGCCGACATTGTAGCGGTACTGTAGCAGAGGTAGGAGAAGCCCCAAATCATCAGCTCCTCCGTTTCCTCTCTTGGTCTGTTCACTTTCCTGAACGATTCATCAGCCATCCCCATCAGCATGGTTCCGGGACTCTGAATGGAAAGGCTGCATCAGGAGCTGATGCCTGACGCTGACAGCGAATCATGGTTCCTCCTAGTCTAGTTCGTCAGAACAGAATGCCTGAACAATGTTCAGGCTTCCGTTTTGACTCACTGAAGACGAGGCTGCAACTAGCCTATAGTAGCTATATGGAGCTTGATGGCGTCAGCTCACGACATTATCACTGCCTCAAGACTCAAGTGAAGTCTAACACCTTGGAGTAAGAGCAGCTTCAGCAAGATAACACTCTGCCTCCTATATATAGCTCTCCCAGAGGTGCTCTCGCCTCGCCTGCTCGGAACAAGAACATTTGCAACTTTTGTCTGAAAAACGCTTGCTGAAACAGTACATGTATCTGGTTATCTGCATGTTTTTTTTTTTCAATTTCAGCAAATCATATAAGATGGTGATGCCCCGATGTCGTGTCGTGCACAGTTTTTTTAGCCGATCAAATACCCAACATCGTAAACTCTATGGGTTACCGAATGATTGATTTATTTTATTCTATACTGGACATCTCCCCGCCGCCAGCGAGTGTTCCCGGTTCGCAGCCGCCGGCGTGAACCGTGACAAAACCAACATATATAATGCATAAAAGATGTCCGCAGTCACCAGCGTTCCTCGCAGCAGGCGCGATCACCGCCTCGTCAGCGCCGTCCCTCACCGTCAGTCCGTCACCGGGCCCTCCCCTCTCCGGCGTTGCGCGCGCGCAGCTCGTGGCCGGTGGCCGGCGCCGGTTTACCGGCAGTGGAGGCACGGGTTGCGTCTGTAGACTCGGCCTCCTCTCCCCGTCGCGTCGCGCGCTTCGTGTACGCGTTGCGCGGTCTGCTGTGGCGCCGCCGCCATCGACGGCCTAGCTTGACCATGCATGGTGACCGTGGCGGACGCCACCTCGCTGCCTGGCACTGCCGCTGACGCACTGCGTCGATCGCCTGCACCGAGTCAATTCGTGAATGCGATGCCATGCACCGAATGGACTAATTGTAGTCTCAACATCAAAGGAGAGATGCTCATGCATGGTCCACCTCTCGTACGGTGCCGTGCCGGTGACGACCACGTCCATGGCGCCCCCTGCTCCGAGTCTCCGACACGACACTGCACCTCCGATCCGATCCCTGCCACCGAATAAATTTTAGCTTTTGTGACGTAGGCATGTGAACGTGACCGAGTGGTTCATCGTTTTTTTGCGCATTGTAGTTGGAATAGTGCTAGGGCGTGGCGAGCGGACATTCCGACGCTAGCATCGGTTCGGACGTCCACGCCTACCCCACATGTGGCTCGTGTACTTCGCATGCTACTCGCTTTGTTGCTATGCTACCGCTGAGTGCCTGCACGAAGCCTGTATTTTTGGTCTGGCACGAGCTCGGCACGACCCAGTGGCAAGCGGACCCAGGCTAGAGGAGCAAGCTGTGTCTGGGCTGCACCCTAGGCACGTAGGGCTAGCACGGCACGACCCTCAATTTAGTGGAGGCCCGGTGCCAGCTTTGGCCTGTTAAAGGCCCACGCTCCCTCCTCCCACCCCCCCTAAAGCCCTATCTACGTCTCCCTCCTGGCCTCCCCCTGCATCGCACGCCCGCACTCTTCTCTCGTAGTCTCAGTCGCAGAGTCACGGCTTTGCGGGGCGCTTGTGGACGTGGAGTCTCCATCCCTTCTCCTGCATCTCGCGGACTCCCTGAGCCCCGAACTCTGCCCCGACTCCCCAAGCTTTGCCACTCCGCCCCCTGCTCTGCCTACTCTGCTCGCCGGCGGACGGCTGCGAGAGCAGATGCAGACGCCTGTTCCCCTCGCGCGAGTGTGGACGACGCCGAGGAAGAGGAGTGGTTCACGGCGAGGCACGCGGAGGCGCCGCGACCCTGCCAGAGGACGGTGGCATCTCTGCCAGCGCCACTGTCTCATCCCGTCCCCTTCTCCCTCTCTCTGCCTGCATTTTGCCGGCCATAAGCTGGCTGGCACGGTGGATGTGCCATGCTCATCGGGCCGGCCAAGCCAAAAAAATCAGCCCACGGTGCCGTGTCGGGCCGAAGGTCAGGCCCGTGGCCCTAAGAGGCATAGCCTGAGAGGCATGGCGTGCCGTGCTAGCCCGACACCCTCCGGGTCATGACTGGCACGAGCCCGTGCCTTGCTGCTCGCGTGCCATGGTGACCCGTTGGACATCTATACCTGCACCTGCTACTCGCGTGCTGCTACGCGTCCGTGCCTGCTGGTGTGCATGGACGTGCGGACCTCCCCCGCACATTGGGACCTCCTCTGCCTGTGCTCGCTTATCTCGCCTGCTAATGAAAACACTTGCAACATGAAGCATTTGCTACAAAATACATTTGTAGGTTAAACATTTAAAACATAAGTTTGCAACATATGTGTATAGCCACTATAATATATGCAACATCCAAATAAAACACTTGCAACATACGTCTGAAACAGCTAAAACATTAAATATACAATTGCAACATACTTGTATAGCCACTGCAACATAAGCAACATCTAGATAAAAACACTTTCAACTTGCAACATGAAAACACTTGCTGCAACGTAAGACTGAAAACAGATGAAATATTTAGAACATACTCATATGTGTGAAGCATATAAAACATCCAGATCAAAATGTTTACAACATATATTTGAAACAGACGAAACATTTTGAACAAACGCTTGCACCATTCATTTGAAACACCTGCAACATATAATCTACTTTTTACAACATCCATATGAAGCACTTGCAACCTCTAAAATATCTAAAACATTTGAAACATACGCTTGCAATATACACTTTGAGTATAGCACAACATCTCCTTGTTGTTTGGGAGAATGGAGGCTCGCCGGCGTGTGGAGTTCACCGGAGGTAGCGGAGCGGCGATGCTTGTAGGCAGCGGCCCCGCTAATCTTGTAGGTGGCGGGCTAGCGGCAGTGGCTGCGCGACGCGGCAAGGAGGCAGTGCCCGCACGACTGGGAGAGGGGGCCAGATCCGCCCGGGGAGCTACTCGTGCCGGGCCTGCCACGCTGATCCGCCCATGACTGGGGCTGTCGGCGCTGTTGCGCCGCCGTGTCGAGGGCCGCTCGGGCCTCCGTGTTATGTCTCGCTCGTGCTAAGGCCACGCTGAGGCCGCCGCACCGAGACGCTCGTCCGCACTGCAGCGAGAGAGATGGAGGGAGTAGTGCTGTAGGCACACGAGAGAGAGAAAGTGGAGGCAGGGAGGCATGAGAGAGGAGCATTAGCTGATATTTTTCAAGGCACGCATGCGGACAAAAGAGAGGAGCGGTGACTGATATTTTCCAAGACACGCATGCGGATGATACTTACAGGCGCGGGCGGGTCAGGGTCCAGACGAACGGACATCCTCAACTTATCATTATCGATAGTGTTAAGGCCATCATTTTTTGTGCGGCAGTTTCCTATAGCATTATTGTTTTTGCATTACGTCAACACTCCACCCACCCTCGCCTACCAAGAAAATCTTTATACAGCACGCGTGCGTGGTGACAGTGAGCAACTCACGGCAACACATGTTAACACGCGATTGGGTTAAACCGGTACTGAGGCTAGCAGCAACAAAGCAACTAGGATTAGGGTTTCGGATTTGGGGTTTTGGGGCTCCAATGACCGATGGGTCTAGAGGGATGGCTGAGACGAGCGGCCGGTCCAGTGGTGATGGAGGTTCGATCAGCTAGAAGTGAGCGAGGTGACGGGGGTGTCAACAAACAAGCGACGCTGGGCGTCTGGCATGTAGGGAAGACGGTGGGGGTGACCGAGCACAACATTAAGAAAAGGGTGAGGTTGTGGCAGTGGCGGTGGAAGGTGGGAAGTGAGGTCACCTGTAGCTAGGATGACGGTGGAAGGTGAGCAATAAGGTTATATCAGTGGCTAGGATGGTGATCGAGGTAAGGAGGGCCGTGCAACACTGTGAGAAAAGGTTGAAGGGAAGAAAGAGGGGGGGGTGAATGTTAAGGAAGGGTAGGGTTGTGGCGACGGTGATGAGAAGGCCCCTCGAATTTCTAAAATAGCAAGTCTAAATCCCAAACTTGCTGATCAGTTGGCAATAGATATCTAAACTTGTATGAGAGTTCCATGTAAGACTCCATCCTAAGTTGGATATTCATATCCTTAAACTTATCTAAAGTACTCCCTCCATCCTAAAATGAATGCATATCTCACACCTCGAGTAGTTAACTAATCTCAAATTCGACTGGACATAAAAAATAGTATTAACATTTGTATCTCTAATTAGGTTTACTATAAAAATAAATAGCATGGTTAATCTAATCATATTTTATTTGATATCATAAATATTAGTGTTTTTATATATGTTTGGTCAAACTTAAGATTAGTTGTTGACTACTCGAAGTGTGAGATGTATGCTATTAGGGGACGGAGGAAGTACTGTGTGGCATGTTGAGAATTATTATGATAAAAATGGTTATCCCTGTCATTACTCATTAGCAACTGCTAATGACATTTCATGTATCTCTCTCCATCCATCCCATAATAAATGAGTTTCCGGAAATTTTTAGATAGATTAAGGATGTTGGTAAAAGACACGTATCATCGTCTTCTTTTCTTCCCCGGAGGATATGTCTTAGCAGTTATCATTTGCATGCATACCTACGCAGTATATCACTGTTAAACGCAATATTCACGCAATTATTTGCACCACTCGGTTTGTCTCGCTATCTACTTCTGTAAAACGTGATAAACCTTCTGCGCAGCGCAGCTCCTACCGTGCAGTCCCTTTCCGTGTCTACTTCGCCACTCTGATTCTCGAAGACGGCACTCACGTGAACGGTGGTGGGCTGCTGCTGTGCTGGTGTTCGGGCTGCGGCGGCGCAACAGAGAGCGGCGCCGAGCGTGGGATCCCTTCCCTGTACGGAGAGATGGATATATACACACAGTGAGAGACAGGCGGCGCAACAGGAGAGCATCCCTTGGATTTCCCCAGTCGATCCGAGCCGCCGTCGCGCAACGGGGATGCTGAATCTGAGTCCGCTCATGTTCAAGCCGCGTCCGCGGCGGCGTCGCCAAATCCAAACCCGCAGTAGGCCGCCTCTCCATTCTCCCTGTAATTTTCTGTGATTTATTTATACTCACTTCGTCTCAAAAAACATGTAAATCTCGGTTCCTGAGGAGTCAAAGAATCTTTAAATTTGACCAAGTTTATAGATGATATTATCTACATTTTAATCTCTAATTAGGTTTATTATGAAACTATATTTCATAACTAATCCAATTATACTTATTACACATCATAAGCATCAATATATTTTTATTTGTATTTAGTCAAAGTTAAGAATCTTTGACTCCTCGGGAAATGAGGGTTACATTCTTTTTTGGGACGGAGGTAGTAGATGCGAAACGCTCATCTAGTTAGGCCTTGCTTAGTTTTCTCAAATTCACCCCCAAATTCCACTATGCAAAAAGAAGATTCTCCATCACATCAAAATACCGGCATATATATGGAGTACTAAATGTAGATGAAATCAAAAACTAATTGCACAGTTTTATTGTACTTTGCAAGACGAATATTTTGAGCATAAGTAATCAATATTTAGATAAATTTTTACCAAATAAAAACAAAATCGCTACAGTGCTGAATAGTAATTCGGCAGTCCCCAATTTGGGAATCTAAACACGGCCTTAGTTACACTGTACGAAGCGAGGCTTCGTCGCTCTATGATTTTTTTCATATGAAAAAAACTGCGTCTGCTGTTTTTCGTTCGTTTACTATATATATATAGATACAAAACAGCGCCCCCTCAAGCGGACTAGCCCATTGGATTTGTATGCCGTCGTCAGATTTTGCTGTGTCCATGGAGTATAGCTGATATTCTGAGGCCAATTGTGAGGGGACAAGACCATTCCATTTCCATCGGTGTTAAAATTGGAGAGATTTAGTTTAGCTGCTGTTCAGTAGATGGGGAGAATATTAAATGAGAAACCTGAATGATAAAGAAGCCTCAGATTAATATTGAGTTCAAATTTGTTATCCAAATGGATTTCTGTTTCTGTCAGTTTGTGCAGGCCTGAATTAGTTAAGTCATATTTGTTTTTAGAGAAAATTAGTTAAGTCATATTTTCTTCTTGTCTAGCATAATCCTTAATTGGCTCACACAGATCTGGTGGGGTTGAAACGCATCGCGTGCTTTTAGTTCTTCACCACCAGAGTGGCTTATCCAAGGAGAAATTCCCCTGACATATATAAAATAGACAGATTACACATAAGTATATAGTATATAGGAAACCGATTGCACAGCAAAATTCACTTTGCATGCTGTATGTGATACTAGCTGAATTACAGTGTTCAAGACAAATGATTTAATAATCTAAGTTTTACGGTGCAAATTCACATTACTAATATTTACAGCAAAAGGAAAAAAAAAACAGAGTGGTACCCTAGTCTCAGTACTTACACAAAAGGTGAGGTAACAGACCATCCATTACTGATATCCCAGGATGTTGAAAGTTGATCTAAGTAGTTAATATTTACAGCAAAAACATAGTCAGGAGTTCAAATATTTCCTTAAAATATTCAGGAGTTCGTTGTTTTCCTCTGCTGATTCTTTTAATGACCATTTTTCATGACCTCACATGATGTGATGCAGACAGAAGGACTGGTTCACAGACTAAAAGAAAGGGCTCAACCTCTCAGCAAGATGAGAATCCACTTGATAGTCAAATAAAGGGATATTCAGGACCAAACCTTCCAGAGGTATGGCGTAGAATTTTGTTGATATTCACTGTTGCAGGTAGAATAGCAATGTGGCTACTTCAACAGTATAAATTGGTGCCTGTAGACGCTGAATAAAAGTTTATGAACAACCAATCTTTTTGCGTGAAAGTCTTCTGTAGCACTACTGGTTTAGTAGCTCTGTTTCTGCATTATGTCAACTGTTTTATTAGATTTTAACTCACCTTCAGAGAGTTCTGTCATGAACTTAGACATCCACCGATCCCCCCCCCCCCTGATTTTGTTTCAGGCTCAGAGTTGACTTACTAGGAGTCATCTCCCGCCTGTGCTTCTTGTACCGTGATTGCTGTAGCCTAGTACTTTCCTTATCCTGCTGTTTTATGCCTACAAAAACCTTGGACATGCAACTTGTCTCTAGTCTTCTCCGTATCTGGGACATGATAGCTTGTGTCTCAAAATCATTTTTTTACTAGGATACCCCTAATCCATACACAATTGCCAAAGAAGGTTACATCCCCAATGCCATATAGATGGATAAATATTCTATTCAGCTCTTGCTACTGTCCTGAGTCCTACTGTTTAATTCTACTGATAATGGCTACTGATGTTGTTTCATACAACTCCTAATTTGTGAAGATTAAGATTTAGTCAACTCTTAAGAACACTTTGGCATATCCATCTCAATCTTTCTCCAGACCAATGCAATGTTCCAAAAACACGAATACTTAGCAGTGTTCAAAGGATTGACTTTACTTGCTGCCACATAATCAGCAGTTAGACTGCAGAAGCATAATGGCCTTGTAATACTGAATAATGACTACTAGGTGGAGGTGGAGCGAATGGTTGGGTACCATTTAGTGACTTTTAGAATCTTGTCCAGATTAAAAGCAGCCATAATAAGTCTCTTTAAAGTGATAATGTTTCAAACTATCATTAGGCCTCCAGTCCATAAATTGTTAGCATTTCTTAAAGCCGGTAGATTTTCTTAAAGACAATCACTTGTGAACAATATTCATATTGTCTCTAGCTTACTAGAACACCCAATGTGATTTGACAGCCATCATCTAAAATTTGTGAACAGTTTGTCCTTTGATCTGGGATATTTGATATATTATCTCCTCATCTGAGTAGCTAAGGTTTCTATTATGTATTTAGCAATACAGATGCTAAAGATATTATATTCTGATTTTCCTATATTTAGATGTACTTTTTGCTACCAATCTGAAACTTACACTTATGTGGTATCATAAACATTAGTAATTTTTGTATAAACTTAGTCAAATTTGAAATGGTTTAATAAGGGAGCAGAGGCTAGGTTAGGCCCTTGCGTTATAAGAACGCTTAGGGACCAGATTCTCTCTTTGATACATCTGGCTGGTGCCTACCCTCGAAATCCTAGCGAGAATGGCACCGCGGCTTCGGTTGCCTACTTAAAGGCTGGTGTAGCTAACCATCCAAGCCCTCCATCCCTCCCCAAGTTTGAAATGGTTTGACTTAGGAGTTAGGACAGACCTCAAACGTCAGTTATTTTCGGATGAAGAGAGTATGTATGTTTCTTTGCTGCATTAACTCGGTTCTAGGATATTTTTGTTCAATAAATGTATATCCCGTGCATGTGGGTTGGCAAAAATGTTGAAATTTCTCTCATGCATGCTCATGTAGGACATCTGGTGTTACATACATTCCCTAATGCCAATGCGAGATGCTGCCAAAGTTGCCTGTGTGTCACGGGCCTTTGTTGGTTCATGGAGATGCCATCCCAACCTCCATTTCAGCAAAGAAACATTGGGCTTAGATGAAATTGCTTGCCAAAAGGATGGAATAGCAGATTTCAACAGCAGAGTTGACAGCATTCTGAAAAAACACTCAGGCATTGGCTTAAAGGTATTCAGATTGGATGTTCATTCAGTTTACGATAAGGATCCCTGTCATCTTGATCGCCTGGACAGTTTGCTTCAGGTTGTTGTTAAACCAGGAATTGAAGAGCTGGACCTTATTCTCACAATGTATGGAAACTACAACTTCCCATGCTCATTTTTATCTGGTGGAACTAGAGGCACACTTCGCTATCTCTCTCTTGCAAGCTGTCAATTTCATCCCACAGTCAGACTTGGCTGCTTGACAAGCTTGACAACACTAAACCTAACTTATGTTCATATTAAGGCCGATGAGCTATGGTGCCTTCTTTCCAGTTCTCCTTCTTTAGAGCGGTTCGAACTCAGGTATTGTGACGGCATAGTTTGTCTGAAGATACCGTGCCTGCAGCAACTCAATTACCTGGAGGTGGTATGTTGCTCCAATCGTCTTCGAGCAATAGAGAGCAAAGCTCCAAATCTCTCCAGTGTTAAGTTTGTAGGTGACCTCCGAATTCCACTCTCACTTGAAAACACAAGCTGTATTAAGATATTAGACACGCACTACTATTGCAGTCTCGCCTTTTATGCCTGTGCTGATCTTCCATCCGTCATGCCCAATCTTGAAGCTCTTACCATACGCTCTGACGGTGAGGTAAGTCTTGAGTACAGATTACACTTACGCACATGATGGTATATATACAGCAGCCATATATTACATAGGATGCAATAAAACCTGACATGTTTTTCTGAAGGTGGATAAAGTACCAATGGTGCCTAGCAAGTTCCTCCACCTCAAGTACTTGAGCATTGCCGTTGGTGGACTGACCTTTGATTATATGTCTCTAGTTTCTTTTCTTGATGCTGCTCCTTCATTGGAGACTTTCATCTTGGAGGCAAGTCACCGTTCTTCCTATCCTGCAAAAATATTTCATATTTGTCATTAATATAAGGTATAATAATTAACAATTCAAGTTTGGAATCGTTGATTCAATTAAGTCTGTTTTTTTCCATGTCTATTAGGTAATCCGGGAAGTCACCAAGGCACACGTCACAGTTTTTGACGATCCCTCAGATCTGCGGGTGATTCCAGGGCACCATCATTCCAGACTCAAGCATGTGAAGATCATCAAATTCGTCGCTGCCAAGACTGTAGCCGAGCTAACATGCCAAATCCTCAGATCTGCAACTTCACTGGAGTGCCTGACTTTGGACACCACCAATGGTCACCCTGGATGCTCTATAAGCAAAACTGGCAAATGCATCATGATGTCCAAAGATGCACTCGTTAAAGCCCATGAAGGAGTCCTGGCTGCCCAAACTTGCATCAGGCCCAAGATTCCCTCAACAGTTGAGTTCAGTCTTTTGGAACCTTGCAGCCGGTGCCATGCTATTGGGCTTTAGACAATCACATACTCCGTATCATATTATTATGAGTTAAATGCTGGAGTTTTTCTTTAATCTCACTGAAGCATGTGGCGCCCTGCACCTTTTATTCCTATGTTTCGGAATGGTCTAGTTCTCGCACTCTGTACTGTATTTGAGGTCACCTGTTCCAAATGCTGTCCCTTCCTGCTACATCTTGTAAAGTGCACCCAGTACCCTTGCAAATTGGAAATTGCAACTCCCAGTTTGCATGATCGGTGCTCTGGACGGTGGTGTGCTTCCTGTGGTTTATGACCCTTGGAAACATGAGGATTTTTTTTTCTGTTTCTTGCGTTTTTACTATAAAATTGAATTGATTTCTGCAAAATTCTTGCATTACAAGGGGTTTTAAACTTTATATTTATTTTTTAATTCACATCCGGATTTTATTTTCAATCACTTTTATTAATACTTTATTAGAAATAATCGGTGCGCAACCACAATCAACCTTTGACGACCATCTTTTAATGACAAGTTAGTTGAACGTATTTTTTAGCAATACAGAGCTTCATTAATCAACGACAGGAGTACAATCAGCAGTAGCTATATCCGACAACCACTTCAGGATATAGTCTAGCCAAAAAAGGGCGCGCTCCGCGGCCGACACCATACTCGCACGGTGTTGGGCCACTGAGTTAGCATCCCTACACACCCATGCAATTTTGAACTCATTAAAACTCCTGCCTAATTCTATAATATCAAAACAAATTCCTCCAATTGAGGACCTCATTCCCTCGGGATTATCAACCATGGACTTCAAAGCGCTGCAATCGATCTCCAGGATTACCTTGTCATAGCCGTTTTCCAGTGCTAGCTCGAGTCCCTCTTTTGCCGCCATAGCCTCAGCAGTAACAGCGTCCGGCATTTTGAGCAATCGATCAAACCAGCGCGCCGCGCCAGCAAGCACCACTCCATTGTAGTCACGGATCACTACCCTGCTGCTGCTCGTAGTGGTAGCCTCATCAAACGCAGCATCTGTGTTCACCTTGATCCACCCCTCGGACGGTTTCTGCCACTGCTTCTCCCTTCTTGGCTGAGTCGGCTTGGTCGGCATTTTGAGCATAGCCAAGTTAACTTGAACGTTGGCCAATGGTGCGTTTAGAGCAACTTCAAAGGGCCTTTTTTTTTCTTATAACACGTTGGACATGTTTGTCATTGACAACACTATTTTTTATTGTTTTGTGCATCCACATCTCCTTGTCTCTCCTTGGTCGCTCCTGAGAAATTTCTAAAATTGACATACAACTCGTGAGTCATTCAAAATCTGACATCCCGACACACATGTCAATGACTCAGGTTGACCCCACATGTCATTGTGATATGAGTGCCAAATCTTGAAAGGCTTGCAATTATCAAAATCTCTAACTCCTACACTGTTCACTCGCTTTTGCTCTCACCTTCCTCCTCTTTCTTGGCATCAGAGAGGTCAGAACACGGGTAAAGAATATCGTAATGGGCGAGGTAGCTGTGGACACGGTTAGGGCAGACAGAGGGCGCGCGGAGTGGGCGTGAGCGCGACGACGGTGGATGTGGTCGGCGAGGGTGAATCTCGAGGCATCGGGAGATTGATCCTTGGCAAGACGAAGAACAAGGAGGGCAAGCACGGTTGGAGGGCCATCGAGGAGGGAACCCTGTCGTTGGAGACAGGCATGATAACTAGTGGCCGAGCTCAGGCAAATCAGAGTTGAGGAGGCGTGCATGGAAGGTTGATCTCAGGTGAACCAGAGTAGGGAAGGCGTATAGGGCACATTGAGCTTGGGCAAACCACCATCGAGGACGACGTGAAGGCCAACAAGGTCAAGCTATGGTGTCTGGTTTAAGGAGAACTCCAATACATAAGCTCTCTCCTAGCCTCCTCAATGTGCCGAGAAAAATCGAGGAAGATGTGCGAGGGAGGCGAGTGGGTAGGGGCTCAATCAGCCGTAAGGGATGTGGGAGGTGACAACCGGATTTGAGCGCGATGACGATGGAGGTGGCACATGGGTAGGAAGGGAGCGGGAGTCCGCGCTAGTGAGGCCTTGTGATGACACCCCCAATAAATTCTTTTTAATCAATAAATATTGTATTACTAACCCTGCTAAAATCAATCTTGACCCTTTTAAGGGGCGACAGATGGCGTCACGGTGGTGTGGACGGGAGACCGGAGACCGTTCCTACTGTATTCCGTTGTTCGCTGGGTCTGCTCGGCCGTACTAGTACACCTTGTTCGTTTGAGCATATCAGCAAAATCAGTAGTCATTCAGTAGTGTTTTTTTTCTCATAATAAATTAGCGAACAGTACTTTCAGCCACAACAATCCAGCGAAACACCCATACCGACTACTGTAGTGGTAGCTCTGCGCTGGCCTAGGGCCTGTTTAGTTTCCAAAATTTTTGCAAAAAATTTCAAGATTCTCCACCACATCGAATCTATGCATGAAGCATTAAATATAGATAAAAATAAAACTAATTACACAGTTTAGACAAAATTTACGAGACGAATCTTTTAAACCTAATTAGACTATAATTGATACTAATTACTCCCTCCGTCCAGGAAAACATGCAATTCTAGCACAGTGTCATATTTTAGTATCTTAATTTTAACCAATTATAGATAAAAAAATATCAATGTTTATGATATCAAATAAATATCATTAGATTAATTAGGAAATATATTTTCATAATAAATTGATTTGGAGCCATAAATATGAATATTATTTACTGTAAATTTGGTCAAACGTGAACTACTTTTTCTGGCACGTAATTCATAGTTGCATATTTTTATAGACGGAGAAAGTACTAAATAACAATAAAAATACTATAATATTATTTTTAAAAAAAATTCGTGAACTAAACAAGGGCCGGCATGCATCACTCGAGATGGGAGAAGAGGAGGTGACCGTGACACGACACGAGTACTCCTATAGGGAAGGCAAGGCCAATGCCAAGGCCCAAGGACGGCGGACGCACTCCACTCTCCACTCTCTGAAGGCGGTCAAGGTCAGAGCACTTGCATGCGTGCGTGCGCCTTGGCTCGCGCGCTGCCTGCCTGCCTTGCCTATGCCTGCGCACCGCGCAGCCGCAGTGGCTTGCCTTGCAGCAGCTGCCCCTTCTGGGCCTCTTTTTTTTTTAAGTTCCGAAAAGTTTTTGATAACATCAAATATTTTTTATGACGTTGGAAGGGGTTTCGGATAATAGAAAAAAAAAACTAATTGTACAGCTAGTCTAAAAACAGCGAGACGAATTTATTGATACTAATTAATTTATCATTAGCAAAAGTGTACTGTAGCACTTTAGTGTCAAATCACAGACTAATTAGACTCAAAATGTTCGTTTTGCAATTTACACGTAAACTATATAATTAGTTTTTTATTTCGTCTATATTTAATACTTATGCAAGTTTTACTGTAGCACCAAGCCGTGGCTCGCTTTGCCCAAACCCAACCCAACCCGTGGTCAGGTGACCGCTCCGTACGCAGCTGCGTGGCATGGTGATGGCCGAGTCAGGTTCAGGTTCAGGGTGTGTTTAGCTGAGAAGAATTGGGTGAAAAGTTATTGTAGCACTTTTCGTTGTTATTTGGTAAAATTTGTTCAACTATGGATTAATTAGACTCAAAAGATTCGTCTCGAACTTTACAGACAAACTATACAATTAGTTATTTCTTTTACCTACATTTAATGCTCCACGTATGCGTTTAAAGATTTGATGTGATAGGTGGAAGAGGAAATATTTTTTTGCTTCGCATGAAAAATAAACAGGGCCTCAGCGTTCAGGCCTGCGGCGGTGCACACGGACCACGAGATGAGACGACCTTCTCACCTCCACACCGCACCGGCCGCCGGCTGCGGGCGGGACGACGGCAGGAAGACTGTGGACCTGTGGCTGTAGCCGTCCGGGCTTTCCGCTCCGGCACGCCACGCCTCCTCCCTCCTCGTCCTCGGCATGGCTGCAACTGCAACACGCCAACACCCGGGCCAGGTGGGCAAAGCCAAGGACACATCGCCGCGCCTGGGCCCGGTGCCATGCTGCCATGTGTAGTGTGGGTGATGCACACGGCTACCGATACCATGTGCGGTGCTGTAACCTACAGTACTGTACTACTAGTACTACGCGTCTGCACTGGACACCTCATCTGTTTTCACTTGCGCCGTTTTTTTACTTGCTTCGTACTACTGGCATGTACCATGCGTGCCACAAGTTTGCAATATTTCCATCTCGAAATAAATTTATTAAAAAATTAAGATTCAAAAATCTTTCCAATGATACTACTAATTATATACCATAAATATTAATATTTTTAATATATATTTAGTCAAAGTTATTTTTGAAACGAAAACGACAGATATTTAGAGACAGATGGAGTAGGTTACGGAAAAAATGACCTAAGCACCGTTCAAAAAAAAGACCTAAGCTAAACTAGTCAAACTTGAGTAGGTTTACTTGATTCACACCACAGTTTTAGTAGTATTTTTTTTAGCGAAGGAACAATTCTCTCACAAGAAATTAGCATCAGCCAAATTTCAGCGAAATGAACAGGTGTAAGGTCCTAGATGGCTAGAGGGGGGGTGAATAGCCTATTAAAAAATTCTACAAGTACCACTAAGCAAACTTGTTAGAATAACAAACGGCGTAAAGCGAGTTTTGCTTAGCCAAAGGTTGTGATGCAAGCCTCCTATCCACAAGTCTAGTAGATTAAGATCTCTAGTTCACACAAGAGCTATGTCACTAAGGTTACACTAGAGAACAAGCTAACAAAACTACTAGCAAAGCTACTACTAGAGCTACACAAGAAAAACTAGTGAATGTAAATGCAAGAGAGAGGATTGTGATTATTATACTGACAGTGAAGTGAAGATGTTGCCAATCACCAAGATGATATATAATCAATCAATATTGACAACAACACAAAATGAAGACCAATCACCGGGAGACAAGAGACACAATATTTGTTCACCCGGTGTTCACTTGTGCACCGACAAGCTACGTCACCGGTTGTGTCGACCAACACCTAGATGGTTCCCCGGTGTGACCCTCAAGTCACTTGCCCCTCAAGGCATGCCCCGCAAGGCACCGCAAGACACCACTCTCAAGTGAGGTAACTCAATGACACGCGGATTCCACTAGAGTTGCTTTTGGCGTCCCGCCGAGGAAAGCACAAGAACCTCTCACAATCAACCGGAGGTGGCCAAGAACAATCACCTTCTCTTGCCAACGCCTCCAACAATCTCCAAGCCGGCTAGGAGCGGTACTCTCCAAGAGTAACAAGAAATCCACCGGCTAAACCACCCACAAGTGCCACTAGATGCTCTCAAGCTATGCAATGCACTTTGGGATCACTCAATCTCACTTTTGATTTGCAATCAAGCAAGAGAGATGAGTGGGAGGAGTAGCTCTAGCTCAAAGGATGCACAAGTGTGTTAGAAATACCAAGAGACCTCCCAAAGGGCCGGCCAACAAGTATTTATAAGCATCCCATCCAAATAGAGCCGTTAGAACTCAACTAACCGTTTTCTGCGGGACCACCGGACGCGCCGGTCGTAATTGACCGGACGCGCTCAACCGCGTCCGGTGCCTCTGCGACGTCCACGTGTCCTCTGATTTCAAATTCGTCCGTTAGATCCTCCAACGGTCACTGTGCGCCAACGGTCAAACGAGCGACCGGACGCGCTGCAGCGAACCACCGGACGCGCCGGTGCGCACAGTACCCGCTCGCGCGAAGACATCACTGGACGCGCTCCTCTCAACCACCGGACGCCACAGTACCCGCGTCCGGTGGGAGTCCAGTAAGCTCCCTGGACCACCGGACGCGTCCGATGGTGTGTGACCGGACGCGAACCGCGTCCGACGTCCTCGGTTCCCTCAGGGCGCATGACCGGACGCGCCGGTCCCGTGGGTCATCGGACGCGCCGGTGTCAAACCCTAGCTCGCGCGCCTGACCCCGACGCTGTACTGACCGGACGCGCCGGTCGAAACTGACCGCGTCCGGTGCAGCGTCCGGTGCAGCGTCCGGTCACCTCTGTGACCGCGTTCACCTCCGTTTCTTTTCCGACTTCCGGCGCAATGGAAAATAGGCATTTCATTTCCCCGAAATCGCCTGAATCCCGCGCTCGCACGCTCGGCGGGAGGGAGAGAGGAACCCAAACCCCTCTCTTCCCGCAAACCACAGCGCGACCAACGCCACCTTTGCAAATGTGCCAACACCATCAAGTGTACAATTCCATGTGCTTGTGTGTTAGCTTTTTCTCAAGCATTTTCAAAGGTTCTCCAGTTAGCTCACTAGGCCCTACATGCAATGCACTTCATGAATTCACCTAGTGGCACCCATGCGTCGAATAACCGATAAGACTTCCCCTCTTAATAGTTCGGCTATCGACCCTAAACCACTCACACCCTCTATGGTGTCTTGAGTGTAAAACAAAATGGCCCTATGGTTATACCTTTGCCTTGAGCCCATTTTGTTTCTCCAAATGATATGTTCCACTTCATATCATCACATGACCGTCTCGATCCATCGACCTTGACTTCACTTGCTCTTCACCGTTGCATCGGTCCGTCGGCGCCAAGTCTTGCTCAAGCTTCACCATCGCATGGTCCTTCGCTTCGAAGCCTCGACTTGCCCTTCACCTTCACAACCGGTTCATCGAGCCAAGCTTTATCTTGGTCTTCACCATCTTGGTCACATGAGTCAATGTCATGTCTCATATTCAATGACCACCTTTATCTAAATCATCCACTTAGATACAAAGGTTAGTCCTAGGTTTCATCAATTAGCCAAAACCAAACTAGGGACTTTCAATCTCCCCCTTTTTGGTAATTGATGACAACCCTCACAAAGATGATTTTGATAATAAAAGTTTTGAACTTGTCATACTTGTCCAATCATTTTGCTCATAAGTAAAGTTTGGACAATTATCACAAGCTCGGTTTTGGTAGCATTAGCTCCCCCTACATATGTGCATAGAGTTTGGATTGAAAGCTTTGCACATATGCATGGATAGAAGTGTTGGGAGAGTAATTCTACCAAAATGATGCTAAGGTGTAAGAAATGGACCTTTGAAGCGTGATACCAATCGGAGTTGCCTTTTACACCATCCTTAGCATCATGAAGTAACTAGACCTCCAACAAAACTCAAGAACCCCGTGAGATTAACATTATATGTAAAGGTTCTTGGACCACTTGTAAAGCTTTAGGCAAGTCTAGATACCACATGTAAAACTATTCCTATGCATGCTAGTAGATCATTTCATCATCCAAGTTCTATACTAGCATTGCACCACACAAGCATGTATATTGAATTTAAATACATGTGCAATGAGCAAGTCATATAAGAATGCACAAACAAATGCAACAACTTTCTTTATGAGCTTGCTCCCCCTACTTGTGTGCATCAAAAATTTTATTTACCCCTTTATCATGTTGAATCATCTTTTTCTCTCCCCCTTTGTCAACAACTTACCCAAAAATGGGATCAAATTGTGGAGAGAAGAAAAATGTTCGATGGAGTAGGTTAAAATTCATCAATTTTGGTTCAACCTAGAACACTTGCCAAAGATATTTAATTCGATTTGAACCAAAGACAAGCTTCTTCACACCTCATAATAAGGGTTATCTTGCCTATGTTGAATTAAACACTTATAGCAAATCTTCTAGATTCAACGCTAGGTGTGCAAGCTCACAAACAAGTCATATGCCACCACTAGATCAAAACAATCAAAGAAGCAATAGTGGTAACATATATCCATCAAATTCATTTGATTTATCATGAATGCTCATGCATACCACTTATTATGTCTACATGCTCTAGCAAGTCCTTAGCATAGGATGAATGACATGTCAATCAACTTTACCTTGCAATGTCGAAGGAGAGGCATGTCAATAAGTGAGTGGGGTGCATTCAACTCATGTTTGAGAAATCAAGAATGTTCAATTCATTCCTTAGCTTGCAAAACCTCTTTTCATCAAGTGGCTTAGTGAGAATATCGGCAAGTTGATCATCGGTGCCAACACTCTCAACGGCAATATCTCCCTTTTGTTGATGATCTCTAATGAAATGATGCCTTATGTCAATATGCTTTGTTCTTCCATGTTGAACCGGGTTTTGTATCATCTTGATTGCACTCTCATTATCACAAAGCAATGGCACATTCTTGAAGTTGAGACCATAATCCTTCAAAGTTGATTTCATCCATAGCAATTGTGCACAACAACTCCCCGCACTCACATATTCGGCTTCGGCGGTAGAGATTGCCACACTATTTTGTTTCTTTGAGGACCATGACACAAGTGATCTTCCAAGTAATTGACACGTGCCACTTGTGCTCTTTCTATTGATCTTGCAACCCCCATAGTCGGAGTCCGAATATCCAATCAATTCAAACTTTGACCCCTTGGGATACCATAGTCCAACATCTCTTGTTTGCTTCAAGTACCTCAATATTCTCTTTGCGGCCGTGAGATGACTCTCTCTAGGTGAGGCTTGATATCTAGCACACATGCAAACACTAAACATGACATCCGGCCTTGATGCGGTGACATAGAGTAGACTTCCAATCAAAGACCGATATTCCTTTTGATTCACCATATTGCCATCAAGATCACTATCCAAACTTCCATTTGTACCCATTGGAGTTGAAATTGGCTTTGCATCTTGCATTCCAAACTTCTTCAACATGTCCCTTATGTATTTCCCTTGACTCACAAATGTCCCATTCTTCAATTGCTTGACTTGGAGACCAAGGAAGTAGCTAAGTTCACCAATCATAGACATTTCAAACTCTTTGGCCATCATAGCACCAAATTCTTCACAATAATCTTGATTGGTTGATCCAAAGATGATGTCATCAACATATATTTGCACTATGAATAGATCATTTCCAATCTTCTTGGTGAATAGAGTTGTATCAACCTTGCCCATCTTGAATCCCTTAGAGAGAAGAAAATCCCTTAGCCTCTCATACCATGCTCTAGGTGCTTGCTTTAAGCCATATAAAGCCTTCTTCAACTTGTACACATGGTTGGGTTTCTTGTCATCTTCAAATCCGGGCGGTTGCTCAACGAAGACTAACTCATTGATAATCCCATTGAGAAATGCACTTTTGACATCCATTTGATATAGTTTGATGTTGTGTGCACAAGCATAAGCCAATAGAATCCTTATTGCCTCCAATCTTGCCACGGGAGCATATGTTTCATCATAGTCAAGACCTTCAACTTGAGTGTAACCTTGAGCAACTAGTCTTGCTTTGTTTCTCACTACAATGCCATCTTGATCTTGCTTGTTTTTAAACACCCACTTGGTTCCAATCACATTGTAGTCATTTGGCCTTTCTACCAACTCCCAAACATCATTTCTTGTGAAATTGTTAAGCTCTTCTTGCATAGCCATGATCCAATCGGCATCCCTCAAAGCTTCTTCTATCTTCTTTGGTTCTATGGTTGACACAAATGATGCATGCTCACAAAACATAGCCAATCTTGATCTTGTTTGCACACCACTTCTAATATCACCAATAACACTATCAATGGGGTGATCTCTTGCAATATGTTGTGGTTGGAGTACTTGCATTTGATTGCTTGAGCTTGGTTGATCACATGATGTATCTTGATGAGAAGAACTAGCACCTTGATCTTGCACTTGAGAGTCACTAACTAGCTTGAATGGTGAATTGAGCACTTGATCTTTATCATCATCTTGAATATCAATTACTTGCTTTGCTCTAATGTCTCCAATGTCCATGTTCTTCATTGCTTCCACTAATAGAGTTCCACCAATATCATCTAGATTCTCTTCTTCATCTTGTGACCCATTGGTTTCATCAAATTGCACATCATGGACTTCCTCTAGAGTGCCACTTGAATTGTTCCAAACTCTATAAGCTTTGCTTGTAGTTGAATAACCAAGTAGGAACCCCTCATCACATCTCTTGTCAAACTTCCCCAATCTAGTGCCTTTCTTCAAGATATAGCATTTGCAACCAAAAACCCTAAAGTAAGAAATATTGGGCTTTCTTCCATGAAGTAGCTCATATGGGGTCTTCTCTAGCAATGGATGACAATATAGTCTATTAATGTAGTAGCAAGCGGTATTGATTGCTTCATCCCAAAATGATTGACTCACATTGTACTCATGAAGCATTGATCTAGCCATATCAAGCAATGTTCTATTCTTCCTCTCAACTAGACCATTTGATTGTGGAGTGTACTTGGCCGAGAATTGATGTCCAATACCATAATGATCACAAAGTTCTTCAATTCTTGTGTTCTTGAACTCACTTCCATTGTCACTTCTCACTTTCTTGATTCTAACCTCAAACTCATTGTGAACTCTAGTGAGAAATGTCTTGAAGGTGTCAAACACTTCACTTTTGTCACTAAGAAAGAATACCCATGTGAATCTTGTGAAGTCATCCACTATGACAAATCCATACTTGTTGCCGCCTATGCTTGTATATGTTGTTGGTCCAAAAAGATCCATGTGCATCAACTCAAATGCTTTGCATGTGCTCATTGTACTCTTCTTTGGATGTGAGCTTCCAACTTGCTTCCCGGCTTGACATGCACTACAAAGCTTATTCTTCTCAAATTCAACATCTTTCAAGCCATTGACAAGATTGTGAGTTGTAAGCTTCTTCAATTGTTTCATGCCAACATGACCAAGCCTTCTATGCCAAAGCCAACCCATGCTTGATTTGGAGACTAAGCAAGTTGTCAAAGAAGTTTCTCTAGCATTGAAGTCAACTAGGTAGAGATTCTCATATCTAAAGCCCTTGAATGCCACATTTGAACCATCCACACTAATAACTTCCACATCATCAACCCCAAAGATGCATTTGTAGCCTAGATCACATATTTGTGCCACGGATAGAAGATTGAAATCCAAGCTTTCAACTAGCAACACATTGGAGATACTCATGTCATTCGATATTGCAATCTTTCCCAAGCCAATAACCTTGCCTTTCTTGTTATTGCCAAATGTGATAGAATCAACACCACTATCATTGTCATTGATTGAGTCAAACATTCTTGATGTACCGGTCATGTGTTGAGTGCACCCACTATCAATGATCCAATGCCTTCCTCCGGCTTTGTAATTGACCTACAAGCAAATCAATGAAGTTTAGGTACCCACTTTTGTTTGGGTCCTTGTAGGTTAGTAACTAAGCTCTTTGGTACCCAAATAGCCTTCTTCTTTGGGCCCACAATTGGTGTACCAACAAACTTAGCTTGCACACCCTTCACACCCTTGGTAAGCACATAGCAAGAATCAAAAGGTATAGCATTAACAAGGTTCTTGCTTTGGTTCTTTTTATTGCAATTATGCTCTAGGTGCCCAACTTGCTTGCATCTATTGCAAAACCGACCATTGCCCCTCACAAAGCTAAGCTTTGGAGTTGCAAAGGCCGACTTGCCTTTCTTGGGGGTGTAGCCCAATCCCTCTTTGTTAAGAGAGAACCTTTGGCTACCCAAGCACTTAAGCAAGCGGGCCTCACCACCATAGGCCTTGCCTAGGGCGTGAGTGAGCTCATCCACCTCTCTCTTGAGAGTCTCATTCTCAACCATTAGTGAAGCATCACAAGTGAAACCATCACTAGTAGTGGAGGTAGAGTTAGTGGTGGTGGATGAAGAGCTACAAGAAGGGTTAGCATTTGACATGATGATAGGTTCATTAATGGATTCATCAATTATATCACATGTAACACCTATATCACATGATACAACAACCTTCTTCTTAGCTTGTTGCTCAAGTAGCAATGAGTGAGCTTTTTCAAGCTTGGAATGAGCCTTATCAAGATCCTCATGGTCTTCCACTAGACTCTCATGAGTGGTCTTAAGCTCACTAAGGACTTTCTCAAGTATTGCTACTTTCATTGAAAGCTTCTTACACTCTTTGTCCTTGGCAATGGCTATGTCTCTAGTTTGTTGCATCAAGTCATATAGTTGTTCTTTAGTTGGTTCATCATCATCATTTTCATTATCATTATCATTATCACTATCATGAGCATATTCCATTTCACTTTCATCATCACTCTCATCATATAATACCTTGGCTTCTTTAGCCATGAAGCATGAAGAGGATGAATCAAATAATGATGGCTTCTTGTTGATAGCAATGGAAGCAAAAGCCTTGTTGGATGATTCTTCTTCTTCTTCTTCATTGTCTTCACTTTCCCAAGTGATCACATAGGCACCATTTTTGCCTTTCTTGAATGTCATCTTGGCCTCTCTCTTCTTCTTCTCAAACTTGTCCTTTTTGTTCTTCTTCTTATCATAAGGACATTCCGCTTGAAGGTGCTCGGTGCTATCACAATTGAAGCACTTTCTTTGTTGCTCATTTCTTTTGAAGTTGTCATTTCTCTTTTTAAAGCCTCTTCTCTTGATAAACATGTGACCCATCTTCTTGACTACAAGAGCAAGTGCCTCATCATCAATTTCAAATTCCCCATCTTCATTGTCATCTTCTTCTTCTTCAATGATGGTAGCTTTGCCCTTGGAGGAGGTGGCCTTGAATGCCACGGTCTTCTTTTTCTTCTCATCTTCCACCTTCTCTTTGTCATCAACATCTTGATCATATTTGTCATAAGTCAATACTTCACCAAGCAAATCATTGGGCTTCATTGCTTCAAGCCCATCTCTTTGCAACATCATGATCAACATCTTGAATCTTCTAGGTAGGCTCAATAAAAACTTGTGACAAAAATCTTGATCTTGAGTCTTGTGCCCTAAGCTCTTGAGATCATTGACTATCACTTGCAATCTATGAAACATTTCAATGATTGTTTCATCATCCTTTTTCTTGAAGTTCTCAAACTCACTCTTGAGCCCATATAGCTTGGCACTTTTCACAACCTTAGTGCCCTCATATGTTTCACTCAACCTTGTCCACACTTCATTTGCCAAATCTAAATCCTTGATGCCCTCAAATACTTTTGTGTCAATGCCATTGTAAAGTGTATTGAGAGCCATTCTATTGCATGTTCTATTTGCTCTATCTTCATCGGTGAGATGATCGGGATCAATGATAGCAAAATCATTCTCGGTGACTTGCAATACTCTCTCATGAATAGAACCAAGGTACATTGTCATTTTTCTCTTTCAATGAGCAAAAGAACTAACACCATCAAAGAACGGTGGCTTGCCCCCAACATGATTGAACACAATTTGAGCCATTTTTCACACCGAAGGATGTTAAGCCTTGATTAAAACGGTGACCACGGCTCCGATACCACTTGTAAGGTCCTAGATGGCTAGAGGGGGGGTGAATAGCCTATTAAAAAATTCTACAAGTACCACTAAGCAAACTTGTTAGAATAACAAACGGCGTAAAGCGAGTTTTGCTTAGCCAAAGGTTGTGATGCAAGCCTCCTATCCACAAGTCTAGTAGATTAAGATCTCTAGTTCACACAAGAGCTATGTCACTAAGGTTACACTAGAGAACAAGCTAACAAAACTACTAGCAAAGCTACTACTAGAGCTACACAAGAAAAACTAGTGAATGTAAATGCAAGAGAGAGGATTGTGATTATTATACTGACAGTGAAGTGAAGATGTTGCCAATCACCAAGATGATATATAATCAATCAATATTGACAACAACACAAAATGAAGACCAATCACCGGGAGACAAGAGACACAATATTTGTTCACCTGGTGTTCACTTGTGCACCGACAAGCTACGTCACCGGTTGTGTCGACCAACACCTAGATGGTTCCCCGGTGTGACCCTCAAGTCACTTGCCCCTCAAGGCATGCCCCGCAAGGCACCGCAAGACACCACTCTCAAGTGAGGTAACTCAATGACACGCGGATTCCACTAGAGTTGCTTTTGGCGTCCCGCCGAGGAAAGCACAAGAACCTCTCACAATCAACCGGAGGTGGCCAAGAACAATCACCTTCTCTTGCCAACGCCTCCAACAATCTCCAAGCCGGCTAGGAGCGGTACTCTCCAAGAGTAACAAGAAATCCACCGGCTAAACCACCCACAAGTGCCACTAGATGCTCTCAAGCTATGCAATGCACTTTGGGATCACTCAATCTCACTTTTGATTTGCAATCAAGCAAGAGAGATGAGTGGGAGGAGTAGCTCTAGCTCAAAGGATGCACAAGTGTGTTAGAAATACCAAGAGACCTCCCAAAGGGCCGGCCAACAAGTATTTATAAGCATCCCATCCAAATAGAGCCGTTAGAACTCAACTAACCGTTTTCTGCGGGACCACCGGACGCGCCGGTCGTAATTGACCGGACGCGCTCAACCGCGTCCGGTGCCTCTGCGACGTCCACGTGTCCTCTGATTTCAAATTCGTCCGTTAGATCCTCCAACGGTCACTGTGCGCCAACGGTCAAACGAGCGACCGGACGCGCTGCAGCGAACCACCGGACGCGCCGGTGCGCACAGTACCCGCTCGCGCGAAGACATCACTGGACGCGCTCCTCTCAACCACCGGACGCCACAGTACCCGCGTCCGGTGGGAGTCCAGTAAGCTCCCTGGACCACCGGACGCGTCCGATGGTGTGTGACCGGACGCGAACCGCGTCCGACGTCCTCGGTTCCCTCAGGGCGCATGACCGGACGCGCCGGTCCCGTGGGTCATCGGACGCGCCGGTGTCAAACCCTAGCTCGCGCGCCTGACCCCGACGCTGTACTGACCGGACGCGCCGGTCGAAACTGACCGCGTCCGGTGCAGCGTCCGGTGCAGCGTCCGGTCACCTCTGTGACCGCGTTCACCTCCGTTTCTTTTCCGACTTCCGGCGCAATGGAAAATAGGCATTTCATTTCCCCGAAATCGCCTGAATCCCGCGCTCGCACGCTCGGCGGGAGGGAGAGAGGAACCCAAACCCCTCTCTTCCCGCAAACCACAGCGCGACCAACGCCACCTTTGCAAATGTGCCAACACCATCAAGTGTACAATTCCATGTGCTTGTGTGTTAGCTTTTTCTCAAGCATTTTCAAAGGTTCTCCAGTTAGCTCACTAGGCCCTACATGCAATGCACTTCATGAATTCACCTAGTGGCACCCATGCGTCGAATAACCGATAAGACTTCCCCTCTTAATAGTTCGGCTATCGACCCTAAACCACTCACACCCTCTATGGTGTCTTGAGTGTAAAACAAAATGGCCCTATGGTTATACCTTTGCCTTGAGCCCATTTTGTTTCTCCAAATGATATGTTCCACTTCATATCATCACATGACCGTCTCGATCCATCGACCTTGACTTCACTTGCTCTTCACCGTTGCATCGGTCCGTCGGCGCCAAGTCTTGCTCAAGCTTCACCATCGCATGGTCCTTCGCTTCGAAGCCTCGACTTGCCCTTCACCTTCACAACCGGTTCATCGAGCCAAGCTTTATCTTGGTCTTCACCATCTTGGTCACATGAGTCAATGTCATGTCTCATATTCAATGACCACCTTTATCTAAATCATCCACTTAGATACAAAGGTTAGTCCTAGGTTTCATCAATTAGCCAAAACCAAACTAGGGACTTTCAACAGGGCAATATTTATATTTTTGAATAGATTTATAAAATACTTCTCCTATCCCAAAATAAGTGCACTTCTAAAATTTTTAGAGAAGATCAATGCAACGTAAAAGTTACGTATTTACCTCTACCAAAGTTATTGCACTTTGGAAGTAAAGAGAAAGTTAAAAGGCCTACTCGAACTAGGTGTAACATATCTAGAAATGCACTTATTTTAGGATAAATTTTAAATCCTAGAATTGTATTTTTTTTTGGAGAGGGGGGAGGGGGGGTGGACAGAGAGTATATTCCAAGATCAATACAATGACGCCTAATATGCTCATAAATATTATTGCACTTTTATATACCTAATCACATTTAAAATTAATTAACTTGTTAAAATACGAGAATCATAATCATTTTATGACAAAGGGAGTACTTTTTTTTAGGTTTTTTGTTTAGAGTTAGATTTCTCTAATTTTAGAAGCATCTCAAACATCAAATTAGTTTATATGCTAGATATACCTTGAAATACATTTAATAGTGCATTTATTTGGTGTTATTGTTGACGTTACTAGTTTTGTTAAAAAAAACTTGGGTAAAAAAAATAGAGAAACTTTTTGCCTTAGAATAAAAATCATTTCTACTATATTTAAGTGCATGCAATCAAATGTCCAGATCTTGAAGGTAACGATGTATCAATGTATGAGTTATTTGTGTTATGCAAAGATTAGACATCTACAAATGTATGTCACTACAGTAGTTTTGCATATATGATTTATCGATATATATCATTAATTACACACGTGTCCAATATGCTAGCCGCCTGGTGGCAGGGTGGGTGGAGTGACAAGTTGTTGAGACGCCTATTTTCATGCATCTCACAGATTATTACATTCTTCATTCCAAATGATAAATAAAGCTATTTTCTTATTAGAGGTAGAGTTAAGTGTATAGTGTCAATAGAACTTCCATTATCACGCAACTCTAAATTTTGGTAAGGAGAACTCCAATTGTGACATGACTTTATTTTTTTAGCAAATAAACCAGGTAACTCAACAATATGGTTGTATAGATCTGGTGGAGTCACGCAATACCTAGTGGTTTATTCATTAATGTCACTAAGCTATAATCTCATCAAACTTTTAGGACCTTCTAATGTAATATACTAGTGTTGTAGTGGTACTTGCACATACTCATTGATTTCACGTGATATCAATGCTTATATATTATGGATCCGCCCCTTGCAATACCAGATTGTAATAATGGTTTGAATGTGCCATATTTTACCTCATCACTGTCAATGTATTTTATTTTGTGCATGTATTAAGTTGGTTTCCACACATCAACACTTCATACTTGTAACCCACGGCTTCGTCACATCATCTAAATATTTTGTCCCATGTCTACCGTTTAGACTAGCGGTTTGCTCCTGTACTTATCGAAACCACAATGAAAATTAAATTGTAATTCTTTTTTTCTTGAAAATTAAATTTGATGTGTGAGTCCCCTTCCCTCCCAATGAAACTAACGTGACCTCCTCTCTAATCAAGTCCATCACAATTCACAACTCGCGTCATATGATCTTAGTGGCGACGATCATGTGAACGTGCACCACCTCCCTGCGTCACAAAAACTCCGTGAAGCCCTTCAAATCCTTCCCCACTCGTGTACGGAGTACGACGGAAAGGGAACACCGCAATCCGGCCCACCAATGGCGTCCCTCCACCTCGGCCAGCCGCCGCCACGTCAGCGCGTGATGGGGGAAAAGCGCCTCGCCACCCTGCTTCTGCTGAGCTTCTCGCCGCGGCCGCGGGAGATCTCTCGCTTTCTTTCCTTCCCTCCAAACAGTCGCTTCTCGGCTCGCCCAAGACCCCACATTTCGCGACAAAGAACCGTCCTTGGGCCGCGTGCGTGGAGGCGCCATGGCCAGCGGCGGGCGGCGGCGGCCGAAGCCGAGGGCGAGGGCCAGGGGCAAGGCGAAGAGGACCAAGTACCTCAGCCTCAGCGACCTGATGGTTAAGGCGGAGGTGGCAGCGACGCCGACGCCGATGACGCCACCGGCGGACGAGCCGGCGTCGCCGTGGGAGGAGGAGGCGGAAGTGAAGCCGGAGGAGGACGCCGGCGGCGACGGAGGCGCCGGGCGGCAGCAGCAGCAAGTGGAGCCGTTCGCGCTGCACCACCACCACGAGGCGTCCACCCTGTTCGAGGCCCTGCCGGCGCCGTCGCTCTCCGACATCCTCGGCCCGTCGCCGTCCGCGTCGCGCGACGGGGCCGGCTCGGGCGCCTCGGGCCTCCCGGGCGCCCAGGAGGAGGACCTCGCGCGCCGCGCGCTGCGAGGCAGGGAGCGCTGGGTGTACTGCTCCTCGCCGGCCGCTACGCCGACGGCCACCGCCACCGCCACCACGTCGTCGTCGTCGCCGTGCTCGTCCGCCGCCAGCACGGGCGCGTCAGCGGCGCGCTCGCTGCTGCTCAAGCTCGACTACGAGGAGATCCTCGCGGCCTGGGCGGACCGGGGGTCGCTCTACATCGGCGCCGGCTCGCCGGACCTGGAGCCCGACGCCGTAAGCCTACATCTGCTCCTAAGTCCTCACAGATGTTGTCCGTTCTTGGTGACACGGATGTGGTGATTGTGACCACGGTGCCGCCGCCGACGTCTGTGCAGGTGCAGGTGTTGGTGGAGGTGGAGCCGTCGGAGCACGCCATGGCGGCGCCTTCGGAAAGGGCGGAGAGGGTCAGGCGGTACAAGGAGAAGCGGCGGAGGCGGCTCTTCGCCAAGCGGATCCGGTACGAGGTTCGCCGGGTCAATGCCGTCAAGCGGCCGCGGTTCAAGGTGACGAATTGACAACATCACTTCTTCTGTTGATATGATGCTATTGCTGATGTCTCAAGTTGGCACGACAGTATGACATGAGCTGCTCTGATCTCAATTCATACATCTCCTTATTAATTACTGCTGGGCCAAGGCATGAATTTGTTATGATCTACTACTACTACAATAACATGTCACACAAACACTGCTCTGAATCCATGCTCTGAACTACAAATTGATTGGGTTTGGAATTTGGGATGCATTATTATGTCTTAATGCATGCATGCATATATCTGCAGCTATAACCTGATGCTTGAAATTTTGTTAATTTCGTTATGCAATGGCAGAACCGTGGGTTTTGCGCATTACCAGTTTATCACATAAATTCACTGTGCCCAAAGCATTTGAGTTCCTAAACAGAGCATCTGTTTGTTTGCAAATGAGTACTCAAATCGTGTTCCACTTTGTCCGTCAGGAGCAAAACGAATAGATTGTCCATCATTGACATTCCATATATGTGAGTGTGACCACTGAACCCACAAACATAATAATCCTGCCTAGTTCTAATGCTGAATATGTTCGCTCATACGACATATGTGAAACAGATGAGAGCTCTCCCCTGAGTCTATCTAGTTCAATCACTTTCTGTTAAGAAGAACCTCAGCATGCCCTACATTGGCCCCGTTCGGCTGTGCTGATAAGCCGGCTGAAAAACACTGTTGACTGATTTGTTGTGAGAGAAAAATATTGTCCCGGCTGAAAAAACAAGCTGAAAAAGACGGATTATAAGCCGGATGAACAGATTGTCTCTTATCTCACCGGTCAACGTCACTTATTTTATTGGACCTGTTATGCTTAGGGAATCATATGTGGTCTTTAAAGAGAATGCATGAACTAGTGTAAATCATCCTTGATTCGAGAAATGAAAGTTGCACAGAAATACTTCTATACTGCCTTGCAAATAAACCGGTAATGTTCTGTTTTGCCACATGCTATTTTGAACCACATGCTTCACCTTTTGTTGCTAAATTATGTTGTGATCAAACCAGGCATCACTTTACCACAAATGCAGCGGTGTTTTTAGGGTACACCCAGGGATTGGGGGGGGATATCCTCCACGTGAGGCCTTGTTTGGTTACTCTCTAATCCACCCCAATCCACATGTGTTGAGGTGGAAATCTATTATTTTTTTACCTCAATACAAGTAGATTGAGATGGACTGAAGTCAGACAAAACAACCCTGAGTTAATTGAGTTAGGCTTTTTGGCAAGCTGGGAAAAAGTAGCAGATACAAATGTGGGTTCAGCAACTTTGAAAAGTAAATCACAATATTTTCTGACCGTGGTTTACACTGAATGCAGGGCCGTTTCATAAAGGAGCGCGAGGAAAGCGAGCTCCGGCCTACGTAGCCTCCTTTGCTTCTTCCATCGCCACAAGGATAGTCCGTGTATATGTACGGTTAGTCACCTTGGTGTCTCATCCCAGTCCAGTCGCTGTACCACCTACCCTGGCCAAGTGCCAGGCTTCAACCTTCAGGTGTAGAATCACTAGTTGCAAAGTTATGTTTCGTTGGATGAAAATAACAGAACTTAGTGAAGAAAAAAAAACATCGGATGATGAATTGTTCTCGTTTTAAGATCCATTGGTTCGGACTTACTAGTTTGCAAACTGTGCACAAGGGCAGTGTTCAGTTAGCAAACAATTCGACTTAGTCTGGCCTTGAGAATTTGTCAATTTGATAACTGAGCCATCTGATTAGCACAAAAATGACCTGTGTTCCTCATATCAATATGCTTAGAGACATTCCTTTACCTACAGTTGCGATTCTAAGCTCAGAGAACACCCATCTTTGTAACGCTGGATCATGGCATGGAATGGATCTTGTAAGTAAACTTGGTAGTTGGTACTGCTTGCTATATTTTCTAGATTTCACTTCTACTGACGCATGGTGAGTCTGTTAATCGGTGTGCAGTGTATTTTCAGACGATCAGTTCTGGTTTTTCAAAAATGACCGTGTTCTGTTGGTAATAACAACTCAACTTACCCCTTACGCAAGGACTGAAGCATCTGAGCTTTGAGCTCTGATTGGTTAAAAACTGATACATGTTTCTAAAAAAAATAGTCAAATCTACTGCTACTAGTAATGCCACAACAGCAGTCTGATTGAGTTTTGAGGCCTTTTTGAAGTAAGTATGCATGGCAAAAGAACTGAGGTTGTGTTTAGTTGCATCTGTAAAGTTTTTGGAAGCACAGTAATACTTTCGTTTGTATTTGACAATTAGTGTTCAATCATGGGCTAATTAGGTTCGAAAGATTCGTCTTGTGATTTACAACCAAACTATGTAATTAGTTATTTTTTTTACCTATATTTAAGATTCGATATGACGGGGAATCTTATAAACTTTTTAGAAATTTGAAGGAAGGGCCTGAATAGCTGCTGTACATGTATCTTGTAAAACAGTAACAAAAAAAATGCCGGGGAATGGGCTGCTGCCTGCTGCTGCTGTTAAAGGCTGAACGCCGGCGTGCAAGCAAGTGGATGTGAATTCAGGGCACGTTTAGTTTGCAAATTTTTTCAACTTGATGAATAGTGCCACTTTCGTCTTATTTGACAAATATTATCTAATCAATTGTGGACCAACTAGGCTCAAAAGATTTATCTCGTGATTTCCAATTAAACTGTGTAATTAGTTATTTTTTTACCTGCATTTAATACTCCATGCAAGTGGCTAAAAATTGATGTGACAGAAAAAGTGAAAAAATTCTAACTTTTGGGTGTATTTAAACAAGGCCTCAGGGTGGACCTGACGGAGATGGAGGATCGGTCCATTCCGTAGTGCCGTTCTGCTGCTGGAGTCAGGTACTATCAGCCATGCATGTGAGCCGTTCTAGGGCAGCGAGGCCCACCTGTCAGCCAGCGTTGTCTTGGACTCTGGGGACTTGTCTTGTTCCTTGTGGTTGTGGATGCCACCTGGGCGGCCGGGAGCACACTGTCAGCGACGGCTTGGAGAGCCTTTGGTTGGGTCTTGGACCACCGGCGGCGGATGGTCAGTGGATATGCTTGCAGGAGAATGCTGAAGAAAGGAGTAGCCTGTAGTTGCTACTTGTACTCAGGATGGGCCGCGCACGAGTCGCGCCACCCAGCTCAGCTTGTACCAGACTCCCAGTAGTCGGTGTGCGACACTAGAGTGGGCCAAGCCCAACAAGCGAAGTCCAGTAGCTCGCTCACTCTGGCTCTTGCGCCGGTTGGTTCGATCGGCCGTATCCAAATATATATATATATATAATAAAATATTTTGCATAATGAAATAGTGTTAATATAGGAGGCGCACCATGATAATATGATATGCTCTTTACCGGGAAATTTCATCAATTTTTTTTCCGGAATTACCAAAAAAAAAAAACATATTCGTTGGAAGGATGGGGGAGGGAAATGGTGAGGAAAAGGACAAGATATTGAGCGCTCTCTGCCCCATTGTAACCCAAGTGTGTATATATACACAATATATTTGGCACATATTACAACACAAGCGGGTCGCCGGGCCGGGCCAAAAAAGATCTATACACTCTAGTGGAAAAAAGTGACCATCTAATCTACCTTCAATTCATTGTACTCTACCTACAGAATGTGAAAGACCTCTGGCTAACGCGAGTGTGAGACTATCTCCACCAGTTCCCCAATAAAACTCTCTCAATAACTTAGTATTGGATAGCCCAATATTTACTTTTTGGGTTATTGAGGGAGATGCTTTTACAGTTCCCCAATATCTCATCCTCAATATGTGATTTTGGCCCATATTGCAAATTCTGGACCATGTTGGAGCAAATTGACCCATGGATATTTTTCACGTGAAAATAAGTTGTTGATGTCTTGTTTATCGCATACTTAAGACCAAAGATCGAAAATACAATAACAGTTTGTTCAATAATAAGAAAATAAAATTAAACATACTCACACAAGGATATATCATAAACAAGATATAAAGAGAGATGTCATGGTATTGTTTCCAAGTGCAGAATCACCAATGGATGTGTTTGCATCAAAAGAACAAAGGATTGGGAGAGGTTGCAAGTGCCTCTTTATTTGAGGGGAGATGAGTGTTTTTTTTGTGGCCACCAAAAATTGAGGAAGGTATTGGGACACTGTTGGAGCATGAAAATTGATCTATCTCTCTCAATAATTCTGTTTTATAGGGATAAGGGGTTGTATTAGGGATTCCTTGGAGATGCTCTGAGTGCGTGCATTTGCAGTCCTTGCAGATATCCAGGTGGTTTGACAGGTTGTGTGTGCCATGATTGGAATCAGCGTTGAACACTTGGTCGCAGTGGTGACAAATGGCATACATGACTTTGTAGTGGGGATTCTTCCTCCTTTGCGTCCCGTCCTTGTTAGTAGTAGCAGCGACTTTGACATGTACTTTGGTCATGTGGTCCCATACAGCCGATTTTTTGGGTGCAATCTTGGGGCGTTTCGTAAACGCCTCCGCCGCCGACGGTGGTTCATCTTCTTTGCGTTTCGTAGACGACGCTGCCGCCGCCAACGGTGGTTCATCTTCTCGTTTATCTTCTTTGAATTCTATGCGCAGTGAGATCTCCTGCGATGGAGGGATCGACCAAAAGTTAGACATGATTGCTGATCACGAAGTATTTTTTTTAGTAGTTGAGTGATCGTTACCGCGGGTGTGAGCTTATCACTACCATCTTCGGAGGGTAAGAGCGGGGTGTACTCGTGGGCGCGCCACTTGATGCCGTTGCCGTCGTCGTCCAGCTCCAGCGTCTTCTTGAGGCCGACGTAGAGTTGTTGTCGTCCCGGCGGCTGGGGCGACGATGGATCTGCAACTGCACGCATCCCCTTCATGCTCTTCTCCTTCCAGCCTGCCTGATGGGGCTTTCTGCCTTTCGAGTCGGGTCCCGTGAATCTCACGGTGGACACGCCTATCAAGTCCGGCCAACTCGGTTCTAGAAAGAGGTCCTGCAGGAAGGTGCCCTTCCACAAATCGAACCACCGCTGAGCTCCCTCCTATTATATATTTGAATAATATAATATATAATAAGCACCAAAGTTTCAACTTTATAGTGGATAAGACAATTGCAATAACAATAATAAAAGTTAAAATCCAAAGTATATATTCATAATGTCACAATACAAGGATGCAACTCTGATATAACTTAAGCTTAAATTTCAATAAAATTCATATTGAAGACCTGAAGACATGCAATGCAAAAGATGATAGCACATCTTGATATTACTAAATGAAGACCCTCATCGGAGCCTCCGTGTTGATCCTCAGAAGATGAGTTTTTCTTAAAAAACAAAGGTAAATAAATACTATTGTAATAATCATAAACTTATGGTCATTAATTAGGTCAATTGTATTCATCATAGAGAATAATCTATATCTATTTTTTTTAAAAAAAAAACAGTTTTCCTATTATGAATAACCCTCTAAATTTATAACTAAACTACCAACCTTTGCCTTTATGATCAGACTAAAATTTAGAGGGTTATTCATAATAGCAAAACTGTTTTTTTAGTAAGAGTAATTATTACCTTATACACCTCACGGCCAAAATCCTCTATGATCTGGCTTATTGTTAGGGTGGCTCTACCGGAAGGGCGAGCCGGAGCCAGAGCCAGCTTCTCATCGGGCGCCGTCGAAGGCTCCACTTCCGCGAAGAGGCGCTGCTCGACGTCGCTCAGCTTGCACGAATGGAGCCGCCGCTGAGCATCCTCCTCGTCCAGGTGCTGGATCTCCGTCGTACCGGTAGCACAGCAAGGGGCAGCGTGTCCGCCTCCCCCGACAGGGACCGGGGGTGCTGCGGCTGCCTGTGGCTGTGGGGCAGCGGCGTCGTTGACCCCGGGCATATCGGCGTCCGTACTCCAAGTCCAAGGGCGGCCATCTTCGGGGGCATCCGCCGGCGCGGGAAAGTTGTTGATATCAGAGAAATCAATCTGAGGTGATCCTGGAGGGGGCAGCGAAAAACATCCAAAATCATCGAAGGGGCTAACGTAGCCGAGGGCTGTATTTGGTGGTATTTGGGCTGGATCTGCTGGTGTCTTGGGTAAATCTTGGGTGGAGTGTGGAATGGATGGGGAAAAGTAAGGAAGTTCATCTCCCTGGGGAGGCATCTTGACTGACGAGGATCAGCTAGCTTCTGGGTGGAAGAGAAACTGATGAACTACGAACTGAGGTCCGTCTTGACTGATTCAGGTCGACGAGGTCGCTGCGGAGTGTGGACTGTGGTGGAGAACTGGAGATGGAGATATGGAGACTGCGGGGGCTGGGTTGGCCTCTTTAGCGGAGTATGTATAAAAGCAGACTACAGGCCCGGGTCCTCTCCTCAACCCGACGTTGTGGGGTGCGGTCCAGGTGGGGGCCTCCACCATGACAAGTATTTTCTTTTTTTAGTACAACCCTAGCAGCTGGCGCCGGGTGGAGGAGCCAGACCCGGGGAAGCAATAGCCAGCGTGACCGCCGGGTGGCGCTAACCCGGTTAGGGCCCGGTTTAGTTCCCAATTTTTTTTAGCCTAAAGTTAGGTGTTTTGGCACTATAGTGCATTGTAGTATTTTCGTTTGTATTTGATAAAAATTATCTAGCCTTTGACTAATTAGGCTTAAAATGTTCGTCTCGTAAAGTACAATAAAACTGTGTAATTAGTTTTTAATTTCATCTATATTTAATACTCTATGCATGTGCCGAGGGAGGTTGAGAACTAATCAAGGCCTAGGTTATAGAGTCCCGGGCTCTATACAGCCTCTCGATAGCCGGTGATGCAGGGTAAAAATTTATCTACAGCAATTTTGGGTAAATGATGTTATAATCTTTTATGGTACACTAGTGACAAATTTATCTACAGGAATCTTGGGTAAATTTATCTACAGGAATGTACAATCATTATAATAGCCAAATTCATCATACAAAAATCTTTTATGGTACACTAGTGACAAAATTCGAATCAGAGTTGGTGATCCCGTAGAAATATTATTTTGATTAATTGACCGTCATAGTGCGAGATGCTTCGGACGGAAGGATTGACTACCGCGGCCGCCGGCCGGGTCTCCTCTCACCCGGCTTGGGGTGGGACTGCCACCGTACGACGCTAGAGGAGAAGGTAACCGCGTTACCACGTGGTGCCACAGGAGAAAAGTTTTCTTTGCTAGGGTTGCTACGCCGGGTGGAGCAAACCCGGGGAAGGTCGCTGTCACGCTAAATTTTCTTATGATGATCAGCTAGCTTCTGGGTGGAAGAGGAACTGATTTTGAACTGCGAATTGAGGCTACAGTCCGTCAGTCCGCGTCTTTCCTCACCCGACGTTGTGGGGTGGGGTCAGGACTCAGGCGTGCCCCCCCCCCCCCCCCCCCCCAGGGCAAGTATTTTCTTTTTCTTTTTTTTAAAGAAAAATATACAAGCCTAGCAGCGCAGCTGCCGCCGGGTGGAACCAAATCCGGGGAAGCTAGCATGACCGCCGCCGGGTGGAACCAAATCCGGGGAAGCTAGCAATAGCATAACCCGGTCCTTGTTTCCTTGTTTAGTTCTCAAAATATTTCTCAAAATATTTTAGATTTTTGTTATATCAAATCTTTAGACACATACATGAAGCATTAAATATAGATAAAAAATAAAACTAATTACACAGTTTAGACGAAATGGACGAGACGAATCTTTTAAGCCTAGTTAGACCATTATCGGATAATAATTGCCAAATAACAACGAAAGTGCTACAGTAGCGCTACAGTTACGTTTCTCAAAATATTTCCGGAACTCAACAAGGGCGCGGTTAAAAGGGCCCTGGCCTCGTAGGGTCACGCTACAGGATATACGGCTTCTCGAGACCCGGTGATCCAGGGGGAAAAAAAATTCTAGAGCAAACTTTCTATACTATTATAAGTTATATATAAGTGACGGAGTGATTATATATACAACACAAGTGGAAATAACACGGCATTTAAGGATCTACTAAATCTGTTCCAAATTATAGTTTGTTCGACTTTTTTTACTCTAAGTTTGACCGCTCATTTTATTCAAAAAATTATGCTGAATATCACTTTTTTTTGTTATGGCTTACTTTATTAACAAGAGTTCTTCAAGAATGACTTAAATTTGACTATGTTTGTAATTTTTGAATAAGACGAGCGGTCAAACTTTAGGTCAAAAAAGTCAAATAAATTATAATTTGGAACGGAGGGAGTATGTAATAGCCCTAAAAGATGTAATAATCTTGTAAGTGACGTTCGAAATATACAAAAAAATGACTGACATACACATGATTGAAAGAGCAAACTGATTCTTTTGTACCTCTTTTTTTATTTTGCTCATTACAATGTCCTCACTTCCTTTCCGTGTTCTGTAAGTGATTTAGACTCACAAACTGTTGTCGTATGATTTAGAACAACTCGAGTACGACAAGGATTCACATACAACAATCATTAATAGGAATGTGCACATCATGATAATAGATGAATTCATCATAAAAAATATTTTATGGTGATTTAGTGAAAAAATGAAAAAAATCAAATCAAATCATCAAAAATCGAGTTGGTGATCTCATAGAAATGTAAGCAGATCAAAAATCGTGTTGGTGATCGACGGAAGTACTGATAGACTACCGAGGCTGGGCTCCTCTCACCCGGCTTGGCGTGGGACCGTCACCGTACGTCGTACGACGATGGAAGAAAGGCAACCGCGTGACCACGTGTGGTGGCACAGGAGAAAATTTTTCTTTACCGGTGGGCCTGTTTAGTTGCACCTCAAAATATCAAATTTTTCAAGATTCTCCGTCACATCGAATCTTTAGATGTATATATGAAGTATTAAATATAGATAAAAAATAAAATTAATTACACAGTTTAGACGAAATGGACGAGACGAATCTTTTAAGCCTAATTAGACCATGATTAGACAATATTTGTCAAATAACAACGAAAACGCTACAGTAGCGTTTTGCCAAAAATTTTGGCATCCAAACGGTGCCTATGTAAAATTATTATTACTACGATGAGTACTAATGCCACCACCGTAGCGACTAGCTGCTGACGCTTGCCGCCGGGTGTGGAGCGAACCCGGGGAAGGTATCGCTGTCACGCTAATAATGCGATTTTTGGCTTCCCGATACGTCCTCATACTTCCTGGTGAATATTCTAAACCATAAAACCACTTTATCTATAGCAAAGTTCAAGTACAAGTTTACCAAGAAAAAGTTCACGTCTAACAAAGTTGTAGTAGGAAATAATAACTCTATAAAAATAAAGAAACATGAAGCAGATGATAACAGACATGACCCCTTTATTTAGTTACTTGCAGGAGTATTTGCGATCAGATTGATAATTACGACTACTAGAATTTACAACAATTTGGTAGTGGTCAGCCGAGTTGTTGGATGCCATGTTGTACTAGCTAATCAAATCATTTAGTTACTTGTAGGAGTATTTGCGATGAGATTAATAATTACTGCTAGAATTTACTTACACCCGTTGCCCTGCTTTCGCTCGACTATCTTCAGTCTTCGCATCGGGTTTAGCCGAACCCGGCCTGTCATTCGACGGCCATCTTCACGTCGGGTTAAGCTCCACCCGCCCTTTCGCTTATTTTCACGTCGGCCGGGTTAAGCTCCACCCGTCCCGGTATACATATATATAGCTCGTATATATCTCGCTTTCTACCACCAAGTTCGTACTTTTTACACTCACCCCTTACTTGCTAGCTGATCAGGTCACAAGTAGAGCGCAGCAGCAATGGCGTGGTTCCCGGTTAATCTGATCCGCTTGATTACCGCCGCCATCCACGACGCGTCCAAGCTGCCGGCCGCGATGGTGTCCTGCGGCATCTTCCTGATCGCGTCAGCCCTCGCGCTCATCGTGTCCAAGAGCCCGGGCGCTGTCCTCGTCACCTGGCACCGCAGCGCCGCCGCCTACGCCTACTACGCCGTCCTGGGTGGCACGGTGGCATTCGGCGTCGCGGAAGTCGTGTTCGGGCTCTGGGTCGACCTGCGACGCTGGAGCCTGACCGCCAAGGTCTTGCTGTCCGTGTCGCTGATGCCTCTAGCCCTTGTGCTGGCTCTTTGTGCGGGCCTGAGGCTTTAGGCCTGGCCCTGTCTGGCCTGGCCTGCACATCGGATGGGCCGACAATTGCACCGTGGTTGGTCTGTTTTCAGTTGATTGTTTTTTTTTTCTATTTTGATTTGAAAAGCTGTAGTAGGAGAAAGTGTGGTGTGTATGAGTTCTATTTTTAAAGTATGGTCTGTAGTATGTACGTTAAGCTGGCCTGCTACTGCCGTGGGCCGTGGGTGTTATAGCTGTAAAACGATGCACGTATATGTGCCTGTTCGTGGTGATCTTGTCATGTGAGTATCGTCTGTACCGATTATGCTCATCCTCAGTGTACCGATTATACACCTGTGCAATGTTTTCAAGTCATCCGATTAATCGTGATTAATCGCGATTAATCGTCCTGGTCGGTCTCAGGTGACCGATCAGGGGTACTGTCGACCTGTACAAGTCGTCCGATTAATCGCGATTAATCGTGATTAATCGTCCTGGTCGGTCCCAGGTCGACCAGGTCCGACCAGACGATTTGAAAACATTGCACCTGTGCTTGGATTGTCATGAGTTATGTTCATCAAAATATTCTTGGGCTCGGCAAAAGCTCGAGTGGGGAACCACTCTTCGGAGTTGGATTTTGGTGTTTTGCTGCATTTTCCGTTGATTAATTACGTTTTCGTGCATCCACGTATATCGTATAGGAACACCGATGTTGGATCGTGGAGTCACCCGGAGGCAGCAAAAAGATGGCGCCGTGATGATCGTGTCTTCGTGTTAGAATGCTAACTTTTGGTTATCTGTTAACCAGGCAAGCTCCGGTGTATAACCTCTATTATTCTGTACTTTATTCTATGCTTGTGCGTTAAGTTTCAAGGAGTTGAATGAAACCCACCTACGTATATATATCATGATCCCATGAGTTTTACTAGTATGATAGGATCGTGTAGTGTGCTATGCTATAGGATCTTGGTAGAAGTCGAGTGATTACCTGTCGCGAGAGATAGGAAAAATATTATTGTTACTATTATCATATTACTGTCACATGGAAATGTAAATATATATGGATAATTGGAGACCGGGCAGAACGGGTTGAATGGACTTGGACCTGGTTGGGCAGCAGAGTGGGGCTCTGGTTGCATTTGTTCCGTCCGTGTCGATTAATGACCGTTCGTTGCACTGGATCCCCGGTCAAGTCACAGATATATTGTCCCGGGCACATACTTGCTTATGGGAGCGGGAAGACTTGTTGCTCTCTTGTTATGAGTTCCGGATCTTTTCGGACCGACTGTTAGGGGTGGGTTTTAGGTGGAGGTCTAAGCACCACACTGAGGCCGGGCCTGCAGTGTTGGGGGCTTGGAGTTCCAGTTTGGATGGGGACCTGGACCCCTTGACAGGAGTGGAATGGGTTAGTCTTGCTTGTACCTGGGGTGCAAGTGAGGCGTGTGTTTTCAGGGCACCCAGCTGTGCATATTGATTCGCAAATCGCCGTTTCTACGTGACGGTACGGCTTGACTGCACTCTGGTACCGTAGTAAGAACTGAAAGATGAAAGAATGGTTCTAATTGCTCACCACCTGCTTGAAAGTAGAATAGGTGCTTACCTAAAATGGTTGGTTAATGATCTACTGATGACTGCTAATAAAAATTGAATATAAGGATGCATCTTTAGTAATGCTTTCTGCAGATGCGTTGAACCCACAAGCCAGATAGCCTTGCATAATCCTTGGAGTTTTTTTTATTTCCTCCTGGCGGGTAAGTCTTGCGGAGTATAATTGAGTACTCAGGGTTTGTTCTACCCTGTTGTAGGAGTCAGGTGCTGATAAGCTGACACTTGTGTGTGGAAACCTCCTGGTGGGCTCAGCGATGATTTCCTTTACGATGCGGAGTAGAGTTTATTTATTCTAACTCTCACCAAAAGCTTTATAAAGAAAATACTGGCAACCTGTTATCACTTCATGCTTATATAAGTTCATCACGTTAATGTTTATCTCATATTAATGTTTATCTTATCATTAAATGGTTTCATTTCCGCTGAACTCTGATAATATTTTATCTTCCGTTGTTATAATTACATAATGAATTACTCTGATGTTGTACTAAAAGTGATGTAAAAAATGGTAAGGATGTTGTAAGTTTTACTCTCTCATTTGTGATCCTGATGTAAAAATGTGGATCTTCGAGTTCTCTCTTGCGGTGTGCTCGACAGAATCGCGTAGTTTAGTGTTCTCCCTTGGGTACTTAGTGTCTAATGGAAGACAGGTACTCTTGGGAGGGCATTAGATTAGGCGGTTCTGCCACAGTCGCCACCACATCGCTCGCCCGTTCGACCTCGCCCTTGTCCTCGGCTCCGGCGCATGCAACCTCACCCCCTCCCACGTCTCGATCCCGCCGGCCTCGCCCTCGTCCTCTCTTCCTGGCGTGCACGACGGCGCCCTCGTCCTTGTCTCCGACGGTCGGCCTCACCCTCGTCCTCGATCCCAGCGCGTGCGGGCTCGCCCTCACCCTCGTCTTGCTCCGGTCGACCTCGCCATCGTCCTCTCCTTGGCGCGCGCGGCGGTGCTCTCGTCCTCGTCTTTGGCGCTGGCCAACCTCACCCTCATCCTCGGCTTTGGCAGCGCGCTCATCCTCATCTCCGGTGGTCGGCCTCACCCTCGTCCTCGGCTCTGGTGCGCACGGCCTCGCCCTTACCCTCGTCTCCGGCGGCGGCCAACCTCGCCCTCGTCCTCGGCTTTGGCAGGGCGCTCGTCCTCGCTCCGGCGACTGGCCTCACCCTCGTCCTCGACTCCGGCATGCGCGGCCTCGCCCTCGCCCCTGTCTTGCTCCGGCCGGCCTCGTCCTCGTCTCCACCAGTGCCTCCAGCCTCGACATCATCTCCACTGGCGCCTTCGTCTCCAGCCTCGACCCTTGATCGTCTCCGGCCTCACCCTCGCTTGCTGTTGCCACCAGGTTCACCTCGCCTCATACCTTCCTGTGCCGTGTGAAACCGAGCACAACCCTAACTTAAGCTAATTTGCTTGGCTAGCTATTAATTTAACTTGTAATTGTTTTATTGATATATTTTGATCTAATTTGGCTTGTGTGTGATATGCATTTTGGTGTATGAGAAATATTGACATCAATAATATATTTGAATTTTGATATTTTGTATATATATATATATATATATATATATATATATATATATATATATATATATATATATATATATATATATAGATAAATTCTTCTGAATATATGAATTTTGGTGTATGAATTCATATATTGACTCCAATGGTATGAATTTTTATATATTAGCTTTAGTGAGAAGAGATGGTTGGACGCCTCCTTGAACCGATTGTCCCGGGTTGGGGCTATTGTATTTCTTGGGGATTCGAACCAAGTTTGCCGGATGTACCGTTCAATCATCCTAGCATAGTAAGCAACGATATATGTTTTAATACATTAATATGTCTTAAATACGCTTGTACACAATAGATTTTTCTGATATGTATATATATGTGTTTCTTTAATGTACCATAGGTAATTGACCCAATCATTTGGCTTAAAGAGACACTTTCATATTTCGGAGTTGAGGGAGTGGATGTTGAGAGTTTTAATGTAGATAATGGTCGATTGGTCCAATCTTAAATTGGCTTTTCCATCGCCGCTAGGAGGGGTATAGGTGTTGTACAAATCTCAGAGGTGGGAGTAAAGGCACCTGAGAAGAAAGTTGCAATTATATATGCTGTCAAATCATGTTTGAATCTTACGAATATCGGGTACACCCTGCCTACACTATCCTCCATGACGATACAAGCAATAGATGCGGGCTCGTATCATGATGTTGCGGGCTTCTGTGCAATGAATGCTCGAACCAACTGAAATGATATGATAAAGTCGAAGTTGAACTTATAACTTATATTCAGGTTTATTGTTATTCGAAAGCTTTGTTCTCATACCCATTTTTTGTGCCAACAATTACAGGTTGAGGACTATGACTTAACCTATGCAGGTTGCAGCTTTGAAGCCTTTCTAAACCAGACAATGTATGCATTGGGTTTTGATTGGTAATATGCCAATGAATGTCCAACACTCACTATGGAAGGATTTCAGGAAAAACTGATTATGGTGTTTCGGAGTTGGATTTTGGTGTTTTGCTGCTTGCCCTTAAGTTTGGCAACCCATCTTAATTCTAGTGTCTCCTCTAACGAACGACGATCTGAGTTTGTTAGGAAAACGTTGATAAAAGTGACAAAAGTAGAGGTGCATTGATATTGGACCGATTCACCGTGACGCAATGGCCACACACCCCTAGGGTTTAATTTGACTTATATATTACGGACTTGCTAGGGACCGGACGTCGTCCAGACGGTGCCTGCACAGAGAGCGAGCGAGCGCCTAGCGTGTCGGACTCGCGAGCGAGCGCACCAGCAGTGGACCCGTGCCGCCAGCCGCTTACCACACGTATCCCATGTGCAACACCCGATCTACTTTTAAAATATCCAGATGCAACATGCAAAAAAAGACGACGAAACACTTGTGAAAACATTTTAAAAAACATTTGAAAACCATTACAAACATATGCAACATCTTGATGAAACACTTGCAAACATACATATGCACTTGAAACACATACTTGCAACATGCATATATATACAACATCTAGATCTACTCTTACAATGTTCAGATAAAACACATGCAACATACGTCTGAAACAGATGAAATATTGAAAAATACACTTGAAATATACGTGTATAGTCATTACAACATATGCAACATCCCAATCTACTTTTTGCCACATTGATATACAACACTTGAAACATATCTCTGAAACATGCAACATGCGGTTTTCACCCCTTTTCTTCTGTATGACGCAATACAGAGCGGAGAAATAGTCGATTCATTCTAGCAAGCCGATAGCCGTGGATGGTGGCGTGGCGTGGCAGCGGCTAGCTGCACCTGCGCCTAACCTAGGCCTGGCCAGTGACGACCACCTCTCCTGGCCACCTGGCCACACACAGCGTGGCGCTTGCACGCCTGTGTGGCTGCTACTGGTGGGCACGGGCAGGTAGGGCCACAAGGGAGGAAGAGGTAGTGATAGAAGGCGGTCGGTGGCGAAGGAGAAAGGCGAGCACGACGCCACCAGCCACAAACGACCCGCCCCAGTACCACGTTGAGAAGACGAGCAGGGGTGTGAGAGAGAAATAAGTCAAGTAGAGACTGTTGGGCTGGATCCAATTAAAATAGCGTCCGATAGAAAAAACCATCCGAACGTCCGCTCAAGAGCATTTCCGTATATATTATAATGGCATATGTATTAGATATAAATTTAGGAGGAATGCTGACATTCAGTGTTCCTCCTAAATTTAAAGTGAACTATCCCACCCTGCCAAGCCGGTACGGCTCACGGCGTCACTTGTTTTTTCAGTGATGCCTCGCTCCGATATGCTTTGGCAGGCACAATTTTGGAAAATATGTACAAAGTATAATTACTTTTAATAAAAAAATAAACTATTGGGTTATTATTAAACTTAAATCAAAGGCATAAAAAAAGAATATGTGGGTCCAAAATTTGTTCATTTAACCTTTGCAACTAGGGTAAAATGCAGTAGAGATTCCCCCCCCCCCCCACCCCCCATTCTTTATTCACCGTCGTTGTAGACTGAACGACTGCATCAGCCTACAGAACTCGTCTTATTTTTTAAAAGTACTAACAGACTGCATTAAAGATTTTAGAACATCTTACGAGGAGCACAAAGGGGAAGGGCTCCCAATTTATAGAACTGTGAGTGACTGAGTGCTTCCATAACGGGCCGGCCGTCGTCGAGGGCGTTCGAGCTGATCAACCAAACAAGGCCCCCAAATTGATGGGCCTTATATATGCATGCCAAGGAGCTTTGCAGCAGGAAAGACAAATAAAGCGGCCTCCCAATGCAACAAAGAAGATATTAAAAGCAGCGTCCATGCATATATAATACTGTATAATACTAGTAGATCAGATGCTGCAATTAAGAATGCAAGCAAGGGATCGGTGCCTGGCTTGTGGAGTGTGCTTTTGCTTTTTGTTGCCTTTGTTGGATTGGCAACAGCTGGGCTGGCTGCTACTTCATTCCAATTCCATCTGCCTTCCGCAGGGATATCGATCCACCAACTCACTCTCCTCTTCTCTCCCGCAGAAACAAGGTATGGTGTGTAGGAGTACATTATTGTCCATCTTATTGTTTTTGCATTCAAACAAAAAAAAAGTTATCCATTTGTTTTCTTTTAAAACGAGTCAGTACTGCAACTAATATAAACCCTCTCGAATCGATCGATCTCCCTGCTTCGTCAAGCGTCCAAGCATTGGATCGTTCAATTCATTCCATCTCATCCAAGCATCTTCATCTCGATCCATTCCTCTTTCACAGAAACTGAAGGTACGGTACGTTGCCAATTTCTTTACTAATAAGATACTCCTAGAGTCCTAGATTGATAGATAGATAATTAAGAAACTGATTAGTGTTGTGCGTGCATGCTTTCTGCATTGCACACTACTTGCTTGCTTGCCGTCTCGAAACAAAATAAAATCGATAGAAGATCGTCGATGCTGCGTACTAGCAGTACTGATCGACTCTCTGGCAGGTTATTAAACTATATTATATATAATGTTGTGTGCACGCCTGCATACAGGGAATCGAATGCACTGCACGTTGGGGATCGGATAGGTCTTCTTTCCATGATCAAATATGCTACCTGATATGATTGATCCATCGATAACCGTCGTCTGCGCGTCTACTCCCTGTTGATATATAATTTGTTCCTCTTGTACACTACCAGAGGAGTTTCACCATGGCACCACAATTGAAGGTACCGCTACTCTCATGTTTTAATTATGCATATATATACAATTTCCTAGCTACTTTGTTTTCTTTACCAAATTCCTTATATAAATGCCGAGCGGATCTTAACTAGCTAGCTATCCCCATGCATGTTCCAGGAAATCTACGCAACAGATGTTGTTGATGCAAGAGAGAAAATACTAAATTATATTCAGAGGGCCAGCCTCAAGAACAACATAATCTACTTTGATGGGTGGCGTGGCTTTGGAGCCACCGCCGTTCTTAGATCCATAGCACAAGCAATTCCATCTATGAAATCTCCTCCTCCAAAATTATGCTTTGGCAGAACCATTTACACTGATTGCTCATGGTGGGAGAGTAAAAGGGTGATGCAGACAAAAATTGCAGAGGAGCTGAGGCTTGACCGGAAGACCATGGCCATGATTGAGGAGCAGGACGAGGAGGACGACTTCAACGGAGTGGATCATGGTTCTAGGGATGTGATACGAGAAGTTTCAGCAATGATTGACCAAACCCTGAGGGAAAGTAGATTCATGATAATTTTCATTAATGGGAGTGCTGATGAGGTTGCCCTAAGCGAAATTGGTATTCCAGAATATTACGGCATAATAATATGGACATTTGGAAGAAGGCTCGTGACTATGCATGAGCACGATGGTATTGAGAAACTAGTAAAGAATTTAAGACACACAAGCCTTTTTATTAACACCTATCATAAATCCGTCCAGTTTTCAAACTCACAACGTAGTGCACTGTTTCTTGAAGAGGTTGCCAACAGAGTTGCTAGCTATCCACTTATGAGGGACATTAACTTAACAATGATTGTTATTGCTATGGGTTTTACCTCAGCACCATTGGATTGCATTGGGTAGGTCATGCTCCCAACTTATGGATATGTGATGGGATAATTCAACAAGGGGATACAGCCAGTGGTGGAGCTAAAGTAAATCCGAGGAGGGTGCACTTGCCTTTGTGGGTCCAAGGGTTTACAATTTGTGGGTGCATATATGGTGAAAAATTAGCTCTTAGCACTATTTTTTAAATTTTTTGTGGGTGTGGCCGCACCCACTAATTTAAACGTAGCTCCGCCCATGGATACAACTAGGAAGATTAGCACTTCATTGGATTCAGCAATAAATTTTGCGGGTGATGATTCTCTGCTTGGTGAGGTGTTTTCTATGATGACAGAAGATCCTCATCTGCTAGTCGACGATGGCAACATTGACAATATAAAAAGAGGCCTTACCGTTGGATTTGTGTCACCTCAAAGAATAAGATACTTGAAGACAACATGCAGACTATACTAGCAATGGCATCGTCAATTTTCCTATCATTTGACAAGACCATAAGTGTACCTCGGTTACCAAATGCCTTGTTTAAACAGTGCAGTAAACTTGGTGTTCTAATTCTCTCCTGTTGTGCCTTCAGTTTTGTGTCCCCTCCTTTCCTGCACTGCAATACATTAAAATTTCTTGGACTGGGCAACTGCACAAATCAGAACAATAATACAAGTGAACCTGAAGGAGGGGATTGTATCGCCAAGTGGACATTATTTCTGCATAGCCTGTGGGTGCTTGACCTGCGTTACACAGACTGGGGTGAGATCTTATCTAAGGAAAAGATTGGTCTTATGGCTAATCTCACAGAATTAAATATAGGAGTAGTTAGGTGCTGGCAGTATACAGGTCAATTATTAAGAAAAGGCTACCTTACCTTCAAAGACTTCGAATATTCAAACCTGCACGTTTCATCAAAAAAGAAATGATCAAACCTGCACATCAGGAAGAGACGACATCCTTGGACATCAACAACTCATTTGTGGGTAAGAAACAGCTAGAAATACTTGACTTGTCTGGTAACAGATACATGAAAAGCCTACCAGGAAGCTTATCAGAGGCAAGCAAACTTCAAGTACTTGTTCTAGATGTTTGAACATGTTGTGCTGCCCAACTCCTCACTAAAGTCATTTAGTTTTGATGGTTATGGACCAGCATCCCATTGGACATCAACTGGTAAGCTACCTCTAATGAGTTCTCGTCCAGAGTATTGTCGACCTGCTATAGATAAGAAGGATGTCAGAGCCTCCAAAATATCTCTTGAAGGTTGCACATTGTTGGAGGATCTGTTCTTGCGTGGGCTTCCCAATCTAGAGGAGCTGGACCTTTCAGGATGTGCGATCAAGGTACTTGACTTTGGAGCTATGGCAGTGGATGTCCCGAGGCTCAAAAGACTCTTCCTGCTAGGCTGTGAGAACCTTCAGGCAATAAAATGGGGGCTCATAGCTTATGACTGAGTTGAAACTCGTTCAACCTGCCTGAACTTCTATTGAGGGGGAGCCTCCTCCCGTCGCCCCGACCTGACGTCCTCACCCCCGTCGCCACCGGCAGCGTCGGCGGCCGCCCTGGCCCCGGTGCCCCCCGCCCCCACCTCTCCCCCTCCTTCCTGCCCACCCCTCCCATCCCCACCCCTGCCGCGGAGGTCACGGGGGACCGCGGCTCGGGCACCCGAACCCTAGGGTTCTGGGCGTCACCGCCGCCGCTGCCGTCGACTGTGGCGAGCGTGACGTCCCCATCCGCCTCCTCCTGCACCCCCTCCCATCCCTCGACCCCTCCCCGTCCTGGCGCCGTCGGGCCTGCGGGAGGCGTGGTCGGATCTGGGGCCGGGGCTCACTCTGGTGCGCCGCCGCCGCCGCCGACCATCCCCGCGGGCTTTGGGGGCCACACGGGCCTCCCAGCCACCGCCGGCACCACCATCCCCGCAGGCACCACCACTGACGAGCATGCTGGGCACCACAATAGCCGCGTCGACGCCGGCATAGGAGGCCCTGCCCCGCCACCAGTAGACGGTGGATGTGATCATCGAGGACGCCTCGGAGGACGAGGACGGGGACGCAGTCACTGCTCACCCGCCACCGCGCTCGGCCGTTGGCCCCGTGGCACCATCGCTGGCGGCCACAAGGTCCTCCCTTTCGCCGAACGCTCCCTTCGGGCCGGTTTCGGGCGTTTTGGGCGGGCGCTCGAAGTTTCGCCAATGGGCGGACAACGACGGTGATGCTTCCGACGATGAGCGGCCCTCATCCTACCTCAATGCTACCTGTCACCACTGAAGCCTGCCTCAGTGCCTCAGGCGCAGCCGCAGCCACGTCCTGCTGAAGCTTCCGGACGGGATGGGGCGCCTACCGGACGGAGACCTCGACGACGGCAGGGGAGGCGCGGCCGGCCACGTCCCTAGCTAGTGAGCGGCATTCCTGCTCGGCCAGTGGAAGGTCGTGCCCCTGCCCGGCAGTGTCTGGGCCGCCGCGGAAGGGTGTCTGCCCCCAACACCGATGGGTGGCGTGACATCCTTCCCCACCAGGAGTTGCGCCCCGTGGCGGCTCCAGAGCCTTGCCGCGACCCGATGCAGCGTCCGCTTCCCTGGAGGATCCCTGCGGAGTTTCGTGACAGGTGCTTCAACTGCCTCTCCTACTCGCATCGCGTGGCGACCTGCCAGCTGCCACGGCGTTGCCTACACTGCCGAGGCCTCCACCACCTTGCCAGGGATTGTAGGCTGCCCAGGGTTGCTGCACGGTCCACAACGAGGAGGGGCGACCTGCCACGACATTCTACTTGTGCTACCGCCCCTTTGGACTACCAGCCCGCACCCCCTACCACGGAGTCACCGACAACTTCGGTGGAGGCTGTGTGGGGTCCCTTGCGGGGTGCCAGTAGACCTCGGCATCGACGCTGGAGGCGTCGGAGTAAGCCGGCAACTTCTGCCTGCGTGGGCGCGTCAATCGACCATGTCTGTGAAGCGGCCACCTCCTCTGCGGATCGCTCCTTTGTCGAGCCAGATCCCCTGATGTTCAAGGTGTGCACGAGTATGGGGCCTCCAGCGTGGGTTGACCCAATGTTGGAGAAGTTCGCTGCCTCGCTCGTCGTGAGCTGGCTAGTGGAGGTTCGAACACTAGGGCGTCCGTCTGCTACGGGGCTCGTCTCTCTGGTAGCTGATGCATCGGTGGCGGACGATCGTTTGCCGGAGGAGGCTGTTGTGTGGACAGTGGTCTCACCCCCATTGTCACCTGTGCAGAGGCACCCACCCGTCACGCCACCCACGGGGGGATAGCACGACGGCGGCAATGTGGTTGTTGAGGCGTGCTGGCATGCCTCGCCGACTCCGGGTGATCCCAATAGAGCCGTGGATGCTGAGGCAGGTGTGCAAACTCCCATCGCCACCTCTACGGGCGTGGCCTCTCCACGGTCAGCCAACTGCTTCGGCATGGCCGTGGATGCTGAGGTGGTCTCACGAACTCCCGACGCTGCCCCTACAGGCGTGGATGCAGTAGCCTCTCCGCGGTCAGCTGACTCCTTCGGCAAGAAGCTGAAGAGGTTCGCCGACAGGATTCTGCGCAAGGCACCTTCGCCGCTGTTGCCCCAGCCGAGTGTGGAGGAGACGCCAACGCGGCCAGCATTGCCGCACCAAAGCAAGAGGATTGCCACACAGCCGCTCTTGCGCGTCCCAGTTTCCAAGCGGGGGGAGGTGCTGGTCATTCAGCGGATGGGGTTCATCGATGGACGGACGACGCCCTCCATGGCGGCCAAGGAGGCCTACGACAGCGTCTTCGGCGACGACCCCAACCCCTCACATCAAGAGGCAATACGAGAGCTCTTCGTGGATCCAGTGGGAGAGGGGCCGAGGCGGTCGAGGCGCCGTGCAAGCCAACGCGATTGATCGCCGCGATGACTAGGTAGTTTCATTAGCAAGTAATAGCGTTTGATCTCCTTCTGCTAGTGAGGGCAGAACCGATTGTATATCAGTATCCCCCCTAGTGTGTCCTCTGTGGCGCGTCGTTGTACTTTTCCAATATTTCTCGATCTTAATATAAAAGATACGCAAACCTTTTGCGTATTTGAGAAAAAATGGGGCTCGTATAAGAAACAACTGAAGCTGCTGGAGTTGATCTGCATAGACACACGACCTGTCAGTGGGAGGACACTTGGATGTGCTCGGCCACCATCCCTTAGTGCCCAACAGGAATACTTCCGGCTGCAGGTGCACACAATCTTTGCGGATGCTAGGCTTGCTCGGTCCCTATCAGTGGTGGAGCTCTCCAAAAAATTTAGGTGGGGCAGATCATACTCCGAAAATATTTGGCTCTTCATAGGTCGGGTGATAGAGTTCGGTGGCAGCACCTCGATTCTTTTAGGACTCGTGTGGTATAGAGCACAAGCAGCTCGAATAGGCATAGGGTGCCGGCGAGGAGTAGCCTGCCGTGCAGGCTGGCGCGGCACAGCCGGCAAGGGGCACCGGCGGGCGGCAACACTGGGCAGTTGGCACCAAGAGGTGCCGGTGGCCGGCAGCGAGCGGCATGGGTCACCGGAGGGCGACAGCAAGGAGCTCCGGCGTACTGCAGCTAGGTTGGCAGCAACGATGACGCGCTAGGGGCGGCTTGGGCGCGCTGCAGCCTTATGTAGTGATGCACAGCGCGGTGACGGCCTAAGTGCCTGATGAGTTTCAGCTGCGCCGCCGGAGGCCGAACGCCACACCTCTGCTTCTCGCGACCACACCGTGCCTGAGGAAGAATAGAGGGGTACTAGGGGCTTTCCACCGGTGGTAGCTGGGGTGCCCCACCCTACCTAATGGGGAGCTCCGCCTATGGTCCCTATGGACTCCCATGAACCGTGCACATTATCCCAAGGATGCCCATTACTATTTCAACATCAGCATCACCTCTTCAGCTGTGTGTACGGAGACTATTCAACCTGAAGCAACAACAAACAAGGAGATGATGATTGGATCTACTGATCATCAACGACACTATGACATAATTGCTAGAAGTCTGTATTGTGACGTCTTTACCAAGGTTGGTGATGGACCAGCCCCGATGCAGGCCTTCCCGCAAGGCCCGATGAGACAATCGAATTGCCATATTGAGATTGGTGATGGAAGCCGTAGCGTGCCGAGTGAGGTGGTGCCAGATCGTTATGTTGATAATTTGGCTAAATTGATGAGATGGTATACCGAATCCGTGCATGTGCATGATGTCAAGACCTACAGCAATACCATGCCTATAAGATTTTGGTTCTGCCTCAGGTGGTGCCGCGTCGAGAGGTGTCCCAACTTGCATGCCGTCTTTCCTCAAGACGCAGAGGAGCGGAATGGTGATCTAGAGACCATCTGGGCATCGGATCTCCTGATGTCTCGTTGTGTATGGAGCAAAGGTTTCATCGACGATTCTGCTGATCGTTTCAGAAGCCTACGACACTTGCACCTACGCTGCTGTCCAAGCCTCCGGTTCGGGCTTGCGATGGGCAATCGCCCCTCTTTCCCTAGCCTGGAGACCCTCCACATCATCCACTGCGGCAATCTCAGACACGTCTTCGTACCGCGTGACGAGACGAAGTCCAAGCATACAAGCGTCGAGTTCTCGAAGCTAACCACCATCCACCTACATGACCTGCCGGCACTGCAGCAGATATGTGAGGCTGCTGAGATGGTGGCGCCCGCACTAGAGACCATCAAGATCAGGGGATGCTGGAGCCTACGCTGGCTGCCGGCCTTGAAGGGCCGCAAGCCAGGCATGAAGAGGCCGATCGTGGAGATTGAGAAAGACGTGTGGGATGCGCTGGAGTGGGACAGGGTGTACGCTTCCCTGTACGAGGCGCCGGTGCACTCGCGCTACTACAAGAGGCACATGCTCAGGGGCACCGCTCTCAGGTAATAATAAGCACATGCATCCATACGTCTGTTGTTGTAGCTAGCTAACCCAATTAATAATAAGCTAGCTTATATACTTTCTCTTAATTGATTTGATTTACTTCTCGATCACTTATTCTGCCCAGGTGATGGAAACTCATTCTGAAGTATGCACTCATTCTGAAGTATGCATCTGCTGTTGCTGCTATGGCGGTCGTCTCTGTGGATCGATGGATGCTGCCTACCTGTTGATCAGTTTGTTTGTTGTGTGAAAGGCCAGGGAAGGTACGGGGCTTCAGGTTAGCTCCTGCCTTTGATGATCGCCCGGCCGAGTTGCCCAGCTGCCTCCGTTTGCAATTGCAATTGCAATTCTCCCTGTGTTTGGTTTGGTTTGGTTTTGCAATAAGAAAGACGGCCAGGCGCCTAGTTGGTGTCCGATGCCTGCACGCTGGTGTTGCATGTAGGCCTGGTCGTGAGGCAGCCACCTGCCTGGCTGTCTGCGTGTGTGTGTGTTTCAACTTCCAGAACGATGAGTGTGTTTGTGTGTCTGCTACCTCAGCCCAGCCCATTTGAGAGGGATCAGACCAGATGCTTGTAATAAGAGGCGCATCATCCGCACCTGTCTTGTCTTGTGCGATTTGATGGCTGCGCTCATGGGATTGCTTTGCTTGCTATATATGTATCCATCTACTAGTACTGTAGTACATATGTATTGTATCTTATGATGAAACCATATGCCAGTTGTATTGTATTGTGAACCATTAATCAAGCTACAGTGTGAGAATTATTTATACATACATATATATGCTCTCTGCTTGTGGCTCTACTCTGCTGAAGTGAAACATTGAGCAACAACATAGGTGGTTATTAAGCTGATTGCCTTTCATTACAAGTAACTTGTTTGTCCTCATTGCTAGTTGCCTATATATATGGCTCCATGCTAAAAGAACAGCAACCAGTTAGTTGCCTATATATATGGCTAGTTGTATGGTCCCCCTTGATATCACTTCATCAACAAAGAGCTCGAGTGATATATAGATGTCCCTCTCTTTCAACTCCATAGTCCAAAATCAACAAGGGCGATAATATGTAAAAACAAAACATTCAGTACACTACTGGAAACAGTATCTTTGCCGAGTGTCATATGCTTTGCCGAGTGCCAAATATCGGGCACTCGGCAAAGAGGCTCTTTGCCGAGCGCCGCTCTCGGCAAAGTAAGACACTCAGCAAAGAAAGTCTTTGCCGAGAGCCTAGCTCCCGGCAAAGATTTACACTCGGCAAAGACGACCTCACAAACGGTGAGCCCCAACGGTGATCCTTTGCCGAGTGCCTACTGTTAGGCACTTGGCAAAGTTTTTTTTAATTACTTTGCCGAGTGCCAGGAATCTGACACTCGGCAAAGAATTTCTTTGCCGAGTGTCAGAATCTTGGCACTCGGCAAAGAATTTAAATTTTTTTTCTTTTTGCACCCAATTTTTTTGCTGCCCTACTATAGTATTAGGAGCTAGATTTTAAAATTTGGTACATTTTTTATGTTTTTTTACTGCATTTAGTTAATTTGTATCATTTACTTGAATTTTTTTCGTAAAAAGCAAATTTGAACTGCAGGTGCATGGAATAATGGAATTTAGCCATTCAAAAATGATATTCATGCTTTTGAGTGTATTATGAGGCGCTATCTAGGATCGCACCCGAAATTTCGAACATCGTGTTCACGAAATATGGGCACCGACTTGTGGACGATTTGTTTTTAAATTCTATTAAATACAAACGAAGTCCGAAAATCACAAAAATTGCCAAGATGTCATGATATTGCATGTGGAGGCTATGATAAAAAAATTAAGAATGTTTCGAGGAAGTTGTGACGTACGTTGCTTAAAACCCAGACATCTCCACATGTGTTATCACAATATCACACGTGGTTTGTCTGGGTTTCAAGCAACGTACGTCACAACTTTCTCGAAACATTCTTAATTTTTTATCATAGACTCCACATGCGATATCATGACATCTTGGCAATTTTTGTGATTTTCGGACTTCGTTTGTATTTAATAGAATTTTAAAACAAATCGCCCGCAAGTCGGTGCCCATGTTTCGTGAACACGATGTTCGAAATTTCGGGTGCGTTCCTAGATAGCGCCTCATAATACACTCAAAAGCATGAATATTATTTTTTGAATGGCTAAATTCCATTATTCCATGCACCTGCAGTTCAAATTTACTTTTTACGAAAAAACTCAAGTAAATGATACAAATTAACTAAATGCAGCAAAAAACATAAAAAATATACCAAATTTTAAAATCTAGCTTCTAATACTATAGTAGGGCTGCAAAAAAAAATTGGGTGTAAAAAGAAAAAAAAATTTAAATTCTTTGCCGAGTGCCAGGATGCTGGCACTCGGCAAAGAAATTCTTTGCCGAGTGTCAGATACCTGGCACTCGGCAAAGAAATTTTTTAAAAAATAAAATGCTGAAAATTCTTTGCCGAGTGTCTGATTTGAGGCACTCGGCAAAGAAATTAAAAAAATAAAACGCTGAAAATTCTTTGCCGAGTGCCAGATCGCGAGCACTCGGCAAAGAAATTAAAAAAAAAGTCTTTGCCGAGTGCCAGATAGCCGGCACTCGGCAAAGCAATTTTTTTTAAAAAAATTAAAATCTTTGCCGAGTGCCGACGATCTGGTACTCGACAAAGACTTTTTTTTAAAAAAATAAAAAGCTTTGCCGAGTGCCAGATCGCCAGCACTCGACAAAGCAATTTTTTTTAAAAAATAAAAACTTTGCTGAGTACCGAATCACGGGCACTCGGCAAAGCACGTAAAATATATACCTCTGCTTCCGGATAGGCCAGCTCGCACGCCAACGCCACCGCTCACCCGCGCGCCCGCCGCGCCGCGCCGGCCACTTCATATCCCCCTGCCTCCGCCTCCTCCCAGCGTGCCTCGACAGGAGCCCACCGGCGTACCACCTGCACTGCAACTCCGGCGCAGGCGCGCGGAACTGGCTGCTCCAGTTCGAGGGCAGCGGCTGCTGCAACAACGTGCGGCCGTGTGCGGAGAGGGCCGGGATGCGCTGAGGATCCACCCGGCTCATGGCCAAGGTCGAGTTCTTCTCTGGCATCCTCAGCAACCGTCTGGCCATGAATCCAGGTATACGACAGACAGACCAATCTTCTCACCTTATACTGTCTCTTCCTAACCCCCCCTCTCGGAGGATTGGAGATGGAGGCCGGCGCAGAAGCGCGGCACCCAGGCTGGGCGGCCAGACGCAAACGCCGGCTGTCGGCGCGGAAGCGGAGTGGCCAGACACAGACACCGATAGTTGGCGCGGATGCGGACCAGCACAAAGTCCAGCGCTTAGGCGGACCCAGCTGACGTCTGTGTAGCCAGCGCGGAGGTTGAGTGGCCAGCACGGACAGGGCCACAGCAGCAGCAGTGGAGGTCTCGTCTCTCCTGTCGTCGGCGTCGATGAGCACGGTGGAGGTAAGAAATTGGCAAGTACAGTATATCGGTGTAGCAGTACGGAGATGATAGCATACACACAACTATTTATGCCTGAATTAATGCATTCTTATTTTACAGCTATTAAACTGAAATAATAACAACCATCCATAGGAGTACTGAAACTCAAAAAAAGAAGATACGACTTTGTACAGAAACATTAAACAATCAGTTCTCAGACTGCTCAATGCGGTAGGCACACCACTCTTCTCTCTAAAAGTACATCTACCTTTACAAGGTTTTTTTCGTTGCAATATGTACAATTCGATACACCTCAAGTCTATTCATTAATTGTATTAGTTGTTCATCAGTCCTATACACCTCAAGTTTATTCATTAATTTGAGGGACTGCTGATTGTCCTAGTTGGAACTTACTCTGTGTCATTGAACTTGATTGAGAAGCTTTACAACTGTACCATGTATATACAGACATAGGAAGCATGTGTTTTATAATCAAACTGATGCATCTATACAAATTCAAGTTAGCTCTGGGCTCTGGTTCAGCTCTCTCATATGATATTTGGAGCAGCCGGCTCCAATACTATTCCGTCTATGTGAACAGAGATAGGTTATTAATGCACTGACTTATTAGTTGTTTCAAATGAATTATGTATAATTTAGGTTCGAAGTTTTATTGTATATGTCTTTTTGTCAGCTGTTTGGTTGTTGAAATATGTAACATTAGAAGTCTGCTCACCTTCAGTGTAATCGCAACTGCAGTTTGACTATGCATGCGCTCCTGAAGAAGTGCAGCAGCACTTCAATTCTTGTGGAACTGTTAACAGAATGACAATCCTTACTGACAAGTTTGGGCAACCAAAAGGTTTTGCTTACGTGGAATTTGTTGAAGTTGAAGCTGTTCAGGAAGCTATGAAGTTGAACGAATCAGAATTGGATGGTCGCCAACTCAAGGTGTGAATCTTGGTATTTTTTTGCTCTTACTAAGAACATCAACATCCGCTGGGTGCTTTAACCCATTTTGCATCCTTCAGTGTAACCTGATAGAACAGTTAGAACCTGCTTTTAGTTACCAAGAATCATACTGGAAATCAAATTAGCAAAGCTGTAACTTTACCAACTTTATTGATGGTAATTTTAGGAGAATTCAGTACTTACATCTATCAGATTGAAAAACAAATTAACGAAGCTGTATCTGTACTAGTTGTAGGATAATTCAATACCTACATAGTTCAGGAAATCGACCAAGCTCCAGCTAGGTCACACATAATGAGAGATTTCAGCTATCCATTAAAAAATGCATTTCAGAGCTGCAGTAACCTCACTGTCCGTTAGACTATGAACAACAGTATAATTTAGTTTTCTCTAGATTCTTTGAATAATTCACTCTTCATCTGCGAGCTGTAGCAGAGAGTATTTTAAGAAATTTTAATCATTTCTATACAATTAGCTTCAGAGTACAAACAAGTCGGTAGAAAAATATTTGATGCCATTGCCATTAAATCAAAATGTTCATCTGCGAGCTGTAGCAGAGAGTATTTTAAGAAATATTTGATGCCATTGCCATTAAATCAGAATTTTCAAAAAAAATTTCTTTGCCGAGTGTCACGCAGAGGGCACTCGGCAAAGAATTTTCAAAACAAAAAAATTTTCAAAAAAATTTTGTTTTTCTTTGCCGAGTGCCAATCAGAGGGACACTCGGCAAAGAATTTTTTTTAATTTTTTTTTCTTTGTCGAGTGCCAAGCAGAGGGGCACTCGGCAAAGAATTTTTTTAAAAAAATTCTTTGCCGAGTGCCAAGCAGAGAGGCACTCGGCAAAGAATTTTCAAAAAAAAAAATTTCTTTGCCGAGTGCCCAGCTGTGGGACACTCGGCAAAGAATTTTTTTTAAAAAAAACTTTTTTGCTGAGTGCCAAGCAGAGGGGCACTCGGCAAAGAATTTTCAAAAATTTTTTTTCTTTGCCGAGTGCCCAGCAGTGGGGCACTCGGCAAAGTACCTGTTAACGTTATCTCCCCCGTCACGGCAACTTTTCTTTGCCGAGTGCTGTTCTGGCACTCGGCAAAGCCTTTGCCGAGTGCTCGACAAAAAACACTCGGCAAAGAGGTCTTTGCCGACAAATTTTTTGCCGTGTACTCTTTGCCGAGTGCGGCACTCGGCAAAGCCTTTGCCGAGTGTATTTATGGCTTTGCCGAGTGTCCTGGACACTCGGCAAAGCGCCTGATTCCCGTAGTGGTAGGCTGCCAATTTGTAATACCTTAAGGTCTCCCCTGCATTTGGAGTAAGGCCATGGCCACAAAATTTAGACAATTATTAGGTGTCAGTTTCTAAAACTCAGAATTAGCCGTCCTCAATTGTTACACTACCGGTCACTGATAATCACTTGGATTCGATCGCACCGCACATGACAAGCCATAAAAAAACCAACAAATTTCATTTCCATGGGTATCCCTAGAGCTTATACCGCTTTTTCACAGCTGGTCAAGCTGGACAAAAACAGAGATGCCTAGACCATTCTTCAGAACAACAGATTTATGTGAATAAACACTAAACGATTTGATATATAAAACCGGTGATGTCGATAGCATGAAGCATCTCAAAAAATATACCTGGTGCAATGATCAACAGATCCCAACGATGACAAAGATCGACCACTTGTTTGCAACATCTGAATGGCTTGATATTTTCCCGCGAACAGATTTACAGGCGCTTGCTTCTTTAGGTTGAGACCACTGCCCCCTATTCCTACAAGGAGAAGTGATCCATGATTTTTATAGGGGCTTTAGATTCGAAGCCTTCTGGACCAATTGGCCTGGATTTTTAAAAAGGTTTGTAGCAAGCCAGTTACACTCAGGATGCTATACTGCGAGTGCATGTCAAGCTCCTACAGACGGCAAAGGCACTGAAACTGTGGAGGCGAAAGCACTTCAATACCTGGAAGATAAGCTGGGCGATTCTCAATATTGTTTTGTCCAACTTGGAAAGGGCGCAAGAGTCCAGGAATCTCACTCAGGACGAACTGGAATTGAAACAGTACCTTAAAATCAAGGCGCTAGGAATTGCAGTAATGCAAAAATTAAGTGCGCGGTAACACTCAAGGATAACCTGGATTAGGAGAGGAGATACAAACACTCGGTTTTTCCTGCTACATGCTAATGCTAGAAGAAAGAAGACCTACATCAGTTCTCTAAGTGGACAAATGGGGACGGTTGTTCTGCAAGAGGAGAAATCTAAGTTGATCCATGACCATTTCTCGCACATCATGGGAACTCCGAATTCAAGGACCAAGTCGATTAATTGGCAAGAGCTAGGATACATCCACCATAATCTGGAAGAGCTTGATGCCCCATTCACACAAGAGGAGATTGAGACTGTTGTAAAGGAAATAAATGCCGCCGGAAAAAGCTCCAGGTCCTGACGGATTTATAGTGATCTTCTACAAGAAATGTTGGTCTATAATAAAATATGACCTAACATAGTCAATTATGAGTTTCTATACCCACCGAACTGCGAGATTGAAAGCAAATATTGTAGTATTACCCAAGAATCAAATTGCCACGATAGTCTCAAATTATAGGTCGATCAATCTAATCAATAGTGTGGCCAAAATAGTCACAAAGTTGCTTGCTAACCGATTAGCCCCACACATGAACTCTCTGGTCTCTAATGCCCAAAATGCTTTCATCAAAAAAAGATGTATACATGATAACTTTATATATGCACAGAGGGTCATTCAGCTATTATACACAAGAAGATGAAATCAGCGCTATTCATCAAGTTAGATATATCCAAGGCTTTTGACTCCATTGGGTGGACGTTTCTCATAGACGTTATGGAGGCGCTGGGTTTTAGCACGAATGGAGAGATTGGGTAGCTGCATTACTGGGCACTGCCTCATCAAGAGTACTAGTTAACAGACCAAACAGGGGTATCAAACACACAAGAGGACTGAGATAGGGAGACCCGCTATCGCCCTGCTATTCATCTTGGCGATAGACCCGCTTCAGCGCATAATCGAGGTCGCAGCCCAAACAGGAATTCTCAAGCCAGCTCTCCCAAAGGCGGCAAACCTCCGTTGTTCCCTGTACGATGATGATGCGGCTATCTTTGTTGACCCATCAGCTTTGGAGCTAGATCGACTGCACAAAATCTTGAATTTCTTCGGTGAATGTTCGGGACTCAAAATCAATATTTCAAAGATGGAAATATTCCCCATTCGGATTGAAACCTTGGTCGTCAACCATTTGCTTCAAAATTTCATGGAAAAATGTGTAAATTCCCGGGTAAATACCTCGGACTTCCACTGCACATCTAGAAACTACGGAGGATCGAGGTACAGCCCCCAATTGTTAAGATAGGATCGAGACTGCCTGGTTGGAAAGGCAGACCTCTCTCCACATTAGGAAGGGAAACACTAGTTAAGACGATGCTCTCATCGCAACCCATATATCATATATTCATATGACGGCCTTCCCTGAGCAGAAGTGGTTAGTCAAAAATATTGATCATCTGAGGAGGAGCTTTCTTTGGAGGGGGGAGACCCCGGACAAGGTGTATGGGGAGGCATTCCCTAGTAAACTGGCCTGCGACATGTCTTCCAAAAGGAAAAGGTGGTTTGGGGATTTCGGAATTAAAGCGTTTCGCTAGAGCTTTACGCTTGAGATGGTTGTGGTTCCAGTGGAGACACAAGGGACTAGCATGGAATGGGTTCGATCTCCCTTGCGATTGGCAAGATCACGAGCTTTTTGCCATGTCAACCCTTGACAATAGGAGATGGACAAACAACTATCTTTTGGACGTCGTCTGGATAGAAGGTAGAACCCCACAAATTATTGCACCGACGCTCTTCCAGAAATCAAAACGGAAAAAGCTATCGGTTCACAAGGCACTACAAGATAACCGATGGATAAAGCATATCCTGCCAATTCACGCATCTCAAGAAATGCATGAATATGTTAAGCTATGGGAGGAAGTATGAGGAACTCGGCTAGACAAAGGCAGGGAAGACAATCATTTGGCGTTGGATGCCGGACGCCCAATATACCACTAAGAGTGCTTACAATATCCAATTTGAAGGGGCATACTGTAAACTGAAACTACAGCCGATTTGGAAGGCGCAAGCGGAACCCAAATGCCGCTCTGGGAGGCCTTCGATGGCCTCGCCGCGCCGTTCGCGGAGTTCCTGGCCACCACTAGGCGCCCGCTGTTGCCCTGGAGCACATGGTGCTGTGCGCCATGCTCCAGACGAGCGCCGTCGTGATCGTCGTCATCACTTGTGGGGCGTCGGAGCATGCGGAGCTAGTAGCTGTCTCTGTGTTCAAACAGATGCCCACAGTACAGGTACAAGAACCGCTGACGGGTATGCCCCATTACGAGTGGGAGAGGGACGCGCCCTTGTTTGCCACCCATGCTGCGTCGAGTATGTCCATCGTCCAGCGCATCACCTTGACGCTTGAGACATGCACGATCACGGCCACGCGGAGCTGCCGGCTGCCCCGAGTGGGAGCTCCACGCCTTCTCGCTTGCCGCCGCGCTCCTCGGCAAGCCACTCTTCCCACTCGGTCTCCTACCGCGATCGCCGGATGGAGGCCGTGGCGCACTCGGTCTCCTACCGCGGTCGCCGGATGGAGGCCGTGGCGCCGACGAGAACAGAGACGCGCAGCCACCCAAGTCGGGCGTGTACGTCGCACTTGGGAGCGAGGTGCCGCTGCATGCGGACCTGGTGCACGAGCTGGCTATTGGGCTGGAGCTCGCTGGGTTGGATGGGCTGGGTCTAAGCGTGGCGTGGCCCAGACTGAAAATAATCAAGAAAAAATTAATTACCTTAATTGGCTGCTTTGGATGCGTGCAAATTTTTGAGGGGAGAGTAGGGTCCGATAGGGCCCCACCAGGACAAGTATTTTTCTTTTGCTTTTACTTTTTTTATATAAATGAGGGCCTATTTGGAAGAACTAGGACCAGTGATTAGCTAGGATTAGTGATTAGTTGACTGGTGATCAATCCAACCCTGTTGGGATCCACGGACTAACAACTAGCACTGTCACAATGTTTAGACAGATTTACCCCTTACTGTGCACGCGCTTCTTCCCCTTTCTCTCCATTCTATCCAACCACATCCGAACTATCGATCCATTCATGACATTAAGGGGCACCGATTCATTCATTATCCATTATAAACTAAAGCTGCTTGGGTCTAACCATGTCGTTGATCGTGCGATTCCGGCCACAGCCTAGCTTCTCTCCACTGTGTACGTTCTATCCTTTGTAGCTTCTTTTTTTCGCGACCATGCTCACCATGTATATCATTAAGTAGGAAAAGGATTTGTTACAAAGGTAAACGCCGGTTGGCCTAGGATGTGAGTGGCACACTATGGCTAAACAGAGTTAACCATGCAACTAGTAGCGGCGCAACTAAACTGATATTACATAAAAGAAAAATTTTGCGGCGATTTAGGCAGTCGAGGATCAGCCGCTGTCTGTGGTCGCCCATAACGCGGCAAGGTGGCAGTACCCCGCCTGAGACCAGCGATCCGCTTCCTCCACAACAGTGGTAGCAACCGTGACGGCCGTCCGACATACACTCTCAAATACTCTTCGATTCCGCTCCTTCCTGAGACACCACGCTCCTAGAATTATAAGAGAGTCGAAACCTTTGCAACGCGCCATTCCGAGCTGGTGTCGGTTCTGCAGCCACCAATCGAGAAATGATGTCCCAGGTTGTGGCGCGAGACGATCAAGGTCGATGGGTGGTAGCACCTGTACCACACTTCTCTGGCGAACACACAACCTCCCGCCAGGTGTTGCGCCGTCTCCTGGTCCTGGTCGCAGAGTGCACACACATTATCGTCCTGCAATCCACGATGCTTCCTTCTCGCCACTGTCCAAAGTCGATCATGCAGCAGCAACAAAAAGATGAACTTGCACTTGGGCGGAGCCCGAGCTTTCCATAGCTCCTTTGCGCCTCTGAGGGATGTCATTCTGAGGAAGAAGGCTCTGTATGCAGAGGAGGCAGAGTACGTCCCATCTGCTATCTAGCGTCAGATGAACTGTCGCTCGTGAGGTCGTCAAGAACCACCCCGGCGACCTTTTCCCATACGACGATGTAATCACAGAGGACTTCGACGGTGGGTGCCCGTTGGATGTCACTGACCCAGCTTTTGTTGGTGATAGCTTCTCGCACTGATTTTTGACGGCGTCACCTGCTAATGGCACCGAACAAGTGAGGAGCAGAAAGACAGATCGGTCCATCCGGAAGCCATGAGTCGGTCTAGAACCGAGCTGACTGCCCATCTCCAATGGCGACCGTGACGGATGATTGGAACATGCACTGGACCTTACGTTCCTTCCTCCTAGGAAGGCCGCACCAGCCCAGTTCAAGCAGGACGCGACACAGCCATTCCCAATGCAGACATAGGGTGAAGCCAGTGAGTTTCAGGTCTAGGATGCCTAACCCTCCATAGCACGTGGGTGCGTTCACTGTCTGCCAGGCGACTCTACACTTCCCCCAGCTACGGCTTCTGTTCCAGCCCAAAGAAACGTGCGGCGCCGCTTGTCAAGCTGCCTTAGCACCTAGGCGGAGAGACCAGTGGCGATGGAGACATGAAACACAGCCCACGTCGTTGAGTAGTCCTGCCTTCCATGTGGGGATCCTGATTACCACTTTGTCAATCAACGGTTGTTCATCGGCTCGACAAAGCTTCAACAGAGTTAGCAGGATTTCTAGGTATGTGCACGGAATGGGGGCAAGCTGTCCCGGGAATGCCTCCAGAACGGCGATCATGTCTGTGTCCGAGCAGCAGATATGCGAAATCGAGCACTTGTTCATATTCGTGACGAGTCCCGAGGCGTCAGCGAAAAGGTCGAGGATGGCCCGTACGCACCTCAAGTCAGCCTGCGTGGGCGAGAGAAATACGACCAGATCATCCGCATACAAGGAGGCATAGTTTCTAATCATTGCCGATGGTAGGGGCAGGAGCACGCCTTGTCTGTCTGCGGCCGAGATCATGTTGTTGAGCACCTCCATGACGACGACGGACAACATAGGGGAGAGTGGTTCGTCTGCCGTAAACCGCGCACGTGTCAAATTTTCCTGGCCGGCCTCCCGTTCACCACGACTCTCGTTGTGGCCGTGGATAGAAGTACGGCGATCTGTTCGGTCCACCTTGCCGAAAAACCGTTGAACGTGAGGAGTTGGATGAGAAACTCCCAAGAGACTGAATCGAATGCCCTGGCAATGTCGATCTTCATGAGGATGGCAGGGCAGTGACGGCTATATAGCCAGCGATAGACGAGCTGAACTGCCATGAAGTAGTCGTGAATGGACCTTCCCCGGATGAAGGCACTTTGGTTGTGCTTGATCAAGGCAGACAGGTGCGGTGCCAGGCGAGTGGTCAGCGCCTTGGCAACCAGCTTTCTGATGCTGTGCATTAAACTGATGGGGGTCAGTAGTCCTTCAGGCGAGACGGCGCGGCAGTCTTCCGGAGCAGGACCATGTTGGCCGTGTTGAGCAACTGAAAGTTTCTTCGGTCGAGCACCTAGAAGGAGTTAAACACCGCGACAACATCGTCCTTTATGATGCCCCAAGTTGCCTTGTAGAACCTTCCGGTAAAACCATCGGGCCCCGGAGCTCGGTCATTTGGAATCTCTCTAATGACGGCCAAGACCTCGTCTTCGGTAAACTCGGATGCGAGCTCACTGAGATCAAGTTGGGGCATGCCAACAATTGGTGTTGGCGTTACCTTCACGCAGGAAGCGGATGTAGGACCTCTGCCGTGCAATCGTCCTGGACAGCGACGCAAGGCCAAGGATTGTGTGCTTGAGCTCCCTGCGCAGTGCAATCTCATCATCCGAGAGCGTTCTGGCTTCTTGTGCGGTGTCCAGTTCGCCAACAATCAGCCTAGCCATGATGAGCTGAGATCACACACTTCCGATGGACTTGGCGTTCCAGGCGCGCAGAGCCTTGGCCGTGTTACGCAGCTTGAAGTCAAGCAGCCTGCTTGCATCGGTGTTGTGCATACCGACCGACCATGCCGAGGCGACAACATCGATGAAGCCTTCCATAGACGTCCAGAACGACTCCAATCGGAATTGTGGTTTGGCCCAGGGCACGGCTTTTAACCTCAGCGACAGAGGTGCGTGACCAGAGCAGTCCGTGGAGAGGCACACGAGATAGTGGTTACTGAAGGCGTCTAGCCAGGCAGCCGTGGCGAGTACGCGATCCAACCATTCAAGGGTCGGTCGACGGCGCTCGTTCGACCAGGTGTAGAGGCGACCATGGAGGTGTACCTCCGCGAGCTGCAGGTCGTCAATGACGCGACGAGACCTCCGCATCCAGCTACAATGTAGAACGCCCTCATTCTTCTCCTGGACTCCTGGTCAAGGTAGATCATATTGAAGTCGCCGCAGTATAACGAGGGCCCTGGACAGGACTGTTTGGTGCTACGTAGTTCGTCGAGGAACGCTGCTTTCTCAGCAAGCAGCGTCGGCCCATACACCGACATTAGCCACCAGTCGGCGGAGCTTCCATTACGCGGCGAGAGGAAGACAGAGACGGAGTAGCAGCGCGTAATACGCTGAGAGCCCGAGCGCTGTTCTCGTCACCTGGCACGACAGCGCGGCCGCCTGCGCCTACTACTCCGTCTTGTTCGTCACGGTGGCGTTCGGCCTCGCTGAGGCATCGTTCGGGTTCTGGGTGGTGTCATGCGACTGGCAACACTGGAGCCTGACCGCCAAGGTCTTGCTCCCCGTCTCCATGGCGCCTCTCGCCATTGTACTGGCTCTTTGGGCGGGCCTGAGAGTTTAAGGTCTCTTTCTGTGTTCCGTCCTGCTGTAGATAGGCCTGGCCTGTCTGGTACGAGTTTCGATTCTGGCCTGGCCTGCACACCGGATGGGCCGGCAATATTCATGAACTATTATAAAAAAGTGCATCTCTATTGTTATAAAACATGTTGCTTGTGGTTAGGACTTTTACTTCTCCGTCTCTCATGATTAACACCCTCCCAGAGTTTGTAAAATGTTTGGTGACTCGTGATGTTGTCGAGTCTCTGGTTCCCTGTTTTAAATAGCGGGCTAAGTCTCTTAGCGGCAGCCTCTCCAAAAGGCTAAGAAAGGCTATAGCGCGCTAATAGCGGGCTAAGCCATTTAGCGGCCGAGCAAAAAAATATGTCATGTAATTTTACACATAATACAGATGAAAACATTATGAATACCAATAGGGATAGATAGTTCAAAGTCTTACTAACATATTACATCAAAGTTCGTAGTTCATACATGATACATCAATAACATCATACATCACATAGGGACATACATGAGCTCAAAGTTCAAAGTTAACAGACAGCTACAAATAGCGGCGCTAAATGACCACGAATTAGCGAAAATAGCGCGCTATTAGCTGCTAATAGCGGGAAAAATCGTTTAGCGTTAAAATCTTGATAGCTTAGCGGTGGTCTTGCTGATACGCTATATAGCGCTATAGCGTCCGCTATAGCGCGCTATTTAAAACATGGCTCTGGTTTCAATAACAAGGCCGTAGAGCCAGCTTTGAGTTTCAAAAAAAAACATAGTAGATAAAGTAAAGTACATAGACACAAGAGGTAGGCAGACTATTCTTTATTTTTCTGAATATTAGTCATTACAATATAAAGCTCCCACGTATATATAGTTCTACCAAGGTCTAAGAGTTTAGGAAGAGCCCACATACAAACGGACTAGGATTCGGATTTATCCTTCTCATTCCTTCTAGGATAAGTCCGTATGTCTAATTTTACAACACTCTCCCTTGGGCGATTAACACGATATGCACATGCCTCGTTAAAAACTCCATCTGAAAATTCAGTGGGAATAAACGGTTCTCGAAGAAAAGAGTACATCGCATTCGCTAATTGCATTGCACATAACCTTCAAGTAAAAACTCATAAAGAAAAAAAAGGATACAACATTTAACCTTCTTAATCATGTATTCTTCAGGATATTCTATTCTTCATGAATAGATATTTATCTTCATGATAAATACATAAACTTTAACGTTTTTAGCAAATATGATCTACTTGATCTTGATAATTCTAGCGGTTTAATTACCTTCAAGGTAGATTCAAACAAATTGCTCTCCCTCGTAAAGCCATCATTTGAACATCATTGTTCAAACCACACTTTTCATAAATGTGTGCTTAATAATGGTATTCAGTACTACAATACTATATCTTTCAAAATATTAGCTCGCAATTCTTCTATGAATTATAATATGAGTAAACAAGAGCAATATGCTTCATGCATAAATGACCACTTATTAGTTGTGCAAAACAAATAAAATTTATCCTTCAGGGTAATAAATCCTTTCAGAGATTTATGGGAGTAAATAAGTTACAATATTCTATATCTTCTAGATAATGCATCAAATCTTATACTAGAGTTTGAATACTTCTCTAATTCTTCCTCGGTGGATTTTCAAATTATATTTTCTATAAATCTTCGGGATTTGGATTGTACCACTAAATAATAAATCTAGTCCTACATTTGACGTTTAGGGGATAATTCAATTGGCAAACTCATCATTATTCTCATACCTTCTATGGTATTTAGAGGATATCAAAACTTCATTGCTAGCTTTACAATATACACTTTCTTAGTGTGTGTATGACACCTTCATAGTATTTAGGATTCTTCATTTTCTTTTTCTCAGGTCTCTATTCACATAAGGGATTAACGACGTTTATTCGAGAATCGGCTGGTAAATCCTTCATGGATTAACTCCTTCAAGGACTTTCTCATTTTTTGTAAATAACATTTCTCTTCTATGAGATATATTCTCTACTATATGAGAGATTATTATGTGATATACACAATGAGATCGTGTTATTCACTACCAAGTCATTCGATGACTCGATTCCTTCTAGGATATGCTCTTCTTGAGACTTGAATATTCATTCATGAATATATTCTACCTTAGACTTCTTAGTACTTGTATAAGATTTATTTTTCATATGTTGCGACTTATATTCTTCAGGAATTATATGGATTTTCATAATCCATTTATTAACTGCATATTTCATATTCATTCATTTCATTTGCCAGAGATATAGCAGAATATTTATTTCTTCTTAGTAGGAGATTCAACCTCATTTGCTTTCTTCATTGATCTGATATAATCGCTACAGGCGACTTTGCCATGGACTTTGTTTTCCAGATCCGGGTTCTTATAAGAGAAACATTTGCAATTGTAGAGGTAGCGTTGTCGACAACTATTAGTTTCTCCTAATATTCTCATAATATGAGATTATTCTATCTCTGTCATTTCCCAAACAAGAGATGATTTATTGTTCTACGTACCCAACACTATGATGCACTATTCATGTACGTATGCGTGTATGTGTTTCGAATATATGTACTTCCAGTACAATTCAACATGCATAATTTAATTATATAGACCGGTTTGATGGTCGGCATAAGCAGATATTTTCCATACCTCATAGAGGATGCCAATTTGATCTACGTCACATGCCGCGTAGGGCAGTGATTAGTAGATACATACCGTGTAGGGCATGGCATTGTCGTAGATCTGCATGCTTAGCGACGACGGTGGATGTAGATGCAATGCAGATTAGTCGCAGGTAGAGGTAGCAGATCTGTTCCGCTAACAACGTCGGATGTCGACGTCATCGAAGTAGTCATGGTAGGGACGTCGGCACGAGCGTCGGTGCCGAAGATCGGCGGCGGGTTCGACGATGATGTCGATGTAGAGCTTGTCATGCGGATAACGTGTTATAAAACATGTTTCCAGCGGTTAGGACCTTTCCCTCTTCGTCTCTCATGATCAACATAGTAGATAAAAATAGAATACATAGACACAAGAGATAGGGAGACTATTCTTTATTTATTTGAATATTAGTCATTACAGCATAGAGCTCCCACGTATATATAGTCCTGCCAAGGTCTAAAAGTTTGATAAGAGCCCACATACAAATGGATTAGGATTCAGATTTCTCCTTCTCCTTTTCTTTTAGGATAGAGTCCGTATGTTTTACAACATAAGTGAGGTTTTCTTTTTAATAAAAAAGGAATTGTCAGTATGTGAAGATGGCCGGAAGCTGCCGTGGTGTATGGTCTGTATGCACTTTTAGTCAGAATATTCATCACTCGGATGATGGATAGAAATTCCCATTTAGAATTCGGTTACCAAATTGTTCACCTCTCTTCTCTCTCATTTACTTTAGTACTCTGTACAGGCAAAGCAACTCTGGGCCACTAATCCTTGCACATTGGGCCTTCGATTCCTTGTGGGCCGAACAACAGGTGCTGGCTCCTCTTCTTCATGGTCACCTGTGCTTGCTTGTATTGCCGAATGGTCAGCAGTGTTGACAGCAACGGCCGACTCTGAGTATGGCCTGCCTCCATGTGGATTTTGTAGGCTAGTAGGCAGTGGCGAATCTAGCCACGAAGCTCACTGGGGTCATTACATTAACACAATAGCGTTAACACCATTTATGAACATCGATGAATAGTAATTCTCTACTGATTTACTAAAGTTTGTCGTAGATGAAATAGGCTAGATTCGCCCCTGCTAGTAGCCCTTCCACGGAAAATCATGAGCAGAAACAGTTGTGGCAGAGATGCACCTTATTGGAGGAGGGCTGTCGGCAGGAGTGCTTACGGGATGACGCGAAGGCGCGCTGGGAGGCCGGAGGAGGGTCGCCGCCCAGAGATACGCTGGTGCGTGCGGAGGGGCAGGACGGCGTAGAGGCCACGGAGCTGAAATGGACCCAGACACTATCCGTGGAAGAGGCACGCAGCTCGCACTGGCCGCAGCGTCGCGCGGCACAACGTCCATACAAGGGCCCGATCGATTGGGGCGGTGACAAGGTACTAAATAGCGTATAGCGGGTTGGTAGCGAATTGATGTCGAGGTAGCGGATTGCGGATAGCGGACGATATTGCGGACGATAAGTTCCAATAACGGCACCCGATAGTCCCATATAATTTTAAGTACATATATCATGAATAATGAGTATAAATAATTTTAAGTGCATATATCATGAATAATTTTAAGTTCCACAGCCGATGCGTGAGTATTTAAATTTGGGGGTGTGAGTCATAGTGGGCTGAACTAATTAGGATATTTGCTTCCATGCTATTGTGGCCTACTACGCGCAATTACGGCCGCAATATCGACCCGCTATTCAAAATTGCGGCCGTAAAGTTTCAGGATGCAAAATTCGGAGCACTACCTCATAGTGGTAGCGGCAATGGACCGCTATCGCTATTGCGGGTGCAATTGCGGCCGCTACCGCCGCTATTTATTACCTTAGGCGGTGAAGCCTAGGCGCAGCACGCTTCGATGGAGGTGCGGGACCATGACGCTTGACAAGAGCCCGGTGGCTCACAACTACAGCCATGTTTGCCTCACCCGTGACGGGGAAGGAGGTGGACGCGAATGGGGCACGACGGAGCCACGTGAGGTCTGGGAAGGTTGGCGATGGACAGGGATGATGACAAAGCGGGTAGTAGACCCAAACCAACCTGCATCCGACGGTCTAGATCCTAGGCTCGCCCGATCTAATGGTTAACAGTTAACGGACAATGTGTCCCTATCTATTAGCCCGCGTTTGGATGGAGAATGCAGCACGTATCTCCCTGCTCGCTAGTCTCTACCACCAAGCTCGTACCTGGCTTCACTTGCAGTCTTTTTACACTCAGTCACACCCCTTACTAGCTAGCAGATCAGGTCACAAGTAGAGCGCAGCAACGACAATGGCGTGGTTCCCGGCTGATCTGATCGGCTCGATCACCGGCGCATCCACGATGCATCGAAGCTGCCGGCCGCGCTGGTGTCGTCCTGCGGCATCTTCCTGATCGTATCAGCCCTGGCGCTCATCGTCTCCAAGAGCCTGACCGCCAAGGTTTTCCTGTCCGTTTCGCTAGTGCCTCTCGCCGTTGTGCTGGCTCTTTGGGCCGGCCTGAGGGTTTAGGACTAGTCCTGTCTGGTTCGAATTTCAATTCTGGTCTGGCCTGCTCACCCGATGGGCTGGCAATTCCACCGTGGTTAGTCTGTTTTCAAAAGCTATAGTAGGAGAAAGTGTGGTCTGTATGATTTTTTTTAAAGTATGGTCTGTTCGTTAAGCTGGCCTGCTACTGCCGTGGGTCTTGTCATGTGAGTGTTGTCTGTACCGATTATGCTCATACTCAGTGTACCGATTATACACTTGTGCTCGGATTGTCATTTGTTATGTTTATCAAAATATTCCTGGGCTCTGCAAAAGCTCGGGTGGGGAACCGCTCTTCACTCTTCAGAGTTGGATTTTGGTGTTTTGCTGCTTGCCTTAAGCTTGGCAACCCATCTAAATTCTAGCGTCTCCTAACGAACAACGATCTGAGTTTGTTAGCAAAGCGTAGAGAAAATGTGATGAAAGTAGAGGTAAATTGATATTGGATCGATTCACTGTCAAGCACTGGCCTTGCACCCCTAGGGGTTTAATTTGTTTTAGGGGCCGTTTGGATCCCATCATTTTGAAAAAATTAAAATCTACTTAATGGATTAAACTATTTAGCTTGAAATTTAACATTTTATAACTTTTCCAAACTCACAAATAAGCCTATCCCAAATTTATAGGGTGGGAGATGAAAATGGATTCTATAGATCATTATGCTATAATTCTATTCTCCAACTTATAGCACACTCTTTAGCTCACTTTTCTATAATAGAAATGCAAGATATAAGTATGTCCCTCGTATGCCTAACAATAAATATACAAATATATTCCATATACAACTATATTAGCTTAATTAATCTATATCTAAATTATAATTATTAGAATGAATTCAATTTCAAGGATCTAAACGGGCCTATAGATATTATTAATGGTATGTATTAGATATAAATTTATTTAGGAGCATTCCCCCTAGATTTAAAGCGAACTTGCTTTTCCGTCCCTGCTAAGGATGGCAGCGGATCGAGTTCGGGGCGGATATCCGCGGGTTTCGGGTCCTGCGGGTTCGGGTTTGGGGATGATTTCTCACCCACGGTTTTCGGGTTTGGTATCGGATTCGGTTTTCCACCCGTGGATATCCAATGGATATCCGAAATAAATCATTTGAAATTAAAACTCATGTTTTATAATATGCTAATAATAACTTGTTTACTTAGATTATTAAATCTATTCAAAATTGACTCATGAAAATATTTATTATTTGTTGCCTCTTATTTATACATGTGAATATGTGTATATTTATCCGCGGGTTTCAGGTATCCATTCAGGTTTCGGGTATCCGTTTGGTTTTCAGGTATCCGCGGGTTTGGTTTTGGTGATGAATTTCCATCCGAATTGGTGTTCGGTTTGGATTCGGGTTTCGACTTTGGGTTTCGGTTTTGGGTGCACGGAGACTTCACCCGATTTGAACCCGGCCCGTTGCCATCCTTACTCCCTGCCAAGCACACTACGACGGCGTCACTTGTTTTTTCAGTGACGCCTCACTCCGATACGCTTTGGTAGACACAATTTTGGAAAATATTTACAAAGTATAAATTAATTTTAATAAAAAAAGATGAACTATTGGGTTTTTATTAAACTTAAATTAAAGGCAACAAAAAAAAAGAATATGTCGGTCTAAAATTTGTTCATTTAACCTTTGCAACTAGCAGGGCATAAATAGTTGGTATTTGGATTTGGATCAATTTACTCGTGTCTAAAAGACTAATTACTCAAGTCCTATAGAACATTATATTGTATTGTGATGGTAAAACAATGGTGCACCAACATTCACCATTTCCCCCTCCCATTCTTTGTTCACCGGTCGTTGTCAACCGGATGACTCGTCAGCCTACAGAACTCATCTTCTTCTTATATATATATATATATATATATATATATATATATATATATATATATATATATATATATATATATATTCCATAACGGGCTGGCCGTCATCGAGGGCGTTCGAGCTCCGAGTTGATCCACCGAACGAGGCCCACAAATTAATGGGCCTTTAAATTGCAACCTTTTCCCAACCGACGCTGCCTGCATTCCTGCGAGACCCACGACCACGAGAGACCACGGTTCATCGGCCGCCGCACAACCACTCGCGTTCCATCCATCGCCTCGTGAGCGCGCTCTCCCCCGCGCTGCGCCTTCGGCCTTCCTCGTGCCTGGCCTAGCACCGTACACGCCCGCGCGCTCCACCTCGGCCTCCACGCCCAACCAGTCACGCCGACATCGCTGGCCAGGTCCCCGTCCTCGCCGCCTACGCCAGGCTTGGCCGCGCGGCCGAGGCCCACTACATGTTCGACGCATTGCCAGTGAAGTGAGGAGGACCTGGACCGTGACCACCCTCTTCTGGAACATGCTCATCGCCGCGTACTCCATCGGATGTGAGTGAACAGTATGCCCACGGTATCCTAATGGCTTCATTTTGTTAGCCATACAAAGTTTATAGAGTTTAGGGTCCCAATTTGCATTTTATTTTTGGAGACTGAAATTTCTGGAGACGGCCCTGGATCAGTACCAGGGTGACTGATTTCATGATTATGTGTTTCGCGAGCCACATGATTATGTGAGCTAATCAACTACTTTAAAATTGTCGTCTCGTTGGCATGTGTTGCATAGTTAAAGAAAAAGTGAAAACTCATTTAAACGCTGGATTATTTCATATATAACACGATACATTAATTTCAATACATGATGATATACTAAATGACCAACTGATTATAATATGGAACAACATAGTATTTAGTGCTTTTACTTTCTTTTGACAATATAGGCTATAGATAGCATGAAAATATTCATCCCTCTTATTCTGGTACTAATCTCCTGTGGTAGAGTAGCACCCATATCACATATATTTCTTTCTTTCTAGGGCTTCCTTAGTTTTCACCTGCCTCGCTGAACCATTTCCTCCAAACGAGTATGGAAAAGACAAATACCTTGTCATACAGTTTGTCTAATAGCGTGAAATAGGCATACCTCCACATTTTCTTGAACAAAAGGCAACAAAACACCATCCAGAGGCCCACCACAAATCCAACAAGTAAACCAAGATACAAGTCCATTATTTGAGATGAGCCATCTTCATGATGTCTGATGGGATGCTCCACAATAGTTGGTTGATCTCCGGGGCATTGCTTTGGAAGTGGATGTCCACAAAGACCAGGATTGCCGATGTACATGGAAGCCGGATCATCAGTGTTGAGAGTATCTAGTTGATTTCCAGAGGGTATTCTGCCCGATAAATTGTTGTATGACAAGTTCATATAACTCAGTGAGGTCAGATTTGATAAATCCCATGGAATTTCACCAGAAAGGTGGTTGTTGGAGAGGTCAAGAGATTCCAATGATTGTAAAGTTCCAATCTGTTCCGGAATGTTCCCACTCAAGAAGTTCCATGACAAATTCAAATTTATCAAGCTAACAAGAGCACCTATTTCTTCTGGAATCGGTCCAGCTAAATTGTTGTTAGATAAATCTATGCTCATCAGAAATATTATATTTTTTGTATAGTTAAGTTCCTGCCCTTTTGTCACTATAGTTAAACTGTCATCAGATGGTCCCATGGTAAAATAATCATACTCTCCATGATATTCTTCATCGAAAGGATTGTCTGTTGCGTCTGCATATGCAGTAGTAGTGAAGGCTTTCAAGTTCACTAAAGATTGTGGTATTGTTCCAGATAATTTGTTATTTGCAAGATCCAAAAACTGAAGGCCAGGGAGTCTTGTAATCTCAATTGGAATGCTGCTAGAAAAACTGTTGGATCTTAATGCTAGAATTTCCAAATTTGGTAATTCCTTACTTATCCATGCTGGTAACTTCCCAATGAAATTGTTGTGTGATAGATCAAGGACAAGAAGATTTTTGAAGCTTCGTAGGACCAATGGAAATTCTCCTGAAAGGTTGTTGCTACTTAAAAGGAGTGTACGGATATTCAAACTTAAAGGACTCGAACTAGAATGGGGCATGGAAGAGTTGTTAATGCTAGAAGAGTTCTGTTGTTCTAATGAAAGTTTCATGCCACAATCAGGAAGCTCCCCTGCAAGTAGATTGTCTGATAGATCAAGAACTCGCAGCTGCTTCCACCAACAAATCTGTGCAGGAATAGCCCCAGTAATTTGGTTGGAGTAGAGAACCACCAGCTGTAGCAGTGGAGCTTCAAAATTTAGTGACAGTGGTCCATTCAAAGAGTTTCTGGAGATGTCAAATGTTTTAATGCTTTCTGGCAACCGTGGTACCAAACCAGTGAGTTTGTTTGACCTAAGTTGAAGTAATCCGACTGACATGAATTCCAAATCATGGGGCAACTCACCAGTAATTTGATTATAAGAGATGTCCAAACTTGTTGCATTAGCTAAGACAGCCCAAAACCATTCTGGAATTGTACCAGTAAGGTTTGTATATGAAATATCAAGAACATCAATATTGTTTTGCCAACGTAGCCAAGTAGGAAATCGAGGACCCAGCTGGCAAGATGAAAATCTTGCCACCTTCAGTTGAAACGGTGGCACCCAGTCCGAATCCACTTTGATTTCTAGATAATTAGAAGACAAATCAAGATGTTTCAAACTTGCTAGCTTGGTAAAGTGCTCTTCTGATATGACACCCTTCAAGTTGTTGCCGGATACATCCAGGTAGCTCCAATTTGTAAGTGCTCCTATCCCCAAAGGCATAGGACCACTAAGTTGGTTGTCAGAAACATCAAGAATGTTCAGGCTGCTCTGGTTTGGCAGCCAATTTAACATGTTGCCAGTTAAGTTGGCTTGGCTCTAGTACAACTCCCTCAGTTTCCTCTCGGGGCAGCTTGGTAGCCTCTCCATCAGATGTGCTATGTCGACACCAATATTACTGTAGGAAAGGGTTAAGGTATTTAGATTGCACATATTTCTGAACGTTTCTGGTAGCATCCCATTCAGATTGTTGTTCCCAAGATCAAGTACTTCAAGTGAGGTCATGTTTCCCAACTCATCAGGAAATGAACCAAACAGTCCACATGCACCGAGTTGAAGACTCTTAAGGCGGCTACCCAGATCCCAGAACCACCAGTTGGGTGAGATTGGGCCGCTGAATAAATAATTGAATGAAAGGTCAAGTTCCTCGACAACCGTAAGGTTGAGATGCGAAAGTAAGGAAGGGATATTGATACTGCATTCTTCTAGATGCAGTACTCTCAAGTTTGGAAGGGCGTTGATAGCTTGAACCGGATCAACCACTGTACTAAGGTTCACTATGTTCATGTTGAGGTGCTTCAGTGAAAAGAGCCGTGATAACCATGACAGATCTGACGAATACTGATTACCAAGGAACAGATTGTTCAGGTCAAGGTACACCAGCTTGGAGAGGTTGCCAAGCTGAGGAGGCACCCTGCCATCGAAGTCCATAGCAGAGAGGTTGAGATACACCAAGCTCCTGAGGGAGCCTAGGAAGTCAGGTATAGTCACCCCTGGACCTCCGAGAAGGTTTCCACTGAGGTCCAGGTGCCTCAGGTATTGCAAGGCAGTTATGGAAGGACTTATCTGTCCACGCAGCCAGTGGTTGCCGCTGTCAAGATCGCTGAAGAAATTGTCCTGCTCGCAGTCGTCGTTGCGGAGGTCAAGCTCGACGACGCGGCCTGTGGTGTTGCTGCACCTCACGCCGTGCCACAGGCAACAGTCATGGCCTCGCCACGAGCGCAGCCGATCCGCTGGGTCGCTGGTTATGCCTACTTTGAATGACAGGAGCGCGGCTCTCTCAGCCGCGACGCAGCTGCTGCTGAGCTCCGCAGCATGGCGGTGGCGGTCGAAGGCCAAGGAAGCGGCGGGGGCCATGGTGGTGGTGGTTGTGGTGGTCAAGGCCGCCGCCGCCGCCGCCATGGCGAGCAAGAAGCAGATGGCTGCAAGCTGGTGATGCATGGCAACCTTTGCGTGCTGGTGATATCTATGGTCCGGTGTGCAAGTGCAAGCACTGATGGGTATGGTACATTATATAACTGACCCAACTGCTGTGAGCAAGGAGCATGCATATCTAGGTCATTTTTTGTTTTTCCACGCAATGCGTGTAAGCGTCCCTTCTTGTGACCTGCATGTCTGAAAATAAAGAAATAATAACAAACTGATAGTCAGGCTTGATGGGCTGCTCTTGGACTCACTTGGCGCTAAAGGGTTTAGATAAAATCTATTTATCTCCACCTTATCTTCTTCCCTTCTTACTTCTTCTTCCTCCGCTAGGACCCACACCCGACATTGCCATGCAACTCGCCCCCGCTGCCTCCACCTCCCTATCTGGCTCTGGCGGCTCCTCTACTAGATCCGCTGCCAACTACCATGGCCCAGCTCTAAATCCATCAAATGAGCCTCCTACCTCCTCATCGTCTTCTTCATCTCTGACCAAGCTCGCCCGTAGCCACCGCGTCCTGCACCCCACCCAGCTCTAGCGGTGCCCTGCTACCGCCAACCACCACTAGCCGCCTTCCCCCCAATACCCAGCCGACGGTGCCACCACCGCTTCCCTCACGCCTGTCACCACCGCCTCCCCCAACAATTCTTCAAAGCCCACAGAATTCAAGTAAGCCCCCAAACGCTAGACTCTAACCCTAACCTTGTCGGAGTTGAGGAATAAGAGTAAGACCCCATGTCATTATTGGATTGGGCAGAAAAATTTGAGTCAAAGAAAGCATTGGATCACTCTAGTGAAGTTTAGCTTTACTCTCTTTTTTTTAATTGTGCTGAATAAATCCATGTGTATAAGCACGTATGGACACTCATCCATATGAACGTACACACATAAACCTTATTTGTTATTTCTCATAAACCTTATTTGTTATTTCTATATATGAGAATCTTCGAAAGGCTGAGTCAGCAACCAAGACTGGAATGAACTTTTCAAACTTTTACCCTCAAATATTTTTCATAGTATTTAATTTACAAACGTAGAAAGCATATGTGAAGATATAGCTTCAATAATAATTGCATAATGTCTTACTAGATCTATGTCCGTGTGTTGCAATGGAATAACAACTAGATGGTACTGACATTAAGCAACGTAACTTGAACTCTTGTATGGGGAAAAATTGTAACGATAGCATGTATTGATCATTGATCTATTCATAAATATTTGTAGCTTCGTTCAAAAAAAACTAAATATTTGTAGCTTGAATAAACACATCTTGCTCAAAATCAAATGAACCTTGAAGTAGAAGAAACCTCTTTGTATGACAATGCATGAAAACCATAGACGACGTTCGCGAAAATGGTCCTATCGCTTTTCACCTTTCCACACACGTGCCAAGCATCACCTCGTCGGTAGAGTATACCGGTGCATCATTTGGGCGTCGATGATCGCGTTTGGCGAATTTCAAAGTCCGATAGTGGGGGCGACATGTATGTGAACTCACGTTCACGTATCGTCGTCAATCATACATGCATAAACGAAAAGGAAAGAGACGGGCCCAAATGTGGACGTCACCAGGCTTATGCATGTATGATTAGGCTAATTATCTGAATTGCGTACCTTGATTGATTGACTGACTGACTACATGCAGCTGGGTGGAAGTTCGTTCACGGCTTCGTCACGGGAGTTGGAAGATGGGATTAGACATTACTATTATAACTCACATTGTAATAATATATTCGAAGTTTCTGTTGTCCACTAGGAAGAACCCAAGGACCCAAAACCACCACGGCTTGAAATTCCCGAAGGAGCAGCAAGCAAGTACACTTCATTCATTTGTTAGAGAGAGAGCAATCCATTCCCCGAAGGGTCCTCTATCCACTCTATCCAAAGTTTGGAAGAATATTGCTAGTATCATGTAAATAAAGTCAAGTTCTCCTGACCCATATAAAATTAAATCAAAAGAAAGAATACAGGCATGGAAGTCTCTTGACGTAAAGTCAGTGGGAATCACATGCATACAGTAACAAATTAAATATCAAGAAAAGTACAAAAAATAAGGGTCATTTGGAAATCCGCATCACCGTCTTACTGTCGAGGCCGAAATTCGGCTGCGATGGGGTTACGAAGTGGCTGTGATATGTCTGCAGTGCGTAGACTGAAGAGGCGGAGAAGAAGATCCTGGCGGTCACTGCGTCCGAGCAGAGCGGGTTGTTCGAACCTCGCAAAGAGAGGGACCAGCTGGCCGAGGCGCTAGGAAACCCCAAGCACCGTGACCGCGTCCGTGGCGTATCCTCGAGAAAGAGCTGGAAGATTGTGGACTCCTGGCAATCCGACGTGAACTCCTACAGGACGAGGCAGGTGTACAAGGATAAGCTTGTCCAGCATGACTTGTCCTTGCTTGGGCAAAAATATTACTCCTTGAGGAGCTTATGGGTTTATCTCTGCATGAAGAGACCTCGGATTCTGTTTTCTGGGCTTTAGAGAAAAATAAGCAGCTTAGCACTAAGTCTTTATATAGGTTCTTGACAAACAGGGGTATGACAACTAGAGTTGCAGGAATCATTTGGAAATGCAACATTTCTTTGAAGATTAAGTTCTTTCTATGGCAGGTTTTCAATAATAAACTTCAGATTGCACAATTTTTACTCAAAGGGGTTGGAAAAGGAGTGGCAATTGCTGCCTTTGTGGCAATAGATCATATCCTTTTTGACTGCTTCTTAGCAAAACTGATTTGGGCGATTTGGAGTATTATTCTGGAAGTATTTCGATGGAAGAGATTACTTTCTTCTCTGATGGACTTTACTACTACCTGGCTGCAGGGCAAGGGGCCCCTTACCTTTGCAATCGATCATGTTTACTTTGCAGGTTTTGCGTGGGCCTTATGGACTACTAGGAACAAGATGGCTATTGAGAAGAGGTTTCCAAAAGCGCCAACTGATGTTATCTACGTTGCCTTAACTCTGATGCAGAAATGGAGTATTCTGTTAAAGGAAGATGGCTCATGTGAAGGAAGGCATCATGTCTTGGATGAAGAGTTTCAAGGCTAGCTGTGTGGCGCCTACTGATGTCTTTGAGATTTAGTTTGTCTGATTTAGCTTCCTGTTTGAGTGCGTCGTTGACACTAGTATCCCCAGTATCGTAATGCTACCTTGCTTTCTTAAAAGCAGAGAATTTTATTCTCCTTAAAAAAAAAGAATGACAGCTAGCTCCTTTGTGAACTTGTGGTTGCCCGGCATGCAGAGTGGCGACGACTAGACGAAGACTTGGCCGGCCTTGCAAGTCATTGCTTTAAGATAGTGCAACTGACATCTTGTAGCATCCTAGCAAGGCACGAGAAGCCGCCTCTGCATTTCCTTGAGCTTTCCGTCTCGTCCATGGCTGGGGACAGCTCAGTCAGCCCAACAGTATTAACTGGATGGAAAAAGGCAGGGCCTCTGTACAAAAGTGTACACTCCAGCGCTAAATCAAATAACAATGATGATATCAAATAAGTATTATTAGATTTATCATTGAATATATCTTTATAGCATCAAACCATAATTACTGATACTATTTATATAAATTTAGTCAAACTTTAAATAGTTTAAATCTGATCAAATCTGAAATACACTTCTTTGGCACCGAGGGAGTACAGTACATACATGAGAACGCATTGTCGTACAAGTTTACTATCGTCGCATTGAGAAATCGCATTCAGAATGCAGAGTACGTACGTGCAGCTCCGATCCCTCTGCTATGCGCTATATATTATTTTTTTAGAGTTTGAGGGCTAAAACGCCCCGGTCATTGCATTATCACAAAGACCATAAAACAGTTTAAAGCATTCAATGTTCATCACCCATACACAGAAAAACTCCACCACCTCCACCTTTAAGCACTGACTAACAGCAACTAACAATATGTACTCATCACCAAACTGGGAGAGACTAATCCATTTCCCTTTATCCGCAACACCTTGCGCTGAAACGTCCACTAGAAGATCAGCCACTTCCACTGGGAACTCCTTCCAATCCAGCGCCATCTTGTACATGATTCTATTCCATTCACCTTCCACCTGGTTCAGCCAATCAACCTTTGAGGATTGGTCGCCAGCATTCTGAGTCTTTCCAGTTTGGAATTAAACTCCAGTCTTCTCTCGGTTAGACAAAGTAAGTTCCAGCCTTGGAGCATGGCCGAAATTGAGAGTACTATGGACTGCACACTCCTCCAAACAGTTCCCTGAAAGCATATATTATTTCTCAGTTTCCAGAGCCCTCACAGAGCTGCAGCACAGAAAATACTATCAACTAGAAAACGATTGTTACTAAGCCACATTTGTCTTATTGACAGAAAATCCATGCCAACATTTCTATCTAAAATCTCAGAGATACATATCCAAAGTTGTTGGCAACCACACACCCAAAAAATAGATGATCAACAGATTCCTGGTCACAGCAAAAAAGACAGGAGGGGCCATCTATTTTCCTTCTTCATAAATTATCTCTAGTTAAAACTTTGTTCTTAGAAAGCAAAGCAACCAGAGAAAAAAGTGAACTCTTGGGGGATTTGTGACTCCAAACAGCTGACACATGAATAGGTTTCACCCCTCTAAAGTTTATGACTCTATAAAGGGATTGAGAAGAATATATGCCACTAGAGTTTGTGAATACAAGGTAGATATGTGCTCTTGTAGTTTGTTTTGTGATAAGTGATTGTCAACATGATCCACGACCTAGGTTGAGTTTGTGACTAACCATGGCGTGAGTTAGGTTGTGCGACATGTCTCTTGGCTTGTGGTGTGCAGGTGTGGAGCTCGGAGGCGGTGGTTGACGGCAAGGTAGTGAAGGTCTAGTAGGGACGTGCTGTGCCGATGAACCGGGAGCGGTGAAGGACGGACGTGAGGCTTGGACCGAGGGATCAAGAGGCCGGGTGACCAGCCGCGGTGGCTGACATCTAGGACATCGACAAGCGCAAGTGTATATGGGAGTGACCGTGTTGACCGAGTCAAGACGGTGGATGTGTGAATCGAGCAGGGCTTAGGAGGACTTGGCGGATGGCCGGTCGAGGACGGCGGTGACACACGTCGAGTTGCGAGGGACGCGTATGGAGTACGCTGCTCGCAAGCGGTTTAGTGGTTTGAGCCTCAAAACCATCGGGTGGATGGGTTTACGGGTTCGGGCCTCAAAACCCGGACGGAGGTTCCGAAGAGGAACGGACGGCACGTGGTGGGCATCGAGGAATTCGCGTCGAGGCGAAACTATCTCAATAAGGGCGCGATGGCTGTCGTGATTTTGGTTAGGAATGGAGGTCCGAATCCTTCAGTTGTCCTCCGGGATTCCTCAACCGAAGCTGTTATTTTCGTTCACCGTGTTCCTAATTTTTTCCTTTTTTTCGTTCTAGGTTACGATCTGATTTTCCCAGAGTTTAGATTAATCTCATGCGATGATTTCTCGAGGATAGATTGGTAGCGTGTTGAATTTGGTCTGTGCAAATTTTGGACGCGATTCGTGTTGATTTGGTTCGGTTTTCGTTCGATTTTATGACCGACGGTTTTTCTGTTCGTCCGCTCGGGTGTGCTCGGTTTCTGCTCGTCGGGCTCCTGTTCGTTCTTTGGCTGTGCGGAGGAATTAGCACATGAGGCTAGCAGCAGTGCTACCAGCGTCGTGTGCGCGCTCACTTGAGCAGCACTCGCCGCAGTCCCAGGAGGAAGCCCGCTGCCCAGCGCTCTGCTCCAAGCGCTCGTCATCACGGTTCCTGTGCTGTGCGTTTCCTGTGCCTTCCTGCGTCGGGTTGGCACCGGATCGGTTCCCAGGCGGTGCCCTTGCGTGGTGTACGGTGCCTGCGCTCGGTCCTCTACGTGAGCAGCAGCACCACCGATCGCTCCCTCTCTCTGTCCACCGTACAGGCTGCAGGCCAGTCAGGTCCGGTCGAAGAGCAGCCCCATCATTCCTGTGCTTGTGCTTCCATGCTTGTTTTTGTGTCATCGAGTTTTGATTGGTCAAGAGTTTTTTAACACCCCAGGCGCCACAAAAGCCTTAGATATCACTAACGTCTCTTCCCTCATGCCCAAGTACAAAACTCGGCATAAAAAATCAAACGTCAAAGTAAAGCGCGGAAGCAACATCAAGGACAAAACTATAATTAAGTAAAGCTCCAACTTAAATGTTTTTATTAAACCATGAAAGATCACCACGAAGATAAACTAAGTTTGTTACAGCAAGGCAAGAGTGTTATTATTATAACTAGATATGGGTGTAATAGTGAAGCTGTGCCGCTAATCCCATCCCTTTAAGGAAGCAAAGCATCCAAGCAAGCATCCAAACTTACACCTGAAAAGATAAAAGGGGTGAGAATAAATCTCAGCAAGCAAACTTCTTAATCATATCATTTAAACTACAAGTTAATTAAGCATTGATTTAAATGTCGAAGATATGATATCATAAGAAATTAATAATTCATAATCAAATTATTTATCCAATGACAACAGCATAAAGGAGTAAACAACATCATGATATTCAATAAATAAACCACCTCTTCAAATAAAAGAAACTCCTCATATCCACAACTTCAATGCAAGTAAACCTCAGAGGGAGTGCAGATGCAATGCATATGCATATCCACTGCCTCCATACCCAACAAGGTATGAAGCTGCATCGTACCCCTCCTCGGGCAACGTACGATGCTGTACCGGTACGGTCGCGGCCAGCAAGCGGCGACATCCACGAATGCTATGCAATGCAATATGAAGCAATGACATGATGCAACCGCAGAAATACTTACCACACATGCCACATACATCCACCATTATAATTCATAGCACTTACCTCATGACGATAGATAAATGATAAAATATTCAACAATGTAGATCCTATATAAGTTACTTTATAAAGGGACAAGTGAATTCATTCTTAGATATTATCTTGATTTAGTTAATGTTATGGCAAAGTATAGGTAGATTAAATAACATGTCAAGCTGTAGCAAACCACCGCTACGTTTACTTGCCTCAAAAGACGATGAAAGAACATGAGTTAAGAATGATCTAAAGGTACACCACCTGTTCAAACATCATTACCTCAGAACATATTCATACAAACACATACAAATAACACATAAAGCAATCATACGGCTTGCGCTATCGTTTCCCTCAAAACAGCGACCAAACAACCCACCAACAGCAGCAACCATGCTTCACATTTTTGGTGCAGATAAATTACATGTTCAAAACTTATGAAACTTATACAAAATATGTAAAACACCATTATCTACAACTTTTATATAAAACAATCTAGCATATGAGATCTCCAAGACAGCATAAACAACCTCTGAACTTAACTGAACTTTTCTGATGACAAAAACAGGATAGCAAGCTTCTAAAATTCATAATTGGAGATATACTAATTCAAAAATTATAAGATTTAAGAATATGGAAATATTAACTAATGTTCTACAACTTTCATGTATAAGCTTTGTATTTTAAGGACTAAAAGATACTCATAACAAACCAAGAATCTAACTGAACATTTCTGATGACAGAATAACAGCAGACCACTAAAACATACATAGCTGGAGATTTACTAATCCAACACTTATGATCTTCAACAATATGGAAAGCTTATGAAATTACCTACAACTTTCATTTAGATCATTTTACGAGATTATGGACGTATGATAACATAAAACTGAATGCATCTAACTATGTCTAGATTTTTGACAGAACAAATGCATCATCAAACAATGACCATATATGCTAAACCACAAGTGCTACAAAGGTGATCTTTACACCAAAACAAAGATACTGAAGTATACTAACACATTATAATTTTCCCATGATTTTATAGCACATAAAAGAAGATGTAAACAGCACATAACCAACAACTGCTGAATCTGAAAACACAATAGGGCCAAATTTCGAGATTATAGCCCTAACCCCGTCAACTAAACGACCGAATACGGTAAACCCTAGCATGGATTTCACATCAAAACAGAGGGGAAACCAAAATCTTACCCCAACAGCGAGATTTATGAAGACCCACAACGATTGAACTCCTAGTTCCCCTTCTCCCTCGATTTGATCTCCGTAGATACACGTCTCGTCGACTTAATCTACCCCATCGATGGCATCATCAAGAACAGCGAGGGGAAGAAAAAGATTGATGGAAAACCAAAGGTACGAGATAGATCCTAACCAGTTTTGTAAAAGGAAGAACGGGCACTGCAGACGATGACGACGGCGATGGCTGCAAAACCCTATTTTCTCTCCCTCTCTTCTTATCTCCTTGCTATCCTTCTCCTTCTATTTCTTTTCTTTGGTGTGTGATACAGGTGGGTGGCTAAAGGGACACCGGCATAAAAAAAGGGAAAAGTCATCGGTACTGTAGCCTGGGCGACGCTACAGTAACCATGTGCTACTGTTCATATATTTTTAATTTCTTGAATAATGCAAAATTTATATCTTCATGATCCAAACTCCAAATGATATGTATAAGTAGTCAAACGGAATGCATTCGACGAGCTCTACGCATCTATGGTCTCTGATCATTCATCAAAGCTACAGATAAAAAAATTATTTTTGACACTCATTAAAAATTCTAATTAACTATTTTACCACTTTGCGCTTTCTAACACACAACATATATTTTGGGGTGTTACAGTTTTGGACTTGCGCATCCGTGAATTACAAGAACCATTTTTTGGCACATTTGCTGCTTGTTGTTCCTTGTGCGTGAGCAGACCCAAGTCCAGGATCTCAGTTGGCGTTTGTGGCAGCGTGTGCAAGTTGCAGTGCGTGAGTCCTGCCTGCAGTCTCCTGGAAATTCCGGCTCGAATTTTCAGATTACTTTTTCGTCTGCCGTTTGCACGTTTGAATTCCGCATTTTGCGTTATCTTCCTTCGATACAAGGAACCTAGCTTAGCTAGGTACTCTTGTCACTAGTTGGCTTGAGTATTTTAGTTTCGGGAACGTTTGCTATGATTTGTTTTTGTGGTGAATTTAGGACAGTGGCCGAATATTTCACGAGAAATTTTACGGTTCCCACTCAACCCCCCTCTGGTCGCCGTTTTCGATCCTTCGGAGTTAAAAGTCCAAATTAAAAAATCTTCTTCATCAGAAAAGTCTAAAGTAGAAGCCAGCTGATTAGCTGAAGGACCTCTTGCCAAAGGTTCATGACACATGAGTCTATCATCTACTCCTCTTCTAAAAGTGCACTTGAGATGCGCTATATATCATCAGTGCCAAGTAGGATCCTCAGCACTTCCTTGAATTTTCCAGCTCCACTTGTTTCTGCAGGTTCACACTACTGTACACAGCGCAAGAAAGTCCCCTCCATACATTTTCGCTTCTATATATATATACAGATAGACATAGACATATACATAGCACAGTTCGTCGACACTCAGTAATAAGGAACACAGCAGTGTGTGCAGCTTCTTAGATATCTGTTGGTGATCACTACTCCTTCATCCCTTCAGTTGGTGCTGCAGCAGCCTGGACGGAGGCCGACGCATGATCTAGAGGGGAGTAAGGTAATAAGGATTATATTCCATGCATATGCATCGGCCGGTAACCCAATTAATTAAGTATGAAAAACATGCACTCCTCCATATATTACAGATTTACAGCTATAGTATTTATCTAGTACGTACTTCGGTACTTGTGTGCCCGTCAAATTAAAGTATAACCCCAGCTGTTGTTTTGTGTCCTGATCAGCAGGTTGGTCGAATCATATCCCTACATCTAGCGAGTAGCGGCTTCATGGCAGAGATGGTGTGTTCAGCACTTGTTCAGGAGACCGTGAGTAGAGGCGTCTCCTTTGCGTTGGGCAGACGCGAGGAGAAGGCGTCCCAAGGGCACTTGACGGAGAGGCTCGAGATGGCAGTCAGCGAGCTGGAGTTTGCACTTGAGAGGGCCATGGAGCTGCCCATCAGACACCTCTCCTTGCTCCAGCGCAGGAAGATGATCAAGCGTGCCTACGTCGAGGCCATGGAGCTGCTCGACAAGCACAGGCAGCAAGCGGTGCCTCCTGGCCAGGAAGAGCTCCCGCAAGTGGTAAACAAACGCAAGCGATGGTTTAATAGTGCTAAGAAGAACATGGCCATCGTACCTTTTGCTGGCTTGAGCACTGATGATGTTGGAAGATTTGAAAGGTATGCAGATGTTGCCGGAAGGTTTGTGAGGGACTTGGAGTCTGGTTGTTCACTTCATCACTACAACTTTTGCAACCCTATTGTTAGGCATCTCCTTGAAGGGAAAACTCTCACTTATCATTCGGAGCAAGGAAACCTGCTACGGCATCTCTACATCAGGCCCACGTATTGTGATGAGCGTGGCGTGGAGGCATCGCTAGCATACCATTATGAGGATAGCACAGTGGCTGAGAAATGTTTCTTTCTGGGGTTGATGCTACGACTAACAGAAAGCACAGACTTGGTTGAGGTTGCTATAAAAGGCTTGCAATTACTATTAGCATCTCAATTCAAACTTGCTGTTGAGTATGCAATGGGAGAACTCACCCTACTATCTAATTTGCAAGACATTGCCCATTTGCATGCGCCTCTGTGGGTGGGCGTTCAAGAATGGCATATCAAGCACTCACAACTTTCTCGCCCAGACCCTGCATGCTGCAAAGGAAGCAGGCTCGGACTTTGTGCTAACAACAACGTCTCATCAGAGTTAGCAGATATATTCCCAGAGCAAATTATTGGTTTGGGTTTCCAGTGCTATATATCAGCTCTAGAGTCCAAAACACGTAGCTCATTTCATGAGCGCGGAAGAAGAAGAAGAAGCAAAAACGGAGGTTGGAAGCCACCTCTGGTGCTGAGAGCTGCCTTCATGCCTCATGCTGTGATTCAGACAGAAGATAGTTATGCACTCGAAATCATCGGAGATGCAACAGAGTATAGAAATGCTAGTAGCATACAACAAGTGGCGGAGACAGTGCAATCACGCGCGGTCAATTGTTTTTCGCGTCAGCCAGAGCTGGCGGAATATGGAATGGATTGGTTCGGTAAACATGGTTTTGCATGGTTTGTGGTGGAAAAGTCAAGCTTTGAAACAGCACTTGACTTTCCCAACTTGTTGCAGGGCTGTGACTGCTCCTGCCGCACCGCAACGAAGTGCACTACCCGAGCAAGTTCAAGGAGAGTAGAATGAGGTAGTTAGGCGTGTTAGTTGGTTGCCCTGCAGCCGAGTGTTACAAGGCTCAACTGTTCTCCTGATTTCGTACGGTGATGTAAGCTACCTATTGTGGTTGGTGTCCAGTTTTTGGACTCATTATTGTAATGTAATGAGGTGCTCCATTACTTGTAGTAGTAAAATGCAGATGTCTACTGTTTGAGATTTTTTTTTGAGCAACTGTTTGAGATATAAACAACTTTGTGATGTTAATCGCCCGCGTTATTATTATTATTATATGGCTATACAACTTGCCGTCTCATACAGTACCAGTGCTTGTCCGAGTGAAAATAAATTTGCTGCGAACTCTGTGCAGCGCAAGATACTACTCTACTTATTATACGTTGGTCTTTGTGGACATCGGCAATCCTATGCGCAGCGCAAGATACTCCAGCTTCTATGTACATCGGCAATTTTGGTCTTCGTGGACATCCACTTCCAAAGCAATGCCCCGGAGATCAACCAACTGTGGAACATCCCATCAGACATCATGAAGATGGCTCAGCTCGGCTAATGGACTTATATCTTGGTTTACTTGTTGGATTTGTGGTGGGCCTTTGGATGGTGTTTTGTGGCCTTTTGTTCAAGAAAATGTGGAGGTACGCATATTTCACGCTATTAGACAAATTGTATGACAAGATATTTGTCTTTTCCATACTTGTTTGGAGGAAATGGTTCAACAAGGCAGGTGAAAACTAAGCTATCCTTAGAAAGAAAGAAATATATGTGCTATGGATTCTATACTCTACCACAAGAGATTAGTACCAAAATAAGACGGATGCATATTTCTATGCTATAGTCTGTATTGTCATCAAGATAGTGGCGGAGCTCGAACAGAAATTTAGGTGGGGCGAATTGCAGACACAACTTTTTAATGACTTCACAAGGACGCACATCAATAGCTCATCTATGGCAAATTTAAACATTGATTGATGTTGGTACCTCTCATTTGAAGATAGTAGTCCATTAATTCAACAAAGACCAACTGAACAAGAAAAAGTGTCCAAATTAAAGACTGAAATCCAACATTCCAAGAGCTAAGAAACCTATAAATTTGAAGAACAAATCAGTTGGTGACTTAGTGCGTAATATATGAATTATAACGTAATAAAACAGTTTTTGGAAATGCATGACCTCTAGGTTGGGTTGGACCCTTGAACAAATAAGCCATCTTAACCTCATCTCTAATGTCGGGGTGAAATCTATCAATTGCTATTCGACATCCAGGATCAGCAATAACATGAAGATTCGCATCAAATTCCCTAATGAGATCAGTACCTGCACTTTCTTCTTCTTCTTTGTCGTCCTGAGTTTGTGTTTGCTCTGTTTGGCCTTGTACTTGTTCTGTCCTAACATCGGGTGATTCAACTTCAGAAACCACAACTAGTTCTTGATGTATTTCTTCAGATTCCACAGCCACACCAATTTGACTTCCATGGGTACTTGGGCGGGATCCAGAACCAACACTCATACTTGAAAAAAATCACTTCAAATCTACACATATACAACCAGCAAAATCTCAATTATCACATCTCAAATAAATTCCTAAATGCCTAAATCTCAAATTCACAATTATACCTCTTGTTACAATTTTTTTCCTTCCCAATTGCAGAAGGGGCATGACTGTTGGAGTTGGGGGCGTCTGCACCTCGGCCTCGACCTTGGCCTGCTACTCCCTCTCGCTCTCCTTCATCTTCTCCTCGGCCATGCCCATGCCCACCAAATCCTCCTCCTCCATCAGAGCAGCCTGCCTGCATGGCTGCGCCGTTGTTGCGAGCGGGAGCGGCGAGCCATGAGCGGGTGCCACGCAGCTCGGGGCCTGTCGGCCGGGGCGGCTACAGCGAGTGGTGCGACGTGGGCTGGGGCTGGGGCGCCGTGCGGAGCTCCGACCTCCAACTCTGGCCATGTGCACCGGTGGGCGGCGGACTGCGGAGGCGCAGACGGCGAACGCGGACGCAAACGGGACCAGGAGGAGCGCGATTGGGAATTAGGAGTTTGGGCTTTGGGGACACTTCCACCTGGGCCGGCTACTAGGTTTATTGGGCCTATTTTCCTTCCCTCTTCGTTTTTCCTGTGTCTGGCTGCCGCTCTCGTCGCGGATGCCACCGCTCCATGGCTGGGCGGCTGGCCGAAAGGGAGGAAGACATGGGGGTACTAGTGGTGCAACAAGGAGAGAGAAGTAAAATAAAGAACGCATGTGTTGACGTCGGAGGTGGTCTGAATCACACACCAGCAGGGCCTCAGACGCTCGGGCCGCCAAGGACCGAAGAACACAGCGAGGATGTCGCTCTTTCGTGGTGAAGAACGGAGAGGTTTACAAGCAAACCACCAAAAGATAACCAACATGCTTATGTGACGAAGAACTAGCTAGATTTCAGGCAAACTAGCAAAGAAACCGCCAAAGCTCTCACCCGGGAGGGACCCTGTCAGGGCAAGGACATCGCCGGGTTGCCATAGGTTGGCCGGCAAGCCTAGGACGCCATCCTTGGTCATCAGATCAAGGGATGAATAGCATGGGCATTGGAAGAGAGAGTAAAAGGGTTGGAGTAGAGGTAGTAGATTGATTTGTTTGACGATTGGATAGATGGGAACTCAATCGGCCAGGATCCTCTTATATATAGAGAGAGTGGTGGTCTTATCCCAATAGAAAACCTTTCCTAGCCTTATTTTCCAAGTTTCCCACGAGTTTGGAACAACCCAGATCGGAATCTAGTAAGTCAGATTCGAAACAGGCCCATCGGTAGTACCGCTATCCAAGTCCTCACAAACTATTGGTAGTACCGATTCAGGTTGGTAGTACCAATATCTAGATTCTTGCCAGGTCTTCACCAAGGCTTCACAAACTATCAGTAGTACTAGTTTGGGTCGGTAGTACTGATGTCGAGGTATCTTCTTGAAAGCATAGCTCTCTCATCCGGACTCTAAATTGGACGTTCTATATATTTTTTAACCATCTTGATGTGAGGAACGCAATGGTGAGGTCCGTTCCACATTTTGAGAACTTTACAAAATGGACATTTTTTGTTGTCAACATATGCCCCCTCTTTTCAGGTGAATGATGCATGAACCTAAAAACACTTGATTAAACAAAACAAAACCGAACAGCAACGATACCTATCTCATCGGCTGCTCAGTGACTAAGGGCGATGTATACATCGGCCATTTTTGTTCTAAGGGCGATACATGTATCAGCCATTGCTTGGAGAGCACTTAGGCTTCTTGCCAAATACTTGGAAAATACCTTTTCAAGTACCTCCCGTTAAATGCTCTATTGAGACGTTCACCTTGCAATGTCTCTAGCAGATAAGAATTACCGAATATGACTTTGATCACTTTGTAAGGACCTTCCCAATTTGGTGACCACTTGCCAAACTGATTGCTCTTCGATCCAATTGGTAGTATAGTTTTCCACCACTTGGAAGGATTTGCTCTTGACTTTCTTATTATATGCCTTGGTAACTCGAGCTTTGTCCTTCTCTATTTCCTGAGAGCTTTTAATCTTACATCAGTCACCTCATCGATATTATCCATCATCAAATCATGATACACAACAGCAGATAAATTATTTTGTTTAGCAAGCATGTATGCATCCAAATTCACCTTGATGGGTAACATGGCCTCTTGACCATATACTAACTCAAAAGAAGTAACCTTTGGTAGCACCATGTCTTGAAATGCGACGTGCCCATAGAGCTTCAGACAAAACTTCATGCCACATCCTTAGTATTCATCAATCTTCTTCTTGATAAGCTTGATCAAAGTCTTATTACTAGACTTAGCCTGGTCATTGCCTTGAGCATAGTACGGAGATGAATTGGGCAACTTGATTTTATATAATTTGGCAAATTCCCTCACCTCCTTAGACACAAATGATGTCCCTTGATCTATAGTTAATATTTGAGGGATGTCGAATCTATTAATGATATGTTCAGTGATGAACTCAATTACCTTCTTGTGTGTCATATTCTTCAAAGGAACAGTCTCAGTCCACTTAGTAAAGTAATCCATAGCAGCCAACACAAATTGGAGTCCCTTGGAAGATGGGAGATGTATTTGGCCAATGAAGTCTAGCCCCCAAACACGAAAAGGCCATGGTTTGATGATAGGATGAAACATAGCAGTAGGCACAAGCTGAATATTTTCAAACTTCTGACACTCTTTGTAACCCTTGTAGTAACGAAAACAATCGGCCATCATAGTAGGCCAATAGAAACCGGCTCTACGCAACAACCACTTCATCTTCGGGGCCGATTGATGCATACCACAAATGTCTTCATGGACTTCTCCCATAGCCACTCTTGCTTGATTAGATCCCAAGCACTTCAACAGCAAATCTTCGGCGGTTCTCCGATTGAGCTCATCGTTATGCAACACTTATTTGAAAGCACTCCGCCGAACACTCTTGTCAAATTTAGCACTTGGATCATGTAGATATCTTAGTAAGGAAGTGCTCCAATCATCTAAATAGGCCCCAACATCATTGAAAGATAGTTGGGCCGATTTGGGAGCTTCTTGGGCGAATTGGCCGGGCTGGCCATAGGGGAGTCGGCTGAGCCGACTGGGGCAGTCGACTTAGCCAACTTGGCTGCTATAGAGAAGGAGTCGGCTGAGTCGACTTGGTCAGCTGGCTTAGCCGAGTGGTCTACACCTGCATGGAAAAATTCTAGATTTTTATGCATCGGCTTTTCTTAAACATGAAAATTACGCCCACCGACGTCATAGCCAGATGCTTGTTGAGCTAACATGTTGGCCTTACAATTTTTATGCCTTAGAATATGCAGTGACATGTTGCACCACTAGTAAAGAATCACCATGGGCTTTAATATGTCATACTCCATGGATTGCAATATGGCCAAGCCGAATAAGAAAACTTCATATTCAGCTTGAATTTTAGTGCAAATGTAATTTTAGTCGGCTTGATGTCTCAAACAGCACCATTGTGAGAAATAATGATCATGCCAACACCTTGACCTTATTTACAAGTTGATTAATCATATTGTCACATCCATAAAGTAATCAAAATGCTTATATCATGCCCCCCAGGCCTGAAAGCCATCAAAGTAAATTTCATGGGGGCCTTTCTAATAGCACGATGGTTGCAAGCATTCATAGGCTATGTTTTTACACTAAGGGTGATATCAAAATATCGACCTTATGAATTCATCCACAAAAGTATGCATTACTGAATTAAGTATGGCAGCTCTTGATCGTGGATAAGCAAAACAATTTGGCAACCCCCCGAAACATAAAGATCCATACCAAGGATCAAAATAAGGAGCTGAGGGATAACCATGCATACCAGGGGATGAATTCCACATAGGCATAGGCAGAGAGTATGGATGATGCCATGACCAATGATTTTAATGATTCGGTGCAAATCTCTAACTTGGCAATTGTTTCTTGAATCTCCTTCTCTCATTTGCCTTTGTTGCACCATTTGTTTAAGCATCATCCTTCTGAACTTGAATACTTCCTTTAGGAGCTCATGCTAAGCCCTTTTCTTTCAGCTTCTCTGCACTAAGCTTCTGTAACTTCTTTTCTTACCACTTTGGAAAACCTATTGAGCATATCGATTTTTTTTTGTTTTGGACAGCGACACATCTTTCTTGATTTTGGGCACTCTCACTTTTTTTGTTCAGATTTGGCATCTAGAATATCAATAGATGATTTCCCTACTTCTTTGCCGTCAATAGCCAGATTTTTCAGCAATGTAATCGACTTTTCAATATATAGTTGAATTCAGATCTGAACTTTTCTCCTTTCGGCCATCATAATTCACTCGGTAAACTTGCTTTACCACTTTCTTCTTCAGTTGACCTCTAGACCGATTTTGATCAAAACGGTCTTTACAAGATGATCTCTCTGAATGTCTAGGAGCTGCATACTCTACATATTGTGGCCTGAAATATGGTGAAATATGTGTCTCTTGATCAAAACAGCCCCAAGATGAATAAGGATGAAAATATACGGGTTGTGGTCCATATGACATGGAAATTGGTTGCTCAAAAGGAGAATATATTACTGCTGCATGAGATCTATCTTCTTGCCAATTCCACTCTTGAGACTTGCGCTTTGGAGGCAATTTTGATGATTGGACTTTCTTTGACTGATTGGCGACATTTGCTTCTGCTATCTTCTCATATTTAGTAGAAGTTCCTTGAAGCTAAGCTTCAGCATTCTACTCCTTTTCTTATCATGGCCTTTACCTCCATCATCTTTATGAGCATCCTCCTTCTCCTCCCCATCTTGACAGACATGCTCGAGAGAAGGATCCTTAGCCGATTCCTCTTGCTCAACGGGATCAATCGGCTTTTGCTTTAGTTGGAGAGATTTCACCTGTCCCCCAGTGTCTTCTGAAATTGTGATAACATTGTTATTCTCTTGAGTATCTTTAACTTGCAATTCTTGGACAACAACAACAACATTGTCTCTACTTGAGGGCTCTACATCTCTCTGAGGCATTGGAGCCTTGAGCTTTAAGTGAATCGGCTAATGCAAGCCGATTCAAAACCTGTTTTCTATCGAGACTAATTAAATCCAATTGGTCCATCTATTGAGCTTCAGAAAATCTCAATCGTCCATTATCAATGGCCGATTGGATCACTCGACGAAACACATTGCAATTAGAAGTATTATGATCAGAAGAATTGTGCCACTTGCAATTTGTAAGCTCTTCTAAGTTTTGAATAGATGGCAAAGCATCGCGATCAATAATTCTAATAAAATTATTCTTGAGCAAGATATCAAAGACATGATCACAAAAAGTAAAGTCAAAGGTGTACTTTGATTTCTTTAGCCGATTCTTTTGTGGAGTTGGCTTTAAAGCTAGGAAAACAAATGGATCAGATTTGACATCAATCCATTCGGCCACACCTTTGCAACTACTTTTGGAAAGCCTTAGCTTTGACAAACTAGCACTATCGGCCTTGCCATACGGCACAATGTGTTGGCCGATAGAATCTGAATTTTTTTATCATCAACAAATATTATGCCGTTGTCAATTGGTCTTTTACAATTATTAGCAAGAATATTTCTAATAGATGCAGAAATTGAAATAGTTTGACTAGATTGGAATTTGAGAAAAATATTTGTGTTTTCTACCTTGTTGATTATGTTGGAGAAGTGCAAGTCCTTGATTTGAATGATGTTACTCTTCATCTCTAGAGAACAATCAACAATAGGCACCAAATCATTCGAAGATGCATCAACAGCTGTCGGAACCGGAAAAGTCAGCTAGGCCAACTTGGGCTCTAGCGAGGTAGTCGGCTTGGCTAACTGGGAAGTCGGCCTAGCCGACTCAGGGCAGCAGGTAGAGGCAGTTGGCCTGGCCGATTGGGCAGTCGGCCTAGCCGACTCAGGGCAGGCAGTAATCGGCTCAGCCGACTTTGAAGTCGGCTCAGCCAATTCTGAGCAAGTAGGCAGCTCTTCTTTGTTGCTCGTAGGGGCTTGATCTCCATCAATGATGCGGTAATCACTAGATAAATGTATAACCCTTTTGGCTCCTGAAAAATCAAGTCTAGCTGGTTTCGTGCGCTTCTCATGCTTTTCTATAGCAAGACTTGTTCTTCGAGATGTGATTGATTCGGAAAGGATATTGCATTGTTCTGCTTTTGTAGCCGAACCTTTGCTTACATCCAAATCAATTCTCTCTTTCATTCCCAGTAGCAATCCTCTTTTAGCCGATGACTCAACTATGATCAACCTTTTCTCATTAGTCTTTCCAAAATATTCATAGAATTGCTCCTCTAATTGAGACCATGAACCAACAGTACACCGGGGCAAAGATGTAAACCATGCAAAGGCAATACCAGTAAGAGATAAAGGAAAATTTCGCACTCTCATATAGTCTTCTTTACCGGTAAAACCCAGCTGTGAGAGATATATACTAATGTGTTCCACAGTGGTCTTATCATCTTGACCACTAAACTCATAAAAATCAAGTATCCACCAACCATCAGGATTTTTCAAGTAATCATAGCATAATAGGTATGGTCTATGATAAGTGGGCACCTTCCATTTAGAGGAGCCATATGGATTTCTAGTATGGGCTAAATCTTCCTCGATTCGGCTTGATTCTAGCACTCGAATACCTTGCTGAAATTTCACTAATTCGGCAATGATCATGAGCAAAATATGAAGCCGAATTATGGGCATTGATCTTTGCATATGGTGCTGAATTTTCATTGATTCGGCTATGGTTACTAGTAACACATGAAGCCGAATCATGAGTATTAGCACTTAAATACCTTGCTGAAATTTCATTGATTTGGCTCGAGTTAGGAGTAACATGTAAAGCCGAATTATGAATAGGAGCATTGGCATATGATGCTAAATTTTGAGAGCAACTGGCTAAATAATTAGCATTGTTATAGCCAATTCTCTCATTCATCGACATGTCTTGTGGTGAAATCACATATTGTGAAACTTATAGCCGATAAACAGGGATTTCATGTTGTATGTTTCTAGTAGTATTAAAATTCGAAGAATTTACAATTGACATCGCCTCTTGACCATAGTATTCATAATCATGATGTGTATTATAAGGAGCATTATCAAAAGTATTAGCTGATGCAACATATCTAGTATCATTACAGATAGCAACATCAACATGAGAGCTCATAGAACTTGCAAAATAATTATTGGGATCATAAGATGTATTTGCAAGTTGTACCTCGAGGTAATTGTAGTAGTTTTGAGATTGTTGACATCGTTTTTTAGCACGTGTCAAGATGGTCAAAGATTACTGTGTAGATTGATAGCCGATGAAAATGAGCTTGCAAAGAAGGCTGTTTATGAGTGGTGGTGGCATGTGGATTCAAATTGAAGTGTTGCCGATAAGGTTAAGGGTATTATTGCCGATGCCGATGAAAGAAGACTTAAAGACTGCTGCCGATGAAACAGGGAGTGTGCCGATGGAAGAGACTTGAAGGCTGCTACCGATGGGACAGGGAGTGTGCCGATGGAAAGAAGGTCGATGAGAATACCATCGTGATTGAGGCGGACTATGGAATAAGATAGGAGTTAATTTCCTTGTATACGTTTATTAGAGTCTGAGTTGTATCAAAGTCATGTGTTTCCTTAGATTTAGATTTAGTGTCCTAGTCGTATTTGGTTACGTTTCTGTAGATCAGGATATAAATATAGGGTGAAGGGCAATGTAATAAGGAATCAATCAATATCAAAAACAACTTTTACACTTATTTACATCTACTTTCGACGACTTCATCAATTTGCATACTTTTTCCTTTTTACGAGTTCTCATCGATTCGGCTAGTTGCATTGCTCCAGTGCAATCTTCGACGATCCTCGAGTTCCGCGTGAGTACCTCTTGGCCGTGACTTCCGAGCGTATCGCTGTTGTCAGGACCAAAGTGCTAGTATCTTCATCCTTGTCGATTAACAGGTCAAATCGACTGGCACGCTTTGGATATCGATTTCGGGTATTAGCCCTTTGTGTTTGCAGATCCACTTTTACATCAACACATCTTTTGGCACGCCCAGTGGGACAGATCTAGTCAATATGCTCAATCCTGAGATCGATGCGGGGAACATCATCGCGGTAACAGAAGATCTTAAGGAAGAACAGAAGCAGGCTATGGAAAGGGCTATAGAAGAATACAGACAGCTTTGCTTGAAGTCATTCAGCTTGAACAAAAGTGGACAAGTCATCCAGAAGCAAGACTTGCCGTTGCCTCGGCAAGTTACCTTTGATTCTAATCCGGGTAAACTTCAAGAGATGGTTAATTCTGCAGTAAATCATGCTTTAATTAATCACTCCAATGTGCTGTCCAATACTGTTCATAATGCTGTGATTCGAACTTTCAAAGAAGGGCAAGCGTCACCTCGTTACATTGGGCCTGCTTATCATCAACCAGAATCAGCATCTGTTATTACTCCATCGGCCCCCCCAGCCGTTGTGGGTACAGAGATTTCTTCCCCTCCAGTATCAGCAGGTTTATCTAACGTACAATCTACACCGATGTGACCAGATTCAGCATTATCAGGACGAGTTCAGCTTAATACAGATCTATCGACATCTGCTTTATCAGGTCCTGTGCCACAGAGTAATCAGACTCCTGCTAATTGGTGGGGATACGGTATGCCTCCAGAGCCATCTGCTTTTAACCCTGGATTACCTCAAGTGTTTGATACAACAGGAAAAGCTCCTATACCATCGGCTGGTTCGCCGATAGCTCAAGTACCTCAATATACTACAACAACTACTATGCAACCAACTCTAGGGGGTTTCCAGGTGTCTTTGGGTCAAACATCTAATTCAAGTCCATCGGCAAATTTGTTACCGATGCAACAGAAGGCTCCCATCGTAAGTCAACCTGGAGTCCAGGTTATACCTCAAGTTGGTTGTAATTATCCAGCAATGCCAACAAATTACCAGCCATCGGCGAATTTTATACCGATGAACGCTAATAATAATTGGTCAGGACAGTTTCCCACTCAACATATAGTTCAGCCAAATCAGCAAGTTGCAGGTATTCATCAAGGTCACATGCATGCTGGTTTTCAGAATCAAGCATCGGCAGCTCAGCCGATGAATCCTTTCCAGCAGGTTAATGGACCACAAATAGTGGCAAGTATGCCAATTGCTAGAGATCGTGGGCCACAAAGATATGCAGAAGGGTACCAGCAAGTACCTCCGGTGGAAATTCAGCCATATCATCAACAAGATGTTGATGCTTTTTGGGCCGATAAAATAGCAGAAATTATGAAAGATCAGTTTGGGATCAAGCCCAAGGTCAATACCTATTCTTATCGGACTCCATATCCTCCGGCATACGATTTAATTCCTCTCCCAAATCGGTACAAGGTGCCAGATTTCACTAAGTTCTCTGGGCAAGATGATACATCAACCATGGAGCATGTTAATCGTTTTATTATTCAATGTGGAGAGGCAGCTAGTAGAGATGAATTGAGAGTTCGTTTATTTTCATCATCTCTATCTGGATCAGCATGTACATGGTTTATTTCATTACCGCCAAATTCTATTATTACTTGGGCTGATCTGGAAAAGTAATTTCATAAATATTTCTTTGCTGGAGTTCATGAAAAGAAGCTTACCGATTTGGTAAAGTTGAAACAGCGCAATGATGAATCGGTGGAAGGCTTTGTGCAAAGGCTACGAGATGTAAAAAATAAGTGTTATAGCCTGGTATTGGATGATCGGCAACTTGCCGATTTAGCCTTTCAGGGATTGTTGCCACACCTTAAGGACAGATATGCTTCTCAGGAGTTCGAAAGCCTAAGTCATCTAGTGCAAAGGATTTCTGATCAAGACACTAGGGTTTTTGAACCCAAAAGGAATTGGAACAAGAAGGTTTCATTTGTCGGAGAGGTAGAAGATTCTGACTCGGATGAAGAACCAGTTATCGGTTTGGCTGAGTGGGTTAAGAATAAAAAGCCGGTATCTTGTCCCTTTGGTCACAAAGAGCCAGAGAAGTTTACTTTCGACATCACCAAAGGCGATAAGATATTTGATCTTTTGCTTCAAGAGGGCCAGATTAAGTTGTCACCTAATCATGTGATCCCATCGGCAGAAGAGTTGAAGAAAATGTTGTATTGCAAATGGCATAATGCAACTTCACACAGTACAAATGAGTGCAAAGTGTTTAGACAGCAGTTACAATTAGCTATTGAGTCTGGGAGAATAAAATTTGGCAATTCCAAGATTCAGAAGCCGATGAAAATTGATCAACATCCTTTTCCAGCAAATATGTTGGATGCTGAAGGAAAGACTAAGGTGTTGACGTCGGAAGCTGCTGAGAAAAACGTATCAGTGGATCCCCAACATCGGATAACTACTGATGATGCAAAAGGCAAGGGGCTACTAAGAGAAAGTGGCAATTCTAGAAAGCCTCCTAGATCTGGCATTATGATTACCCATCAAAGGCAACAGGAAGGCTGGCGTCAGCGAAGGGACCGATATCGACAACAGTAAGAAGAAAGACGCCAAGAGGAGTGGAATTGGCATAAAGATCATTGGAGGTGTCCGTTTTTTATTCATTGTTGGGAAGAGGGTATTAAGTTACCTACTGTTGAAGATTGCCCAGAATGCAATGGTTATTATGGGGTTAATCGTCCAGAAAGGAGGTTTCAATCTGGTAATCAAGGTTTGTCCATCAATGAGCCGATCAGAGGTAAAGCATCAGTACATGATCGGCTGGGGGGCAGACTCAGTGTACATGAGAGGCTTGGTAAACGCGTTGCATATTTTCCGAGAAACCAAGAGGAACTTGAAGAGATGGCAAATGCAAGAGTTCCTAATAAAAAAATATTTTATAGGGATCCTAATATACGTCGTGTGGAGTCAACCAGGACCTACCAGCCAGTGTGGAAAACTAAACTTCCTCAATGGTGTCCAGAAGGTTTGACAAAAACACAGAATAGGAAAATGCAGCGAGAGCGTCAAAAAGACTTATACCAAGAAGAGAGTTCCTCTAATGAGAGATCTGGTAACCAGCAGTGGCAGATAAGGCACAAAAATAAAGGCTCATCGGTAGATATCAATATGGTATTTATGTTGCCGATGGAATTTTTGGTACTCTCTGATAATGAGGAAGAAGCTGTTTTCTCTGATCAAATAGCTCAATTAACGCTAGATCCAATGATGGCTATTTTTGAGAAACCTGCCGATGATGAGAGATAACATCTCAAGGCTTTGTTTGTAAAAGGCAGAGTTGATGGGCAGCCTGTATCTAAGATACTTATTGATGGAGGAGCTGCGATTAATATTATGCCTTATGTGATGTATCGGAAGCTTGGGTAAGGGAGATCAAGACTTAACTAAAACCGATATGATGCTTAAGGATTTTGAAGGCAATGTGTCACCAGCTAAAGGGGCAGTGTGTGTTGAGTTGACCATCGGCAGTAAAACCTTACCGACGACTTTCTTTGTCATTAATGGCAAGGGTGCATATAATCTTCTTTTAGGAAGGGATTGGATTTATGCTAATTATTGTGTTCCTTCTACAATGCATCAGTGCCTTGTACAATGGATTGGAGATAAAATTGAACTTGTACCTGGTGATTCTTCTTATATCATCGTATCGGCAGAATCAGACACTTATGAACGAACCAAGTGCATATCAGGAGAAGCTTGGGAAAAAGAGTTCCTCAAGGTTGCCGATTATGAAATTCCACCGATCCAAGCAGTCGGTTCTGAAGAAGAGTTTTAATGGATAGGTATGCCGATGATGGAAAATTAGGTCAAGGATTTACATCGGCTGATGATTTAGTAGAAGTAGATATTGGTGAAGGCGATTGGCCAAGGCCTACTTTATTAGTGCTAAGTTAAGTTCCAAGTGTAAACAACAGTTAGTCGATTTGTTAAAAGAATATAAAGATTGTTTTGCTTGGGATTATACTGAAATGCCTGGATTAGACCAATCTATAGTTGAACATCGGTTGCCTATTAAATCTGGATTTCGGCCACATCAGCAGTCGGCACGCCGATGCAATCCTAATATACTTCCTGATATTAAGGCCGAAATAACTAAATTGATTGAGGCAAAGTTTATTCGGCAGTGTCGATATGCAGAGTGGATTTCTAATGTGGTTCCTGTTTACAAGAAAAATGGGAAACTTCGTATTTGTATTGATTTCAGGAATCTCAATAAAGCTACACCAATGGATGGTTATCCAATGCCGATTGATGATCTGTTGATTGATGCTGCAGCAGGACATCAAATTATCAGCTTCATGGATGGAAATGCGGGTTATAATCAAATATTCATGGCTGAAGAGGATATTCCCAAGACTGCTTTTAGGTGTCCAGGTCATGTGGGATTATTTGAATGGATAGTTATGAAATTTGGTTTGAAAAATGCCGGTGCTACTTATCAAAGAGCTATGAACTTTATTTTTCATGAATATATCGGCACATTGGTAGAGATCTACATTGATGACATAGTGATTAAGTCTGGAGACATCATAAAGCATCTAACCGATCTACGGAAGATATTGGAGTGCACAAGGAAGCATGGATTAAAGATGAATTCTAATAAATGTGCATTTGGTGTATCGGCAGGACAATTCTTGGGTTTTATGGTGCATCAGCAGGGCATTGAAATTAGTAGGAGATCTATTGAGGCAATCAACAAGGTTGTTGCTCCTACCAATAAAACTGAATTACAATCCTTGATCGGTAAGATTAATTTCATCAGGAGATTCATATCTAATCTGTCGGGTAAGATCAAGGCCTTCAGTCCATTACTGAAATTGAAAGCCGATCAGGAATTTACATGGGGAGATGAGCAGCAATTAGCCCTAGATGAAATTAAGAGTTACTTAACAAATCCTCCAGTGCTAGTTCCACCTCAACACGGAAAACCTTTCGGATTGTATTTGTCAACTGATGATACTGTTATCGGCTCAGCTCTTATTCAAGAATTTGAAGGGAAAGAACATGTTATCTATTATTTGAGCAGACGGTTGATAGATGCTGAAACCAGGTATTCGGCTATTGAGAAATTATGTCTGTGTCTGTACTTTTCTTGTATTAAGTTGAGGCATTATTTACTATCGGCTGAGTGTACTATCATATGCAAAGATGACGTGGTCAAGTATATGTTGTCGATGCCGATACTAAATGGTAGAATTGGCAAATGGATTTTAGCATTATCAGAATTTGACCTATGTTATGAATCGGCTAAGGCAGTTAAAGGACAGGTTATGGCCGATTTTGTTACTCAACATTGCAACACAGTGGATTCTTTGGAGATTGCTCCTTGGACACTTTTCTTTGATGGGTCTACATGTGGTGAAGGAGCAGGCATTGGTATTGTGTTAATTTCCCCTCAGGGGAAGAAGTATGAGTTCTCGTTACCGATTGTTGCTACATCAACAAACAATCAAGCTGAGTACCAAGCCTTGATAAAAGGGTTAGAATTGCTTAAGGAAGTACGTGCCGATGCTGTTGAAGTCTTTGGTGATTCTATGTTAGTTATAAATCAGTTGGCTGGGATTTATGAATGCCGAAGTGAAATTTTAATTTCATATTATGAGAAGTGTTTGCAATTGTTGAATGGGTTTAGTAATTTTCATTTGGAACATGTTTCTCGACTGCATAATGAAGAGGCTAATCGATTAGCTCAGCATGCTTCAGAATATCAGCCTATTCAAGAAGTGTTAGCATCGGCAGTTGAGACCGATGACTGGAGAAAGGAAATTATTGATTATTTAAAGAATCCATCTAAGAAGGTTGAAAGACGTATAAGGTTCCAAGCTACCAAGTATGTGCTCCTCGATGATGAATTATATTACCGTACCATAGATGGAGTTTTACTCAGGTGTGTTAGCATCGATGAATCAAAAGGCTTGATGGGTGAGATTCATGAGGGAGTATGTGGGGCTCATCAGTCAGCTATCAAGATGAAATGGATGATCAGAAGGAATGGAAATTATTGGCCGACTATTCTCGAAGATTGTTTTAAATATTTTAAAGGATGTCAGGAATGTCAAAAATTTGGTAATGTCCAAAGGGCACCCGCATCGGCTATGAACCCCATAATTAAGCCTTGGCCGTTCCGGGGTTGGGCTATTGATCTCATCGGTCAGATTTATCCGCCATCGAGTAAAGGGCATAAATTTATTCTGGTTGCTACCGATTATTTCACGAAGTGGGTTGAAGCAATTCCTTTAAAAAAGGTGACATCGGCTAATATGATTGATTTTGTGAAAGAGCATATTGTCTACCGATTTGGTATTCCTCAAACCATCACTACCGATCAGGGTACCATGTTTACATCGGGTGAATTTGATGAGTTTGCTATAGGTATGGGGATTAAAATTTTGAATTCTTCACCATATTATGCCTAGGCTAATGGTCAGGCTGAGGCTTCTAACAAAGGAATTATCAAGCTCATTAAGCGCAAAATTAAAGAATATCCTAAGAGGTGGCATACAATATTAAATGAAGCCTTATGGTCATATCGGATGGCGTGTCATGGTGCAACCAAGGTAACACCTTATCAGTTGGTGTATGGACATGACGCAGTATTACCTTGGGAGGTTAAAACTGGCTCTAGACGAATGCGCTCTCAAGATCAATTGACAGCCGATGACTATGATATCCTTATGAAAGATGAGTTGGAAGATGTAGCATGTCATCGGTTAAAAGCTTTAGCTAGCATTGAGGATAATAAGAAAAGGGTAGCCAGATGGTATGACAAGAAGGTGAAGGTAAATGAATTTGTCGATGGAGATTTGGTTTGGAAGTTGATTTTACCGATTGGGACTAAAAGTTCTAAGTTTGGCAAATGGTCACCTAATTGGGAAGGTCCATATCGGATAAATCAATCTGTTCCTGGTAATGCGTATATTCTCGAAACTCTCGAAGGGGTTGTATTTCCCAGAGCATTAAACAGAAAATACTTAAAGAAATATTACCCTAGTATCTGGATAGATGCATAAAAGTGTAATTGCCGATAACAATCCTATCGGCTAGAGTTAAAATAAAGTATTAATATATTGTTGCCGATGCGCTAATTTAACAAAGTTTGGATAGCCGATATCGCACGCAGGCGAATTTCATCGGCTTTAATTCTTTGGCATCTTCATCGGTAGTTCCCTCCACAGGTTTGAGTTTCTTTTTCAAGGCCAAGGCCTTGCGAGCTTGGACATCTCGTTCCTGCTGAAGGGTTTTGATAGCGTCAGGAAGCTGGTCTTCTTCTTGCTTGGCTTGGGTTAGGGCTGCTTCAATTTCTTCCAGTTGAGCTAGCAAAGCTACTCTTTTTACCGATAGATCTAGAATTTTCTGTTTAAGATCAGTACCGGAGGCTTGCAAGTTGCTGATGCTTTTATGCTTCTCATCGGCAGTTTGCTTCAGCTGTAGCATTTCTTCCTTGAGTTGAGCTTGAGCTGCTCTGTCGGCAATACGGTGAGCAGCCCGTTGATATTGAAGTTGTCGACTCTCTAGATGGACTGCTGGGAAGATGGTTTCTTCAACATCGGCAGGAACTTGGCCACGGATCGTCTTGAAGATAGTCTTTGCAGGGTCTGAATCAATTATCAGTTGAGCAGTATCTTGTTGCAGCAAATTTAGAAGGGCTTCTAACTGGCCATAGATGTCTGCCGATATTGTTCCCAATGCCAGGGAAGAACTTGCCTTCTCTCCATCATCATCAGAAACGTCGATAGCAAAAGAAAATAAGCTATCGGGAGAATCCTGTTCCTGTGAAGAAAAGGAAGTTAGAGATTTATACCTAAGGATAGATACAGATACTATGAACTGAATAGGTCAATCGGTTTACCTGCTTCAAGGCAATTTATTGGGTCTGGCTTGAGGGAGCAGCTTGAAGGGGATCATGCGAAGGATCGGTAGAGGTTGCCGATGGAATGTCTTCTACAATATCGTCAGTAATTGGCCCTTGGGGTATGATGGCCGATGATATATTCTGAACGGGAGGGTCAACTTGTTCGACTACATCGGTTGGCTGACTAATAGGTGTTGGAGCGGATGCAGGGGCTGGTGTAGATTTCTGTCGCTTTTGCTGAGCTTCGACATCGGTTAAAGCTTTACGCTTTGCTTGGGTCTTAGCGACACTTGGCTGGAGGGCATCGGCACTTGTTGATTGGGGAGCTTGAGTGCTTGGTATGCTTGCCGATGTACCCATTTGTTGCTATAAAATAAGTGTGAGATCAGATATTTAACAGATAAAGGGTAAAGATAAAAGAATACCTCTGAAGGTTGGCTGGAGGTAGTGGTGCTTGTTGTTGGAGGAGTGGCCGATGACGATCCAGCCGCAGCTCTTACACCCTGATGGTTATATGTTAATATAATTTGTATCGGCAGTGAACAAAAAATAAACAAGGTTATTACCTTAAAAGCCTTAATTAGGCTTGTAGCAGCAGCCATTGGAGTGGCCCTGAATGTTGTCAGCCTTGGTCTGGAGGTGATAGTTTTGGCACGGGTCCTCTGGAAGGTTAAGGCGTCTAAGGTAGGGGCGTTGTAGCCGATTATTGAAACTGGAGAGATAGGGTGTAGGTTGAAAGGTCTCCCACTCTTGCTTACTGATGGAATTGGATCATCGGCCTGTTACGGAAAAGATTAGCTGCCGATATATATAAAAAGGGGGAGAAAGATAAAAAAAAGTTAAAAGGAACTTACTGCATCGTCAGGCATGGCGTAGTCGGGATCGATCATGTGCCGATATGTGTGGACGAATGTTGAAAATAACTGTTCTTTCCACTCTTGCCACCATTGCTTATATGATTCTGTGATGAAAGACGCTGGTGACCAGGCGGAGAGATCAACATTTGAAATATCGGCATCGGGAGCAAGTCTTACTACCCTACTCCACTCAGTTCCAGTGGTGATGGTTTCTCTGGGCTTGATCACATCGGTAAAGCATAGCTTGATTGGCAGTTGCCCAAAAGCCAGTTGACGAGATACTGCCGATGGATTGTAGAATTCATAAGTAGTATTGGAATTCTTCCCGCTACCAAATGTGTTCACCGGGATTGCCCTGGGAGTGATAATGGCCATCATAAGCTCATTATCTTGGTTCAGATCACTATCGGCAAAGTTGAAGAGAAGGGGGAACTTGTTATCCTCATCAATATAGGGTACCCAAGCCCTAAGATCACGAGGGAGACCATGGTAGAAATCCTGGAAAAACCTGCTGATTTGATCTTCATTAGCCTCTGTTCCAGGGAGGACAATTATAGCTTCGCCGAAGTTGAGAGGAGGGCGTGTTGCTGATTCCTCATCTCCAAGAACATAATCTTCGGCGATCTCTCGTGGGAATTCTTGGGCGAAGAAATCCCACTGTAGACGCTTATGCATATGAGCGTTTAGCCACATATTGATGAACCACCATGGGCCTCCCAAATTGCCGATGGGTTCACCAAGTAGAAGCTTCTGAGATACTTGGTGGAGGAGGTGGTAGGTCGAGCTTAGAAGGTATCGACCAAGCGGGAATCTGACACCATTGGCCAAGAGTTCGGCTGCTGGGAGGAAGGCGTTGGTTGGTCCTACCTATCGGCCACAGAAGATAAATTTTTCCAACCACATATTCAAGAATACGGCGTGTTCTCTTTGGTTAACAGTACCAGTCTTTCGGTATTCCTGGATGTATCCTGTCCAGCCGCCGATGTTGCGTGTATTCACTCTATATTCAGCTTTTCTACCATAGATGTGGCCTTCATCGACGGTTGAGATATCCAAGCCGGTGAGCATGTATACATCGGCAAGAGTAGGGGCGCATGGGCCATGACCAAACATAAAGGTATTTGTGGTGTCTGACCAGAAGTGAGTGGCGGCTATCATCATAGATTCATTCTTTTGCATATCGGCAATGGATAGCCTAATGCATTGGTCTATCTTCCGCTCTGCCCAGAATACTTGCATCGATCTGTTGACCCTCAAATACCAATCTTTCCACCCTTTGGTGGGTTTGGGCCAAGATCAGAATGTATCCTTCCATAGATTTAAAGAAAAATTTTGAGCTTTGAAGGGAATTCTGTTAGCCTCTGCATTGATCAAGTCAGTTGGATCTAGGTCGCCCATTGGACCTAGGCAATGAAGGGGAGGTTGGTTGGTTGGAATAACCAATATGTTGCGTAGTTCCTGAGTTTGGAAGATCAAAAGAATGGAAGAAGAAAAATACCAACTGTAAGAACTCGCAAAGAACCAAAAGGATCAAGGTAAAGGTAATAGAAGAAGGACGAACCGCAGGAACGTTGAAGTTGACCGCCATTGCTTCGAGAAGAATGAGGGCACGAGCTGGGGATTTGAAGTTGACAATGGAAGGAGCTTTGGTGGGTTGAGGACGCGCAGTTGTTGGTTAGGGTTGCCGCCGGAGAGAGAATGCCAAAGGTTGAAGTTTGAAGGTAGAAGATGAGCAGTCCGGGGAAATCTATTTATAGGCCATTAGGGGTAGGGGTATTCTTGACTTATCTCTATGTTGTGCGCGGGTGGATCGAGGTGGTTCAGATGGATATGGTAACTGTTCGCACGACAATCAAGGGATTGTACAAAAGATTTGATGGCAAGTAATCATGACTTGGAAGAGATCTTGATACAGGATCTTTCAGTTCTAAAATGGTGATGTTGCTATGATAAGATCTTGCCGATGGATTATTATTTTGGTATCTCAGCCGTGATTGAGGCAAAAACAGTTGAAAATTGTGCGATATTTACTGAGATACATGGATTAGAACTAGATTTGATTAAATTTGGTAACAGATCATGTTATGCTTGGAGAATGGGTTGAAAAAAAAATAGGTAACAGCAAGCATTATCTGGAGTAAATTTCGGAGCATCAGTATCTTATACTCTGAAATTGGGGGGCATGTGTTGACATCGTTTTTTAGCACGTGTCAAGATGGTCAAAGATTACTGTGTAGATTGATAGCCGATGAAAATGAGCTTGCAAAGAAGGCTGTTTATGAGTGGTGGTGGCATGCGGATTCAAATTGAAGTGTTGCCGATAAGGTTAAGGGTATTATTGCCGATGCCGATGAAAGAAGACTTAAAGACTGCTGCCGATAAAACAGGGAGTGTGCCGATGGAAGAGACTTGAAGGCTGCTGCCGATGGGATAGGAAGTGTGCCGATGGAAAGAAGGTCGATGAGAATACCATCGTGATTGAGGCGGACTGTGGAATAAGATAGGAGTTAATTTCCTTGTATACGTTTATTAGAGTCTGAGTTGTATCAAAGTCATGTGTTTTCTTAGATTTGGATTTAGTGTCCTAGTCGTATTTGGTTACGTTTCTGTAGATCAGGATATAAATATAGGGTGAAGGGCAATGTAATAAGGAATCAATCAATATCAAAAACAACTTTTACTCTTATTTACATCTACTTTCGGCGACTTCGTCAATTTGCATACTTTTTCCTTTTTACGAGTTCTCATCGATTCGGCGAGTTGCATTGCTCCAGTGCAATCTTCGACGATCCTCGAGTTCCGCGTGAGTACCTCTTGGCCGTGACTTTCGGGCGTATCGCTGTTGTCAGGACCAAAGTGTCCTTGTCGATTAACAGGTCAAATCGACTGGCATGCTTTGGATATCGATTTCGGGTATTAGCCCTTTGTGTTTGCAGATCCACTTTTGCATCAACAGTGATAAACCACCTTGGTACTCCATGATTTAGAACTTGATCGCCTTGCTGAATTTTTCAATAGCAAGCGCAACACGTTGCAAAATTGCAGGCAAGATCACAAGGGGTCAAAACTAGATGTGATCGGTCTTTTGGGCCAAATGCAACGGTAATAGCGAGCACAAGAAGATAAATCAGTAAAGAGTAGGGCTAGGTCAAAGAAATTCGGCTACAAAGTAGAGCCGAAGCAATCTTCTTCCCCAGCGGAGTCGCCAAAAAGTATGTTGACGTCAGAGGTGGTCCGAATCACACACCAGCAGGGCCTTGGACACCTGGGCCGCCACGGACCGAAGAACGCAGCGAGGATGTCACTCTTTCGTGGTGAAGAACGGAGAGGTTTACAAGCAAACCACCAAAGGATAACCAACGTCCTTACGTGACAAAGAATCAGCTAGTTTTTAGGAAAACTAGCAAAGAAACCGCCGAACCTCTTACCCGGGAGGGACCCCATCAGGGCAAGGACATCGCCGGGTTGCCCTAGGTCGGCCGGCAAGCCTAGAGCGCTATCCTTGGTCGTCAGATCAAGGGATGAATAGCATGGGGATTAGAAGAGAGAGTAAAAGGGTTGGAGTAGAGATACTAGATTTATTTGTCTAACGATTGGATAGATGAGAACTCAATTGAACATGATCCTCATATATATATAGGTAGGGTGGTCTTATCCCAATAGGAAACCTTTCCTAGCCTTATTTTCCAAGTATCCCACGAGTTTAGAAGAACCCAGATCGGAATCTAATAAGTCAGATTCGAAACAGGCCCGTCGGTAGTACCGATGTCCAAGTCCTCGCAAACTATCGGTAGTACCGATGTCCAGATTCTCGCCAGGTCTTCACCAAGTCTTCGCAAACTATCGGTAGTACCAGTTTGGGTCGGTAGTACCGATGTTGTGGCATCTTCTTGAAAGCATAGCTCTCTCATTCGGACTCTAAATTGGACATTTCATATATGTTTTTTTACCATCTTGACAAGAGAAATGCAATGGTGAGGTCCATTCCACATTTTGACAACTTTACAAATAGACATTTTTGGTTGTCAACAACATGTATTGTCAGATTTAGATGAACAGTGCTTGCGTTGGCTATCCTAGACATTCCTGCTCATCCATATGAATTGCCGTTTTTGGCTACAATCAACAAGTTTGTTCCTTGGCCTACGATGGTACAGAGTAAAGGCTAAGGGCACACGAACTCTTTTTCCCTGGATCTTGACTACTTTCTCCGTCCCAAATTATAAGTCATTCCAAGAATCTTGAAGAGTCAAATTATCTCAAGTTTGTCTAAATTTATATGATAAGATGATAATATTTATGATGTCAACTAAGTATCATTACATCATTCATCAATAATATTTTCATAGTATATCGATTTGATGTCATAAATGTTTATAATTCTCTCTATAATTTTGGTTAAACGATACTTTGACTCTTCAAGATTCTTGAAATAACTTATAATTTGGAATGGAGAGACTACATACCTATTGTGTGGGAGCCCGATCGAGGCACGGGCTCCTCCTGATCCATCGTTTTTATGCATTAATTTGGCGTGAACGCGGGCCTGCCGAACGGCCGGAGGACAAAGAAAAAAAAAAGAAATATCTGATTCGCCGACCCTCCGAATCTCCATTGTGTTCATAGCTATTTTGAAACAATCGTACTCGTCGTAGCTTACCGCACCACAAGATTCTCTACAGCCGGTACGTACGTGTCCGCAGATACGGGCCGGGATTTGGTACCTTGGATCTAGCGGTGGTGTGCATGTGAATGAACAATGAAAAGGCCTTTCTACGCTACATTTGCCCCGAGCCGGCCATGTTACTAATGCTGTACCACAGTAGTATTCACTATTCAGGAACAAAACCATATATTATGGAGTGTATATATAATAAAAAGCACTGCTATAGTATTTTTTGCCGTTTTGCCGTTTCACCATACTGTAAATAACTGTTACTATCACGAAAGTAACCGTTCAGTTGCACTAACCGAGGTTAAATGAGGCATGCACTCACATCTTTGCTTGTCGTTGTTCTGCTCGTGAAGCTTTCTCTTCCCGAGTTCAAACACTGCTAGCCACAGCCATGGGTATCTGCTCTGCATGCCTGTATTTTAAAAAAAAAACAAAAAATTACCTACACAATGGGGCAGAGGCATGTTGGCACACACAGGGTCCATGCATGCATGTGCGCAGAAGTCACACAGTACACATTTCCATGCATGGCTCCCACGGTCGGTCCTGAGTTTCTGACCGGCTGACCCCCTACCACTACCATCTACAGCAAGCAACAGCAGCTGCCTCACTAGTATGCACGCATCGATTAATTAGCAGGGTAGGGGGCATGCGCCGCCCGAATTGGATGAAAGAATCTGTCTGTAAAGAAGTAAAAAAAAAGCCAAGAAAGGCAGAGCAACAAAAGGAAGGCGATGTTCAAGAAAAGAAGGGGAAGTGCATACATTCCTCTACTTCCCTTCCTCAAATTGATTTTTCTGGGCACACAATTTCCAACGATTCATTTTCATTCAATTGTTTTTCCTACCAATTCGCTGTCTTTGTGGTAGGTTGGCTCCTAACCTACGGACGTAGCTTCAATCACAATGCCGCAATTAGTAGTAAAAACAAAAATAAATCCATGCCCAAAACTTCCCTCTTCCTTTGGCGTAATTTGCAAGCCATGCCAAGCAAAGATTGGATCGTGTGGTCGTCCGGTGACTGTCCTGGAGGACCCAACAACAATGGATGTCCGCACGGGTAGCTAGAGCCGCCGCCGACGACGACGAGACGACGACCTCTTCTTGCGGAGGATGACCTCGGTGTCGAGCCCGAACGCATCGACCTTGGACACCCTCACCACGTCGCACCTTGGGAACAACCCAACAAGCCCGCGCACATCAAGCAAGTCACTAGCAGAGTACTTATCCCCACGGCGGTGCACGGCGACGTGGAGGACAGCAACACCCCCCGGCCGCAGCGTGCGCTCGACCTCCGCGGCGAACCGGTCTGGGTACAGCGCGTGGTCGAAGACATTGGAGAACTCGAAGTCGAAGGTGTCATTGTCGAACGGCTGCGCGAGGAAGTCCCCGCGCGCGACGAGCGGCGGCGCCAGGGCCAGGTTGATGCCGAGCGCGTCGCGGACGCCCACCTGCAGCAGCGCCGCCACCTCCTGTCCTAGGCGCGCGCCGACGCAGAGCGCGCGGGAGGCGTTGCTGAGGAGGGCCTCGGCATGGAGACCCGTGAAGAGGCGCGTGAACGCGTCCACCTTCCGTTGCCAGTCACGGGTTGCCCATACCCGGCGGAGGAGCGCAATTGGGAATTAGGGGTTTGGGGACACTTCCACTTGGGCCAGCTGCTGGGTTTATTGGGCTTATTTTCCTTCCCTCTCCGTTTTTCCAGTGCCTGGCTGCCACTCTCGTCGCGGATGCCGCCGGACGCCGCCGCTCCACGGCTGGGCACCTGACATGAGGGTACTAGTGGTGCTAACAAGGAGAGAGAAGTAAAATAAAGAACACATGTATTGTCAGATTCAGATGAACATCTTGCGTTGGCTATCCTAGATAGTCCTACTCATATGAATTGCCGTTTTTGGCTACAACCAACGAGTTTTGTTTGTTCCCCTACGAAGGTGAGGGCAAAGTAGGTTGCCGTAGGTGCAGTGCCACCTAATTTTAAGACCGCTTAATGGCCGATATATACAATGGTTGTTTTTAAAATTGTCTCTAGTAATTCATAATTCCTTAACTATGTATAAAATAAAAACGAACTTGTGAGTTGCATGGCAACAATAATTCATACAATGATATAATAGTTGTCTTATAGTCCTAAATCTTAGCTCATAAGGTGGTTATTTCGCGAAACAACCTCTTTCTCTCTTACCTTTCTCTTTCCTCCACATAAACAAAAATCCTAAATAACATTGTATGAGACGAGTATGAGACCGCTGACGTGTTGCAATCTACTTGCCCTAAGGGGCACACAAAATCCTTTTTCCGAATATTGACTAATACCTATTGCGTGGGTGCCAGAGCGCACGGGCTCCTGATCCATCGTTTTTATCCATCAATTTGGCGTGAATGCGAGCCTGCCAAACGGCTGGAGCCCGGGTGGCCCTGTTCGCTTCGCTAAAATTTGGCTTACGCTGATTTGTTGCGAGAGAAAAATACTATTCGTTCGCTGAAATGTGCTGTAGTTTAAGTGAACAGGGCCAAAGAAAAAGGAAATATTTGATTCGCCGACCTCTCCAATCTCCATTTGTGTTGATAGCTATTTGAAGCAATCGTACTCGTAGCTTACCGCACCACCAGATTCTCTACAGCCGGTACGTATGGGTCCACAACAGATACTGGCCGGGACTGGTACCTTGGATCTTGCGGTGGTGTGCACATGAATGAACAGTGGAAAGGCCTTTCTACGCTACATTTGTCCCGTGCTCTGAGCCGGCCATGTTACTAATGCTGGACAACAGTATTCACTATTCAGGGACAAAACCATATATTATGGAGTGTATCCATGCCTAATAATAAAGAGGTAAAATTTCTAGACTTTTTTTTGGTCTATCCATTTTCTTTAGTCCATCTTCCGCTAACTACCGGACTCATGGAGAATTTTTTCTATCCAGACTTATATATAACTCGTGATTCGCGTCTAGATCGATATAGAGTCCGATTCTAAGATCTAAACTGAATAGAAATAAAAATCATAATCAAATAGAAAAGGATAGATAAATCTTACCCTGAATATTATACCACGACAGTTTTGTGGCCGGTTGGACTTGTCGTGGCCATTGTGACCTATTTCGCTTTGGATTTTCTTCTTTGGCCCTTTTCATCTATATATAAATGTATATTTTGTTGATTGTCCATTTTCAATTTTTCTATGGCTTTTCTCAAATAAACAAAAGAAATAATTATGGGTTACAATGGATACAACGTCCAATTTCAATACGCATTGGTTCGTGTTCTTCATATCTCTTTGTTGATTTGGACTCGTGAACCACGCAACAGCTCGTGTCACCCAGGTAGCGGTGGGCTCTGGCTGTCCAACCTCGACCCCCGCGAGAAATGGCTACACCCTGGTCTACTTGTTCCGCCGCCCAGGGAGGCAGCGACGGCCTCAGATGGACTTCTTCTCGCCCGACGTGGTGCACTACGCTGGTCCAGTTCTACCCCTTTGCCGACTGACTCAGCGCGGGCCGTGACTGACACGTCGAGATCGACTGCAACGCCGCGGGCATGCTTCTTCATCGCCGCATGCTCCACGGCCACGCTCAAGGACTTCGATGACTTCACGCCTTCCAAGGCCATGAATGACACGTTTGTGCCGAAGTACGACTCCGTGGGCCCCAACGCACCATTGGTCCTGCTTCTGACTGCTTCTTGTTTGTTCGAACAAATAATCGCTTCCTCAATGGAATTTGTGCATGCATGGAATGGTTAATGAACATAATGATTCAACAAGATATGGATGGTGCTAAAGATGAAACGAAGTTGGTTTGGGATTTGGCAGATCACCTTCTTCGCGTGCGGCAGCAGGCGCTCGTCACGGCGATGCACCACTTCATCATCGACGGCCGCAGTGCCTTCCACTTCATCCAGATGTGGTCCTACATCGCCCGCGGAGACATCACCGCCGCCGCCATGCCCCAGCCTGTTGACCGCACTCCTCACGTCCCTCCGGGCACGCCCACTGCTGACTGCGCCCTGTTCAACCACACCCACGAGTACGGCGGTCACACCTCCAGGCCAGCAATAAACCGGCGGCAACAAGGCGGAGTACGCCAGCGCGATGAATGGTTTAACTCTGATCAAATGTGAAATACACTTTTTTGGCACCGAGGGAGTACAGTACATACATGACAACACATTGTCGTACAAGTTTACGATCATCGCATTGAGAAATCGCATTCAGAATGCAGAGTATGTACGCGCAGCTCCGATCCCTCTGCTACGCGCTATATATCATTTTTTTAGAGTTTGAGGGCTAAAACGCCCGGTCAATGTATTATCACAAAGACCAGAAAACAGTTTAAAGCATTCGGTGTTCATCACCCATACACAAAAAAACTCCACCACCTCCACCTTTAAGCAACTGACTAACAGCAACTAACAACATGTACTCATCACCAAACTGTACAAGAGACTAATCCATTTCCCTTTATTCACAACACCATGCGCTGAAACATCCACCAGAAGATAAGCCTCTTCCACTGGGAACTCCTCCTTCCTATCCAGCGCCGTCTTGTACATGAATCTATTACATTCACCCTCCACCTGGTTCAGTCAGTCAACCTTTGAGGATTGGTTGCCAGCGTTCTGAGTCTTTCCAGCTTGGAATTGAACTCCGGTCTTCTCTCGATTGGACAAAGTAAGTTCCAGCCTTGGAGCATGGCCGAAATTGAGAGCAGGAGGGCCGAGGGACTGCACACTCATCCAAATAGTTCCCTGAAAGCATATACTATTTATCGTCAACTAGACAACGATTGTTACTAAGACACATTTGTCCTATTGACAGAAAATTCATGCCAACATTTCTATCAAAAATCTCAGAGATACATATCCAAAGTTGCTTAGCAACCACACAACCAAAAAATAGATGATCAGCAGATTCCTGGTCACAGCAAAAAAGACAGGAGGGGTCATCTTTTTTTCCTTCTTCATAAATTATCTCTGGTTAAAACCTTATTCTTAGAAAGCAACCAGAGAAAAAAAGTGAACTCTAGGGGGATTTTGAGACTCCAAACTGCTGACACATGAATAGGTTTCACCCCTCTAAAGTTTTGACTCTATAAAGGGATTGAGAAGAATATATGCCACTAGAGTTAAAAGTCCAAATTAAAGAACCTTCTTCTTCAGAAAAGTCTATAGTAGAAGCCAGCTGAAGGAAACCTCTTGACAAAGGTTCATGACCAATGAGTCCTTAGCACTTCCTTGAATTTTCCAGCTCCACTTGTTTCTATAGGTTCACACTACTGTACACAGCGCAAGAAAGTCTCCTCCATACATTTTCGCTTCTATATATATATATATATATATATATATATATATATATATATATATATATATATATATATATATATATATATATATATATATATATATATATATACAGATAGACATAGACATATACATGGCACAGTTCGTCGACTCTCAGTAATAAGGAACACAGCAGTGTGTGCGGCTTCTTTGATATCTGTTGGTGATCCCTCCTCCTTCATCCCTTCGGTTGGTGCTGCAGCAGCCTGCAGGGAGGCCGACGCATGATCTAGAGGAGAGCTAAGGTAATAAGGATTATATTCCATGCATATGCATCGACCGGTAACCCAATTAATTAAGCATGAAAAACATGTACTCCATATTACAGATTTATATATATATATATATATATATATATATATATATATATATATATATATATATAGACCTACTATTTTGAAGCCTGGGCTTCAAATAAAATTCAGGGCACCGGCGGAGCACCGCCCATCTCCGGCGACATCAATCAGGAACACTTACTGTGGGGTCTACCGTTATTTACTAACATCAATCAAGGAGTTTTATTATTGCTCCTGTATGTGATGACCGTAATAAAATCCGGGCCCGTGAACCCCGCATTCCAGTCAAGGGCAGCTTCATCCGGATTATATATACTCCTCCCATGGCCGCTCTTTTCTCTAATTCACATCCGTCTCCGTCGTCGCAGGTCACAGAAATCTCGCCAGCACCTCTCACCGTCGCCGCGACACCATCCAGAGCTCGCCCGCACCTCATCGTCGCCGCAGCATTCCGTGCGGACGCATTGGCCGGCCTGCCGAGGGGAGGCGCACGCGGCTCTGCCAAGGACTTCCGTTGGAGCCCAGGCGATGCGGAGCCCGGTGGCGTGAGGCGCGAGCTCAAGGACCGGTCGGTGCAAGGCCCAACGGCCGGCGGCGATAGCGAGGCCTGGTGGCCCGGTGCATGACGGAGGTCCAGCGGTGCGGGACCGGCGGCGTGGAACCGGCTGCGCTAGGCGACCAACTGTCCGGCGTTGTCGAGAGGCGCCCGCCCGGCGGCGTGATTGCCGTTTCTTTTTTCTGCCGTAATGGTATTGTAGTGTTATTTCCGTCTTGCCGGTGGACATTTTCGATCGAAGAAATAGGAGCATCACTGGCGCCGACGCAGATCTGGGATGCTGCTGGCCGTGTGTGGATCTTGGTGGCGGCGCCATCCCGTCCTCCCTCCCGGACTATCAGAAATAAAAAGTTATTAGTAATAAAAAGTTATTAGTAATAAAAAATGATATTATCAGTAATAAACAACACCTCGTCCGGATATCGCACACGTGCAAATTTACCGCTCATAGCTTAGGATGGAATTATTTACTTAACAAACAAATATTATTAGTAATAAAAAATGTATGACCATTCAACGGACATGTAAGTGATTAACACGGGCAAATTTACTGCTCATAAGCTAGAATTGAATTATTTACTTAATAAAATGATACTATAAATAATAAAAAATACATCGTCTGGATATCGGACACGTCGGTAATAAAAATTATTAGTAATAAAAAATGATAATAGTAGTAGTAAAATGATAATAGTAGTAATAAACAAAATCTACTGCGCATGAGCCTGTCCTGAAACCGAACACCTCGATAAAATAGCAATGCCAAATTTACTGCGCATGAGCCTGTCCGTAATTATTTATCGGAGCAAATGATAGTAGTAGTAATAAAAACATCATTCGAAGACTGGACACCTCGGTAAATAGCAGCACCAAATTTATTGCTCACAAGTCTATCCATGATTATTTATCGGAGCAAACGATAGTAGTAGTAATAAAAAAAATTCATCATTCGGAGACCGAACACCAGGTACATAGCAGCGCCGAATTTACTGTACACGAGCCTATCCATAATTATTATTGGAGCAAATGACAGTAATAGTAATAAAAAATGACGTCATTCGGGACTGTAAGTACCAGCGCTAAATTTACTCCACATGGGCCTATCCAGAATTATTTATCAAAGTAAATGATAATAATAATAATAAAAATAATTCAGAGACACCTAGGTAAATAGCAGCGCTAAATTTACTTCACACGAGTGTATCTGTAATTATTTACCGGAGCAAATGATAGTAATAGTAATACAAAAATAATTAATTGGAGACTGGACACCACGGTAACTAGCCTATACGGAATTAATTATCAAAGCAAATGATAATATTAGTAATAAAAAATCATAACTTTGAGACCGGACACCTCGGTAAGTAGCATCGCCAAATTTACAGTGCACAAGCATGTCAGTAATTATTTAAGGGAGCCAATGATAATAATAATAATAATAATAATAATAATAATAATAATAATAATAATAATAATAATAATAATAAAGAATCAAATTTACTGTAAACGAGCCGGTCCGTAATTATTTACCGGAGCAAATGTTAATAGTAATAAAGAACATAATTTACTGTACATGAGCCAGTACGAAATTATTAGAAGTAATATGGAGAGTAATAAAAATAAACTTTCCGGATCGAGACGCGTCTACACATTTATTTTGGGGCCTTACCAGAATTATTTATGGAAGAAGATGATAATTATATAGTAATAAAAAGTACGTTTGGATAATAGACATGCACCTGGCAAATTGAAAATCGCACCCGTTAAATATAGTAATAAAAATAACGTACGTAGGACGCTGTTCTTTATAGGAGCGGTCACACGTTAATTATGTTGCCGGTCTTTGCATGCAAGATGCGGCATAAAGTAATACTGATCCCTGATGATTCGCATGCACCCGTTTCCAAATTCCAGCATTGATTCGTTACTTCGAGAAAAACGGCAACAGGTCAATTAATGGGACACTTCATGCAAGACGAGACCACCTTTCCATCATCTGGTCACATGAATGCTCGCCGGAAAAATTGCACCGTTTGCTGCCTACGGTGGGGAGCGCTAAATGTTATTTACAGGGCAGGCTGCTAATTAGTATGGTCCTATATATATATATATATATATATATATATATATATATATATATATAGGTTGGTGGAATCAAATCCCTACAGGTAGCAAGTAGCGACTTCATGGCAGAGATGGTGTGTTCAGCGCTTGTTCAGGAAACCGTGAGCAGAGGCGTCTCCTTTGCGTTGGGCAGACGCGAGGAGAAGGCGTCCCAAGGGCACTTGACGGAGAGGCTCGAGATGGCAGTCAGCGAGCTGGAGTTTGCACTTGAGAGGGCCATGGAGCTGCCCATCAGACACCTCTCCTTGCTCCAGCGCAGGAAGATGATCAAGCGTGCCTACGTCGAGGCCATGGAGCTGCTCGACAAGCACAGGCAGCAAGCGGTGCCTCCAGGCCAGGAAGAGCTCCCGCAAGTGGTAAACAAGCGCAAGCGATGGTTTAATAGTGCTAAGAAGAACATGCCCATCGTACCTTTTGCTGGCTTGAGCACACATGATGTTGGAAGATTTGAAAGGTATGCAGATTTTGCCGGAAGGTTTGTGAGGGACTTGGAGTCTGGTTGTTCACTTCATCACTACACCTTTTGCAACCCTATTGTTAGGCATCTCCTTGAAGGGAAAACTCTCACTTATCGTTCGGAGCAAGGAAACCTGCTATGGCATCTCTACATCAGGCCCACGTATTCTGATGAGCGTGGCGTGGAGGCAGCGCTAGCATACCGTTATGAGGATAGCACAGTGGCTGAGAAATGTTTCTTTCTGGGGTTGATCCTACGACTAACAGAAAGCACAGACTTGGTTGAGATTGCTATAAAAGGCTTGCAATTACTATTAGCATCTCAATTCAAACTTTCTGCTGAGTATGCAATGGGAGAACTCACCCTACTATCTAATTTACAAGACATTGCCCATTTGCATGTGCCTCTGTTGGTCGGCATTCAAGAATGGCATATCAAGCACACACAACTTTCTCGCCCAGACCCAGCATGCTGCAAAGGAAGCAGGCACGGACTTTGTGCTAACAACAACTTCTCATCAGAGTTAGCAGATATATTCCCAGAGCAAATTATTCTTTTGGCTTTCCAGTGCTATATATCAGCTCTAGAGTCCAAAACACGTAGCTCATTTCATGAGCGCGGAAGAAGACGAAGAAGCAAAAATAGACGTTGGAAGCCACCTCAGGTGCTGGCAGCTGGCTTCATGCCTCATGCTGTGACTCAGACACAAGATAGTTATGCACTCGAAATCATCGGAGACGCTAGAGAGTATAAAAATTCTAGTAGCATACAACAAGTGGCGGAGACAATACAATCAGGCGCGGTCAATTGTTTTTCGCGTCAGCCAGATCTGGCGAAATATGAAATGGATTGGTTCGGTAAACATGGTTTTGCAAGGTTTGTGGTGGAAAGGTCAAGCTCTGAAACAGCACTTGACTTTTCCAAGACGTTGCTGCGCTGTGACTGTGACTACTGCTGCCGCAACGAAGTCGTCGATAGCTACAATGGCTGGAGAGAGAAGTCGCCGAGCTGCAGAGCCACTACCCGAGCAAGTGCAAGGAGAAGTAGAATGAGGTAGTTAGGTGTGTCAGTTGCCCTGCAGCCGAGTGTTACAACGCTCAACTGTTCTCCTGATTTCATAGTACGGTGATGTAAGCTACCTATTGTGGTTGGTGTCCAGTTTTTGGACTCATTATTGTACTGTAATGAGGTGCTCCATTACTTGTAACATGCAGATGTCTACTGTTTGAGGTATAAAACAACTTTGTGATGTTAATCGCCCACGTTAGTATTATTATTATATGGCTATACAACTTGCCATCCCATACAGTACCGGTGCTTGTCTGAGTGAAAATAAAATAGCTGCGAACTCTGTGCAGCGCAAGATACTGCTCTACTTATATGTTGGTCTTTGTGGACATCGGCAATCCTAAGCGCAGCGCAAGATACTCCAGCTTCTATGTACATCGGCAATCGTGGTCTTCGTGGACATCCACTTCCAAAGCAATGGCCCGGAGATCAACCAACTGTGGAACATCCCATCAGGCATCATGAAGATGGCTTAGCTTGATAAAATAATGGAATTCTATCTTGGTTTACTTGTTGGATTTGTGGTGGGCCTTTGGGTGGTGTTTTGTGGCCTTTTGTTCAAGAAAATGTGGAGGTACGCATATTCACGTTATTAGACAAATTGTATGACAAGGTATTTGTCTTTTCCATACTCATTTGGAGGAAATGGTTCGACAAGGCAGGTGAAAACTAAGCTATCCTTAGAAAGAAAGAAATATATGTGCTATGGATTCTATACTCTACCACAAGAGAATAGTACCAGAATAAGAGGGATGCATATTTCTATGCTATAGTCTGTATTGTCATCAAGACAATGGTGGAGCTCAAAAATTTAGGTGGGGCGCATCGCAAACACAACTTTTTAATGACATTGCAAGGACATACATCAATAGCTAATCTATGGCAAATTTAAACATTGATTGATGATGGTACCTCTCATTTGAAGATAGTAGTCCATTAATTCAACAAAGACCAACCGAACAAGAAAAAGTGTCCAAATTAAAGACTGAAATCGAACATTCCAAGAGCTAAGAAACCTGTAAATTTGAACAAATCAGTTAGTGACTTAGTGTGTAATATATGAATTATTATGTAATAAAATAGTTTTTGGAACTGCATGATCTCTAAGTTGGGTTGGACCCTTCAACAAATAAATCCTCTTAACCTCATCTCTAATGTCAGGGTGAAATCTATCAATTTCTATTCGGCATCCAAGATCAGCAATAACATGAAGATTTGCATCAAATTCCCTAATGAGATCAGCACCTGCACCTTCTTCTTCATCATCCTGAGTTTGTGCTTGCTCTGTTTGGGCTTGTGCTTGTTCTGCCCTAACATCAGTTGATTCAACTTTAGAAACTACAACTAGTATAGTCCTTGATGTATTTCTTCGGATTGCACAGCCACACCAATTTGACTTTCATGGCTACTTGGGCAGGATCCAGAACCAACACTCATACTTGAAAAAAAATGACTTCAAATCTACACATATACAACCAGCAAAATTTTAATTATCACATCTCAAATAAGTTGCTAAATGCTTAAATCTCAAATTCACAATTATACCTCTTGTTACAAATTTTTTTCTTCCCAATTGCAGAAGAGGCACGACTGTTGGTGTTGGGGGCGCCTGCGCCTCGGCCTGCTACTCCCTCTTGCTCTCCTTCAGCTTCTCCCCGGCCACGCCCACGCCCACGCCCACGCTCGTGGCCCGCGCCCACCAAATCCTCCTCCTCCATCAGAGCAGCCTGCTTGCGTGGCTGCACCGCTGTTGCGAGGGGGAGCGGCGAGCCACGAGCGGGACCGGCGAGCCACGAGCGGGTGCCGCGCAGATCGGGGCCGGTCGGCCAGGGCGCTGCAGCGAGCGAGCGGCGCGGGGTGGGCTGGAGCTGGGGCGCCGCGCGGAGCTCTGACCTCCAACTCTGGCGCTGTGCGTTGGTGGGCGGCGGACTGCGGACGCATGGACAGCGGACGCGAACAGGACTGGGAGGAGCGCGATTGGGAATTAGGGGGGTTTGGGGACACTTCCACCTGGGTCGGCTGCTGGGCTTATTGGGCCTAATTTCCTTCCCTCTCTGTTTTTCTTGTGCCTGGCTGCCGCTCTCGTCGCGGATGGCGCCGGAGGACGCCACCGCTCCATGGCTGGGCGCCTGGCCGGAAAGGTGGAAGACATGGGGGCGTACTAGTGGTGCTAACAAGGAGAGAGAAGTAAAATAAAGAACACATGTATTGTCAGATTCAGATGAACATCTTGCGTTGGCTATCCTAGACATTCCTGCTCATATGAATTGCCGTTTTTGGCTACAATGAACGAGAGTTGTTCGGGCGATGGTTTATACGGCTGATAAGTTGTAGCATGGCTGATTTGTTATAAGAGAAAAACATTAATGAATTGATTTGTTTGTTCGCCTACGATGGTAAAGCCTAAGAGGCACACAAACTCTTTTTTCCGAATCTTGACTACATGCCTATTGCGTGGGAGCCAGAGCGCACAGCCAGGCTCCTGATCCATCGTTTATCCATCAATTTGGCGTGAACGCGAGCCCGCCGGAGAGGACAAACAAATCTCCATTGTGCCAATCGTACTCCATTGTGGTCATTTCTATTTGAAGCAATCGTACTCGTAGCTTACCGCACCACCAGATTCTTTGCAGCTGGTACGTACGTGTCCACAACAGATACTGGCCGGGATTGGTACCTTGGATCTTACGGTGGTGTGCATGTGAATGAATAGTGAAAAAAGATCTTTTTACGCAAAAAAAAAGTATAGTACACAGAGACATTTGCCCCATGCTCTGACTGAGCTGGCCATGTTAGTGTTACGGCGGCCTCCCTACTCCAGTCCAGTACTCTTGCCTGTTCTCCGCTCTATAGTTTTTACTCGTTTTTCTCGTCAAAGAAGCATGATGTGGAGAACGGAGTGGAGTACAACATTATATGCGTTTGGTTACCCATAGAGAGTTACGTGTACGTATTATTAGAGTGCTTTATTTATGCGTCAGAGTGTTTGTTACCAAAGTAAGTACTTTTCACTATTCAAGGACAAAACCAAATATTATATATAATAAAAAAAGTAACATAATGATTTTGTTTATCTTCCTCCCATCAGTCGGAAAGGTTGCTTGCTGACTAAGGTTCCCCTTGGATTTGCATGCCATTTAACCTAATTAACCGTTCAGTTACACTAACCGAGGTTAAATGAGGCCTGCACTGCTCGTGCAGCTTTCTCTCTTCCCGAGTTCAAACACAGCCAGCCACAGCCATGAGTATCTGCTATGGTCCTGTTCACTTCTCTTATGAGTTGTACTGTTTTAGCGAAGGAACAATGTTTTTCTCTTACAACAAATCAGCGAACGCCATAGCTTTTCAGCAAAGCGATCAGAGCTATGCCATCTCTCATGTCTGTATTTTTTTTAACAAAAGTTTACTACCTACACAATGGGGCAGGCATGTTGGCACAAATAGGGTCCATCCATGCATGTGTGCAAAAGTCACCCGGGACACATATCCATGGCTCCCACAGTCACACTCTCTCCCAGGTTCCAAACGGTCCCGAGTTCCTGTCCCGGTAACCCCTGACCCAGTTACATTTTTGCAAGCTACCACTACCATCTACAGCAAGTCAGCACCTCACAGCAAGCTACAGCATCTGCTCATCACTCATCAGTATGACAGCATGCACGCATCGATTAGCAGGGTAGGGGCATGCACCGCCGGATTGGGTGAAAGAATCTCTCTCTGAGAAGAACTCTAAAAAGCCAAGCAACAAGCAATAAAAGGAATGCGATGTTCAAGAAAAGAAGGCAAAGCGCATGCATTCCTAGTCCTAGCTATAATAATGATTCTTCCCTTCCTCAAATTGATTTTTCTTGGCACACAATTTCAAACGCTTGATTTCAATTCAATTGAATTCAATTGTTTTTCCTACCAATACGCTGCCTAGTTGTAGGTATACAAATACAAGAACAAGATGGATGCGTACTGTGTGTCGTTGGTGTTTGGTCACCAAAAACATCACCTCCTACCTTAGTACCTACAATTACAAGGCCACAATTAGTATTTTTTCCAAGTTGCCGAAAAAATATTGTGAGCACTAAATATTCCAATAAATCACTCCTAAAATATTAAAAAATGGTAAAGACTTCATGTTGGCCGGGCGTGCGTTTTTTGGTTCTCTTTTGTGCTGCAGAGAAAAAGAAAGTTGTCCGCTGCTGTCAGTCAAGTTTATGTGGGGTTCATTCAGGTTTGAGCAGCGGCTTGCCATGTTCTCCTAGCTTCTTTTGCAGCTGCTTGGTTGACGTACTAGCTCTTTTTTGAGTGCTTGGTAATTTTGTTGCAGCAGCAGCGGCATCAGTTCTGCAGAAACATCAGATGTCCAACAACAGTTTAGGACTTCAGGTAATGTTTCTCTTTGTAGTTTTAGTTTTCCAGCAGCAGTTCGGTGGACCGAAATTGTTGTGCTTATGTGATTGTTCCTTGCTCTCAGCTAAGCTTTAATCATTTTTATTCACTAGCTTGCTGCTGTAACTTGGCTTGTAGTTATTTTAGTTTCAGTCAGTGTTCTGAATTTCATGATACAGTGATGTACCTTTAAGCAATCATGACTTGCATGTCTTTTTTTCACGTCATCATGTGTGTGTCATCTGGTGCTATTTTCCTCTACTCTTTACCATATTCCTCATTTAATTTTCAAACGTTACTTTGCACTCTAAGTGACTTTAATCATGCGCAGGTGACAAGGAGAAGCCTGAGATTCCATTTCTCGAGTAGGGAAGCGCAGATTGGGAGGTCGGGTTCTGACTAATGCACGTTGACATTGTCGCCGGCTGATCATTCTTTTCCTTTTTTTACTGTTATGCTGATCATTTCTGTTCAATCATTAAACTAGTCTTCCTTTTGTATAAAACTAGTTTTTTTTTACATCATCACCTTGCCTCTGTTTTGATCTGTTTTTTTTGCAAATAAACGGGGGTGGGGTGGGACTATGGGTTGCAAATGAACACAAACACTATACTTTTCCAGAATACATAAATTGCCTATTTCGTAAGACATTGTTGCATAACGAATGACATTTAAATTGCCCAAGAAAATGCAATCCACTACAACATTACCAGCAGCAACCTGCTCATCACCAATAGAGGATCCAGAAACATCCTCTATTCTTGTTTTTTCAAGCAATAGACTGATTTCAAACACAGTAGGCACATCCTGTTGGTTTGGTAGTTGCTGAGTGCAAAATAGGGTCAGTTGCATCTGTTGGCTCTTAAAACATTGCATCTGCGAAATCATAGTCAAATCCTTGCGGAGGGTTATTCAAGTCCATAACGTTTGTTCTATTTGTCGCCGACAATGAAAAGACAATGTGTTAGCGCAATGATATTTATGTTTTCTAGACAAGGCATGATTTGGGCAACATAGGCACCTCAATTAAGCAATACTACTACTTTCAGACAATAATGTCTTCTCAAATAGGCAACATTAGGTTTTTATTTTTTTTTAACATATGCATCCTTTTTTATCCCCATCCAACAACAAATTTATGACACATCTTATCCTTTTTTAACATGCAGGATGCAGGCCATGTACATAGAAGCAAGATGTATGCCATGTAAGAGAAGCTGCGCAAATGTGTGCTTTTCTAGGGACTATAGGTGTGGTGCTGTGCTCTAGAAAACTACAGATGCAAATGTGTTCTTTTGAGATGGGAAGCTTACTGCATATTTTTTTTCAGAATGCATTGCCTTTTTGCGAACATATATATGCGGTACCTAAAAGCATATGTCTGGACCTAATTTGCATTTTTCCCATAATAACCGTGGTCGGTATCTGGGTCTGGGCCACACAAGCCAGCAAGCCAGCGTGAAAGCGGAGGGAAATCTTTTCTTCTGGGTGCCAACAAGCCAGCAATTAGCATTGTTGCCAATAGCGATGAAAACGGACGGAGACGGACGGAAAAACCCTATTTTTACTTCCGTTTCTATATTTTTTGGCGGAAACGGGACCGGGTTCGGAAAATACGGGTCCGAAAACAGAATCGGAATATGCGGACATACGAAAACGAACAAATACGGATGGAGAGCCGAAAAATTAAATTAAGATAACATAAACTAATATTCCCAAAGTATACATATATAAAGTCATGTAATAATATATACAAAGTTTAATATTCATTTACATGCTATGTACGTGAATATAACATGCATATTTAGTGATTCGTAGTTATATTAACATAACATAAGGATATGTAATTGTTGAATATGTTGAGCATAGAGTGAAAACGGGATAAAAACGGGTCTATTCCGTATTAAAACGGGATTACTCGGAAACGGACGGAAAACACCATTTTCTACTTCCGCAAATACGAAAACGGGATCTCGCAAATACGAAAACGGACGGGAAAATATAGAAAACGGAACAGGACGGGACGGAAAAAATTCCGTCCGTTTTCATCCCTAGTTGCCAAAAAAAAAGAAATATAATAATTGTACTTTACTAAAAATAGTATGGCCGTGCGGAAGGACTATATTACGGACCGCCGTGCATTAGCCACTTCCCTTAAAAAATAGTCCCACACAAAATTTTCTTCGCGGCAGTTTTTTTTTTCAAGCGATATTGCTAGGGCGGGCGCATCTATGTCGCCGCCGCCTCCTGCACGCTGGACCAACTACGGAAGCACGAGGCAGAATGACGAAGCTTCCGTAGAGAAGGAGAAAAAGGAAGCGGCACAAGTGGCTGCTCTGGTGCTCTCCCCTCTTCAGCTCTGTTCCAGGACGAACAAATGCCCAGTCCCAGAGCCAGAGGGCTCGGTCACGTACTCGTACTCACATCACATCAGCTGCTTCGTTTCCCTACTCTTCATCAGCTGCGATGCGCGGAGCACGCGAAGAAGCTGGCGATATCTATGCATGGTTTTCATTATCGGAAATAAAAATTTATCAAAGGTCATGGATGAATAGGAGAAGCAAGATATATTATAAATATCGGACCAAATTCAAAAAAAAAGTTAAATTATTTTAAAAAACTTCGTAGAATTTGACTTGAAACTATTTCTAAGCTATTAAACATCACTTGTACACAGATAAAAACAAGAATAAAATATTATAAGTGCAGAACTGGCGCGGCTGAATTTGGGTTATCCGTGTGGGAGCAGAAAAAAAGGAAAAATTTAGCCGATATCAAATTTTATCGGAGCCTGCGGATAAAACAGGAATTTTGAAAATTTTCGTGAATTTTGGCCGATGAGGAAGTCGTCAAGGCTGTCCAGGGCTGGCGGCAGCTGGCTGGCTGCCATGAGCGCGGACACCACCTCCTGGAACTCGGGCTGCCCCGGCCACTCGAACACACTAGCGCGGCCACCACCTCCTGGAGCTCGGCCTGCCCCCGCCACTTGAACGGCCGGTAGGAGGAGGCGTGGTTGGAGTCCGAGGTCGCGGGCGACACTTCCCAGTTCTTCGACGTGGGAGAAGTACAAGGGCATGGCGGCGCTCCAGCAGCCCTGCGCCGGGTCCGCGGCCGCGGGCAGGCCCTCGGTCTTCACCGTGAGGCCGGCGCTCAGGCTCTGAAGGTGGGCGTCCGTGTCCGGGTTGTGCTCCGCCGGCGCCGTGGCCTAGCCCGCCGCCGCTGGCGTGTGGTCGCAGGTGTGCTCACTGTGGTAGATGACGTCATCGGAGCACTGCACCTGCTTCGTCGCCTGTAACCCCTGCGAGTGGCAGAAGACATCCATGTAAATCTTCGCGTTGGAAAAGTCGCGGGAAGTAGGAGATCGCCCCGGAAAAACTCACGCGGAGGAGGATACGCGCGTGACAGAGTCTGCGGATTTTTTTCGCGCTTGGGGGGAAGTTTTCCAAATTCCCAAAAGACTGCGAGGTGGGAATGGAAATTGTTGGAAATGTGTTTTTTCAATCTTGCTAAAAATTAAAGATTGGGAGAATGTTTTTGGTACTCTTAGAGATGCTCTTATGAGAAGAAAGTGCGATAAGCCCAAAAGGAAGTAACATATACACATGGCCTTTTTTGAATTCAGCATGCACATACTTTGTTTCATCACGTAACAACATGAAATTGATGTTTCAAATATTTGTCTTGTTACTATCAATCTGAATGCAAAGGAAGTAATATATGGAATGGCATCTTGATAACAAGCAAAACAGAACATGCATAGTACAGTTTCTGGTTGTAACAAATCTGTCAGTTTGTTACCTTTGTCTGTTGATCAGCGTGGCGATTGGAACACAGACATGACAACTGTGTCTGTCATAATTTTTATAAAATGAGTTTTATCATGGGTTTATATGAACACAAAACTGGATTCCATAGACAGGGATTAACAGATATCATGCATGGAAGGTAAGATAATCGAACCACTTGTTGGCGAAGACCCTCAAACTGCTTCTGAAAGCTCTCAAGTTCGCTATGAGTCTAGGCCCTATAATTCTATTTTAAATCAAACAACAACAACATAGCCTTTTGTCCTAAGCAAGTTCGGGTAGGCATTTTAAATCAAACACAATAGTAAAAAAATTGAATAAATATATAATAAGCACCAAAGTTTCAACTTTATATGTGGATAAGACAATTGCAATTGCAATAACTAACAATATTAACAGTTAAAATCCAAAGTATATATTCATGATGTCACAATAAAAATTCATATAACTTAAGCTTAAGTTTCAATAAAAATTCATATTGAAGACCTAAAGACATGCAATGCAAAACATGATAGCACATCTTGATATTACTAAATGAAGACCCTCACCAAAGCCTCCGTGTTAATCCTCAGAAGATGAGTTTTTCTTAAAAAAAGATAAATAAATATTAGAAATTATTATAATAATCATAAACTTATGGTCAATAATTAGGTCAATTGTATTCATCATAGAGAATATTAGCTATGAATCTATATCTATTTTCTAAAAAAATACCCACTTTTGCTATTATATGAATAACCCTCTAAATTTAAATCTAAACTACCAACCTTTGCCTTTATGATCAGACTAAAAATATATATTTTTAATAGTGTACTCGTTTTTTGGTGTCACTTATTTTGGAACTCTTTGTATAATAAGGTTGGTCAAGCTTAAGAAAGTTTGACTTAATACATCTCTCTCTCTCTCTCTTTTTGCGTATAGCTCTAGATGTTGATTTGTTTTGGGACTAATAAAGGAGTAATTTGGTGGTGACTTTACCTCTCTTTCGTTTTGGTATGCTTCATCTGATCTTTCTAGCATCTTGATAATTTGGTTTATTTTCACCCGATCAAATTTCACACAGAGTAGACTAATCTGAATGCATTTTTTTATTTGTTGGTAATCAATGTCTTGGGATGTATACCCTTGTGCTTCTCTGAGCATATGTCTCCAATTGTTAAGTACCTGCAACGTCAGATCACACATGGCACGTCTAGAAAGTATAGATTATGAAAAAAGGGCCTCTGCCTTCAAAGTAGAAACATAAGTCTCTTACAAGGTCAATATATTGCTGGGATGTTGTTTCGGTTTCATCTGTTGGGTAATCCTTGAGGCCCGTAATTATCTCTATGATTATTACCCCCAAGCTGAATATGTCAAACTTTTTTGTGATCACACCTTTTTCTAAGTATTCTGGTGCCATGTAACCTCTGCAGCGAATTAGCAGTGTGTCAATCTGAAGCCAAAGGAAAAAGGCATTCTGGTTCTGGTGATGAAAAAATGGGTAGCATTTTACTTACGGTGTTCCCTTACAAGTGCATGTTCGAGTTTGCTCTTCACCAAAGAGCCTCGAGTACGTGGCCGCGGAGGAGCAGGACTACGAGGAAGTCATCGAGGAGTACGAGGAGGAAATCTTCGTACCAGAGGAGTTCCAGGAGCCGCCCGCGACTGACACCTCTGACTTTGCGCCTGCCCAAGGCAAGCACCGGTGCATAACCCTTATTTTGCAAATCTTTATATAATTAAATGTGGTGCATTTACGTTGCAGGAATTTGTTGATACCCACCTGCATATATATATCTACCCATGGGTCTTACAAGTACAGGATCGCGTAGTTGCTTTGCTTAGGTTCATTGGTAGAGTGAGTAACCTGTCGTTACTCACAATAGAGGGTTACTCATATTATTATTACATGTTGGATAAAATGGTGGAAAGGAATTGGCGACCGGACAGGGATGTGGTATGGGTACTGGTGGGTGTAGCAAGTTGTGTCCCGCAGCCACGGGGCATAACTGGGTTATACTATTTCCCTGTCCGTGTCAATTAAGGACCGTTCGTTGCATGGACTCTGGTCAAGTCACAGATTTATTATTCCGAGCACATACTTGCTTATGGGAGCGGGAAGACTTGTTACTCTCTTGTCATGGGCTCTTACTCTTTCCGGACCGACTGATTGGAGGCGGGGATAGGTGGAGGTCTTAGCACCGCATTGAGGCTAGGCCTCAAGTGCGGGAGCTAGGAGTCCAAGTTTGGACGGGGACCTAGAAACCCGTGACACGAGGGGAACGGGTTGGTTTTGCTTGTGCCTGGGGTACAAGCGAGGCGTGTGTTTTTCGGGGTACCCAGCTGGGCACATTGATTCGCGAATCGCCGTTTCTGCGTGACGGTACGGCTTGACTACGCTCTGGGATCGTAGTAAGAATTGGCAATTGAAAGATGGAGAAATTGTCCTGATTTGCTCAACCCTTGCTTGATTATAGCTTAGGTGCTTACATAGAATATTGGTTAATAAGTGAAATACGACTTCTAAAAGTTTTGGAATTAAGAACACACTCTTAGTGCTGCTTTTCGCAAACAAGAAACCCATAAGCCATAAAGCCTATCATAATCCTTGAGAGTCGGGAAATATAATTCCCAGTCGGGTAAGTCTTGCGAGTAAATTGTGTACTCAGGGTTTATTTTACCCTTATTGTAGGTGCACCTTGAGTAGATAGGCCTTGTGTGGAGGATTCTTCTGGTGGGCACAGACGGATTCTCGTTGCGTTCCGCTAGACGTTATTTTATTTTCGCTGTTAATTTATCGCACTCTGAACCTCTGGTATTGTAATAACTATTTCTGAGACTCTGTGTTGTATGAAATGGACTAAGTATTATAAGTTTGTACTCATTATTGGATCCTAGGTGTAAAATGTGGATTGTTCGAGTTCTCCCGTCGGGTGTGCTCGATGGAATCATCTGGTTTAGCTCACTTTCAGGGCACTTAGTGTCTAGTGGAAGACAAGCGCCCTGAAAGCGTGCTAAACCGGGCAATTCTGCCACAAAAAATCATCAAGTTTGAAGTTAGTATGAGGAAGAAAGACTAGTTACAAGTTTTAGCCACAGATTAAAAAGAGAAATCAGAATTCTTCAACAATTTCAAAATTAAATTTCATACAGTATTTTGAAGCAGTAAATGATTTCAAATGAAAAAGTTATAAACAGTAAAGTTTCATGACTTTTCGAGATCTATAACTTTTATTTTGATCATTTCTCCATCCGAGACCGTTTGAAAAATTTCGAATTTTAGTTCTTAGTTTTTACTATTCAGCGTCTATTTGGCAAATCCGATTTGTAGGGGCGGCTGGATTGTGGGGTTGGTTTATTTGGGCACCATTTGTAGGGACGGCTCAATATAGAGCCGCCCCTAAAAAAAGAGGCATTGCTACAAATTCTTTTTTATAGTGTTGGAGAGTCAAAACATCTAAAGTTTGACTAAATTTATACAATAAAATAATAACATTTATGATACTTATAAGTATCATCAAAATTTTCATTAATTACATTTTCATAGTATATCTATTTGATATTATAAATCTTTGTAATTATCTCTTTAATTTTAGTCAAACTTAAGGAAGCTTTGACTCTTCATGAAAGTTGGAATGACTTGCAATTTAAAATTGAGAGAGTAGCTCCAATAAGTTGGGTTCTAATAGTGCCTCCAAATCGTTCCTGGCTTGTCAGCTCAAAGATGGCGCGGTAAAGCCGTGCCCATAGTTTTCTAGTAACATTTCCAAGAAAACAGCTGGAAGCGCGCGCCTGAGAAACGGTGGAACCTGGTTGGCCCGGCGATGGATGCCGACCTGGTCGGTGTCTAACAACGCCTGCGAAATGATACCTGATCGGCTGTGATAGCTGTTGGTTGTGGCTGCTGCAGCTGCACCAAAATACCCTCACAAGTCAATGTAGCTGCAACTGAAAGCTCTTCCGACCCACCTTTAACATGCGCTCGGCGCGGTCAGTCCATCCGGGTGTCCTTGACGCCTCTGCGACCCACTGCCGGTGGCGTCGTCTTCCCTATCGCCACTGCAGCAGCTGTGTTCCCATCCGTCACCAGGACTTCGTTGTAAATTGGTCTTCTCTGGAGGACCTCTTTGTAAGAAGGTTGTTGTTTTAATATATAATATATATGTCTTATTGTAAAAAAAAAACTGAAACAGCCACACTGCAGCGAGCAGAGCCGATAAAGCAAAGGATAAAAATATTGAGCACTCTGCACCATTGTAATTGGCATATATTACAACAGAAGCGGGGCAACAACAGGTTATCTAGTCCAGTGCAAAAAGGGGCCATATGTACCTTTCAATTAATTGTATCTAGTGCGAGTGTGTGCCTGCTACTCAAATGCCTTCTCAGGTGGGATGTGCCGTGATCAGCTTTGAACACTGAGTCACAGTGGTGACAGATGACATACATGACTTTGGTGCAAGGTTTCTTCCTTTGGGACGCGTCCGCATTAGTATTAGTAGCGACTTTGACATGTACTTTGGTGAAATGTTCCCAAACAGCTGTAGCCCTGGGTGCAATTTTGGGGCCATCCTTGGGAGCGCCAGTTATGGAGCGTGTTGACGACGCCTTGAATTCAACGCGAAGTGAGATCTGCAAGGAAGGGATCGAGCAAATTAATTAGATATGAGAATATTAGATTGTTAAATGTGACATGACCAAGTATATTTGCTGCGAGGGAGGGGATCGATAGCAGTAGTTGAGTGATCGTTACCGCGGCTATGAGCTTATTACTACCATCGTCGGAGGGTACGAGCGTGGTGTACTCGTGAGCGCGCCACCTGTTGCCGTTGCCGTCGTCCTCCAGCTCCAGCGTCTTCTTCAGGCCGACGTAGAGTTGTCGCGGCACCAGCAGGAGCGACGACGGATCACCAACTGCACGCATTCCCTTCATGCTTTCCAAGTTCCAGTCCCAGCGCCACTGGCCGCATCTCCTGATGAATGGGACGATGAACCACGGTTTGTTCGTTGAGATGTCACAGCGTCCCGGGAAGTCGCCATTGATCAGCCACTGCGAGTAGGCCTCATAAAGTGTTTCGCACGCCGAGTCCCAGGGCTCCGTCCAAGTCTGCCCTTGTTGAAAGAGGTCCTGCTCGACGGCCCTCTTGAACCAACCGAACCTCCGTTGAGCTTCCTCGTCCACGTACTTACTGGTTACAGGCGAAAGAAGCCGCGTCTCCAATAGGAGCTGCTCGACCTAAAAAAAATCCAAAGTATATATTCATGATGTCACAATAGCAACACTCTGATATAACTCAAGCTTAAGTTTCAAAAAATTCGTATTGAAGACCTAAAGACATGCAATGCAAAAGATGATAGCACATCATGATCTTACTAAATGAAGACCCTCACCGGAGCCTCTGTTTTTTTAACAGGCACTTACAACGCGCACACACTCACCCTGTGTTAAATCTCAAAAGATGAGTTTCTCTTGAAAAAGAAAGATAAATAAATACTAGAAATTATTATAATAATATGGTCATTACTTAGGTCAATTATATTCATCATAGAGAGTAATAGCTATGAATCTATATCTACTTTCTAAAAAAATACTCACTTTTGCTATTATGAATAAACTTCTGAATTTATATCTAAACTACCAACCTTTGCCTTTAAATGCTCAGACTAAAAAGAATATTTTTAATAGTGTACTTGTTTTATGGTGTCTCAGGCTTTGGAACTCTTTGTATAATAAGGTAGGCCAAGCTTAAGAATGTTTGACTTAATACGTCTCTATTTTTTTTTTGTTTTGCGAATAGCTTCAGATGTTGTTTTCTTTTGGGCCTAATAAAGGAGTAATTTGCTCGTGACTTTACCTCTCTTTGGTTTTGGTATGCTTCATCTGATCTTTCTAGCATCTTGATAATTTGGTTTATTGTTGGCCTTTTCGCCCGATCAACTTTTACACAGAGTAGACCAATCTGAATGCATTTTTTTATTTGTTGATAATCAATGTCTTGGGATGTATACCCTGGTGTTTTTCTGAGCCTATGTCTCCAATTGTTAAGCACCTGCAACATCAGATCAAACATGACACGTCTGGAAAGTTTAGTACTCTCCCAGTCCCATGCAATAGATAGATTATGAAAAAAGGGTCTCTGCCTTCAAAGTAGAAACATAAGTATCTTACAAGGTCAATATATTGCTGGGATGTTGTTTCGGTCTCATCTGTTGGGTAATCCTTAAGGCCTGTAATTATCTCTATGATTATTGCTCCCAAGCTGAATATGTCAAACTGTTTCGTGATTAGACCTTTTTCCAAGTACTCCGGTGCCATGTAACCTCTGCACCGAATTAGCAGTGTGTCAATTTGAAGCCACGCGAGAGAACTGTAAGGAAAAAGGCATTCTGGTTCTGGTGATGAAAACTGGGTCGCATTTTACTTACAGTGTTCCCTTACGACTTGTAGTGCATGTTCGAGTTTGCTCTTGACCAAAGAGCCTCGATAAACCGAAATCTGCAATTTTTGGCACCATATTGTCATCCAACAATATGTTTGCAGGTTTGAGATCCATGTGAATAATAGGGGTAGCTTGGCACTCCTCATGAAGATAATGTAGACCAAAGCAAATGCCCTCAATAATTTTGTAGCGTGTGTTCCATTCAAGCCCAGAAGTTTCATCTGTGTTTGTAAAAGAGCATCATAAAAATGATGACTAAATAAAGTACTAGTACATGCTTTCCAGATAACATTTGAGTAAGAACTACTACCTTCATCCCAGAATAGATGACATTATGGGATACGTGCTGGTCAAACTTTTTCAACTTTGACTAGATTTGTAGAAAATGCGTACAACATTTATATCGCCAAATAAATTTATTATGATAGTATATTCAATGATCTATCTAACTATACTAATTATGTATTATAAATATTAATATTTTTTATATATAATTGGTCAAAGTTAAAAAAAATTAACTTCTCGGAAAGTGAGAATGACTTCTATTTTGGGATAGTGGGATTATGCTCTAATAACTACATATAAATTGCACTTGGAAGTTCAAACTTGAACAAAAAGAAATAGAAGAATGGTTTGTGGTACCTGAAAGATGCCCACGAAGACTTCCTTTTGGCATGTACTCCAAGCATAACAACCTCTCTGTCTCCTCAGCACGAACGAATGTTCCATTGTGCCGCACAAGTTTCATCTTTGTTTCAGAGCAGTAGCCTACAAGCTGCACTATATTTGGGTGTTTAAGCCTCATGAGATGCTGGGCTTCGTTCTCGTATTGAACATCCTGAAGCCCTGTGATTGTCGATGCAAACCTCTTGACAGCAATCGTATCTCCATTTGTTAGGACTCCCTGTTCAAATTTAGCTCCTATTGATACATAGGAGTACGCGTAGCTGGTGTGCATATAAGGATGGGAAAGATATGATTTAAGTAATAATAATTACCTTATACACCTTACCGAAGGCACCTTCGCCGAGCAGTTGGTCATGAGAAAAATTGTTTGTGATCTGCCTTAACTCATCTAGTGTTAAGACGAGGCTCCCCAGCCTTTTACATCTACTACTTGAGTTGGGAGCTCTCCGAGCGCGTGGTAGGCCTGCTGCCTCTCGTCGGACATGTTTCCCCTTCTTGGATAGAAACATGGCGACAGCCGAAGGAGACTGACGACGAGTCAACGAAGGAGACTGACGCCATCTCTTCCCCACGCCGTGCGGAGGTTGTCGTCGCGGTGCCGTGGCTCTCCTTGAGGTTTCAGCCCCATCCAACAGCTGAACAGCGCCACCATCCTTAACGCTGCCGCGGTGGGTGCCCTTCACCATGGATTGGAACAGGCCAGATGACTCGCGATCCGGCGACCCACCGTGGTGTGACGGAGCCGGAGCACAAGGCGGGGGGAGTGGAACGGGCGGTAGCAGAGGAAGCTGCTGCATGGCTTCATCATCTTGGGCCAGGCTTGGTAGTGGCTGTGGCGGTTGTTCTGATGTCCGAGCCAGGTCTCTGCTAGCTTCGTCTTCTTCTAGGCCCGGCGGCCCGTGGTGGGCTTGTTCTTCAACTTCAAGGCCGGGTTCCTCTGACACTGACAGAGCACATGGTTGTGGTGCGAGGTGTTCGCTGGTTTCTTCCACCCCAGGATCGTGATCCGAGTCCGACAACCCACCATCAGCAAGGCCTGAGCTTGACGGAGCACAAGGCGGGGGCTGCTGTGTCGTCGGTGGTGCTGCCCCCACACTCATGGCAGCAGCTTCCTCGACACTACATATGGGTGCTGCCTCCATATCCTGGACCTTATCTATGCTCATATTACACAGCTGTTCAAAATCAGACACCGCCTTCTGAGCTACTTCTTCGTCTTGGTCGTGCATGGATGACCCAGGTAATGAAAGAGACAATGTCGACATTGGTTGTGGCGGTCGTGCTGCCCCCACATCTGCTGTTTCCAGGCCAGATGCCCCGCGGTCCGACGACCCATGAGGGCGTGACGGGTCACCAAGTGGCGGCGCCGGCGGGAGAAGGGGCGGCTGCTGCTGTGGCGTTGGTGGGAGATCAGAGGGAAACGACGGCGAGGATGCTGGCATTTCATAACCAAAAGGCAGCGTTGTTTGATCATAGTGATCGCGCAACGAGGATATAGAACTCCAGGCCCGGCTGGCATGTACCGACGTGCTCCCAGTCAATCGGTTCGACTCGTGTCCATCTGTCTCAATCCCACCCAATCGCTTGCAGGAATGGACATGCCTTAGCAGGCTGCTTGTGCCGTTTCTAGTCTCAGCAGCGAGCACCCTATTGCACTTCTTGCACTTGGCTTTGCTCTTCCCATCGCCTGTTCTTAAATGGGTGAAATGCTCCCACACGTTGGGCCGCCTACTGTTACTGGCCACGATCACCTTGGCTGGATTTTGTTCTTGTCCCGTCATGTCCATGGTCACCTCTGCCGCCATGTTTGAGGAAGAAATAGTCAAAAGGGAACGGTAATTTTTTTCTCTACATAAGATTCTAAGATGAAATACTTAGGCGAAAAGAAGAAATATGAAGAAGAACAGGTGAAATTCTGATGTACGACTAAATCCGCACATGATCAAATCTTATTCTGGTAGAAGTTGACTAAAACTATTAATTGAATGTAAAATAAAATGCATGAAGGCAAAATCAGCGATGGGAAGAAAACAAGAAAACTGGTTTTGGGGAACTTAATTTGGGCACCCGCAACCATATAGCTAGATAATTTGCTCTGTATAGTAGTTCTAGGACGTCGTAAACACTAGGGCCTTGTTCCAATGCCAAATTTTCCTCCAAATTCTACTATGCAAAAAGAAGATTCTCCATCACATCAAAATGCCGACACATGCATGGAGTACTAAATGTAGATAAAATCAAAAACTAATTGCACAGTTTAGTTGTACTTTGCGAGACAAATCTTTTGAGCCTAATTAGTCAATGTTTGGACAAAAATTCACAAATACAAACGAAATACTACAGTGGAGAATCTTTTACTGTGCAGATTTTGGACCTCCAAAATCGAGCCAACTAAACACGGCCTTGGTTCTAAATCTCCCGCTATAGCTACCACTGAGGCTAAATCTATTTGCTTTTATATATAATTTAGCCACTATTAGCTAATATAGCCCGATTTGGGCCGCTATTAGCCACTAAGGCACGCTCTAAAAAAAAAGAGGAAAGTGATCGATAAATGTCTTAACCTGCTATTTAGAACTCTAAAGGTCACCTATCCAACAGCAACACAGTTTCTTAAATTTATATGAGGAATGAAAACAAAACTAGCGCGATGGGAAGAAAGCAAGGAAAACTGGCCATCTTGCGCCCTGCTTGCTTCCCCGCCAACTTTTTTGGCTTTTGTAGCCAACTAAACAGGCCCTTGACTGACTTTGCAAACCTCCGACTCCCACTCTACCTACCAATTGCATTCCGGTGGACGGTGGGGGAAATCAACTTATGGACCTTAGCTATGCCAAGGAAATAAAGAGATGGGAAGGGCAGTAAAATTACGGCTTCTTTAATTTGAGGAAACTTACAGCTTGATCGATGAACAGCGCAGCTTTTCTTGCTTGCGGTTGCGGCAGAGCGCCCGGAGAAGGAAAGAGGGGCAGAGCAGGTCCCCGTACGCGTAGTGAATGGTGACGCGTTTTTCTTATTGCAAGTGCGGGCTCTAATGATGCAGCCAAGTAGAATTGTTTAGTTTGGAAGGCTTGGCTGACTTTGCAAACCCACGACTACCACTCTACCTACCAATTGCATGTCAGTATATCACTGTGGGCTGGGCTTCCTTTGACCCGCGGTAAGCCCACTGTTTCTTCCTCGGGACGGGCCCCGCACACTGGGTCACCCGTCGCAGAAACAATTGCAGGTCCGAACTCCGGAGAGCAGAGACTGTCGCATCTTATACGTAGTATTACTGCATATATTATAAAATAAAGGCAATAGATAGAAATTTCCTTGAAGAAATGTAGTACAGTTCCTCCATAAACATAATGATAGTTTGAGGTAGCCATACAGCAACATGAATCTGTCAAGCAAAACAGCACCGTCAGATTGCATGCATGAATTTATTTGGGACTTAAATAAAATAACCATATATATGAAACAATTATGCGCACATGAAAATAATCTTGTCTAATTACCGATAGACAACTGTTTTTCTCTTATTTTTCATACAACACAGGGCAACAGGGGGATCACTGATGAGATATAGCCTCTTTCATTTAACAATTCCCAAATGATGTGTGGTCTGGTCAAATGGCTCGACATCAGATGGAATGAATATATATGTGCACCTACCTCGAAATATCTCAAAACGTACATGTAACCTCATCCTTTTTCCCATGTCCATGTCTCAGCTGTTGGTTTGATCTCCACCATACTTGGCCCAACGCCAGGTGTGGGCCCTGATCACACATCCTGATCGGGGACGCCCAGCCCTTGTCTGGCTGGTGGGCCCCGTCGCACAGTGCCTATAAGAGGGAGTGGGGGCCAGGCTCAAGAAATGAGGTTCGCCGAGCCGCCACCCCACTCCTAACCCTAGTCCGATCCCGAGGGTGGCACTGCTAGCGGCGGGATGCCCCACCGGCGGCACTGCTGCACTACGTCGCCCTTTCTCCACCGACAACGACGCCATGGTTGCCGTCTCCTCCTTCTCGAAGCTCACGTAAGGATGGTATCACCTCTCTCCTGTCTTCTCTCTTTTCTCTCTTGTTCTCCCGTTCATGGTCGGATCTATGTGTTCTTTATCAAATGGAGAAACTACCACCCACTGATCTACACCTAGAAAGGTCCTAAGGTTCTAACATTGGTATCAAAGTTGGGTTTTTCCTAATCTAGCGTGTAGATCTAGATTGGGTAGAGAAATTCAAAGAAAAGAAGAAAGAAAAAGAAAGAACGAATTTCGATTCGGAAGAACAGCAAACCCTATCGAAACCCTAACCTAACTGCCCGATGTCGGATCGGGTGGTGACAGGAAGAACAGATCAGAGGAAGAAAGGGGACAGATTCAAACCCCTAGAAAAACAAAGGACCGGAGCTTCCATGCCATCGGTCATCACTGCTGACCGTCGTCAGCGGGAAGGATCCGAGCCACCTTCCGGTGGCACATGGTCAGAACAGAGAAAAGGGGAGGGGGTTAGAAGAAGAAAAAGGAAAGAAAAGAACGAACTTGATTTGGCTGAAATCACCAAATCCCAACCCTAACCCTAAAGAAACCAAAAGAGAAGGATGGAAGGGACAGGGGCCTACCTTGGGCTTACCTGTTGCCGTCAAAACCGCCGGCGTCGGTCGATGCCGCGCGGGAAGCCACCGCTCGGCAGAGCGTTACCGACAAGCGGGAAGAAGCACCGAGCCGCCATCGATGTAGAGTTGACCAGGGCTCGGGGCTTGGGACAGGGCACCATCACTAGTCCGCTCGACGGCGGCGCCATCACCATCCTTCCCTGGCCGTCACCATCACCATGGGGTACCTGCTATTTCACTCGAGTGCGGGGGAGAGCAAGAGACGGGGAGGGGAAAAGCAAGAGGAGAAAGAAGAGGAGCCACCCCTGCCATCTCCGGTGGCGGCTGCCGCGGGCAACGCCCCGTGCGGAGGGGAACGAGACAAAAATGAGCTTAGGGTTTTGGGGGCAGGCGACCGATGGCAGTTTTGATCCACCTAGGAGCATGGACAGCTGTCCGATGAAAACGAACGACTCAGATCAACTAGGTTCAGTTTCAGCCCAGGTGGGAATGAAGAATCCCGGCCCAGGCCCAGGTTGCGGCCTGGGCACGGAGAAGCGGCATGCGCAGCGCGCGGCTGGGCCAGGCCGTCTCGCGCCATGGGCCGCGACTTCTTTCGGGTCGAAAGCACAGGCACGCGGCTGCTGGGCAACCAAGTGAATTTTTGGGCCAATGTGAACTCCAGAGTTTGCGATTTGATTTAATCTTTTTTTAGAAGCAAATTTGATGATAATTGTCTAGTTTTAATCTCTATTCAATTTTGAAACAACGAAATATTTTGTTTAGAGAACAGATGAGGAAAGTAAAGTGCTTCTGAATTAGCATTATTTAAAGAAGTTTTCATATTTCCGCTGCAAAGAAAAGGAATATTGTCTTCTCATTAAATCCGAACCAACGGGAGGATTTAATTTGGAGAGCAATTACAGTTGTTCAGAAAATGATGAAAAGTTTATCCTCTAATTAAAATTGGAACCAACGAGGAAATTTTAATTAGAGGGATATTCACATTATGATTTAAGTAAAATTATGATATTATTATTTTCTGACCAACGTTGATGATAACAATATTATAAGTTATTTTTGAGTTTGAGGTTGAAATTTAAATCTCTGATAAATTATGCATCAAAGTGATCAATTTTTCAGAGAATAGGTAACGATCAGAAATGCTCATGAAATAGAAAGATGTTTCCGCTGCAATGATGATGATGATGATCTTCTAATTAAATTCGAACCAATGGGAGAATTTAATTTTGAAGAGGGTTAATGATAATTGAGTTGTTCCATATGTTAATTTCATTTATTCCCAATGGTGATATGGAATTAATGTACAAGAATATTGTATTCATGATGTTGCTAATTTTAGCAAAAGTTATTGATAGAAAATTTTATAAGTTTATCTATGAGTTTTATGCATTTATTCTATTTCTGCCCAACGGTGATATAGAATTAATGTAGAAGAAAGTTGTTTTGTTCTATATTTGCCCAACGGTGATATAGAATAGAACATAAAGAAATCAGAGTTTAATGAGCATTATTGATGAATATTGTTGAATAATTTTCAGACAAAGAACTTCATGTTTTCATTCTTGAAGGTAGAAAAGAAAATGAGCTGGGTACTTGTGACTCAGAAGATGATAAAGAAAGAAGACCATTGCATGAGGGACTATGTTCTCTTTAAAAAAATGATGTCAAAAGAAAAGAATTCTGGGATATTGATCCAAGAAATAAATAGATCATTGAGAGTCTTGTTTAAGAAATGTCTTCTATGTACTCTCTATGAAGAAGAATTATTTTCAGTTTCACTGATGAGAATTGTAAAGAAGTATATGCATGTTTAGTTTGACCAACGTCGGATTAAGCATGTGTGTTAAAGAATATCGGATTTATTCTTGAATTTGATGATTGAATATGAGCCAATCCTGGCATTTATGTCCCTTCAAGAGAATTGTCTCGCATGGTGGCATAAAATTTAAGAAAATATCCGCATTGCGGGATGAAATTGGTATCGTACTTGTCCTGCATGGTAGGAGAAAGTGAGATGACGATGTGTATCCCGCACAGGGAGAGAAGTTTAGGGTAGCTTTTGTGCTATCCTAGTATAAGTTTAAGAACAAAAGAAGTTGAAAACAAACCTCATGATAAGAATGACATGCAAGCAGGAATTGCAGAAGTATTGATGAAAGGATTCTGTTGAGTTTTTGAAGTAAAATGAGAAAAAAGTACTCCTATATGAATTAAGAAATAATTTCATTTTGTATGATGGAAACATGTGGATGAAGTAAGAAATCAAAGTTTCCTCATTCACAAGAGTTATGAAGGTTTCGAAATTTGGATTGATAACTATGAATTGAGAAAGATAGAAAGACAATTGAAAGAAACTCAGAAAGATAATTAAAAAATATTCCCCATGGTATGATTTGCATTTAGAGAAAAAGTGATCTATAAAAGATGAAGGTGATCGTTGAGGGAGTATAACGGTCATAATAAAGATACCCCTAAGTACAGAAATAGCTAAATTTCTAAACCTTTTACAGTTCAACAGGAAGATAGCAATGAGACTAAGAAATACTAAGACAGTGCTTAAAGCACCAAATGAGATAGATTTTAATAGAATAAACCCAAAATAAGAAAGATTGAAAATACACTATCCTTACAGAAGATGGAGTAATCTGGGGGAGCATGGTATGAAAAGATCTACGACTTGAAGAGAAGTGGGACCAGTGCCTATTCCAATGACTCAAGATCGATAAATGCTCAACACCATGTTGATGTTGTATGACTCATACAACACATGTTGTTAGCCCTTCAAGAAGATGAATAAGAAAACAAGGATCTAGTTTTACAAGACCCTATAGAATCAATTGGCGATGAAAGAGTAACAACAACCCCATGTGAAAGAAGTGCCATTAGCTAAAGACCTGAAGGTCTCAAAGAATAAGAGAATCAGATTTTTCTTATGACTATAAATTCTATATTAATGAGAGGCGTTAACACGTCTAAATGGCAAGAAGCTAAGGAAATTGAAATGAAATCGATGAATACCAACGAAGTTTGATAAACAGAAGCAGTTCCTAATGGAGCCAAAACAGTAGGCTGTAAAGGGTCTACAAGAAAAAATGTGACTCCAAAGGGAACATAAGATATAAAGCACGACTTGAATCGAAAGATTTTACACAAAGAGAATGAATAGATTACAATGAGTGCTAGTGGCACATCATGATCTGAGATGAAAGTAAAGACAGCACTTTCCAATGGGATTTGTATAAAAATAATTACATGGCACAACCTAAAGGTTTTGTCGTGGAAAGAAAGAACGAACGAATGGGATGCCACCTGTAAAAATATTTTATGAACTAGAGCAAGTCTCTAAATAGTGGCATTTCAAGTTGAAAGGTCAACTAGAAATCTTGGGTTAAAGGGAATGAGAGGACAATTGCACAAGGTAATAAATAGCGGTGGTAGCGGCCGCAATTGCACCCGCAATAGCGGTAGCGGCCCATTGCCGCTACCGCTATGAGGTAGCGCTCTGAACTTTGCATCCTAGAACTTTGCGGCCGCAATGCTGAATAGCGGGCTGATATTGCGGCCGCAATTGCGCATAGCAGGCCGCAATAGCATGGAAGCAAATAACCCTAATTAGTCCAGCACACTATGACTCACACCCCAAATTCAAATACTCATGCATCGGTTGTGGAACTTAAAATTATTCATGATATATGCACTTAAAATTATTTATACTCATTATTCATTATATATGTACTTAAAATTATATGGGATTATCGGGTGCCACTATTAGAACTTATCGTCCGCAATATCGACCGCTACTCGCAATCTGCTACCTCGACGCCAATCCGCTACCAACCCGCTATACGCTATTTATTACCTGTACAAAGTTATATAATGGGAAATTCATTTCCTAATCCTGTATATGTGGATGACACCTTACTTGCTAGTAGTGATGTCAATCTACTATATGTGAAGAAGTTCTTGTCCTCGAGACTCAAGAAGAATGTTCTCGGTGAAATGACTCTCGTTATAAGAATTGAAATTCACCGAGACAGATGAAAGGGCTATTAGGATTATCACAAAGGCATGCATAGAAAAGATTGTAAAGAAACAAAGTATGCATGCAAGTGAACCTACGCCTGTTCATATAGTCAAGGGTAATAATTTTGAGAATTTTAGTGTTACAAGAACCGATATGAGATAGATCAAATAAATATGGATCCATATGCTTCAGCTGTTGGAAGCTTAATGAGTGCACAACTATGATATTACAGTTTAATGAGTGCACAAGTATGATATTACCCTAACATAATTCATTTATCTGGGATGTTTTGGCAGAAAGTCCAGTCCAGATATAGATCACTGGAATGGAGCTGAGAATGTCTTGCAATTGTGCAAAGATTTAATAAGACTCATGATGACTAAGAAAGAACCAGTACTCTCAAATGGTTGTGGGTACAAGAATGTTGAATTTCAACGAGATGTTTAGTGACACCTACATAGTAGCTAACACTCGCAATTGGAGTTTTATTATGGAAAAGCTCTAAAGAAACAGTTGTGGTGTCATCAATGATGCATACCAATAGTACAACTTATTATGAGGCTTATAGGACAGGCGAAATGGTTAACTTATACCCGAAATTGGTAATGGTATACAACATCAATTACCATTTAAAGTGATTGACTCGTATGACAACGGGTCAAGTGTGCTGCCAAACACATTGACATGAAGTTATACGTTGTGAAGGAGAAAGTCCGGAATCTTTTAAAAGCTTTCGAATGTATAAGTAAAAGCAAGTACTTGCAGATCCACTTGTAAAGGCTTACCACCTAGTGTGTTCAGAAAACGCACAGTCGACATGGGTTTATTGTATAGCCTATGATTCCCGGACAATAAAGGGTCCAAAGAAAGTTTCATTTCAAAATCGAGAAGTGTATTGTGGCTGTTAGTCTAGAGGCACTAATTGCTGTGACGATGGGACAGTTTTATGCACTAATCTATAATGAAATAGGAAAGAAGCAAGAAAAATATGAATCGAAATTTTGAGTAAGAAATTAAAGAACGAAGAAAGTGATGAGAGATCAAGGGGGAGAATGTTGGTTTGATCTCCACCATACTTGGCCCAACAGCCAGGTGTGGGCCCTGATCACGCGTCCTGATCGGGGACGCCCAGCCCTTGTCTGGCTGGTGGGCCCCGTCGCACAGTGCCTATAAGAGGGAGTGGGGGCCGGGCTCAAGAAATGAGGTTCGCCGAGCCGCCACCCCACTCCTAACCCTAGTCCGATCCCGAGGGTTGCACTGCCAGCGGCGGGATGCCCCACTCGCGGCGCTGCTGCACTACGTCGCCCTTTCTTCACCGACAACGACGCCATGGTTGCCATCTCCTCCTTCCCGAAGCTCACGAAAGGACGGTATCACCTCCTCTCTCTCATCTTCTCTCTTTTCTCTCTTGTTCTCCCGTTCATGATCGGTTCAATGTATTCTTTATCAAATGGAGAAACTATCACCCACTGATCTACACCTAGAAAGGTCCTAAGGTTCTAACATCAGCTACTGAGCATTAGGTAATGATTCACTATGAAACTAATTCAACGGTCCTCCCGTTGAACTCTGTTTGGATCAGACACCATTTTCATCATAATTACTCACCTTTCTGGTTGATGTCAAAACTTTGTCAACTGAGAGGACTAGTTTTGACATCAACCAGAAAGGTGAATAATGGCGAATATAATTGGCTTTTCCGGACAGTTTCAACAGTAGCATGCTTAACAGCCGAAGATTCAAGTTTGAATTTGAGTAGCACCTTTCTTCGCTGCTCTGAGTAAATATTCTCACTCTTCTTGTACACATCTTGCTGCCGTATCATTGCTTCTCACTGAGACACCATACTTCAGCAGTTCTGCTCTTTTTTTTTTGTGACTCAGCAGTTCTGCATCATGTATTGAAGCCTCAGCGGGAAATAAACCCTACATTGGAAGGAACAGAGCTGCACATCATATGCCTTAGTAGCATTCTTGGATTCAACATTCAAGGCCAGGTATATGTCTTAAAAGATGCCAGATCTTATCAGTTCGATGAAATTATTTGCTTGACACCACATATTTAGTCATTTGAAGGGGCAGAAAATGTTCTTATTCACAGCTCCAAACCAAACAAAACCTTTGGGACTAAAAACAAAATTTGGATGGCAACTGAACCTAGATGTACCAGTTGATAATGTGACGTAATTTGTAAATTCCTTTCAGTAGTGCAGAAGCAAACATCAATTGACAATATTCTGCTTACTTTTGTGGTATACTTTTGTTCCGAGTTATGATGGCAACTACAAAACACTTCAATTTGCTTCTAATAAATTGCTGATTAAAAACATTATTTCAGAGGCTACAATAGACATGATGACTCCCTGCTTCCCTAGCTAACTGAAATTTCACAGCACAATCAACTTGAACCGTTAAAACCTGAAATTCATAATGGGGGGTTGGGTGGGAGAACAGTATATGTGAAATGTTACCTGATAGGAAATGAGAGGGCCGTAGGTCGTCCTCAGGCGATGGAGCGGCCAAAGCTGACGAGGAGGTCGTGGAAGTGCGGGGCAGCGTAGGCAAGGAGACAGATCAGAAGGTAGCGGCTGGCGGGCGGCAGCGCCAAAGATTCAGCCGAGCAGGAGAAGGCGGCGTGGAGGAGCGGGAGGGCGACGGTCTCCTGAAACCGCTGCTTGTGCACCTACGGCCTACGGGGAGGGATTGCCAGTGGAGGACGACGCGTCCATGGCTGGTGCCGGAGGCAGGCATTCTGCAAGACTCTTCGTCAGTCTACCGATTTCTTCAGTTATCTGGAAGCAGAGTGAGCCGGCGTCCAAAAATGTTATGTTCAGAAAAATAAATTGTTCGGACTTTATTAAAGAAACAGAACCTCCGGACACTCCTGTGTTCGCCGGCCGCAGCACAGCTCAATAGCCCAATAATCTTAACCTCTCATCCACAGGTCTCTAATCTGAGGATGTTGTTTCCATTCTCTAGAAAAAATCACCGTAGCTTGAGCGGGTACGCTCCGCTGCGACTGCGCTCCACCGCACCGCCCTACCATTCTCCAGCATCTCCACCGCGCCCGAGCATGGCCACCTGCCTTGATCCCTCTCCATCATGTGCTCCCGGCTGCCCGCCTTCCTCCCTCTCCACCACGCCTCTAACCCACCGCAGCCTTCTCCACTAGAGCAGCTCGCGTCGGACTCGCCACGGTCTTCTCCACCGGAGCGGCAACAACTCGCACCACCATCCAATGTCGCGCTCATCCACCTCGCCCGTCATGGAAGGGGAAGCAGGAGAGGCCTACACCTATGCCCCCATCCACCTCGTGCCGTCGGCTAGAGGGAGGCCTGCGCCACCACATGCATTTCCTCACCAGGTAGGTCACATGGCCGCGCAACGATGTTGTGTTTCAAGTGTTTCGAAATGTTTTTCGAACATATTGCAAGCCTATGTTTCAAGTGTTTCAGTTCTTTAAGATGCATGTTTCAATTTGTTCATGTGGATGTTGCATATGTTGCAAGCGTCAATTTCTAATGTCTCATCTTCTTTTTGTACATGTATGTTGCAAGTGTTTTAGACGCTTGTCTCAAGTGTTTGTCTTCTTCTGTACTCTCTCCGTCCCAAAAATAGAGTCGCTACGGGAAGATAGGGTTCCGACACCTCGCGCAGGAATGTAAGCAGCGGCGGAAGGAGCCTCCTTCCAGCTCCGACACCTTTGGTGGCCCAGAAGACCGGCAACCACGCCCTGTCTGGGAGCGTAACTTGGGCAACTGGTCGTGTACTTAGGGTGACATGTCGAGCGCGGCTGGAGCTGTGCCGGGTGCGACCACACGCGGCGAGGTTGGGCGGAGACATCGAAGACGCTGACGCCGCCTGAAGGGGGACAATAGTGTTGCGGAAGCTAGTGTCGTCACCAACAGTCACGGGCAATCGACTGGGGCTGCCCAAGCGGCACCGGACTTCACCTCAGCCGCTGCTGGAGCTCAAGCGAGGCACGGTGGGCGGTCCAACGCGACAAGCATTGTTGAGCCCAATCCGTTTGTAGCCTCGCCCGTCGGCCATCAAATCATCGCGTGGCCTTCCCTCGAGCGCCTCACGTCATCTTCGGCACCCCCTAGCTTTTGGAGGAGGCCTTGGCGGTGGCAGCCCCCCCAGCTGGAGGATGTGGACCCAGTGGTGGTCTCCTGTGAGCTGCGGACACCACCCCCACTGCCTACTCGGGTGGCAGCACCCCAGGAGATTGAGGCACCGGTGGTGGACACCCGTTCTCCGGCGCCGGCTGCTCAGCCTCCATCATCGCTAGTGCAGGGGCCGCCACAGCTCACGCCTCCACGTGTGGAACATGCAGGTGTCATAGACGACACAACGCCCGAGCCACATGAAGTTGCCCGGTGCCTTGCACGGTTAACCAAGGAGGTGTAGATCATGTGAGTGTCACCGTTAATCGCCAGCCCTCGCAAGACAGATGGTGGCAACTAGAAAAAAGCCCCTACCAAAACAGAGCAAATGGATCGCCGCTCAGCCTCTAGCGCACATTTCGACCTCCAAGCGGGACGAGGTGCTCCTCATGCAGAGGATGGGCTTTGCAGCGCCGGCAGCTCCAGTTTCATCCATGTCGAAGCGAGCATACAATGACTTGTTTGCAAGGAACTTGACGTCAAGCAAAGTGAAGGCTCTAGATGCGCTGTTCCAGCGACCAATGCTAGGACTAGTAGAAAACTCTTCTCGGATGACGAAGCAAGGTTGCGCGGCAAGCAATGGAGCCATCCAGCTCCATAGGTTCTGAGCTACTACTAGTTCGGTTGTACACTCTTGTGTAATATCGAAGTTTGTATCAGCCTGCTAGGAAGATTCGGTCACAACTGTAAGACCTCCTAGGGCGCTCTTTAGAAGCATGTCATGTGTATGTTTAAACTCTCCTTCTTAATTACAATGATACACAAATCTTTTGCGCATTGGGGAAAAAATTGTGTTGGCTATCCTAGACATTCCTGCTCATATGAATTGCCATTTTTGGCTCGCATTCGAGAAAAAAAAGTTGTGTTGGCTATCCTAGACATTCCAGCTCATATGAATTGCCGTTTTTCGCTACAACTATACATGGCCAAATGGGCCGCCCAGGCACGGCGACGCTGCCATGTCGTGCCGCATAGTGCCACCGTGCCGGCAACCTGGCCCAGGCACGGCACTAAGGCCTCAAATCCATGTCGTGTCGTGCCTCGGAGCACGGCGGCCCAGCGTGCCCATACCAGCCCAGTCGTCGTCGTTGTTGCAGTATACGGCCCGAGTTGTTGGCACCACCGGTGCCTCGGAGCTGGTTGCTGCGGCAGGTGACGCCCTCCACCGCCTCCAATGCCGCCAGGACACCCCTGTTGTGCGCGCGCACCCGTGCAGGGCTGCGTCGCGCCTCTACCGCGTAGAACCCCGCCACCCCACTACCTTTGCTGCGTGCTCCTGCACGGGGCCGTGCCACTGCTCCGATGCGTGCTGCTATGGGCCGCCACCACTGTGCTCTGTGTGGCTGTGCGTGGGGGAAGCAGGACGCAGAGAGGAGAGTGTTGATGCTAGGGTTTTGGTGAGGGATGAGTTTATATATTGAATCCAACGGCTGAAATCTATCCAAAGCCATCCAATGGCTGAAATCTATCAGGCCACATCGTGCCAGCTCAATAATCGTGTCGTGCCCAGGCTGGTACTGCGGGCCGAAATTACGGCCCAGGCATGGCACTATCATCGCGCCGTGCCAGGCACGTGCACTATAGGTGTCGGGCCGGACCATGCCTGGGCCGTGCTTTTAGTGTCGTGCCTGCAGTGGCGGATGCAGAATAGTGTTGAAGGGGGCTGGTCTCTTCTTCTTCCACACTCTCTCTCTATTTTTCTTCTTTTCTCCACCTCTTCTTCTCCCTCACCCTCCCCATATTTCCATTGATGCCCCAGCTGTAGGGGGCTCCAGCCCCCAGACCCCTTTAGATCCGCCTCTGCGTGCCTGGGCAGCCCATAGTGCCCAAATGGCCAAATATAACTACAACCAACAAGTTTGTTTGTTATTCGAAAAAAAAAAGAGTTTGTTTGTTCTCCTACGCTACGATGCTAAGCCTAAGGGGCACACGGACTCCTTTTTCCGAGTACATACCTATTGCGTGGGAGCCAGAGCACACGGCCGGGCTCCTGATCCATCGTTTTTATCCATCAATTTGGCGTCAACGCGAGCCCGCCGAACGGCCGGAGGACAAAAAGAAAAAAAAGAAATATTTGATTCGCCGACCTCTCCAATCGTACTCGTAGCTTACCGCACCAGATTCCCTACAGCCAATACGTACGTGTCCACAGATTCGGGCCGGGATTTGGTACTTGGATCTTGCGGTGGTGTGCATGTGAATGAACAACAGTGAAAACGCCTTTTTGTAGGCTACATCTGGCACATGCTCTGCCGGGCATGTTAGGGCGCGTTTGCGCATCTGGACCAGCACGGCCTGGCCAGCCCAAACGGACCAGGCGTGGGCAGGCCTGCCCCAACTGCTGCAACGCAGCTTGTTTGTGCACATGTACCGATTGAGCCCGGCCCAGGCGAGTTGGTGTTCGTGACCCAATACTCAGCCAGGCTCAAACGCCAACCGTCACCAACTGCCGAGCATAGATTGTGTTTGCCACCTGCTATGCTCGGCCTGGTCCAAAGAGAAGGAAGAACAGCATGATCAATAGAGAAGCAAACACTTTGAATGAAAATGTACAAAAGACATAGGCCTCAGACTAATTCCATTTAATCAACACATACATTGTCGGCTACATTGCATAATCAAAAAAGCAAATTAAGAACAGTAGCAGAATTAAGTAGTTTGGCGAGCCGAGAAGGGCAACAAGTTAACAGAAAAGAGAGTACATGAATCAAAATGGCATGTAGCCAGCTAATGCAGTCATCCCATTATGTCATCATTGGCCTAATTAAAACAACAGCTGTGGCACATGAACAGCTTGAGTGACAGACCAACTACAACTATAAACAAGATCAAGATGACAGCATTTTTGCAACAGCCTTGCAGCCCAGGTGAATGAGGATAGGTTTCAGAATCTTGAGCTGTCACCAGTTCATGGAATGTTGATGCATCCCCATGAGGGGCATCAATTGGTAACAGCAAGGGTTCTTGAGGTACCCTTGTATTGAAATCTCTAAGAGCATCATCATAGTTGTTGTATTTCTGATAGATAGCCCCTTCTTCCTTAGCACACTCATACTACGTAAAATAAATCTCAGGTTTCTTCCCTTCAAAGACCACATAGTAAGGAGACATTCTCTAAAACCAACCAAATATAGAACATTTAAGTGGTCTGAATGACATGCCTCAGTCGACCATTCAGTTTAAATGATGGTGAACATTATCGGCTACTTGATAAAAATATTGGCCTCAGCTTGGTAGTTTGGTGGGTTTTCTCCTTGTTTAGTCATTGGTGGCTACCAAGAATTGTAAGAACCAAATAAAGAGGCAAATAAACAATAGTTGCACTCACTGCCATACAGACCTTTTGATCAGTTGCACTCATTGCCATCAGCCATCACAAGAGGATGTTGTTGCTAAGAAGTACAACTGAGCATAAGTGTAGAATGGAAGGATAGACAAATAAAGAACAAAGCACAACAACAAAACCATCAAAACAAGAGCGCATTGGCCTCGTCGTCGGATTCACCGGCATCGTTGGCACCTCCCTCCTCGACATCCTCCCGCTCGCCGACACCCCGGGTGGGACGTACTAGGTCTACTGCTCATCTATCTGCTGCTGACTTCATTCTCACCGGAAGCCGAACAGTACGTGCTACTGCTGTGCATGAACATCTTTTTTTTTTCAATAATTTACCTAGCACACAATTAGGGCAGGCATGTTGGGCTGGCTGCACACACAGGGTCCATGTATGCATGTGCGCAAAAGTCACCCAGTATACATTTCCATGGCTCCCACAGTAATGAGGGTGTGATTAGTTCGTGAAAATTTTTGGCTTTGTTTATTGTAGCACTTTCGTTTGTATTTGTCAATTAGTGTCCAATCATAGACTAATTAAGCTCAAAAGATTCGTCTCGTGGTTTTCTACCAAACTGTATAATTAGTTTTTTTTGTCTACATTTAATGCTCTATACATGTGTCTAAACATTCGATGTAATAGAAAATTTTGAAAATTTTTGGGAACTAAACATGGCCGAGTTCCTGACCGGCTGACCCCTGCTACATTTTTGCAAACTACCACGCACTACCATCTACAGCAAGTCAGCAACTCACAGCAAGCTATAGCAGCTTCTCATCACTCGTCAGGATGCACGCATCGATTAGCGGGTAGAGGCATTCACCGCCGAATTGGGTGAAAGAATCTCTCTAAGAAGAAAGCGCATGCATTCCTAGTCCAAAGCTATAATGATCCTTCCCTTCCTCAAATTGATTTTTCTTGGCACAGCATTTCAAACGATTGATTTCAGTTCAATTGAACTCAATTGTTTTTCCTTCCAATTCGCTACCTAGTAGGTATAGGTATGCAAATATAAGAATTAACAAGATGGATGCGTACTGTATGTGCTTGGTGTTGGTCACCGAAAATCACCTCCTACCTAGTACCTACAATTACAAGGCTGAAATTAGTAGTAAAAACAAAAAATAAAACGATGCCCAAAACATGGGATGTACTCCGTCCTAAAAAGATACTACCTCTGTCCACGTTGATTAAGATATAAGTTTGACCAAACGTATAGTTAAAGATATTACTATGTTTACATCAAAAAATATATCATAAATATTTATCTTATGACAAATCTAATGATGGTTATATTAATACAGTTATTTTTCCCTAGTTTTTAGTTAATCAAACTCATGATACTTTAACTTTGTATTGAAGTACAATTTCAGAATAATCTTACGTCAAAATGTATCAAGTTTGACTAATTTATATAAAAGATACTAAAGTTTATCACACCAGATATGTATCATTACATTTATTATGGAAACATGTTTTATCTATTTAAAGTGTTATATATCAATATTATTTCTATAGATTTAGTCAAATTTAAGATAGTTTGATTTTAGTTTTTTCTTTTTTAGCTTTTTTTTAGACGCAGACGCAGGTGGTCATACTAGTAGCGGGGACACAGTCACACAGGACATAATTTGGCCCATGCTCTGAGCTGGCCATGTTCGGGCTCCCTACTTCGAGCGTCTTGCCTGTACATCACTCCATAATTTTTAGTCGTTTTCGTCAAAGAGACTATAGACTATTTTTTTAATCTTAAGAAACTACTCCCTTCATTCTAAATTATAAGACATTTGACTTTTTTATCCTAAGTTTGACCACTCGTCTTGTTTAAAAAATTTGTGCAAACATGGTCAAATTTAAATCATTCTTGAAGAACTTTTATTAATAAAGCAAGCCACGATAAAAGAAGTGATATTTTGTAAAAAATTTTAATAAGACGAGTGGTCAAACTTGATGTCAAAAAAGTCAAATGTTTTATAATTTGAGATGGACCTAGCAGTATACAGACTAGGCATGTTGTGGAGTACTAGCGTTTATATTACTGGAGTACTTTATTCCGAGTGTTGGACTGTTGGTTAAAGTATTCGCTATTCACTATCGAGGGACAAAACCATATATATTTTATATAATAAAAAGTACTTCTATGATATTTTTTCTCTTCCTCTCATCAATTGGAAAGGTTTGCTTCCTGAATTCTGATGAGATGCTTTTATTTCTCTCCCTGAAAGTCTGAGGGCCTCTTTTGGGAGGGCTCCGACCGGCTCCGGCTTCACCTGCGAAAATACTGTTCACGGCACTGTAGCAGCGCGAGAACAGGAGCCGAAGGAGCCAGAAAAACGAGCTTCTCCGGCTCCAGTGAACAGTCACGCGTGTCAGTGAGAGAGGGAGATGAGGAGAGAGAAAACTGGCTCCGGTGAACAGTGATCTACAGTGATCCGCGCGGGTGGTGTCAGGGGGAGCCGGAGCCGGCCGGAGCCCTCCCAAAGAGGCCCTATACGTAGTGGTAACATAGCGGCACGTTTTTCCGTTTTACCATATATACTTTGGTAACCCTAGTATATACAAGGGACTGTTAAATGTTAACCGCAAGGTTCCCCTTGGATTTGCATTTGCATGTCATTTAACCTAAGTAACCGTTCAGTTACATTAGCCTAAATGACGCATGCATTCACATCTTGCTGCCAGTCTTGCTTGGCGTTGTTCTGCTCGTGAAGCTTTCTGTCTTCCCGAGTTCAAACACTGTCAGGCAAAGCCAGACCTATGCATGCCATCTCTCATCCTTGTAGTATATTTTTTACAGTACACTACAAATTTTTTTTGCGACTTATAGTACACTACAATGGGGCAGGCATGTTGGCACAAACAGGGTCCATGCATGCGTGTGCGCAAAAGTCACCCAGTACACACATTTACTGGGTTCCTGCCGGGATAGCCCCTGCTACATTTTTGCAAGCTACCACTACCATGATCTTCAGCAAGTCAGCATTCAGCAACAAACAGCAAGCTACAGCAGCCGCTCATCACTCATCAGTACGCACGCATCGATTAGCTGGGTAGGGGCATGCACCGCCGAATTGGGTGAAAGAATCTCTCTCCGAAAAGAAGTCCAAAAAGCCAAAAAAACAAGCAACAAAAGCAAGTCGATGTTCAAGAAAAGAAAGGAAAGCGCATGCATTCCTAGTCCTAGCTATAATAATAATCCTTCCCTTCCTCAAATTGATTTTTCTTGGCATACAATTTCAAATGATTGATTTCAATTCAATTGAATTCAATTATTTTTTCTACCAGTTCGCTGCCTAGGTTTACAAATACAAGACCAAGATGGATGCGTACTGTGTGTCGTTAGCGTTGGTCACCCAAAAAAATCACCTCCAACCTAGTACCTACAATTACAAGGCTAAGCACATCCTACTCCGCCCAAGTTGCTATGGTTTGTGTGCGGTACGCACACTTTGCAAAAACACAGACAGCGGATTAGTAGTAAAAACAAAAACAAATCGATGCCCCAAAACTCCCCTTTTCCTTTGGCATAATTTGGAAGCCAAGCCAAGATTGGATCGTGTGGTTGGCCAGTGACTTTTCCGGAGGACCCAACAAAAATGGATGTCCGCACGGCTAGAGCCGACGACGACAACGAGACGACGGCCTCTTCTTGCGGAGGATGATCTCGGTGTCGAGCCCGAACTCATCAACCTTGGAAACCGCGGGAAGAGCCCGACGAGCCCGCGCACATCAAAGCAAGTCATTGCCAGAGTACTTGTTCCTGCGCCGGTGCACAGCGACGTGGAGCACAGCGACGCCCCCCGGACGCAGCGTGCGCTCGATCTCGGCGGCGAACCGGTCCGGGTACAGCGCGTGGTCGAAGATGTCGGGGAACGGCTAGCTGCTTGTGGATTTCATGATTTCTGATGTAAAATTGCCTCCTATCTTCTAGATGTGATATTTTAAAAATTGGAGGAAGCCAACAAATATGCTCTCAACCTTTTTTAGTCACTTAAAAAACTCATTAATTTATCAAGTGATGATTTTTTTAGAAACAATTGGAGATGCTCTTAGGATCATATTCTCCTGACTTTGACTAGAATTTTTTAACTCTTTACAGGTATGTCTACGTCTCACACACATAAATAATCCTATGGATTTTTGTTCTTTCAGAATTAGCAATAAAAAGCTGTGTTCTATGCAACTCTAAAGATTTACATCCCACATCAGAAGATTTTGCTAAAAATTGCTTGAACAGGTCTTGATCTTGTATATTTTTGCAGTGAAAATTTTGACTAAGATCATCCTAATTCCTACTCCATTAGCTGATACCTGAAAAAAGGTGAATGGTTGAAAACTGACCACTGAAGGTGATATTCTGAAATTATACAGAGTATGGAAGGTGAAGGACTTTGTCAAAGGACTTGAGTTCTTTCAGCTTGTTGCTTCTATCGTTGAGGAAGAAGGTCCTTTCTTTCCTTCATATTACCTATTGTCTTTGTTTCTTTGGCCAATAGTCAACTCTTTCACCTTATCTAAAAAGTAGAATCAATCCAAGCAACCGCAACTGCAACCGTTTTATCTGTAGAATGTAGTTAGTTCATATTCCAATTAGCACTATATATAGCTAAGAAAAAAAAATAGAACTAAAAACTAGAGATAGTTGTACTCTATCAGATGTGACTAAAAACTAGAGATAGTTGTACTCTATCAGATGTGTAAATCGCAGTTGTGAAAACTTAACCACGACTCAAAATAAAACTCTACAGATATCATACTTAAAAATCAATAGTTATTGTCATTTGTCATTGAGTGCACATCTCATCTTTCCCGGTTTGACTCTGCAGGGAGTTCAGCTAATTGTTCCAGAGGCACAGTAGAATAAAAACCGATGTAGTTTCTAATGGCAAGCTGAATTTCAATGTGACTACCTTAAGGAATTAAGGATACTAATTATTAGAACATAGCACTATATCTTTGTTCAATATATCCCCCTGTGTTAATTTTCAGCGAATAGTTGTTTTACTTGGAGCCTGTGTTTCATATGTGACTTATGTTATCAGAATTGGGATTGAAAGAAACAATTGCTTTCTTCAGTTTTATACCATTTCAGATTCATCTTAATCATAAGGTGCAAAAGGCCACGAAATTAACCATTTCAGAATTGCTTCTTTCAGGTTGTCCAAGACACAGGAACACAACCAGTCATAGAGTTCATTCAAGAACAGAGTATATGAACATAGTTTAAACACGTCTTGTCATTTATGCATTCTAGACCTTGCCTCATATTCATCACTTTTGTATTGTGTGAACCTTTAGTATTGAATGATGATTTGTGAATGGCTAGCGACCTAGCTAAGGCCATAAGCTTTGCCTTTACATAGAAATGATTCAGCATTGATACATGCAAAATGATTTAAATCTTAGATCTTATTTTTGAGCAAACTGCTATTATACTTCGAGCATGGTAGTGGTTTCATACAAGCATGTGCCAAACAAGACATCAACCCATTACAAATGCGACAAAGATCCATGGGTTGGTTAGGTTTGCTCTAACGTGGGGTGCACAGGCTGGGCAACAAACCGATTATCTTCACATGGACTCATCACAGGCTGATCAGACATGTAGGCGCAGCAACGCCGCACGTGGTTTCTAGTATGTACAGGAAGTTAGGAACTGAGCTGGTTCGTCTCTATAACTAACCAGTTACTCCAAAAATCTGGCGGACTTCATAAGTTCCATGCAGGCCTGTGTTACTCCTGCTGCTCCAACACTAGGTACTGAGTTGCATTGCAGGACGTTGATGGTGTAGAAGAGCGGAACAGCCAGTAGCCACTGCCTGAAGTTGTTACTGCTACTCAAGATGGGACTAGTGCGAGGCGCCGCCCAACGTCCCCAACGATATAGAATGAGTATCCTACGATTTTCTGAACTTACACTCTCTCTCGGACACAAAATCAAGTTTTAGCAGTTTACTGTTGTCGGTGGTGGTGACAGTACACCATAAAATTCACCAAAACGAAAGTGAATACGCATGCTCCTGGCCCTGAAGCAACTTGGCATTGAGCATTTGACACTTCAAATACGGAAGGTCTGGTTGTTTCATATCATATTTAAACATACAAATATTGCTACGGCATAATCTTAGAAATCACAAGAGCATCTAGTAGTAGGATCAATCATGATAGCATATATGTCTTCAGCATGTAGAATGTTACATATACTTCCAGGAAAGACGCCAAATTGAAATTTTCAGTATAGAACAATACACTCCTAAACGATATATATGACGGAGTTTATTGCAAACATCATCTTGTACCCAATGCACAACTAACTAACACAGGTAACCTAAAGACCCACAGCAATAAGCACTAATTAAACCAACACACTCTCCTAAATGAGAGGTTATTCAACATTTTCAGTAATAAGAAACATATATAATAACAAATGTCAAGCCTTAATTATTAGCATACCACCTGATTACAAACCAAGCTCATCGCATTTTTCAAAATATTGCACTTGACTAGGGTACAGACAAACGGAGAGTACCAGAAGCACAGTGATATAAATGCCAAACGGAACCCATATTGTCTTGATGTAGTCCAGGACGCTTGCCTTGCACGAGTCACACTGGAAGCAAAGCGTTCGCTGATCGTTGCTCCACCTGCTGCAGTCGTCGTCGGTTACCACGGCAGCAGGGGCACCACCTGCGCCTGGTGTTGGTGGTGACCACGTCGTGCCATTCACGTATGTGAATGCACAAGATGATGGTGGCTTGCAGCATCCAGACTGCAATGTTCGTCCAGTCACAACACAATATGCAAGTACGTACTCTATGGAAGAATAATGCTTAATTGTTCTTAGACAGGAGAGATTGTGAGGCTGTCGTCGGACGAGGTCCAGTTCTTGCCGGTCTTTGGGTCACCTACCAGTTGGCTCATGCCATCGCAGGTGTTCCTGTGGCGGAGGCACGCGCTGACTGGGCCCCAGTACTTGCCGGTAATGGCGACGTAGTTGAAGACGACAAGGACGATGAGGGCGAGGAGGACGAAGAGGAGGCCGACGAGGTAGAGGACCTTGAGGCAGAAGATTTTGTAAACCACGCCGCAGGAGCCCATGGTAGAGACGACCACAAAGACGAGGCCGACGTAGAGCATGGACCAGCGAAGGGCGGCTATGCAAACCGTGGAGCTAAATTGCACGGATACGCGGATACGGATACCGGTACGCGATACGGCGATACTCCGATACGCCATTTTCCCCAAAATGCAGATACGGGGATACGGAAATATATATAAAAAATAAAAAATAAAACATACCATAAATATTACATAACATAAGATGGTTCAGGGCATAACGTTCAATAGTTCAAGGCATAACGTTCAGGCCATCAAGCCATAATTCAAACTTAGGTACGACACACACACACATAACATAGCAACTAGATTAAGGACACGACATGATGAAATGATAAAACGATAACTAATAAAATGATGAAATGATGATGCATGAACAGCAGCTGCCCATGGCAAACTGGCAATCATCCATCAATCCATCGATCCAACATCTTCAGTCAGACCCAGCAGCAGCACCAGAGCTTTCAGTTATTCCTAGTGCCCCAAGATCTTCTAGAACTCTTTCAAGGTCTGGTTCATCAAGTGACAGATCAGCATGCTCAAGAAAATCAGCACCACCCTCAAAATCAGCCTCAAAAGTATCAGCTCCAATATCCCACATTGCTGATGGACCATGGTGGTATTCTTCAGTTTTCCTTGAAAGAAGGCGCAAGTTCTGGTGTGTGAAAACTAAATCCTCAGCACGGCCAGGATTCAGCCTACAAAAGCAATTTGCAACCAGGAATCAAACTTCATGCAGGCAGCAAAAAATAAGGCAATTAAGAAAATGACAATAAGAGGTAGAATTAGAACCTGTTTCTCAAGGAACTATGGATCAGCCCATAGGTACTCCAATTTCTCTCAGCACAAGAAGATGATGTTGGCTGACCAAGTAATCTAAATGCTAACTTTTTCAGGTCTGGTGCAGAATGACCATGAATTCCCCACCATTGCTTTGGATCCATATAAGTTCTATCCTCAAGTGAGTCAAATGAATTGAATCCAGGCCCAAACAAAGAAAAATTAGCATATTGTTGCTTGATCTTTTTTAGTTCCTCACCAGAAAAATACCTCCTGAAACAAGCATTTCTCATTTCTGAAATTTCCTCATCATTGTGAGGGGCTACTCGGTTTGGAACCTCACTGATCCATGCTTCAGTGTAGTACTTGGAATTTAGTGAGTGCGCTAAGCAGTGCAAGGGGGTGTTACTTTTTGCCCATCGACTCACCAAGATGTCTAGCACAGCTGAGAAGAAGGCAGATTCTTCATGTGGTTCTAGCCCTTCATGACGATAGATCACAACCTTCACGTTCTCTATCATTGTATCCCACATTTCATATATCAAATGCAGGCATGGCTTGTCAGTATCAGCTGCCCGTATCATAGAATAGATAGGTTCAGTGAAACTGAGGAAGTAGCGCACCTTATCCCACCACACATCATTCACAATCTTGTCTTTGACAAATTGGGCCTGGCCTGGATTATCATCCCTGTAGGCAGACCACTTGTCACTCACTACCATCACTGAAAGAGCATCTTTTATAGCAACAAACCTCTTCAACATCACAATGGCAGAGGCAAATCTTGTCTCAGCAATGGCAAGGAATTTCAGCTTGCTATGCTCATTGAACATAAACAGCCTCATAGAGTGATTCATGATGTAATTCTTTATCATGCTGGCATCTGCAATAACCTCGCTGATCCACTGGAATTCATCATGAAGCTCATCCTCAGCGTCCCTAGGAGCACAAATGTTCTTCAAGGCAAGGTTCAAAGTATGCACAACACATGGGGTCCAGAAAATATGAGGGTGCTTTTGCTCAACAATGATACCAGCAGCTCTGCAATTGGAAGCATTATCAGTGATCACTTGCACAACATTTTGTGCCCCAACCTCATCAATTACAGCTAGCATCTTCTCTGAAATATAATCCTTGGTCTTGGATATTCCTTCAGTGTTGATTGCTCTAAGAAACATTGGACCATCTTCTGTTACAGCCAAGAAATTCAAGAGTGGACGCCTTTGAGCATCTGACCATCCATCTGATACAATACTCACACCTTTAGAGCTCCATGTCGCCTTGATGGGCTGCAGCATTCTCTCGACATGTGTCTTCTCTTGCACAAGAAGAGTTGTTCTCAGCTTGTGGTAGCTTGGAGGGACATATCCTCCAATTGGCCGATTGGCAGCAAACATGAAAGCCTTCCTAAAATATGGGTTACGTGCAAGATTAAATGGCAGGCCTGCTGTATAAAACATTCTAGCTATCAGTTCATCAAGCTGGCTACGGACTTCTTGATTGAAGCTAGATTCAATAACTGAGACACCCTTCCTCTTTCTCATCTTCTCGTTGCCCTCAGTAGGAAGTGGAATATCTCTAGGCATGGTCCTGGCAACAGCAGCATTGGCAGCAGCAACTTCAGCTTGCAGTTGTTCAAGAACATGTACAGTCACCACTCGACAAAACTTTACCCCAAAACCAGAAATCTTTAACAGATGTGCTTTAACTCTAGAGTAGCTTCCTTGAAAATGATGGTCACAAAGTCTACATCTCATCTTTGAGTTGCCCCCCTGACCCTTTCCAATTCTCTCAATTAACTCAACATACCTCCACAGTGGCTTCTTAGCATCATCATCTGAAGGTGGAGGAGTCACACGAGCACCAGCTAAGACCTGACTTGCAATAGCAGGGTTGTTGGCGATAGGAAATCCTCCACTTTCAGAACCATCAGTAGATGCAGAAGCATTCGAAGAAGTCGCCATTGGATCTAATAACAAGAGGAGAATCAGACAAGGAGCAGGGAGATAGCTGAGAAGTGAAGGGAAGGACCAGATTAGAGAAGAGAAGAAAAAACGGACTCACCGTAGAAGGGGAAGGAGCCGCCGGCCGCGGCCGCCGATGGCGTGTGGAGGCGGCAGGGGCTTGAGGACGTGGTCCAGGGAGAGAAGACACAGGCGGAGAGCTGGAGAACGAAGGGGCGGCCGAGCGGCGGCGGCCGAGCAGCGCTGCTGCCGCAGATCTACGGCGTGCTGCACGCCTGCTTCAGAGGAGCGTGTGTGCAGCGGCGGTGGCTGCTGTGGCCGCACGAAAAGGGATTGCGGAGGGGCACAGCTGAGCGGACGGCTTTTATACGAACTGAACGAGTGGTTTTAAGGGTTATCAGGTATCCTACAGGTATCGGCAAGGTATCCCAGGAGTATCCGCGTATTTTTATTATTTGAAAATTGCGTTAATTTCCGATACGTCCGGGATACGTATCCGGCAGTATCCGTGCAGTATCCGTATCTGATACGGTATCTGATACCGGTACGTGAGTTTTGCGAAGTATCCGCGTTTCTTAGCCGTGGAGTTGGCCCTCACGGCCATGGCGATGCCGACGCCCAGAACCCAGAACGAAAAAAACAGCATCGACACAACGGCCTGCGCCCTTACTCTCCAAGGATTTGGCTCCCCCGAAATAAGCTCTCTGTGATATATGTACTGTCATCTGTGATTTATGTACTGTGATTGGAATGCAAAAAAAAAAAAAACTGATTCCTGAGGCTTTGCCGAGTGCCATGCTATATGCACTCGGCAAAGACTACCATGGCACTCGGCAAAGACTGGGGTTTGCCGAGTGCCGATAAATGAGACACACGGCAAAGACGATTTAAAAAAAAAGAAAATACGCTGAGTGCCAGGTGGCGAGCACACGACAAACACCATTTTTAAAAAATATTTTTTAAAACATATGCTGAGTGTGTAGATGAGGCACACGGCAAACATCATTTTTTTAAAAAAAAACTAAACGTTTGCCGAGTGCCTGTCGTCTTGGCACTCGGCAAAGTCTTGGTTACCGTTTTTCCTTCGTCACGTCTCCTTTTTTTGCCGAGGGTCTCATAGCACATGGCGAAGGCTTTGCCGAGTGCCTAATAAATAGCACTCGGCAGAGCTGGCTTTGCCGGCAGGTTTTTTGGCGAGTGGCTTATGCTGAGTGTTACACTCGGCAAAGCCCGAGTGTATGTTGGGCTTTGCCGAGTGCCCCTAGCACTCGGCATACTACGCGAGTGCAGTAGTGGCTGGAGCCTGACCGCCAAGGTTTTCCTGTCCATTTCGCTAGTGCCTCTCGCCGTTGTGCTGGCTCTTTGGGCCGGCTTGAGGGTTTAGGACTAGTCCTGTCTGGTTCGAATTTCAATTCTGGCCTGGCCTGCTCACCCGATGGGCCGGTAATTCCACCGTGGTTGGTCTGTTTTCAAAAGCTATAGTAGGAGAAAGTGTGGTCTGTATGATTTTTTTTAACACGATACATTAATTTCATTACATGATGATATACTAAATTACTAACTGATTATAATATGGAATAACATAGTATTTAGTGCTTTGACTTTCTTTTGACAATATAGGCTATAGATAGCACGAAAATATCCATCCCTCTTATTCTGGTACTAATCTCCTGCGGTAGAGTAGCACCCATATCACATATATTTCTTTCTTTCTAAGGCTTCCTTAGTTTTCACTTGCCTCGCTGAACCATTTCCTCCAAATGAGTATGGAAAAGACAAATACCTTGTCATACAGTTTGTCTAATAGCGTGAAATAGGCATACCTCCATATTTTCTTGAACAAAAGGCAACAAAACACCATCCAGAGGCCCACCACAAATCCAACAAGTAAACCAAGATACAAGTCCATTATTTGAGATGAGCCATCTTCATGATGTCTGATGGGATGCTCCACAATAGTTGGTTGATCTCCGGGGCATTGCTTTGGAAGTGGATGTCCACAAAGACCAGGATTGCCGATGTACATGGAAGCCGGATCATCAGTGTTGAGAGTATCTAGTTTATTTCCAGAGGGTATTCTGCCCGATAAATTGTTGTAGGACAAGTTCATATAACTCAGTGATGTCAGATTTGATAAATCCCATGGAATTTCACCAGAAAGGTGGTTGTTGGAGAGGTCAAGAGATTCCAATGATTGTAAAGTTCCAATCTGTTCCGGAATCTTCCCACTCAAGAAGTTCCATGACAAATTCAAATTTATCAAGCAAACAAGAGTACCTATTTCTTCTGGAATCGGTCCAGCTAAATTGTTGTTAGATAAATCTATGCTCATCAGAAATATTATATTTTTTGTATAGTTAAGTTCCTGCCCTTTTGTCACTACAGTTAAACTGTCATCAGATGGTCCCATGGTAAAATAATCATACTCTCCATGATATTCTTCATCGAAAGGATTGTCTGTTGCGTCTGCATATGCAGTAGTAGTGAAGGCTTTCAAGTTCACTAAAGATTGTGGTATTGTTCTAGATAATTTGTTATTTGCAAGATCCAAAAACTGAAGGCCAGGGAGTCTTGTAATCTCAATTGGAATGCTGCTAGAAAAACTGTTGGATCTTAATGCTAGAATTTCCAAATTTGGTAATTCCTTACTTATCCATGCTGGTAATTTCCCAATGAAATTGTTGTGTGATAGATCAAGGACAAGAAGATTTTTGAAGCTTCGTAGGACCAATGGAAATTCTCCTGAAAGGTTGTTGCTACTTAAAAGGAGTTTACGGATATTCAAACTTAAAGGACTTGTAGAACTAGAATGGGGCATGGAAGAGTTGTTAATGCTAGAAGAGTTCTGTTGTTCTAATGAAACTTTGATGCCACAATCAGGAAGCTCCCCTGCAAGTAGATTGTCTGATACATCAAGAACTAGCAGCTGCTTCCACCGACAAATCTGTGCAGGAATAGCCCCAGTAATTTGGTTGGAGTAGAGAACCACCAGCTGTAGCAGTGGAGCTTCAAAATTTAGTGACAGTGGTCCATTCAAAGAGTTTCTGGAGATGTCAAATATTTTAATGCTTTCTGGCAACCGTGGTACCAAACCAGTGAGTTTGTTTGACCTAAGTTGAAGTAATCCGACTGACATGAATTCCAAATCATGGGGCAACTCACCAGTAATTTGATTATAAGAGATGTCCAAACTTGTTGCATTAGCAAAGACAGCCCAAAACCATTCTGGAATTGTACCAGTAAGGTTTGTATATGAAATATCAAGAACATCAATATTGTTTTGCCAACGTAGCCAAGTAGGAAATCGAGGACCCAGCTGACGGTGGCACCCAGTCCGAATCCACTTTGATTTCTAGATAATTAGAAGACAAATCAAGATGTTTCAAACTTGCTAGCTTGGTAAAGTGCTCTTCTGATATGACACCCTTCAAGTTGTTGCCGGATACATCCAGGTAGCTCCAATTTGTAAGTGCTCCTATCCCCATAGGCATAGGACCACTAAGTTGGTTGTCAGAAACATCAAGAATGTTCAGGCTGCTCTGGTTTGGCAGCCAATTTAACATGTTGGCAGTTAAGTTGGCTTGGCTCAAGTCCAACTCCCTCAGTTTCCTCTCGGGGCAGCTTGGTAGCCTCTCCATCAGATGTGCTATGTCGACACCAATATTACTGTAGGAAAGGGTTAAGGTATTTAGATTGCACATATTTCTGAACGTTTCTGGTAGCATCCCATTCAGATTGTTGTTCCCAAGATCAAGTACTTCAAGTGAGGTCATGTTTCCCAACTCATCAGGAAATGAACCAAACAGTCCACATGAATCGAGTTGAAGACTCTTAAGGCGGCTACCCAGATCCCAGAACCACCAGTTGGGTGAGATTGGGCCACTGAATAAATAATTGAATGAAAGGTCAAGTTCCTCGACAACCGTATGTTGGGTTTCGTAGTTCATAGATTCATTAGATCGGGTACGGATTCGTTGTAGGAAGTGGTCAAAATTGATTCACAGAGAATACACGCCCTAATGTATATTCTACCACAGAACAGAGAAGGGAAAGGGAATCGGTAGAGCATGGATTTGCAAACCATCAGTAGGAGCAGGAGTAGCCGATCCAGAGGAAGCGCCGGTGTTGGGGTCGTTTGCCGACACCATGGGTTCGGTGGTGCTTCCCGTCGCTGGCAGCGCCCCTTCTCTAGATCGGGATTAGGGTTAGGATGTCCGGTGGGGAACTGGCTCTACGGTGAACCTCGAGCCCCGGCCCCCACCTCCTATTTATAGCGTTGTGCGACGGGGGCCCACCAACCATATTGGGTTGGGCGCCCCCGATCAGGGCGCGAGAACAAGGCCCAAAAGGCCGTTGGGCCTAATGGTGGGAGATCATTTCTAACATTCTCCCCTTTGATCTCTCATCACTTTCTTTGTTCTTTAATTTCATACTCAATCTTTCAATTCATAATTTTTTTGTTTCTATCCTATTCCATTGCAGATTAGTACATTGAACTGTTTCATCGTCACAACAATTAGTGCCGTTAGACTAACAGCCACAACGCATTTCTCTGTTTAGAATAAAGTTTCTTCTGGGCCCTTCGTATGTTCGGGAATCATAGGCTTTCCCTTAAACCCATGCCGGCTACGTGTTCTCTGAACACGTTGGGTGGTAAGCCCTTAGTGAGCGGATCCGCGAGCATTTTCTCTGTACTTATATGCTCAAGATTTATAATATGATCCCGAACTTTATCTTTTACAACATAGTACTTTATGTCAATGTGTTTGGCAGCACCACTTGACCTATTGTTGTAAGCATATTGTACCGCTGGGTTGTTATCACAATACAACCTCATCGGTTCATTTATATCATCAATCACTTTCAATCCGGGTATGAATTTCTTTAGCCAATTCACCTGCCCCGTTGCCTCATAGCATGCTACAAACTCAGCATACATTGTCGAGGATGTAGTTACAGTTTGTTTGGAGCTTTTCCACGATATAGCCCCTCCTGCGAGAGTAAATATATATCCTGACGTGGATTTTCTTTCTTCTCCCGCATAATCAGAATCTGAATACCCCTCTATCTGCAGGGAATCAGATCTTCTATACGTTAGCATGAGGCCTTTCGTACCCTGCAAATAACGTAGGACTTTCTTCACCAATTTCTAATGTTCTATTCCTGGATTCTTTTGATATCTGCCAAGTAACCCGGTGACAAAAGCTAAGTCAGGGCGTGTACACACTTGAGCATATTGTAAACTTCCAACTGCTGAAGCATACGGTACCGCTTTCATTCGATTAATCTCATATTCATTCTTGGGACATTGATGTTCCCCAAATCTATCGCCCTTGACAATAGGAGCAGGTGAAGAACTGCATGAATGCATACTAAATTTCTTCAAAACTTTTTCTATGTATGCCTTCTACGACAATCCTAGTACCCCTTTCTTCTATCTCGGTGAATCTCTATTCCCAAAACAAACGAGGCCTCACCGAGATCTTTCATATCGAAGTTCGAGGACAAGAATTTCTTTGTTTCCATTAGTAGACTGACATCACTGCTAGCAAGTAGAATATCATCCACATACAATATTAGGAATATATACTTTCCATTCTTGAATTTTTGCGTAAACACAATTGTCCTCATCATTTTCTTTAAACCCAAAACCTTTTATCGTTCTATCAAATTTCAAATACCACTGTCTTGAGGCTTGTTTCAATCCGTAGATTGATTTCTTTAGACGGCATCCCATATTTTCTTTTCCTTTTACAACAAAACCTTTCGGTTGTGCCATAAATTCTTCCAAATCCCCGTTAAGGAACGTCGTTCTTACATCCATTTGATGTAACTCCAAATCATAGTGGGCCACAAGTGCCATTATAATTCTAAAAGAATATTTACATGAGACTGGAGAAAACGTCTCATTGTAATCAATCCCTTCTCTTTGCGTAAAGCCTTTCGCCACAAGTCGCGCTTTAAATCTTTCTATATTCCCTTGGGAGTCATATTTTGTTTTGTAGATCCATTTACAACCTACTGTTTTGGCTCCCTTAGGAATAATTTCCAAGTCCCAAACTTTGTTGGTACTCATTGATTTCATTTCATCTTCCATGGCCTTAAGCCACTTTGATGAGTGGTCGCTTCTCATGGCTTCTTCAAATGAGGTGGGATCATCCCCCATCTGAAATTCTTCTGTTTCATAAACTTCATAGTCATTAGAAATCGCTGACCTTCGTGTTCTTTGAGACCTTCTAGGGACCTCTGGCACTTGTTCCACATTGGGCTATTGTTGTTCTTCCTCATGTGCGACGTTTGGTTCTATGGGGTCCTCAAGGACAGCCTCCTCAAGGACAGGTTCCTCATGTTCATTTATTGTCGCCACGGGAGAACTTGCAACAGGTGTTGGCTATACAGTGTCCTGCACTGTCGGCTCAACAGCAACAGGTAGCGTAAAGAATGGTTCTTCAACCATCGGAGTGGGTACATGTACCTATTTCTCCTATAGGCTTATTTATCGTGCTACCATGCTCCCCCTGATCATGTTATCCTCCAAGAACACAACGTGTCTTGTTTCTACAATCTTCGTATGTCTGTCAGGACAATAAAATCGATATCCTTTCGATCTTTCTGGATAGCCAATGAAATGGCAGCTGACTGTCTTGGAGTCTAACTTTCCTATGTTTGGGTTAAACACTTTTGCCTCAGCTGGACAGCCCCACACACGTAAATGGTTAAGTGAGGGTTCCCTTCCTGTCCATAATTCATACGGTGTTTTAGGCACCGATTTGCTTGGCACTCGATTAAGTATGTGAATGGCGGTTTTCAGTGCCTCCATCCATAAACTAATCGGTAAAGTGGAGCAACTTATCATGCTTCTTACCATATCCATTAGGGTACAGTTACGTCTTTCAGCCACTCCATTCTGCTGAGGCTCCCCCGGTGTGGAGTACTGAGCGACTATATCATTTTCCTGTAGAAACTTTGCAAACGGTCCAGGAATTTGGCCATATGGGGTATGTAGCCCATAGTACTCTCCACCTTGGTCTGATCGCACTATCTTTATTTTCTTATCATGCTGATTTTCAACCTCAGCTTTAAATATTTTGAATTTATCCAATGCTTCCGATCTTTCTTTAATTGAATAAATATAGCCGTAACGAGAGTAGTCGTCTGTGAATGTTATAAATGAATCATAACCATCACGCTTTTCACAGGAAATGGACCACATATATCAGTGTGGATAATTTCTAAAGTTCATGTGCTTCGTTTGACATTTTTCTTAATTTTCTTGACATACTTTCCTTTGATTCAATCAACGCATTGTTCTAAATCTGAAAATTCTAAGTGCAAAATAATTGATTCTTTAATCAGCCGTTCCATTCTCCCCCTCGAAATATGGCCCAAGCGACAGTGCCACAATTTCGAAGAGGCATCATCAATTCGCTTCCGCTTCTTAATTACATTCGCAGATGGGGAATTATTCATATTCTCATCGCATACATTGTTCGCATTTTCATCAAGAGATAACAAATAAAGCTTGTCTTGTCGGAAGGCAAGACCAACAGATTTATTGTTAACAAGTATCTTACATTTGCCATCACCAAAATGGCAATCAATTCTGTCATCATCAAGTTTTGAAACACTTATTAAATTTCTTCGTAAAGAGGGAACAAAAAGTACTTCTTTAAGTCTAAGTACAAAGCCATTGTTCAATTCTAAAGATAAATCTCCAATCGCTTCAACGTCGGCTTGTACTCCATTTGCAACTTTAATCGTTCTTTCTCCTCTTTGCACGGTTCTCGTCCCACTTAACCCCTGTAAAGAATTTGCAACATGAGTAGTTGCTCCTGAATCAACCCACCAAGTGGATTTAGCATAACATAAATACAGGGATTCATCTACAAATGTAATAAATTCATCACCTCTTTTCAGTAGAGATTTCAGGAAGTCTGGACAGTCTCTCTTGTAGTGTCCCTTCTTGAAGCAGTGCTTGCATTGATCCTTTTCAGCTCCACCATAGGAGTTGCTCTGCTGATTTTCAGATTCCTGGGGTTTCTTTCCCTGTGAGTTTGAGGAAGAGGCCTTGTCCCACTTGGGTTTCCCTTGTGGTTCAGAATTCTTGCTATTAAAGTTCTTTCTTTTATTATCCTTCACAAAATGAGCGGACTCACTCTGTGAGGATTTTATCCTCTCCTCTTCTTAAGCACACATTGAGATAAGTCTTTCTATGCCCCATCTTTCAGGCTGCATATTATAGTTCACAATGAAAGTATCATATTCTTTTGGCAGGGAAGCAAAAATCAAATGAATCAGGAAATCATCTTCCTTCAAATTCATCTCTTTTAGCTTAGATGCCGTGGTGTTCATCTTCAAAATGTGCTCTCTGATGCTACTACCAGTATATTTTTCACTCACAAGCTTCTTTATCAGTGAACTTGCTGTGACCTTTGTAGACCCAGTAAACTGACTCTTGATTTTATCAAGATATTCTATGGCAGTAGCACATTCAGGGATTGAGCCCCTTATCTGTTCTTCTATGGTGGCCTTAGCTACCAATAAGCACTTGCGGTTAGAGAGAGTCCATTGCCTGTGTTCAAGATCATATTTCATTCTTATCTCAGCATGATCACGCTTTCGAGTAGTGAAATCAGCGTCAGATTCATTTTCTTCTCTCACCGGGTCCATAGGTTCAGTGGGACACGGTGAGATGATGGCATAATCGACCTCTCCCAACGTAAGTTCAAGTTCATATTTCTCCCGCCACACACGGTAATTGGTCCCATTGAGTGTCGGAATGTTCGCAATGTTCACAATGCATTTGCCTCCTGAAACCACATCAGAGTAAGTGAGAAACATTTATACATAGAATCATATGCTCTAACTCAACGTTGGTCAAATTGAAACATATAATTCATCTATGCAATAATTTTACATCACCGTTGGGTAGAAATAAAATTAATGCACAATTTTCATGAATCAAAATTATAATATTGTTATTAACAACGTTGGTCAGAAAATAACAATACTACAATTCATCTTCAATTATTATTCATTTTTCAAAACCAAATTCTCCCGTTGGTTCGAATTTGATAATGAAAATAATTATATCAAGTACGCAGCGGAAACAATAATTAAATTCTCATAATGTTGTTTTCCAGAAGCACTAAAAAAATTTCATTATTTCTGAGCAAAATGTCGTTGGACAAAATTGCACGAAAAATTCTTATTCAAATTCTATTCAAATTCATTCAAATATTCATCGAATTCATATAAATATTGCTTCTGAAAAAAATAAATTTCTCTTCTTCTTCTTGAATTTTGGCCCGCAGGCCTTCCTTTTTCGCGCGGCCCAGCCAGCCCAGCAGCGCTCGCGCTTGGCCTGCGGCGCCCGGCCCAGCTGGCTTGGCTTGCCAGCAGTCCCGCGTGGCCCAACCAGGTGGCCGGCCCATTCGGCCAGCACGCTCGGCCTCGCCCGCCCCCCGCGCCTAGGCCGCAACCTGGGCCTGGGCTAGGATTTCGGCCCGAAGCGCGCGCCCGCCTGGGCTGATTCTTGGCCCATCATCGGCGCTCGGATCTGGACCGTTCGTTTTCATCGGACGGTTCTCCTCGATTTTCGCTGGATCAAAACCAACCGGCTGACCCTCAAACCCTAACTTTCTATTCCTCATCTCATCTCTTTCTTCCAGCCGCAGCCGCACAGACGGCTCCATGGCGGCCGTGGCGGGCTCGGCGGTGGCAGCCGCCGGCGGGCTCGGCGGTGGCGGCCGCCAGCGGGCTCGCCGGAGCAGAGTTTTCCTTTCCTCTTCCCGTTCTTTCCTCGGTCTCCACCGTAGTCAACATGGAAAGCAGCGCGCGCGCGGCCACCCATGGCCCTCGCTGGAGAGACCGAAGACGGTGGCGCCGCTGTTGCCCCCTTCGCCGGCGCGCGAGCTCGCCCTGGGCTGAGCTCGCCGCCATCGAGCGGGCTAGCAGACGGCGCCCTTCTCGCGCGCGCACGGTGGCCGCGGCTTTTTCATCCTCCACCGCGCGGGCTCCAAAGGACCCGGCCGCCGGCGAGCAGTGACTTCTTTGGCCGCGTTGAGTTCGTGGTTTCGTTAGGGTTAGGGATTCGTTCTCTGATTTGATTCTCATGTTTTTCTCCATTTCCCGATTAGAATCGGTTTACCCGATCTAGGGTTCTTCGTTCATATACCGTGGCTCCGGTACCATTGTTGGGTTTCGTAGTTCATAGATTCATTAAATCGGGTACGGATTCGTTGTAGGAAGTGGTCAAAATTGATTCACAGAGAATACACGCCCTAATGTATATTCTACCACAGAACAGAGAAGGGAAAGGGAATCGGTAGAGCATGGATTTGCAAACCATCAGTAGGAGCAGGAGTAGCCGATCCAGAGGAAGCGCCGGTGTTGGGGTCGTTCGCCGGCGCCATGGGTTCGGTGGTGCTTCCCGTCGCTGGCAGCGCCCCTTCTCTAGATCGGGATTAGGGTTAGGATGTCCGGTGGGGAACTGGCTCTACGGTGAACCTCGTACCTCGAGCCCCGGCCCCCACCTCCTATTTATAGTGCTGTGCGACGGGGGCCCACCAACCATATTGGGTTGGGCGCCCCCGATCAGGGCGCGAGAACAAGGCCCAAAAGGCCGTTGGGCCTAATGGTGAGAGATCATTTCTAACACCGTAAGGTTGAGATGCGAAAGTAAGGAAGGGATATTGATACTGCATTCTTCTAGATGCAGTACTCTCAAGTTTGGAAGGGCGTTGATAGATTGAACCGGATCAACCACTGTACTAAGGTTCACTATGTTCATGTTGAGGTGCTTCAGTGAAAAGAGCCGTGATAACCATGACAGATCTGACGAATACTGATTACCAAGGAACAGATTGTTCAGGTCAAGGTACACCAGCTTGGAGAGGTTGCCAAGCTGAGGAGGCACCCTGCCAGTCCATAGCAGAGAGGTTGAGATACACCAATCTCCTGAGGGAGCCTAGGAAGTCAGGTATAGTCACCCCTGGACCTCCGAGAAGGTTTCCACTGAGGTCCAGGTGCCTCAGGTATTGCAAGGCAGTTATGGAAGGACTTATCTGTCCACGCAGCCAGTGGTTGCCGCTGTCAAGATCGCTGAAGAAATTGTCCTGCTCGCAGTGGTCGTTGCGGAGGTCGAGCTCGACGACGCGGCTTGTGGTGTTGCTGCACCTCACGCCGCGCCACAGGCAACAGTCATGGCCTCGCCACGAGCGCAGCCGATCCGCTGGGTCGCTGGTTATGCCTACTTTGAATGACAGGAGCGCGGCTCTCTCAGCCGCGACGCAGCTGCTGCTTAGCTCCGCAGCATGGCGGTGGCGGTCGAAGGCCAAGGAAGCGGCGGGGGCCATGGTGGTGGTGGTTGTGGTGGTCAAGGCCGCCGCCACCGCCGCCATGGCGAGCAAGAAGCAGATGGCTGCAAGCTGGTGATGCATGGCAACCTTTGCGTGCTGGTGATATCTATGGTCCGGTGTGCAAGTGCAAGCACTGATGGGTATGGTACATTATATAACTGACCCAATTGCTGTGAGCAAGGGGCATGCATATCTAGGTCATTTTTGGTTTTTCCACGCAATGCATGTAAGCGTCCCTTCTTGTGACCTGCATGTTTGAAAATAAAGAAATAATAACAAACTGATAGTCAGGCTTGATGGGCTGCTCTTGTACTCACTTGGCGCTAAAGGGTTTAGATAAAATCTATTTATCTCCACCTTATCTTCTTCCCTTCTTACTTCTTCCTCCGCTAGGAGCCACACCCGACATTGCCATGCAACTCGCCCCCGCTGCCTCCACCTCCCTATCTGGCTCTGGCGGCTCCTCCTCTACTAGATCCGCTGCCAACTACCACGGCCCAGCTCTAAATCCATCAAATGAGCCTCCTACCTCCTCATCGTCTTCTTCATCTCTGACCAAGCTCGCCCGTAGCCACCGCGTCCTGCACCCCACCCAGCTCTAGCGGTGCCCTGCTACCGCCAACCACCGCTAGCCGCCTTCCCCCCAATACCCAGCCGACGGTGCCACCACTGATTCCCTCACGCCTGTCACCACCGCCTCCCCCAACAATTCTTCAAAGCCCACATAATTCAAGTAAGACCCCAAACGCTAGACCCTAACCCTAACCTTGTCAGAGTTGAGGAATAAGAGTAAGACCACACGTCATTATTGGATTGGGCAGAAAATTTTGAGTCAGAGAAAGCATTGGATCACTCTAGTGAAGTTTAGCTTTACTCTCTTTTTTTTAATTGTGCCGAATAAATCCATGTGTATAAGCACGTATGGACACTCATCCGTATGAACGTACACCATAAACCTTATTTGTTATTTCTCATAAACCTTATTTGTTATTTCTATATATGAGAATCTTCGAAAGGCTGAGTCAGCAACCAAGACTGGAATGAACTTTTCAAACTTTTACCCTCAAATATTTTTCATAGTATTTAATTTACAAACGTAAAAAGCATATGTGAAGATATAGCTTCAATAATAATTGCATAATGTCTTATAAGATCTATGTCCGTGCGTTGCAACAAAATAACAACTAGATGGTACTGGCATTAAGCAACGTAACTTGAACTCTTGTATGGGGAAAATTGTAACGATACCATGTATCGATCATTGATCTATTCATAAATATTTGTAGCTTCGTTCAAAAAAAATAAATATTTGTAGCTTGAATAAACACATCTTGCTCAAAATCAAATGATCCTTGAAGTAGAAGAAACCTCTTTGTATGACAATGCATAAAAAACATAGACGACGTTCGCGAAAATGGTCCTATCGCTTTTCACCTTTCCACACACGTGCCATGCATCACCTCGTCGGTAGAGTATACCGGTGCATCATTTGGGCGTTGATGATCGCGTGTGGCGAATTTCAAAGTCTGATAGTGGGGGCGACATGTATGTGAACTCACGGTCACGTATCGTCGTCAATCATACATGCATATACGAAAATGAAAGAGACGGGCCCAAATGTGGACGTTACCAGGCTTATGCCTGTATATGATTAGGCTAATTATCTGAATTGCGTACCTTGATTGATTGACTGACTGACTACATGCAGCTGGGTGGAAGTTCGTTCACGGCTTCGTCACGGGGGTTGGAAGATGGGATTAGACATCTATTATAACTCACATTGTACGTAATAATATATTCGAAGTTTCTGTTGTCCTCTCGGAAGAACCCAAGGACCTAAAACCACCACGGCTTGAATTCAAGAAGGAGCAGCAAGCAAGTACACTTCATTCATTTGTTAGAGAGAGAGAGAGAGCAATCCATTCCCCGAAGGGTCCTCTATCCACTCTATCCAAAGTTTGGAAGAATATTGCTAGTATCATGTAAATAAAGTCAAGTTCTCCTGACCCATATAAAATTAAATCAAAAGAAAGAATACAGGCATGGAAGTCTCTTGACGTAAAGTCAGTGGGAATCACATGCATACAGTAACAAATTAAATATCGAGAAAAGTATGAAAATCAAGGGTCATTTGGAAATCTACATCACCATCTTACTGCCGAGGCCAAAATTCGGCTACGATGGGGGTTACGAAGTGGCTATGATATGTCTGCATGAGTAGTGCGCAGACCGAGGAGGCGGAGAAGAAGATCCTGGCGGTCGCTGCGGCCGAGCAGAGCGGGTCATTCGAACCTCACAAAGAGAGGGACCAACTGGCCGAGGCACTGAGAAACCCCAAGCACCACGGCCGCGTCCGTGGCGTATCCTCCAGAAAGAGCTGGAAGACTGTGGACTCCTAGCAATCCGACATGAGGTCATATAGGACGAGGCAGGTGTACAAGGACAAGCTTGTCCAGCAAGGCCGCAATGAGGCAATCAAGGACTTTGTCTTATGCAAGATTACTAGCGCGTTCACGAGCAACAACCCCAGCATTGTGGAGCTGAGGTCGCAGATTTTTCGCCAGGCTGACGTGGAGCTGCCATAGACACAAGTCGCCATACAAGGGCAGATGGTGCCGCTGACCGGAGGACTCACCAGGTACCCGGTCGACGATATCGTGAAACCAACGCCTTGCCAGCTCACGGTGCCCTACGGCAGGTTGTCGAGGAGACAAAATAAGGTGGCCACGGGAGTGGCATTGCCAGGACGCATGTACGACAACAAGCCGATCCCGACCGACTATGCCCAGGTGGAGGTAAAGTGGATCCACCCAGAACATGTTGATGATGAAATCGACATAGCCACTCTAGATGGGTCCAAGTACCTGAGAAGTGTTGAAGGCAAGGAAGTACTCTGGCCTCGGTGCGACATTTACTTATGTGACGACTTGACACCGTCACAGCCCTTGCCGTCTCCCATCGGTCATGACTACGACAATGGCAACGACAATGTCCCAGCCACTCCTCTAGGCACTCCTGGCACCAGAAATCCACAGGAAGATACAGGGGCAGTACCGGGCACTGTTACACTGCCTGTAAGTGATTCGAAGGAGCACATGAGGCGATGTCCTCCCATGCCGAGAAAGCCTACAGAAGAAGAGGAGACCATAGTCAGCCACACCAAGGTGATGAGTAGGGCGGTCACCGTAATAGCCAAAGTACGAAAGCTCAACTAAGTATGAAAGGTGTGATTCTGGCAACCATAGTCGTAGAAGAACATATGCGGAGATGCTAGCAGAGTTTTTCACTCCTGAATCTCTCAAGTACATGGTGCCATCACCAGTGTCGGTTTGGCCCCTTTTGGATGATTGCCCCGACAACTACGAGCATGGGAAGTTCATGGTGACCTTGGGCCAGCTCGTACAAGCCGAGCCGTGGGAGATAAGGAGGTTCCATCTCTGGTACATGGAGGTGGCAAAAGTAGGCCTACAAGATTTCGTTGTCAAGGTGCCGAAGGAGTACTTCCACTTGCTCGACGATGCTCAAGTCGTCGTAGATTTCCACGACATGCATAGGCTACTACAGCGCAAGGACCTCGATGTCACTCAAGTCACCTTGTTTGCCCTGTAAGTTAATTATGACTTTCACACCATTGCATCATTGTAGGTACTTTAGGAAGAAACTAATAATGCCATGACTTGTCCTTGCTTGGGCAAAAATATGACTCCTTGAGGAGCTTATGGGTTTATCTTTGCATGAAGAGACCTCAAATTCTGTTTTCTGGGCTTTAGAGAAAAATAAACAGTTTAGTACTAAGTCTTTATATAGGTTCTTGACAAACAGGGGTACGACAAGTAGAGTTGCAGGAATCATTTGGAAATGCAAAATTACTTTGAAGATTAAGTTCTTTCTATGGCAGGTTTTCAATAATAAACTTCAGATTGCACAATCTTTACTCAAAGGGGTTGGAAAGGGAGTGGCAATAGATCATATCTTTTTTGACTGCTTCTTAGCAAAACTGATTTGGAGTATTATTCTGGAAGTATTTCAATGGAAGAGATTACCTTCTTCTCTGATGGACATCACTCCTACCTGGCTGCAGGGCAAGGGGCCCTTACCTTTGCAATCGATCATGTTTACTCTGCAGGTTTTGCGTGGGCCTTATGGACTACTAGAAACAAGATGCCTATTGAGAAGAGGTTCCCAAAAGCGCCAACTGATGCTATCTATGTTGCCTTAACTCTGATGCAGAAATGGAGTACTCTGTTAAAGGAAGTGGATAGGGAGAAGATGGCTCATGTGAAGGAAGGCAATCATGTCTTGGATGAAGAGTTTCAAGCCTAACTGTGTGGCGCCTACTGATGTCTGAGATTTAGTTTGTCTGATTTAGCTTCCCTGATTGAGTGCGTCGTTGACACTGGTATCCCCAGTATTGTAATGGTATCTTGCTTTCTTAAAAGCAGATAATTTATTTTCCTTAAAGAAAAGAATGACAGCTAGCTACTTTGTGAACTTGTGGTTGTTGGCTTTTAGCAACATACCCCGGCATGCAGAGTGGCGTGGGCGGCGACGACTAGACACAGACTTGGCCGGCCTTGCAAGTCATTGCTTTCAGATAGTGCAACTGACATCTTGTAGCATCCTAGCAAGGCACGGGAAGCCGCCTATGCATTTCCTTGAGCTTTCCATCTCGTCCATGGCTGGGGACAGCTCAGTCAGCCCAACAGTATTAAACTGGATGGAAAAATGCAGAACCTCTGTCCAAAAGTGTACACTCTTCACACCAGCGCTAAATCAAATAACAATAAAGGGTAGACCCAGTGCCAGAGGCTCCCACACGAGTGGGGTCTGGGGAAGGGAATAACCGAAATAAAGTCTTACCCCTGCAGAAATTCTGCAGAGAGACGGCTTCGAACCCAGGACCTGGTGACTCGGCGAGCTAGCACTCATCAACTGCACCAGGCCTGCCCTTCCTAAATCAAATAACAATGATGATATCAAATAAGTATTATTAGACTTATCATTGAATATATCTTGATAACATCAAACCATAATTACTGACACTATTTATATAAATTTAGTCAAACTTTAAATAGTTTAACTCTGATCAAATCTGAAATACATTTTTTTGGCACTGAGGGAGTACATACATGACAACGCATTGCCGTACAGGTTTACGATTGTCGCATTGAGAAATCGCATTCAGAATGCAGAGTATGTACTTGCAGCTCCGATCCCTCTACTATGCGCTATATATCATTTTTTTAAGAGTTTTAGGGCTAAAACGCCCCGGTCATTGCATTATCACAAAGACCATAAAACATTTTAAAGCATTCGATGTTCATCACCCATATATAGAAAAACTCCACCACCTCCACCTTTAAGAAACTGACTAACAACAACTAACAATATGTACTCATCACCAAACTGGAAGAGACTAATCCATTTCCCTTTATCGGCAACACCTTGCGCTGAAACGTCCACCAGAAGATCAGCCACTTCCACTGGGAACTCCTTCCAATCCAGCGCCCTCTCGTACATGATTCTATTCCATTCACCCTCCACCTGGTTCAGCCAGTCAACCTTTGAGGACTGGTTGCCAGCATTCTGAGTCTTTCCAGCTTGGAATTGAACTCCGGTCTCCTCTCGATTGGACAAAGTAAATTCAAGCCTCGGAGCATGACCGAAGTTGAGAGTAGGAGGGACTGCACACTCCTCCAAATAGTTCCCTGAAAGCATATACTATTTCTCAATTTCCAGAGCCCCCACAGGGCTGCAGCACAGAAAATATCGTCAACTAGAAAACGATTGTTACTAAGCCACATTTGTCCTATTGACAAAAAATCCATGCCAACATTTCTATCTAAAATCTTAGAGATACATGTCCAAAGTTGCTTAGCAACCACACCCAAAAAATAGATGATCAACAGATTCCTGGTCACACCAAATAAAAGATAGGAGGGGTCATCTATTTTCCTTCTGATTCCTAAATTATCTCTGGCTAAAACCTTATTCTTAGAAAGCAACCAGAGAAAAAAGTGAACTCTAGGGAGGGGGGGGGGGGGTGAGACTCCAAACAGCTGACACATGAACAAGTAAAGTCCAAATTAAAGAATCTTCTTCATTAGAAAAGTCTATAGTAGAAGCCAGCTGAAGGACCTCTTGCCAAAGGTTCATGAGTCTATCATCTACTCTTCTAGAAGTGCACTTGAGATGCGCTATATACCATCAGTGCCAAGTAGGAAGAATCATCCTCAGCACTTCCTTGAATTTTCCAGCTCCACTTGTTTCTGCATGTTCACACCACTGTACACAGCGCAAGAAAGTCCCCTCCATACATTTTCGCTTCTATATATATACAGATAGACATAGACATATCTGTTCGTCGACTCTCAGTAACAAGGAACACAGCAGTGTGTGCGGCTTCTTTGATATCTGTTAGTGATCCCTCCTCCATCCCTTCGGTTGGTGCTGCAGCAGCCTGCAGATCTAGAGACCGACGCTGTTGGAACCGAGGATCGACGAACGATCATAGTAACATAAACAATAGACAAGAAAATTCCGGCGATGAACGCCGCGGCAACAAACACCTGTATCTTGGCTATTATTAATGATAACACAACTCGAGACACACTTGAAACATGAGAGGAGAGTCGCCGGGCGACCCACGCCTGCCGGGGCGACGAACGCCGCACCGGCGACACAACACCGGCACTCTCTCTGTTTCCTCGGCTCACCGGTACATGAGGTTTACATGAGCTATTTATAGCCCACAGCACTACGGCAGCCATGCACAGCTTCAACGACGCACGAATGCCCATCCTCCTGGCGACGTGCTCTCCACGCATTTGGAGCCATCCATTCGCCCATGGGACTCGGTCTCATCTAGCCACGAACCAGCTTGTGCTGCATACCGTCTCCAACGCCAAAAGCCTACACAACTCGGCCACAACCTCCACTAACCTCTAAAAATAGAACGCATGCACACACATGCACTAGACCATGACACACACGCCATGCACATACATGACGTGGTTTATGCTAACAATCTCCCCCTAAACCACGACATCACCGTGCGTCCCGCCACACAGGAGCATCGGTTCATCGATGGCGGCGCCAAACAACGCCTCCCCCTAATCTTGACTTGGCGTTGCCAGAGTTTCTGCAGCTGCCACGGCCTTCCGACCTGATGCGGCCACCTCTGCATGTCCCATCTCTGCGCGAACGCCACAGCCTTCTTCTCGGCAACACACGCTGATTCTCCGGCCGGCGACACACGCCGATACTCCGGCTCTGCCTCACCAAGGCAACTACATGCCCTGCACCTCCACAGACCAACACACGGCCTGGAGCTTCATCGCACCACCGCCGTTGATTGCCACCTCATGCCAGCCGCCACCAGCACGAACGAATCCCACGACGAGGCTTTGGGATCTCTACCATGCCGCCAACGACACGCTCCACCACGACCGTATGTGGTGCCGACGTTGACATCTTCAGCTGGCTCTCCTCTCCCTAACCTAGGCTCCGATACCAATTGTTGGAACCGAGGATCGACGAACGATCATAGTAACATAAACAATAGACAAGGAAATTCCGACGACGAACGCCGCGACAACAAACACTTGTATCTTGGCTATTATTAATGATAACACAACTCGAGACACACTTGAAACACGAGAGGAGACTCGCCGGGCGACCCACGCCTGCCGGGGCGACGAACACCGCAGCGGCAACACAACACCGGCACTCTCTCTGTTTCTCTCGGCTCACCGGTACATGAGGTTTACATGAGCTATTTATAGCCCACAACACTACGGCAGCCATGCACAGCTTCAACGACGCACGAATGCCCATCCTCCTGGCGACGCGCTCTCCAGGCATTTGGAGCCATCCATTCGCCCATGGGACTCGGTCTCATCTGGCCACGAACCAGCTCGTGCTGCATACCGTCTCCAACGCCAAAAGCCCGGACAACTCAGCCACAACCTCCACTAACCTGAGCAACTAAAAATAGAACGCATGCACACACATGCACTAGACCATGACACACACGCCATGCACATACAGGACGTGGTTTATGCTAACAGACGCATGATCTAGAGGAGAGCTAAGGTAATAAGGATTATATTCCATGCATATGCATCGGCCGGTAACCCAATTAATTAAGCATGAAAAACATGCACTCCTCCATATATTACGGATTTACAGCTAGTATATATAGTATTTATCTAGTACGTACTTCGGTACTTGTGTGCTTCAAATTGAAGTATAACCCCCGCTGTTGTTTTGTGTCCTGATCAGCAGGTTGGTCGAATCATATCCCTACATCTAGCGAGTAGCAGCCTCATGGCAGAGATGGTGTGTTCAGCACTTGTTCAGGAGACCGTGAGCAGAGGCGTCTCCTTTGCGTTGGGCAGACGCGAGGAGAAGGCGTCCCAAGGGCACTTGGCGGCGAGGCTCGAGATGGCAGTCAGCGGGCTGGAGTTTGCACTTGAGAGGGCCATGGAGCTGCCCATCAGACACCTCTCCTTGCTCCAGCGCAGGAAGATGATCAAGCATGCCTACTTCGAGGCCATGGAGCTGCTCGACAAGCACAAGCAGCAAGCGATGCCTCCTGGCCAGGAAGAGCTCCCGCAAGTGGTAAATAAGCGCAAGCGATGGTTTAATTGTGCTGAGAAGAACATGTCCATCGCACCTTTTGCTGGCTTGAGCACTGATGATGTTGGAAGATTTGAAAGGTATGCAGATTTTGCCGGAAGGTTTGTGAGGGACTTGGAGTCTGGTTGTTCACTTCATCACTACACCTTTTGCAACCCTATTGTTAGGCATCTCCTTGAAGGGAAAACTCTCACTTATCGTTCGGAGCAAGGAAACCTGCTACGGCATCTCTACATCAGGCCCACGTATTCTGATGAGCGTGGCGTGGAGGCAGCGCTAGCATACCGTTATGAGGATAGCACAGTGGCTGAGAAATGTTTCTTTCTGGGGTTGATGCTACGACTAACAGAAAGCACAGACTTGGTTGAGGTTGCTATAAAAGGCTTGCAATTACTATTAGCATCTCAATTCAAACTTGCTGTTGAGTATGCAATGGGAGAACTCACCCTACTATCTAATTTGCAAGACATTGCCCATTTGCATGCGCCTCTGTGGGTGGGCGTTCAAGAATGGCATATCAAGCACTCACAACTTTGTCGCCCAGACCCTGCATGCTGCAAAGAAAGCAGGCTCGGACTTTGTGCTAACAACAACGTCTCATCAGAGTTAGCAGATATATTCCCAGAGCAAATTATTATTTTGGGTTTCCTGTGCTATATATCAGCTCTAGAGTCCAAAACACGTAGCTCATTTCATGAGCGCGGAAGAAGAAGAGGTTGGAAGCCACCTCTGGTGCTGACAGCTGCCTTCATGCCTCATGCTGTCACTCAGACACAAGATAGTTATGCACTCGAAATCATCGGAGACGCAACAGAGTATAGAAATGCTAGTAGCATACAACAAGTGGCGGAGACAGTACAATCACGCGCGGTCAATTGTTTTTTGCGTCAGCCAGAGCTGGCGAAATATGGAATGGATTGGTTCGGTAAACATGGTTTTGCATGGCTTGTGGTGGAAAAGTCAAGCTCTGAATCAGCACTTGACTTCTCCAACTTGTTGCCGCGCTGTGACTGCTGCTGCCGCACCGCAATGAAGTCGTCGAAAGCTACAATGGCTGGAGAGAGAGAAATATGCCGCCCACAGCCACCGCAGAAAAAGGGCAAGTGCAAGGAAAGTAGAATGAGGTAGTTAGGCGTGTTAGTTGGTTTCCCTGCAGCTGAGTGTTACAAGGGTCAACTGTTCTCCTGATGTAAGCTACCTATTGTGGTTGGTGTCCAGTTTTTGGACTCATTATTGTAATGTAATCCATTGCTTGTAGTAGTAAAATGCAGATGTCTACTGTTTGATATTTTTTTTGAGCAACTGTTTGAGATATAAAACAACTTTGTGATGTTAATCGCCCGCGTTATTATTATTATATGGCTATACAACTTGCCATCTCATACAGTACCAGTGCCTGTCTGAGTGAAAATAAATTTGCTGCGAACTCTGTGCAGCGCAAGATACTACTCTACTTATACGTTGGTCTTTGTGGACATCGGCAATCCTATGCGCAGCGCAAGATACTCTAGCTTCTACTGTGTTCTTGCCATATCTGGAAAAGGAGGAACAACATCATCTTCAGAAATTTTACTATACAAAAAAAAATTCTCCATCACATCAAAATGCCAGCATATGTATAGAGTACTAAATGTAAATGTAGATAAAATCAAAAACTAATTGCACAGTTTTGTTGTACTTTGCGAGATGAACATTTCAAGTCTAATTAGTAAAAAATTAGACAATTTTTACCAATAAAAACAAAATTGCAACTGTAGCAATTCGGTGTCCCGAATCGGGCATCTAAACGAGGCCTATATATTGTTTTACAAATTCCTCTAGGGCCGTTTAGATCTCTTAATTTTGAAGAAATTGAAATTGAAAATTAAGATTCCATAACTTTTCAAAGTTCACATATAAGCATTTCTCAAATTCAATAGGATGGGAGATATAATTTGATTCTATAAATATAACGTATAAGGAGAACATTGTATTAATTATTGAGTCTCCTAGAGACAGCATGCATTGTGATAAGTAAAGGAATAAAAGAGAAACGCTCTAGAAGAAACCAAAACCCATCTCTTCCATCCATAGACAGCTCAAACTAGCAGCAACAAACTTACAAATTTGATGTTATCAAGTTTAAAATTTTCAACAGATAATGCATCTTATTCAATTTCAACGAATTTCTATTGATTATTGAGTGTCTCCTTGAGACAGCATACATCGAGAGAAGTAAACGAATAAAAGAGAAACCCTCCGGAAGAAACTAGATCTCATCTCTTCCATCTAGCTCAAACTAGCAGCACCAAACTTACAAATTTGATGTTATCAAGTTTAAAATTTTCAACAGATAAGACGTCTTATGAATTTCAGCAAAGATACATACTCTCTCCGCCCCAAATTATAAGTCATTCCAACATTCTTGCACTATTACACATATGTTTTCTACGGGTGGCTCCTGATGGTTTGTAGCGGTGGTTTTGCCAACTGCCCCTACCAAACGGTGGCTACAAATGACCAATTCGTAGGGGCCGCTCACTATTTGTAGGAGCGGCTAGATATTGAGCCATCCCTACATATCCGTTTCAAAAAATTCACAAATCCGAGCAAAAAAATAGGGAATTTTTTTTAATCCGGGGAGGACCCTACTGGTCAGCCACCTGCCCGCCCCGTCGAAATCGCAAGTCACAACATTTTTACGGGGATTCAAATCCGTGACCTCCTCCTCGCGCGTATCCTCCTCTACCACTACACTTCACACTCACTTCTATCAATATTGGATTTTGGTTCCCCATATATTATTCTAAACCGAGCTTAATTTAGTTGTTTGCGGCCCTAAACGAATTTAAATGAAAACGTTGTCAACTACAAAGTTTTATAACTTTTCGAGATCTACAATTTTTATTTTTGTAGTTTCTCCATCTGAGGCCGTTTATAAAATTTCGAATTTTAAATTTGAGAAATTCAAATGCAGTTTTCTATGACAAGATAATTTTAAATGAAAAAGTTATCAACTACAAAGTTCCATAACATTTCGAGATCTACAACTTTCATTTTTGGTATTTGTCCATCCAAGGTCGTTTAAAAAATTCAAATTTTAAATTTTTACAAAAATTCAAACGTTGTTTTCCTTTACAAGACGACTTCAAATTAAAAAGTTGTCAACTACAAAGTTTCATAACTTTTCGAGATCTACAACTTTCATTTTTTGTTGTTTCTCCATCCGAGGTCGTTTGAAAAATCCAAATTTCAAATTTGAGAAATTCAAACATAGTTAACGTTGACAAGATGAATTCAAATAAAAAAAGTTGTCAACTACAAAGTTCTATAACTTTTCAAGATCTATAACTTTTATTTTGGTCATTTGGTCATCCGATATAGTGGTAGTAACATTGTTCATAAATTTTACATATCCCTCATAGTTTATGAAACTATAAGAGAAATATGTAAATTTTGTGAACCACTTTGTTGGATGAGGAAATAATCAAAATAAAAGTTGTAGATCTCGATGAGTTCTACAACTTTTATATTTATGACTGTTGAAGTCATTTAATGTTTCAAAATGACGTTTGAGTTGTCATTTTTTGAAATTCAAAAATCAAATAGATAAAACACAGTCACATAAATAGATGGACAAAATAATACACTACTGGAATCAGGCGCTTTGCCGAGTGTCCAGGGCACTCGGCAAAGCCCTAAATATACTCGGTAAAGAGCACATGGTAAAAAAAACTATCGGCAAAGCGGCCTTTGCCGAGTGTCTTTTATCGAGCACTAGGTAAAGACTTTGACGAGGCCGAAAAAAAAATTCTGAAAAAAAATAAGAAAAAAATTTAAATTTTTTTAATTGGGGGAGGGACCCACAACCAGTCATATGGCAACTGCTCCCAAGTGACCAGCCAAAGCAATTTTTTGAAACTTTGCGCCCAGCAGAAATCGAAACTGCGGCCTCTCACACGCGCGAGCTCCTCTACCGCTACACCTCTCTTTCATTTGTGTCTATATTCCATTTCGGTTCCCTAAATATTATACCAAATCATGTGTAAATTGATTGTTTGAGGCCCTAAACGGATTCAAATAAAAAAGTTGTCAACTACAAAGTTTCATAACTTTTCGAGATCTACAATTTTCATTTAGGAAGTTTCTCCATCAGAGGTCGTTTGAAAAATTTGAATTTTAAAATTTTGAATTTCAAACGTAGTTTTGCATGACAAGATGATTTTAAATCAAAAGTTGTCAACTACAAAGTTTCATAACTTTTCGAAATCTACAATTTTCATTTAGAAAGTTTCTCCATCCGAGGTCGTTTGAAAAATTCAAATTTTAAAATTTTGAATTTCAAACATAGTTTTGCATGACAAGATGATTTCAAATTAAAAAGTTGTCAACTACAAAGTTTCATAACTTTTCGGGATCTACAAAGTTTATTTTGGTTATTTTTCCATCTGAGGTCTTTTGAAAAATTCGAATTTTAAATTTTTAAAATTCGGATGTAGTTTTGCATGACAACATGATTTCAAATTAAAATGTTGTCAACTACAATATTTCATAACTTTTCGAGATCTAAAATTTTCATTTAGGAAGTTTTTCCATCTGAGGTCGTGGTTCTAACATTATTTATAAATCTTATATATATCTCTTGTAGTTTCATGAAACTATATGAGAGACGTATAGATTTTGTGAACAACGTTACTATCGCTTTGTCGAATGAAGAAATGACCAAAATAAACTTTATAGATCTTGAGAAGTTATGAAACTTTGTAGTTAAAAACTTTTTGATTTGAATTCGTTTAGGACTTCAAAATGTGCTTTGAAAAACTGCTTTGCCGAGTGAAAAAAACACTCGGCAAAGACCTTCTTTGCTAAGTGTTTTTTTTTTTGCACTCGGCAAAGCAGCTTCTTTGCCGAGTGTTTTTTTGGCACTCGGCAAAGAAGGCTTTTGCCGAGTGTTTTTTTGAGCTTCTTTACCGAGTGCCCGAAAAAAAACACTCGGCAAACCACGTGGCACTCGACAAAAAACTGAATTCCGGTAGTGATAGCTGTAAGAACACAATAAATTGATAAAGCATGATTTTAGAAAATTTTAGAAAAAAATCATAAAATTTGAAGTTAGTATGAGGGAGAAAGACTAGTTACAAGTTTTAGCCACAGATTAAAAAGAGAAATCAGAGTTCTTCAATAATTTCAAAATTAAATTTCAAACAACACTTTGAAGCAGTAAATGATTTCAAATGAAAAGTTGTAAACAGCAAATTTTTATAACTTTTTGAGATCTACAACTTTTATTTTGGTCATTTCTCCATCCGAGGTCGTTTGAAAAAATTTGAATTTTAGTTCTTAATTTTTACTATTCAGCGTCTATTTCACAAATCCGATTTTTAGAATGGCTGGATATAGAGTCGCCCCTATAAATCGGACTACACCAGCCGCCCCTACAAATGGATTTGTAGAGGCGGCTCGTCTGGGCACCATTTGTAGGGGCGGCTCAATATAGAACCGCCCCTAAAAAAAGTGGGGGATGTTGCTACAAATTCTTTTTTAGTTGTGCTGGAGAGTCAAAACATCTAAAATTTAACCAAATTTATATAATAAAATAATAACATTTATGATGGTTATGAGTATCATTAAATTCTTTATTAATTATATTTTCACAGTATATCTATTTGATGTCATAAATCTTTGTGATTGTCTCTTTAATTTTAGTCAAACTTGAGGAAGCTTTGACTCTCCATAGAAGTTGAAATAACTCGTTGGGTTCTAATAGTGCCTCCAAATCGTTCCTGGCTTGTCAGCTCAAAGATGGCGCCCTAAAGCCGTGCCCATAGTTTTCTAGTAACATTCTCAAGAAAACAGCTGGAAGCGCGCGGGGACCGAAGCGCGCGCCTGAGAAACGGGTGGACCCTGGTTGGCCCGGCGCTGGGTGCCGACCTGGTCGGTGTCTAACAACGCCTGCGAAATGATGCCTGATCGGCTGTGATAGCTGTTGGTTGTGGCTGCTGCAGCTGCACAAAAATGCTCTCACAAGTCAATGTAGCTGCAACTGAAACAGCCACACTGCATGCAGCGAGCAGAGCCGATAAGGCGAAGGATAAAAAGATTGAGCACTCTGCACCATTGTAATTCAAGTTTTACACACATGTTTGGCATATATTACAACAGAAGCGGGGCAACAAAAGGATATCTAGTCCAGTGCAAAAAGGGGCCATATGTACCTTTCAATTAATTGTATCTAGTGCGAGTGTGTGCCTGCTACGCAAGTGCCTTTTCAGATGGGATGTGCCGTGTTTTATGGGATCAGCTGTGAACACACTGCCACAGTGGTGACAGATGACATACATGACTTTGGTGCAAGGTTTCTTCCTTTGGAACGCGTCCGCATTAGTATTAGTAGCGACTTTGACATGTACTTTGGTGAAATGCTCCCAAAAAGCTGTTGCCCTGGGTGCAATTTTGGGGCCATCCTTGGGTGCGCCAGTTATGGAGCGTTTTGACGACGCCGACGGTGGTTCATCTTTGAATTCAACGCGCAGTGAGATCTGCAAGGAAGGGATCGAGCAAATTAATTAGATATGAGAATTAGATTATTAAATATGAGATGACCAAGTATATTTGCTGCGAGGGAGGGGATCGATAGCAGTAGTTGAGTGATCGTTACCGCGGCTATGAGCTTATGACTACCATCGTCGGAGGGTACGAGCGTGGTGTACTCGTGAGCGCGCCACCTGTTGCCGTTGCCGTCGTCCTCCAGCTCCAGCGTCTTCTTCAGGCCGACGTAGAGTTGTTCCGGCACCAGCAGGAGCGACGACGGATCAGCAACTCCACGCATCCCCTTCATGCTTTTCTCGTTCCAGCGCCCCTGGTCGCCTCTCCTGAATGGGACGACGGACCACGGTTGTCCGTTGAGATGTCACAGCGTTACAGGAAGTCGCCATTGATCAGCCACTGCAAGTAGGCCTCATAAAGTGTTTCGCACGCCGAGTCCCAGGGCTCCGTCCAAGTCTGCCCTTGTGGAAAGAGGTCCTGCTCGACGGCCCTCTTGAACCAACCGAACCTCCGCTGAGCTTCGTCGTTCACGTACTTACTGGTTACAGGCGAAAGGAGCCGCGTCTCCAATAGGAGACGCTCGACGTCGATCTTCCACGAATCGTACTGCAGCTGAGCATCCTCCTCCAGGTGGTGCTGGATCTCCGTCGTACCAGCCGTAGCACGCCAAGGGGCAGCGTGTTGGTGTCCGCCTCCCCCCACAAGGACCACCTGTGGGGCGGCGGCGTCGTTGACCCCGCCATATCAGCATCCGTACTCCAATGGCGCCGATCGTCGGGCGCTGATTTGTGGTGATGCTGGAGGTAGCCATGGAAAAAATCCAAAGTATATATTCATGATGTCACAATAGCAACACTCTGATATAACTTAAGTTTCAATAAAATTCATATTGAAGACCTAAAGACATGCAATGCAAAAGATGATAGCACATCATGATCTTACACTACTGGAAATCCGAGATTTACCGAGTATTTAGAGTTTTGCCGAGTGTCAAAGCACGAACACTCGGCACAGAGAGCATTTGCCGAGTGTCAAAGGCACAACACTCGGCAAAACATAGGCACACGGTAAAAACACGGTTTGCCGTGTACAAACACTCGGCAAAAAATTACACTCGGCAAACTGTCCATTTTGCCGAGTGCAAACACTCGGCAAAATTATACACACGGCAAAGTTCGACGGGGGTAGCCGCCGTCAAAATTGTGCCGAGTGCTTTCTGTTAGCACTCGTCAAAATGGACAGTTTGACGAGTGTATTTCTAGAACACTCGGCAATTTTTTTTTTGAATTTTGGATTTTCGCTTCCAATTTTTTTCTGCAGCCTACCTATTATACTTTGAGCAACATGTTCAATTTTGGAACAATTTTCACACTTTTTGCTATATTTTTTTTTCTTTAATTTCATTTCATTGATTTTTTTTCGAAAATGAGAATTTGAATTGCAGGTGTAGAGAAAAAAGGAATTTTATGGATCAAAAAATTATATTCATGTTATTTAGTGTTACTTAAGGTCTTCTCCAGAGGCAGACCCAAAATTTCAAAGATCTTCTTCACCAAAATTGACAAAAACCCTAGGGACGAATAGGTTTTTAATTTTAAAAAGTACAAACGGACTCCGAAATTCTTGAAACTTGTTGACTAGGCATGATATCACATGTGGATACGGTGATAAAAATTTGAGGCCATTTGGAGCACGTCGTCATGTAGAGTCCTTGAAATCCATCAGGTATCCACATGTGATATCAAATATCACATGTGCAATCAGGGTTTTCACGCATCCTATATGATGACATGCTCCAAATTGCCTCAAATTTTTATCACAGTATCCACATGTGATATCATGCCTAGTCAACAAGTTTCAAGAATTTTGAAGTCCGTTTGCACTTTTTAGAATTAAAAACCTATTCGTCTCTAGGGTTTTTGTCAATTTTGATGACGAAGATCTTTGAAATTTTAGGTCTGCCTCTGGAGAAGACCTTAAGTAACACTAAATAACATGAATATAATTTTTTGATCCATAAAATTTCTTTTTTCTCTACACCTGCAATTCAAATTCTCATTTTTGAAAAAAATCAATGAAATGAAATTAAAGAAAAGAATATAGCAAAAAGTGTGGAAATTGTTCCAAAATTGGACATGTTGCTCAAAGTATAATATGTAGGCTGCAGAAAAAAATTGGAAGCGAAAATCCAAAAAAAACAAAAATTTGCTGAGTGTCTACAGGAAACACTCGGCAAACGTTATTGTTTGCCGAGTGCCACCTGGGACACTCGGCATAATGCGTAGGTTTGCCGAGTGCCAGTGGACGCACTCGGCAAAGACTGTTTTTAATTTTTTTTTCAAATTTTAGAATCATTTTTCTGATTTCTAGAAACTGATTTCAGAAAAAAAAATTAACCCTAGCTTTGCCGAGTATCAGATCGAGGACACTCGGCAAAGCAGTTTTATGTAGCCAGAGTTTGCCGAGTGCTAGGGGACGCACTCGGCAAAGACTGTTTTTAATATTTTTTTCGAATTTTGGAATCATTTTTCCGATTTCTAGAAACTGATTTCGGAAAAAAAAACCCTAGCTTTGCCGAGTGTCAGATCGAGGACACTCGGCAAAGCAGTTTTATGTAGGCCAGCCGGTCCGCAAGTCACAGAGCTCAATCGCCCGCCTGCCCCTCGCCACAGCTGCGCGCGCCTGCCCCTCGCCGTATCTATTTCGAATTGTCCACATTTTTTGGATAGCCCGCAGATGCGTAGATGGGTTAGTTTCCATGGTCTGCTCCGATCTGACATAGACTTTCGGTATCACCTCCCTGTTGTTCTCTGGATACACACTCTCCCTAGCAGGACCTGTATCTAGAGAATAGCGGGTAGGTGTTGTCGAAATTCTGTCTCATATAGGAGTAGAGCATGGAGACTAACCTCATTTACGCATTCGCGGGTGGGATTAGGACCTATCCTGGCCTATTAGATGGTAGGAACATCGTGTATGCAATTGATGCTTATATGACTCGCTGATATATATGTTAGAGGATGGATGACCGTGATTGGATGTACACGGGCCGCAGAAGTCCGTTCGATTTCAGCACAGAATGGATGCACAAAACTGATGGTTTGTTGGAGTTAGCTTTTGGCGAGGCTGGTGGCAGACCTATTCTAGCTTTGTGTCCCTGCAGCAATTGTGCAAATAGAAGGAGGGTAAACAAGACGACCATGGGAAAACATCTTGTGAAGAATGGATTCACGTCGAACTATACCCGGTGGGTCCACCATGGTGAAGCCCATCTAATGAGAGAGGAGGCAGTGAGACCACGCTTGGAGGGTTTTGCTGATGATGCCGGGGTAACGGACATGTTAGATGACTTTCACGAAGCACAGTATGTTGAAGGATGTCCGGAGGAGGAGATGGAGGCAACGGCTAAGGCTTTCTACGAGATGATGGAGTCGGCACAGAAACCCCTACACGATCGAACAACGGTTTCTCAACTGGATGCCATTGAACGTGTAATGGGGTACAAGTCCCAGTTTAGTCTCGGTCGAGAAGCCTACGATGGTCTGTTGGCCCTCATTGGCAGCCTTCTTCCCGAGAACCACATTCTGCCAAAGAGCTTGTACGAGTCACAGAAACTGCTCTGTGCATTTAAGATGTCGTACGAGTAGATACATGCTTGTCCGAAGGGGTGCGTCCTATTTAGGAAAGATCACAAAGACGCGGCAGATACGACCCGTACTTGGGGTAAGTTCTGAAGGAACTTGTTTCATAATGCCTTCACTCTTCTGCATCCAACCCCTTTGTCTCGTTGGTACAGGGAATGTCTTCGTCAATCCTGGCATGGACGAAGGGAACCTACGCCGCAGGAATGTGATACCCTTCTTAAACAGGGTGCGGGAGATGGGGGTCCTGATTTCATTTCTTGGTACAAAAAGAAGGTACCATCCAATTTAGCTCATATTTACTTTCAAAACCCAGTTTGCTTGTACATTTGAACAATAAAACGATCTTATTGCAGGCCCAAACTGATCTGTCCATGAGCCTTGAGTTGAGACAGGTTGCCAATGACTTTGCCTATAAGGTCAAGTCATTTATCGGGTATGACGTGAATGGATATCGCTTTCACACATCAAGCTATGAGCATGATCGGCCCAATCAAAAAACCACAAATACCGGAGTTTTTACGAGTGGGCAAGATGGGGTCGAGTATTATGGAAGACTTGAAGAAATATATGAACTTAGCTTTCATGGTTGCAAGCCTCTTAATCCTGTCATATTCAAATGCCATTGGTTTGAGCCTTCTGTTACGAGACGGACTTGGGCTAGTCTTGGTGTAGTCAAAATTCGACAGGATTCCATCTTACCAGGAGACGATGTCTATGTTGTGGCCCAACAGGTCACGCAGGTTTATTATCTTCCATACGTGTGCCAAGACAAAGAGAATATTAAGGGTTGGGATATTATGCACAAAGTATCACTACATGGTAAACTACCTTTACCAAACGATGAAGATTACAACTTCAACCTAAACACATATGATGGAGAGTTCTTTCAAGAAGAGGGACTAGAAGGGAGGTTTGAGATTGACTTAACCGAAGCGATCGGAATGGAAGTAGACAATGAATGGGTTGATGACGAAAACGCTGGATATGAGGTGGTAAATGAGAAGGATTTACAAATGCTTGACCGATTATAGTTAGGCGATGACAATGTTGACAACATACCTCCTTCGGATAGTGTCGATAATTTTGACATGGTTGATAGTCATGATGAGACTTATGATCCAGCTAATCATGATCGTGAAGATTATTTCTAATACTTATAATACTATGTTATTTTGTAATTATTGTTTCTTTGTTTTGCATCTATGTAATTATGCTATTTCTAATATAACATTGTTTTTATTTGTAATTGCAGGTGGTTGAACAAAGATGGTGGGCGGGCGTCAAAGGAGGGTGAGCTCGGTTTACGAAAGAACAAACCCTGTAAATGCCGCTGCGGGGTCCTTGGGGAGGAGGAGGAGGGGCAGGAGGCAGCCGCAGCAGGAGGAGCAACAGCCGCCACAGGAGGAGGAGCAGGTGGAGGACAACCGGGTGACGCCTAGGGTGGACGACGACGTGGAGGACGACCGGGTGACCCCCGGGGAGGACGACGACGTGGAGGGGGACGAGGAGGAGGCACTGGGTTCCGATGCCTCTGCTTTGTCGAGTGTGTACTTGTGAGGTACCGCGAGCCTCCCCCTGCGGCCGATACCTCTTTATAGGCGCCCTAAGATTGCACCCGCAGGGGAAAAGTAAGTAATTTAAGATGTTATCACTACTTTATATGATATGTTCAAAATCACAATAGAAACTAACAATTTTTCTTAATAACTTATGCAGGGGTTGGACGGTTGTAGAGTGTGCAGGTTGTCACACACGCTCGGTCAGTGGCATCCTTGGCCTTCTGCTCAAGGAACACTTCCCTGGCTTGTTCAGTTTGTCGGGAACGAGGAGCCGCCCTACACGTTTGCCCACTACGCCGCCACCCCCGATGCGAGGGATCTGCTTGGTAGGGAATTCCCCAACAAGGTGGAGCGGGTGAAGGCCGAGCTATGGGTAAGTCTTCCTCCCAATACATTGTTCAATACATTACATTCATTGCATATTTTTTGAAATAATGAATGGATACGACGCATGTATATGCAGGATTTCTTCAGACTTCAGGATGGTTGTGAGGACGCGGCGGCTTTGGTGGTAACCAAAGCATGTAAAAGACTCGTGAAGGATCTGCATTACGAGGCGCGCATCCAAGTCGTCATAACATTCAACGGTGGGTACCTTGGAAAGAAGGTCACGAAGAAGGAAGCAAGAGAGATGACGCTGACCAAGGAAGAGTACATGCAGGTAAATGTAGTCGAACATTAATAATAATTTATTCTGTGCTTAGGTAGGTTTAACTTAACTTCTTACATTTCATATACTTGATGGCTTGTAGGTGCTTCCGTGCTGGTGCTCCGAGGATCGCCGGTGCTGGGAAATGATGGTGGACAAGTGGTGCGGCCCCGAGTGGCTTTCCCAGCACAACATTTGTCGGGAGCGCCGTTTGCAGATGCCAGGTGTATCACACCACCAAGGCAGCCGCACCCTCAGCGGATACTCGCAAGCATGGGTACGAGAATTCCTTTTTTTCCTAACGCTTACTTCTGCATTATCTCTAATCATCTTGCTGTTTTTCTCGCAGTCGGCGTCACATGGTGGCCAAGAGTGCACCCAGTTCATGGCATATGCTATGGCCCACAACGGCAAGGCGACGGCCGACGTCTCCTACAACCCAGAGGATCCTCCCTCGGCGTAAAGCAACACGACCATCTATAGCCGTCTCAGTCAGTACACTGAGATGGCAAGGGCGGTCCATGGGCCACAGTTCGATCCGAGCACCCAGAACTTCGACGGAGAGATCATCATGAGGGTGGGCGGAGGCAAGAAACATGGGCAGTACTGGATGGGCGACGGCGTGATCGACACGGCCTCTACTCTCTCTCTCTCCCAGATCTGAGCACGGACCACGAGTGCAAGCCCAGACATACGCCCACGGCCAGCTGCTGCTTCTCACCTTGTCAACGAGCTCCATGTAATTTCAGTTTTAATCATTGCTTATTTATTTTTACATACCTTTGCATTACTGTAACATTTGGGTGAATTGTTATAGGCCCAACTGTAAGAAGAGAGGAGATGGCGGGAGGAGATGGAGGCGAGACACCACGTAGAGCAGGAGGCCCAGCGACAGAGGATGGAGGAGCTGGTGGGGTTCGTGTCCTCTCTTGGCGCCGCTATGGGTCGACCTATACCAGCTACCCTATTCGCTCCACTTCCTCAGGCAACTACTACTGTGAGTACCAATATTTTACTTACTATGTTGTAACCTGACATAGGACACACTAGAAAAAATATGCGATCTCAAACGTGCAATGTGGGGTTGGTGGTGGTGGGGGCGGTTGTTGTTGTGGCGGTGGCGGTGCCGGTTTTGGTGTTGGGGTGGTGGTGGTGTTGGTGGCGTTGTATTGATATATATGTGCTTGACGGCCATCGTGCCATTTGTTTTCTTGCAGGGTTTGGAAACCTCACCGTGCAGGGGAGGTTCTGCCGAAATGTTTAATTGACGGTATTGTTTTCATTTTTTTGCAGCATCAATCGGGTGGGGCATCGAATCACTTAGGAGGGACGCCGGGATCACAGTTTGGAGGGTCACCTGCATCAAATCTCGGGCCTCCTCACCCCCGAGAATCGCCGTGAGCACCTTGTTGTGAACTTTGGATAATAAATTTGGTTGTGAACTTGTGATGTGTAAACTTGTGAACTTGTGGCATATTTGGACATGTGGTTGTGAATTATGACTCATGTGATATATGTGAACGTGTGGTTGTGAATTATGACTGCTGCGATATATTTGTGGTTATTAAATATGATATATATTATTTTTGTCAATTGTGTAGGAAATGGAATAAACAAGAAAAATAACAGATTATGGTCATTTTTGCCGAGTGCCAAAAGCTTAACACTCGGCAAACTGACCCACTTTGCCGAGTGTCAGCCCCCTGACACTCGGCAAACCTTCCCCGCTTTGCCGAGTGTCAGCAGCTTGACACTCGGCAAACTGACCCAATTTGCCGAGTGTCAGCCCCATGACACTCGACAAACCTTGCGCACTTTGCCGAGTGTCAGCCCCTTGACACTCGGCAAAATAACTATTAGGGTTCGTCCGTTAACGGTTATTTTTGCCGTGTGCCGTATATGACACTCGGCAAAAGGTTTGCCGAGTGTCCGTGTTTTGACACTCGGCAAAGCGCTGTTTGCCGAGTTTTTTTTGCCGAGCGGCCTGTGCCGAGTGCGACACTCGGCAAACGGTTTGCCGAGTGTTTAATGAAGTTTGTCGAGTGTTTTAGACACTCGGCAAACACCTGGTTTCCAGTAGTGTTACTAAATGAAGACCCTCAGCGGAGCCTCTGTTTTTTTAACAAATTACACAGTATAACGTAGACACTTACAACGCACGCACACTCACCCTGTGTTAAATCTCAAAAGATGAATTTTTCTTCAAAAAGAAAGATAAATAAATGCTAGAAATTAGTATAATAATCATAAACTTATGGTCATTAATTAGGTCAATTGTATTCATCATCAGATTTGGGGTGCCAAGATGACCTGCGTGATATGACGGCGAACGGTCTCGCATTGTGGTGGTCGTTTCCGGCGCGAGGAGGCGTTCTGACCGGCAGCTGAAGGACCTGTGTGGCACTTTTATCTTTGATGAGGCAACTAGGTCCGGAAGCTTCGGTGTGCGTGCGTTGTGTTTGTGTTTCTGTGATTTTGAAGCGCTTGTGGTGTAATAAGGAATAGCTATATACATTGTTCTATGCAGAAGCTGAGATATTAATATATTCCCTTTTCTAAAAAAATTCATCATCTCACTATTACTAATTAGAGGCTCCAATTGAGCCTCCACGTTAATCCTCACCGGATGCCCCAAAAAAAAGATAAATGCTGGAAATTCTCACATTAATCAGAAACATCTGACCATCAAATTAAAAGACTCTAGCTAATTAGAGGCTCCAATGGAGCCTCCACGTTAAACCTCACCGGATGCCCCAGAAAAAAATAAATGCTACAAATTCTCTAATTAATCAGAAACATTTGACCATCAAATTAAAGGACTCTAGCCACATGTAACCATTGGATCTATTTCTTTTTGTAAGAAATTACCCAGCCATGCCATTATGTATATATAAAAAATAGCCAAAAATATAATTGTTCCGGAGGAAAAAGATTTGGTTATATAGAGAAAATCTAGATTGGCCTTACGAAGGAAATCTTGATCGGCTGTACTCATATTAATTTAATTGATTAATAAAATTATATCATACATGAATATCGAATGTACCATCATCACGTTCGTGGTTGGTCATCTATTAGTAGATGCAAACAAGATATACGTGTGTGGCGTATCAGATCTAATTAAAAAGAAAAATACAAATTATCAGCATGTTCGTTTCGCTGGTTTATTATGGCTGAAAGTACTGTTTGCTGATTTATTGTGGGAGAAAAACACTGCTGGATGGCTGCTGATTCTGCTGAATAGCTCAAACGAACAGGGTGATATTGTCAGCTCATCCTATCTCGCAGTCCTAAAATTGTCATCCAAGCCCCGCCGCCGCAGGCCCGCAGCCGCTGTCCATAGCCACCGATCAATCAGGGAAACTAAATCGACCTTTCTAATCTGCTCCGTCAGATCTTCCCTCCCAGAAACGTCTTTACGACGTCTTGCCGGTTCTTGGCAGGCCCTGTGATCAATTGCCTAACGTCTCTGTGCAGCAAGTTCTTCGAGATGGGTTTCATTTGCATCTTCGCCCGAGACTAACGCGGGCTGCGAGCACCGAGCTTGGAGATTTGCTGTCTTTTTTACAGGTTACCCAGCTCCAAGAGGGGCCGGATATTCGGCGCATGAAGAACACGGGCAAAGCTTTCCGGACACGCGATGCATATGAAGCGCTTGCCCCAACTCCCAGTGTACAAGATTTCCATGGGAATTGGATATGGAATACCAAAGTGCCGAACAAAGTGAAAATTTTTGTATGGCTGTACTTCAAGGATCGGCTGAGCACCAAAGCTATCCTGTATCACAAAAACATCTTGGAAGACGCTGTCTGTCGTCGCTGCAGTTATCCTAGTGAAGACAGGTGCCATGCTTTCTTTTACTGTCAACTCAGTAAAGATTTATGGTGCCACATTGGCCTTCCTTCCCTGGCGCTCATAGAGGAAATGAATATTTGGTCGATGCCACCAACCCTCTCACAAGACCCAACCACATGGCCGTCCGTGCTGCTCACAATTTTATGGCGACTATGGGACATCAGGAACGGCACCATCTTTAGAAGTGAGAAGCATACTGCTCGGCAGGTCATTTCTCGGGTTTGTGATGACCTATATAGCGACTTGGGAGAAAAGATTGGCAGCTGCTGATATGGTCCCCGGTCTCCGTCAATGGCGCTGTTTTCTTAGCACTTTCTTTGAATGGCAATAAAATCCAGGCGGGGAATCTCTCCCCTCCGTGGTTTACTGTAAAAAAACTAATTCATAAATCCATAGTTTAATTCGCTGAAAATTTCTGATAGTATATTGAAACTGTTACATCCTGTCTACCAAAATCTGTGGCATTTTTTATAATCTTGTGTTGGGTGCGTTGCATTCTGTCTACCAAAATCTGTGGCATTTTTAATAATCAGCAGTCAGTTGTTACTGACAATTCAGGTGGCTTGTAGGACGTAGGAACCTGCTGTTCTGCAGTTCAGACCTGCTGTTCGAAGGAACCTGCAAATGACCTGTAAAGGAAGTCTTTAGACTTGTCAATGAAGGTGGGTTCTTTTCTCCTTTCTGTTCTGCAGTATTTCCTTGTCCTGACTCCTGAATGATGGTAAACTTATTTTCTTATTTATACTGGGTTTGAGTATCAAATAATCAGGGGTGCTGTTTCAGCTTGTTACTATTAGTTTTTATATTTGTTACAACTTGCAATGCTAAAAATAGAAGTTCAGGCCTGTGGTTTCCACTTCTCCGAATGGTTAGTACATAGTCTGTTCTGTTAATGGAGAAATTAATCTTGCAGTTCCACCAAGTATGTTCTCTAGAAGCTTTTCTCTGGATTTCTCATCAACAAAGAAATGTCAAAATTTGCAGTGCCGCCAGAAGAACCATATGCAACGCAATTAGCGAAGCTCTAACACTGAAAATGTTCTGCTGTAGTGGAGCGACTTCTTGGAAACTTAGGCCATATAATATGATGATGATCATAATTGTACTCTGAATCTCTGATCATTGATCTGTAGTTGGCATTGTGAGATCATGTTTGGTTCATTGATTTTACACATGAGATTGAGAGGCAACATCTAGATTTTGTGTTTAAGGATGAATAAAGATTGTTGGTACATTGGGTTGCTGTACATACTACATATTGATCTTTTACAATCTTATTTGCAATAGACATGGATAATGCCTTCTGTACAAGCGGGTGGGGGAGGGAGTATGTAGTGCAAACCATGAGCACTCATAAAAAATTGTATTTTGATTGCTCAAAAAAATTTGAGATGCATCCATATCCCAAATGTGTCATTTGTTTTAATAGTTGGGATTCCCTCAAATTAAAAAAATACGAGAATAATAAATTCAGTGATTGTTGTCATTTTATATGAATTTTTATAAAACGAGATTGAATTCTAACTTTTGCGACAAAGTACATCTATGCTTTTTAAACGTGCATTGCTTCAATTTTTTTGGAGCCACAAAAATATGTTTTTGATTGAATCTTAATGATGTATTACAGATTTGATAGAATTAACTTTGGACTTATATAGCCCCGTAGCGTTAGCACCGGCAAATATACTAATAAGCATAATGCAGCTGCAAGATTGAGGTAGCGGCGCATGGAGGCATGCCAGAGGCATGGATGTTCCTGGCCGGGTGGGTACTGATTTTTTTTTGTTCCATTAATTTCAAGTTTAATTTACTCCTGGACCGGACGACCACCAATCCACTGGATGTGATTTCGTGGAATCCGTTGGTCTCCAAGGTCCGACCTGCTCCACCCCCCGCCCATATTTCCAAGTGTGATGCCACTAGCTCATAACGTATCATCATATCACTCGAATTTTGCGGGACGTCGTCTTTTCCGTGGTTGCACTTCTTCTAGATCCAGCAGGAAATTACGTACGCGAAATGCTTCTTGGCTCCAAAATAAAGTTCCATACGTAGTATTAGTAGTTGAAGATGGGAGTAATGGAAGTTCCTTCCTATCTATTGATTGGATGTAGTCGAATTCGCATCAATCCATATGTATTGGGGTGAATTGGAGTGAAATTTGAACTAAATTTCACCCCAATCACTACTACAGTCAAGATTAGCAGGGGCGGCTCAAATGGATTTGTAGGGGCGGTTTTGGCAGCTGTCCCTATGGTATCGTTGCTACAAATGGTGGACAGCCGCCCCTACAAATCTGATTTGTAGATGCAGTTAATAATTTGGCCGCCCCTACAAATCATTTTCTTAAAATTCACGAATCCGGGCCAAAAGAAATAGTAAAAAAAATTTAATCCGAGGTGGCCCTTGTGATTAGCGGCCATTGGGGTTCAAAACCCACGACCTCGGGCTCACGCATTCCCTCCTCTAACCACTCCACCAGCACTCACATGTGTCAATAATTGATTTTCTTTCCCCACATATTATTCTAAACCGAGTATAAATTGATTGTTTGAGACCCTAAATAAATTCAAATGAAAAAGTTGTCAACTATAAAGTTGTATAACTTTTCAAGATCTACAACTTTCATTTTGGTAGTTTCTCCATCCGAGGTGGTTTACAAAATTTGAATTTCAAATTTGAGAAATTCAAACGTAATTTTCCTTGACAAGATGATTTCAAATTAAAAAGTTGTCAACTACAAAGTTGCATAACTTTTCGAGATCTACAACTTTCGTTTTTTTGTTTCTCCATTCGAGGTCATTTAGAAAATTCAAATTTTAAATTTTAAAAATTCAAACATAGTTTTTTTTGACAAGATGATTTCAAATTAAAAAGTTGTCTACTGTAAAGTTGTATATCTTCTCGAGATCTACAACTTTCATTTAGATTGTTTCTCCATCCGAGGTCATTTCAAAAATTCAAATTTCAAATTTGAGAAATTCAAACGTAGTTTTCCTTGACAAAATGAATTAAAATGAAAAAGTTGTCAACTACAAAGTTCTATAACTTTTTGAGATCTACAACTTTTATTTTGATCATTTGTTTATCCAATATAGTGAGAGTAACATTGTTCACAAATCTTACATATCCCTTTTATAGTTTATCAAATTATATGAGAGATATGTAAGATTTGTGAACAATGTTACTACAACTTTGTCGGATGAACAAACAACCAAAATAAAAGTTATAGATCTTGATCAGTTCTATAACTTTGATGTTCATGACTTTTTCAGCTGAAGTCATTTAATGTTTTAAAATGACGTTTGAAGTTGCCATTTTTTGAAATTCAAATTTCAAATTGATAAAACACTGTCACATGAAAAGATGACCAAAATAATAGTTATAAGAACACAATAAACTGATAGAGCATGATTTTATAAAATTTTAGAAAAAAATCATCAAATTTAAAGTTAGTATGAAGGAGAAAGACTAGTTACAAGTTTTAACCAGAGATTAAAAAGAGAAATCAAAGTTCTTCGACAATTTAGAAATTGAATTTCTAACAGCCTTTTCAAACAGAAAATGATTTCAAATGAAAAAATTGTAAACAACAAAGTTCTATAACTTTTCGAGATCTATAACTTTTATTTTGATCATTTCTCCATCCGAGGTCGTTTGAAAAAATTCAAATTTTAGTACTTAATTTTTAATATTCAACGTCTATTTGTAGGGGCGGCTATATAGAGCCGTCCCTACAAATAGAGCCATTTGTAGAGGCGGCTCGTTTAGGAACCATTTACCTCTAAAAAAAAGGAGACGTTGCTATAAATCCTTTCTGTAGTAGTGAATTCACCCAACACATATGAATTGAGGTAAATCTGATAACATTCCAACGAAGAATCGCATACTACAGGCGCGTGGATGAAGTCAAGTCCTATATGCTGGTAAATATTTGTTGGTGAGCATGAGTAGCTGGCCACGACCCACGAGTTACGTTCCATCTAATATAAAAACGAAAAGCTTGGCACGGGAGTCTTTGACTCGTTGCATCATTGCAAAGCCCACCAGCTCAACCAGCAGTGACTCTTGATGAGATGATCCATTCAACCAGCTCAACCCGCGCGGCAAGTCAAGCTTGTACACCTTTATTTTCGTTTTTCAGGGTCAAGGTACACATTAGCGTGTCTTTGGTTGAAGGAGAAACAGATCAAATCTCGGTGACTATCAACGTCGTTACACAGGTCCTGTCCACAATCCACATCCACTTAGACGCTTAATTTGCATGACTTGAAAAGACTCCAAGTCTTCGTCCGCCCACTATCAGCAACCCCTTTACGAACGACACAAACGGGAGGCGCCGAGGCGGCTTTCGTGCTTACCGAGTGTGTTGTTGGCCACAAGAGCAATGGTGAATTTGGTGACGACTTTGATCGAATATAATGCGACTATGCGAGCAAAGCGTGCTCTAGTGTTTGTACGTCCAATGGCGGCAGAAACCTCGATCGCACGGCAGGTGGCATTGCTTGATTCAACCCGCTGATAAGTGATAACAGCCTCCACCATAGCCCATCGCATGGCGACCTTGACTTGAAGACGTAACAGATACGAACGATTGGCCAACTTAGCTTGCACATATTATGGCCCATGATAAACGCCATGCTTCCAATCGCTGATAATAACCTGCACCACATTGGTGACTTTGACTTTGTAAAGTTGCAACAGATAGTGTTGATTGGCCAACTTCCATCCACATGTGTTCAAAAAAAAAAGATAGTGTCAGCAATGCAGAACCATCAGCAACCAGTACCAATTCTACACGACGACAAGCAACCAGCAGCAAAGAAGGGTTACATTTGCAAAAGATAGTGTCAGCAATGCAGAACCATCGGCATCAGGCAGAGAAGAAGAAAGAGTCGAACTTGATCAGCCCACTCGTGGTCCAAGACGAAGCGCCTGTGACTGGCGGCCCAACGTGCGAGCCCAAGGCATTTGCGCCATTAAGTTGAAGAAGTGCCGGTTTGCCCAGCAGGAAATTCATTATTTGGGGCAAATTCTGAGTGCACAAGGGGTTCACACCGATCCTGAAAAGATAAACGCAGTTCTACAGTGGCCATCTCCTGCAAATGTCCGTGAGCTCCGAGGATTCCTGGGGTTAGCGGGCTTCTATCGCAAGTTTGTCCGACATTTTGCGGTCATGTCCAGACCTCTAACTCAACTTCTTAAGAAGCATCAGCTTTTCGTGTGGACTTCAGATCATCACACAGCCTTCGATGCTTTGAAACAGGCTCTGTGTTCGGCTCCTGTGCTTGGCATCCCCAACTTCCACAAGACGTTCGCCATAGAAACTGATGCATGTTAGACGGGAGTTGGTGCAGTTTTGCTACAAGATGGGCATCCATTGGCTTATGTTAGCAAACCACTCGGTCCAAAGACACAGGGATTATCTATTTATGAAAAGGAGTACTTGGCGATCCTTATTGTGGTGGAGCACTCGAGATCACACCTGCAGTTAGGGATGAAAACAGAACAGAAATATTCCGAATTGACCGTTTTCGTTTTCTATATTATAAACCGTTTTTTAACATGAAAAATTGTCAGTTTCAATTGGTTTAACAACCATTTTCAATCATTTTTTGTACTCTTTAATTGCTAAATGTAGAAATATCCCGAACCGACCGTATTCGTTTTTCTATATCGTAAGTCCGTTTTCGACCGTTTTCATCCTTACCTGCAGTTGGCCGAGTTCATCATCTTCACTGACCAAAAGTCATTGACACACCTCAACAATCAAAGGCTCAATACCAAGTGGCAACAAAAAGTTTTTACCAAGCTCCTCGGTCTTCGTTACCATATTGTCTAAAAAAAAGGATCTGATAACACCGCTGTAGATGCTCTATCTCGGCGGGTGCATGACAATGGGGTCTGCTGCGCTATTTCAGTGTCTACCCCGCAATGGTGTGAGGATGTCATACAAGGCTATCGTCATGATCCACAAGCCCAACGCCTCCTTGTCAAATTGACAACTGCTGCTGTTGACTCCGAGCCGTTTTCTCTGTCTGAGAGTGTTATCCGCTACAAGAGGAGGATATGGGTCGGCAACAATGCTGAACTACAATAGCAAATCATCAAAGCCTTTCACAGTTCACCGTTGGGCAGCCATTCTGGTATCCCGGCTACCACAAAATGGGTGCAGGACTTCTTTGCTTGGCCAGGCCTTCGGAAGCATGTTGATACTTTTGTCCGCAGCTGTCCTACCTGCCAGCATGCCAAGGTGGAACATGTTAAGTATCCCGGCCTCCTACAACCGTTGGCTACACCATCTTCAGCTTGGCAGGTATTATCTTTGGATTTTGTTGAAGGATTGCCTACATCCCATGGGTTTGACTGCATTTTAGTGGTGGTGTATCTGTTTTCAAAGTACAGTCACTTCATTGCACTAAAACATCCCTTTACTGCACTCTCAGTAGCCAAACAGTTTATGATTCATATTTACACTGCATGGGCTTCCTACTGCAATAGTCTCGGATCGAGATAAGATCTTCACCAGTCATCTCTGGAGAGAGTTGTTTCGACTGGCTGGAGTGGAATTGCATATGAGCTCCGCATACCACCCTCATATTTACACTGCATGGGCTTCCTACTGCAATAGTCTCGGATCGAGATAAGATCTTCACCAGTCATCTCTGGAGAGAGTTGTTTCGACTGGCTGGAGTGGAATTGCATATGAGCTCCGCATACCACCCTCAATCGGACGGACAGGCAGAGTGAGTCAATCAGTGCATGGAGACCTTCCTCCGTTGTTTTGCTAATGCCGCACCATCCAGGTGGTTTGATTGGCTCCATTTGGCGGAATACTGGTACAACAACACCTGGCACTCAGCACTGAAGCAGTCTCCCTTCTATGTCTTATATGGGCACACACCGAGGCAATTGGGCATTGACTCTGCATCTGCCTGCTCTGTATCTTCTCTGGACGACTGGCTACAGCAGAAGGCTGTCATGCAAGCTCTCATTCAGCAACATCTTGCTCGTGCTAAGAATCGTACTGAGAGATCTTTTATAGTTGGCACCTGGGTCTATGTCAATCTCCAACCATATGTTCAATCATCAGTGGCAGCCCGGTCCAACTAGAAGCTGGCATTTTGGTTCTTGGCCCATACCTCATTACAGAGAAGATCGGGTCGGTTGCTTACAAGTTACAGTTGCCGCCATCTTCTACAGTGCATCCATCTTCCACGTCTCCCAGCTCAAAGGTGCAGTACCAGTCAATCACTCCGCTGAACCATTACCAGACTCTCTCGATGGTTTGCAGGTACCAGAAAGAATTCTCCAAAAGAGGGTCGCTACTTCTAGCACTGTTGTCCGCCTTCAAGCGTTGATTCAATGGGCTGGCCTACCTTCTTCTCTGGCAACATGGGAAGACCTGGAACATCTCCGCCAACGTTTTCCGCGAGCGCCAGCTTGGGGGCAAGCTGGTCCTGAACAAGGGGGGTGTCAGCAATGCAGAACCATCGGTGTCAGGTAGAGAAGGAGTCAAACTTGATCAGCCCACTCATGGTCCAAGACGAAGCGCCCGTGACCGGCGGCCCAACGTGCAAGCCCAAGGCCCAGATTGGGCTTGAGCGTTACCAGGAGAGCAGTGGCGTGTTCGAGTAGTATATGAGCTGTGTCGCCTCGAGAGAGAGAGGGGATTAAGATTGAAGAACAATATTGTAATCCAACCTCTAAGCACTCCTCGTTCTAGTGAAATTCATCCGAACTGTCTATCCCTGTGCTTGCTGATTCGATCTATACTCTATCTCTGCTTGTTGTTTACAGATAGATACTGCCGAATGATCGATGGAGTTCACCACTAGCACTAAAAGATTAATGCCAGTTTTGGCCTCTCCACTGCACGATCGTACGCCATGCATCCAGGTCAGAGTTCGAGTCATGATGCAAAAAGTCTCTTTGACAAACATTGAACCTCCAGCTATATACCCCTTTCATTCCAAATTGGAATTCCTATCTTTTTTGGTACATAGTTTTCAGTATACATCTAAATATACATTATGTTTAGGTACATAATAAAAGTCATGTATCTTTAAGGAGAGAGTATAATTTGTGTACACAAAGTGTTTGGCCGGTTGACCTACGGCTAATCTGCTAACAAAGACAAATTCATCACTATATGTGCAGCTGATGATCTAAGGCAAATACTCCCCACTTGAGCATGCTACACAAATGCACATAGGTTAATATTCTGTTCATTTATATATATTGGGGGGGGGGGGGGGGGGGGTGGAACCACACAATACAACATCATTTCTAATTGGCACTCCATTTCTTAATAATAAATTAAAGTGGTAGTTTAGAAAATCTGATATGCTAACCAAGTGTCCAATACTAGCCATAAAGTAGTAGATTAATTTTATAAAAAAAACAATATGAACAAGTCGAGTGCTCCTTCTTACTATTACTCATTAGAGATCCGAACGGAGGCATCATGTTAATTCTCAACATATACACTAGGAAAAAGGATAAATCGTAGAAATTCTCACAATAACTAATAACATCTAGCCTTTAACTTGGTAGACTCTAATCATCATTGCCGATAATAGCCATCGGATCTATTGCAATTTATAAAAAAATACTCACCTCTGGCATTATAAAAAATATATAAAGTAACCCCTAATTTTGTATATCTAAATTACCCACCACCGCAATAGTTAAAGATAATTCAAAATAACCACTACATTTGTGTATAAATTATTCATGTATGCCAATATGAAAAATAATTCAAAATAATCCCAAAATTTGCATCAAAACTACCCACTTTTATCATTATGAAACATAATTCAAAATAACCTAACATTGTATCTAAGTTACCTAGCTTTGTCGCTATGAAAGATAAATTAAAATAATCCTCTAACTCTGTATCTAAATGCCCCCATCTGCCATTATGAAATATAATTTAAAATACCCCCTAATAATTTATAAATTATTCACCTAAGTTTGCATTCAACCTATCCAGACGTGTCATTGTGAAAGATAATATAAAGTATTGTTTTCATATTTGTATCTACCTCAACCTTTATAAAAAATAAAGAAAAATATATCTCAAATCTACGTGTAAATACTAATGTATATTATTAATAAATCAATATCCTTAATGTATAATACATATATGATTTTAAGTTACTGACTTCTACAACCATAAAATTCAAAAACCATAATGTTATGTTTCACCATGTATATCAAATAAAGATGTATACGTTAGGATAAATGTTTATTTTAATAACTTATAAACTATGGAAAAATGTTCACTTAACAAACCATGTAGCAATAATATTTACAATTCACTTTAATTTCTATTGATACTATATGATAGTAAACTTCATAGGTTATTATTTAAATATGTTTATACATTTTGATTGAAACACTATGTCATCAATATTAGTAATTAAATATTGAGCACTCTATGATATACAAAACAATATTACACACAAATAATCATGAGATATAACAATTCACTTAACAAGTGGGGAACAATACTACTAGGACCTAGACTCTTTTTAATAAAAAAACAATAATTGAGTAAAAGATAAAGAACACTAGATTTCTACTTAACAAGTGAAAAAAAAAGTTGCAGCAACTTGATTAAGCTAAACTATAGATTTATGAAGTAAGAGAAAGGGGTGCAAAAAGAGTTTAAATATCTTAAGATTATGTTTCAACTAAATACGTATCACGTTACAAAAATAATAAATACTAGAAATTCTAACTAGAGTCCCCAGTATAGCCTTCATGTTAACCGTCACAAGACGCGATGGGAAAACAAAAGATAGATCCTAAAAATTCTCACAAAAAACAAAAACATTTGACCATCAATTTGGTATAACCTAATCACCATTGATAATAATTAACTATTGGATCTATTCTATTTTATAAAGAATTATCCAACTCTGCTATTGTGTAAAATAATATAAAGTAACTCAAGACTCTATATTTATATTACCAACCTATGGTATTAAGAAACAAGATCTAAAGTAGACCTAAATTTGCAGCTAAATACCCCTGCCCTCCTATTATGATTGATAATTTACATAACTCAATTTTCATCTCCTTATTTGAAAAATCAAATACTCCCTCAAATCTACATCTACATTATCAACATCTTCTATTACAAGAAAATTGTTTAGATTACTATAGAGCATATATATGTTTCTACATTTCCCACCTCTATCAATATTAATATAGTAAGATCTAACTAAATTAAACATACACATCTTGCGAGCATGTATGAACAAAATATATAAGTTATGTTTGATCACATAAAAAATACTTCCTTAACAATTCATATACTAATTATATTAACAAATTGTTTAAAATCATATTTGTAACAATGAAAAAAAATTATATAGGTTGTTATTTTAGATATATTTATATATTTGTAGCTAAAATGTTTGACACATCTATATTGGTGATATAACCATAACTGCATATATAGTTTCTTCATATGAAAATTCAATCATCTTTTTCTGGCCCTTTAAAAATACTTTAGAGTATAAAAAGTCAATCATTATTAGACTTAAGTACTAAAATTCTTTTGAGGTTAGCATTGTTACCCACATCCAAGATCTCACTTCAAGCTCTATGACTTATCTTAAGCAACATGGTGCATGTTTCAAATGATGACTTATGTTATTGTAATATTGTACAATATTTAAGAACTTACTCTACGACCTAAAATCCTTATATTTTTAAAAAGTGAAAAAAGAGACTTATTGTAAGATATAATAAGCACACGAGTTTCAACTTAACTTGAGAAGGAAAAAATCTATAGCAGTAATAAAATTTGAAAAGCAAAATTTAGACTCACGACTTCATAATATATGTGATACAACAAGAGTCATCTTAATTAATGGTAAGGTTTCAAACTAATTTCATATTAAAATATATAGATATGCCATGCAAAGGAAAATATGAATATGTATCAAAAAATATATAGATTAGTGCCTTGAAAAATAGTAATCAATAAGTTTAAAATAACTATATATACTATAGAATATCTATTATGCCTATTGTGTTAGAAAATTATTTAAGAGAAAACATACAATTTAGTATAATTAATTCTTTATTAGTCCTATGTATTAAACAATAACTAGTACTTATATATCTCCTAAAATTCTAGCCCGTGCAAGAGCACGGGTTGATGGACTAGTTATTCTAGTTGATGTGATGAGTCCGTAGGACGATAACTAATACTTATATATCTCCTAAAATTCTAGCCCATGCAAGAGCACGGGTTGATGGACTAGTTATTCTTGTGGATGTGATGAGATCCGTAGGACGATTCGTTTAGCGTGAAGATACACTTTGGCAAGCTCCCCGTGCTGTTTGTTACTACTATCTTATAAGGTGAGCGGTTCCATCTAGGTTTGATCATACAGTATTTTTTTTACAACTCGTGCCACATGTTGAAGCAAGCACAATACACACGATAATAGTCTTGAGGAGAAGTTAATCGTTACTTTTGCTGATGCGAAGAAAAAAGATGAGAGCTTGATGAGAGCAATATGGTCACAGCCTCACATGAGCTTATGTAGCAGTATGGTGGACCCAGATAGTAAGTATATACTAGTCAGTTCCCCCATTGCACGGGGAGGAGCGAGAATAGGGGCCGATGACCGCGGGGAGGAGCGAGAATAGGAACTGATGACCAGGAGAAGTACCTGAAGTACTATGTAAAAGTCAGAATAGGCAGTCGAAAATAACCTAATATACAGCATCATGTAAATACTTAAATGTGGATTCCAAAATTGTGGTTGGTAATTAAATCTGTGTAGAATGGGAGTTGTCAGCGAGGCATGCGTAATACTAAGAAGTAATGAGGCTAATAGCAGCCTGCAGCTGTTCTTTTTTTTGTCGAGCCGTCCATATAACAGCATCACAGAACATGTAAATGCATTATTGTGGAATGTTCGTACAAAAGGAAACCAAAAGCGTAGGTCAGATTATTGTTGAAGGAAATCTAAGGCTGCATAAATTTGCAGTAGCCCGTATTGCAATAAAAATATAGTAATTTATACATGTTTGAAACATCATCTGGATCAACCTAAAAATATGAAGTTGCACATACCAAAAACGGGAGAAGTAATGGAAAACCATTCATGGTATTAATACATGATTGTCCGAACCAATGAAGCAATAGGCAGAATGAATTTACGCCACAGCAGAACAGGCATTAAAATGCAGGCATACATGTCCATTCCAAATAGAAAGCATGAGCAGTACCAATAAATACATCGTTACTGGGGAACTAATGATATGTGTGATTTCATAGGTAAGTCCATTAGAAACAAAGACATAGGACTGAGCTTTACAAAAAACCTAGAGTTTGTGGAGAGAGGTTGCAGTGCACGACCCAGGGGCAAAGCTATGGAGTTGCATGCTGCGACCTGAAACACAAAGAGAAAGGAGAAGTTAATTTGAGCGGTCCATAGACTAATAACAGCAGGTGTAACAGTGTTAGTACTCCAGGAACATCTATTTTACCTTTTTTGACCGGCGTGTGTATAAACTTATTTATGCAGATCGTAGTGGTGTATCTGTTATTAGGAAAAAGAAACTATAGGTAAGTTCACAGATTGAGGATCACCATTGAGCATAGAAGTAGGGAGATCATTCACAGTAAAAACTGGGCATGTGTCACCTGATGGACTGAACCTGTAGTAGGAACACATTTAAGTTCAGAAGTTCAGAGGCACAACCTGTCAGATGAAGTGCAAGTTAGTAGCATCGCTTTGGAAACTATATTTGGATGGCCCAACAAATTGGGAAGGAAATTCAGCCGTAACATTATTATCGAATTTAAAGCCCAATGTCTGATGGACAAAGATGGTTATTAATAGTTGTTCTGTTTAACTGAGTATTTGATAATTAGTTTGAACCATGTGCGATATATGGTGAACATACATGTCCTGTTTCAGTTTTGCTACTGGTTGGCTGGAAGAGAGTGGATTCAAATGTGTTTATGTGGACTGGTGATGATAGAGTGGAGGGTGTGAGACGCGAAAGGATGGTAAGAAAAAGTAAGAAGGTTTAGGTCGTTCTGAGTAACTGTAGGCAGTAGTTGTGATCATACAATTTTTTGTAGATGATAAGAACAGAGTTTGAGCTATTGTAGGTTGATGCTGATATCTGGGATCAGGCAGTGAACAAACATGATATGCAGTTGACACCTTCCTGTAATTTAAATTGTTGGGAAAGGAAATGTTGTCATATTTTTATGGTGGTTTCTGCTATAGACAGGAATAAATTCATCATATCTGACAGGGCTTGAGTCTGGTACAGAATATTGGGCATGTTTTTGCAAAGAAGAATCTTAGTGTACTCTATCCAGAAGATAGTAAACTGAACTCTTTTGTACCTTCATGTGAGCAAGGGAATTGATCACCTCAGCGGGATTTGCCACACAGGGCTTGTCCAGTGCCCATACCAGCACATGAGGTCTGATTTGCAATGACTGTGTAACCTAAAATAAATGGTTTCACAATTTTTTCCCTTGAAAATATAAAACTTTTGGAACCTGTCAATATCCTGTAGAGCTCAATTAGCTTCATGCAGAAAGGTGTTAAGAGCAGTATAGGGGGTGGCAAGAGAAAGAACGTTCTCTAGCTTAGGTTAGAATCATAATGCGGAAAGGGATAAAATGCACGGTTCATGCAAGTAGAGAGTTGAGAGGCACCGGCCGGAGCTTATACAAAATAGACTCAACACCATGTCCAACATATTGAGCCTACAAAAAAAAAATCAGAGGTGAATTTTGGAGTACCAATAGTGATAACATACCAAGTTCATGGTGACCTTGGGCCAGCTTGTATAGGCCGAGCCGTGGGAGATAAGGAGGTTTCATCTCTGGTACATAGAGGCGGTGAAAGTAGGCCTGGGAGATTCCGTTGTCAAGGTGCCGAAGGAGTACTTCCACTTGCTCGACGATGCTCAAGTCGTCGTAGATTTCCATGACATGCATAGGCAACTGCGGCGCAAGGACCTCGATGTCGCTCAAGTCACATTGTTTGCCCTGTAAGTTAATTATGACTTTCACACCATTGCATCGTTGTAGGTACTTTAGGAAGAAACTAATAATGCCATGACTTGTCCTTGCTTGGGCAAAAATATTACTCCTTGATGAGCTTATGGGTTTATCTCGGCATGAAGAGACCTCGGATTCTGTTTTCTGGGCTTAGAGAAAAATAAGCAGTTTAGCACTAAGTCTTTATATAGGTTCCTGACAAACGGGGGTATGACAACTAGAGTTGCAGGAATCATTGGAAATTTTGAAGATTAAGTTCTTTCTATGGTAGGTTTTCAATAATAAACTTCAGATTGCACATTTTTTACTCAAAGGGGTTGGAAAGGGAGTGGCAATTGCTGCCTTTGTGGCAATAGATCATATCCTTTTTGACTGCTTCTTAGCAAAACTGATTTGGAGTATTATTCTGGAAGTATTTCGATGGAAGAGATTACTTTTTTCTCTGATGGATTTTACTACTACCTGGCTGCAGGGCAAGGGGCCTTTACCTTTGCAATCGATCATGTTTACTTTGCAGGTTTTGCGTGGGCCTAATGGACTACTAGGAACAAGATGGCTACTGAGAAGAGGTTTCCAAAAGCGCCAACTGATGTTATCTACGTTGCCTTAACTCTGATGCAGAAATGGAGTATTCTGTTAAAGGAAGATGGCTCATGTGAAGGAAGGCATCATGTCTTGGATGAAGAGTTTCAAGGCTAGCTGTGTGGCGCCTACTGATGTCTTTGAGATTTAGACTACCCGCAGTGGATACTCTAAAATGATACTCTAATACTTTAGAGTATGAATATAGAGTAAAAATTGTTGCACTAGGTACTCTAAAACGATACTCTATCTTTTCTCTCACTCTATATTTAGACTGGTACAATGTTTACTCTATGGTGGGCAGTGGCGGACCCTACTAGCTAAACAAAGGAGAAAATGCTATAACTCACAAACTAAAAATCCAAATTAAATTTCGATTGCACCATTAAATTCGTCTCAATAAATCCTTCAAAACTAGATCACACATGGATATATTCAGATAAAGTGATAAGTGGGTTCCACAGTAGATAGAGTGGATAGAGGATGATATAGGGAATGGATGAGTGCGGAAGAATTAAGTATAGAGGAGAGAATCTTGCTGACTAAGACGTATAGAGGATGAATATAGAGGTCCATTAGTGCGGATAACCTTAGTTTGTCTGATTTAGCTTCCTGTTTGAGTGCGTCGTTGACACTAGTATCCCCAGTATCGTAATGCTACCTTGCTTTCTTAAAAGCAGAGAATTTTATTCTCCTTAAAAAAAAGAATGACAGCTACTCCTTTGTGAACTTGTGGTTGTTGGCTTTTAGCAACATACCCCGGCATGCAGAGTGGCGACGACTAGACGAAGACTTGGCTGGCCTTGCAAGTCATTGCTTTTAGATAGTGCAACTGATATCTTGTAGCATCGGCCTGGTTTAGTTCCCCAATTTTAACCCTCAAATTACACTATGCAAAAAGAAGATTCCCATCACATCAAAATGCCGGCACATGCATGAAGTACTAAATATAGATGAAATTAAAAACTAATTATACAGTTTTGTTGTACTTTGCGAGATGAACATTTTAAGCCTAATTAGTCAAAGTTTAGACAATTTTTACCAAATACAAACGAATTGCTACAGTGCACATTTAATGCGCACTGTAATAATTCGGGGCACCTGAATCCGGATCTAAACAAGGGCATCCTAGCAAGGTACGGGAAGCCGCCTCTGCATTTCCTTGAGCTTTCCATCTCGTCCATGGCTGGGGACAGCTCAGTCAGCCCAACAGTATTAACTGGATGGAAAAAGGCAGGGCCTCTGTCCAAAAGTGTACACTCCAGCGCTAAATCAAATAACAATGATGATATCAAATAAATATTATTAGATTTATCATTGAATAATCTTTATAGCATCAAACCATAATTACTGATACTATTTATATAAATTTAGTCGAACTTTAAATAGTTTAAATCTGATCAAATCTGAAATACATTTTTCTGGCACCGAGGGGGTACAGTACATACGCGAGAACGCATTGTCGTACAAGTTTACGATCATCACAATGAGAAATCGCATTCAGGGGCCGTTTGTGTAAGTGCATTCGCACTCGATGTGGGTTTTGGCTAATTAATGACAATCAAATTAGGGACTAACATGTTTATCTAAGTGAATACGCAGGTGTTAGTCCGATGAAAGAATTTGAATGATTACATTTGGTGATGATAGCACCCTCAATTTCATTGATTGGAAAGCGTTCCTTCTCAAGTGGCTCGATTAGATTTCATATTTTGGCTGGAGTTATAGGAAACGCCGCACTATCAAGAGGGATACAAATTAGGCTATCTAGATGGGGAATTAGTACTCAATTTGTGTTTGTTTATGCGTTTGAGAGACACTTTTGCACTCACGGACACTTAGAGAGGTATTTCATGCCTGAGAGCACCAGTAGTACCGGTAGGCATAAATCGCGCCAGTGGCAGTGCTTAGTTCTGCGAGTTTCTATACTAGCGGTAGTACCAGTGGGTAGATTGTTAGTACCGGTCTTGACCGGTGGTACCGGTGAAAGTCCGGTAGTACCGGTAGATCAAATTCCCGTAGAACTCTTCTTCGCTGAAAATTGTACTAGCGGTAGTACCGGTGGATGGACCGGTAGTACCGGTCTTGACCGGTGGTACCGGTGAAAGTCCGGTAATACCGGTAGGCTATTTTCTCGCAAAATCTCTAGTAGGTTGACTGTAACGGTCGGAACCCTTGGGACCGGTAGTACCGGTGGGTACTCACTGGTAATACCGGTATCGCTTCGAAGATAACTGTATAAATAGCTCTCCCCTTCCTTTCTAACCATCACCCACGGCATTTACTCCCACCTACCTTCAGACAAACAGCTCCCCAGCATTGACTCACCCTCTCTCTTCCTCTTTGCTCCTAAATCCAATCTCTTGCAAGATTTGAGTAGAGAGAAGAGATTTGAGAGTGGAAAGCTTCGATTCGCATCTTGAGCCCCTCCTAGTTGGCCTGGTTTGTGTTTGTTACTCTTGGGTTCTTGGAACCCTAGCCGGCTAGGTGTTCTTCGTGGTTGCCCGTGTTGTTCTACTTGTGAGGGCACCCCGAAGTGTTTGTATCACCCTTGTATCCTTAGTGGAAATCTCGGGCTAACCTTTATGGTTGCTTGAGGGAGGCAAGGAGGTGGAAGAGACTCCGACCTTAGTGGTCACCTCAACAACGAGGACGTAGGAACTCCTTTGTGGGGTTGCCGAACCTCGGGATAAATTGTGTGTCCCGCGTGCTTGTTGTTGTTGCTTGTGATTACTTGAGATATTACTTGTTCTTCGTGTTCTTCCTCTATCCTCATCTCTCTCATAGGTTGTGGGTGCCTGATCTACGATTTGGTGAAGGAACAAGCAAAAAAGGGAGTTCATTAACTTCATCAACATCATCTTCGGTAGTGGGGTAAAACTCAGATCTGAAATCACAACTCGCAGATCTCTGATTTCATAGCTTCAGTAGGGTACCGGTAGTACCGGTGGTTTGCGTCGGTAGTGCCGGTGATCTCTCACCGGTAGTACCGGTCCAAACCAACCAGTAGTACCGGTAGGTATTTGACTTCCGCTTTTGAGTTCTGAGTTTCAGGTTTTTAGATTCGCCTATTCACCCCCCTCTAGGCCTATTAGATCCTTTCAGTTTGGCATAGCTCTCGCTAGCTCCGGCTCCCACTGCCAAAATACTATGGCGATACTGTTTGTAGGAGCTCAAACTCTCTCTCATGTGTGTCAGTGAGAGACACACGGTAGGAGCTGAAGGAGCTCAAATTTTTGGCTTCTGCTGCTCTCGTGTGTCAGTGAGAGAGAGGGAGAGGAGAGAGAAAATCAGATCTGATGAACAGTGCTAAACAGTGTTTCTGCAGGGAGGAGCCGGATCCGCTAGGAGCCCTACCAAACGTGCCCTCAGAATGCAGAGTGCGTACGTGCAGCTCCAATCCCTCTGCTATGCGCTATATATCATTTTTTTAGAGTTTCAGGGCTAAAACACCCCGGTCATTGCATTATCACAAAGACCATAAAACAGTTTAAAGCATTCAATGTTCATCACCCATACACAGAAAAACTCCACCACCTCCACCTTTAAGCAACTGACTAACAGCAACTAACAATGTGTACTCATCACCAAACTGGGAGGGACTAATCCATTTCCCTTTATCTGCAACACCTTGCGCTGAAACGTCCACTAGAAGATCAGCCACTTCCACTGGGAACTCCTTCCAATCTAGCGCCGTCTTGTACATGATTCTATTCCATTCACCTTCCACCTGGTTCAGCCAATCAACCTTTGAGGATTGGTTGCCAGCGTTCTGAGTCTTTCCAGCTGTAAGGTCCTAGATGGCTAGAGGGGGGTGAATAGCCTATTAAAAATCTACAAGTACCACTAAGCAAACTTGTTAGAATAACAAACGACGTAAAGCGAGTTTTGCTTAGCCAAAGGTTGTGATGCAAGCCTTCTATCCACAAGTCTAGTAGATTATGATCTCTAGTTCACACAAGAGCTAAGTCACTAAAGAAACACTAGAGAACAAGCTAACAACACTAATAGTAAAGCTACTACTAGAGCTACACAAGATAAACTAGTGAAAGTAATGCAAGAGAGAGGATTGTGATTCTTATACCGACGGTGGAGTGAAGATGTTGCCAATCACCAAGAGGATATATAAACAATCAATATTGACAACAATACAATATGAAGACCAATCACCGGGAGACAAGAGACACAATATTTTGTTCACCCGGTGTTCACTTGTGCACCGACAAGCTACGTCACCGGTTGTGTCGACCAACACCTAGATGGTTCCCCGGTGTGACCCTCAAGTCACTTGCCCCTCAAGGCACGCCCCGCAAGGCACCGCAAGACACCACTCTCAAGTAAGGTAACTCAATGACACGCGGATTCCACTAGAGTTGCTTTTGGCGTCCCGCCGAGGAAAGCACAAGAACCTCTCACAATCAACCGGAGGTGGCCAAGAACAATCACCTTCTCTTGCCAACGCCTCCAACAATCTCCAAGCCGGCTAGGAGCGGTACTCTCCAAGAGTAACAAGAAATCCACCGGCTAAACCACCCACAAGTGCCACTAGATGCCCTCAAGCTATGCAATGCACTTTGGGATCACTCAATCTCACTTTTGATTTGCAATCAAGCAAGAGAGATGAGTGGGAGGAGTAGCTCTAGCTCAAAGGATGCACAAGAGTGTTAGAAATGTCAAGAGACCTCCCCAAGGGCCGGCCAACAAGTATTTATAAGCATCCCAAACAAATAGAGCCGTTACAACTCCACTGATCGTTTTTCGCGGGACGACCGGACGCGCCGGTCGTAACTGACCGGACGCGCTCAACCGCGTCCGGTCGCCCTGCGACGACCACGTGTCCTCCGATTTCAAACTCGTCCGTTAGATCCTCCAACGGTCACTGCGCGCCAACGGTCAAACGAGCGACCGGACGCGCTGCTGCAAACGACCGGACGCGCCGGTGCGCACAGCACCCGCGCCCGCGAAGACATGACCGGACGCGCTCCTCGCAACGACCGGACGCCACAGTACCCGCGTCCGGTGGGAGTCCAGTAAGCTCCCTGGACGACCGGACGCGTCCGATCGTGTGTGACCGGACGCGCACCGCGTCCGACGACTTCGTGAACCGCTGTTCGCATGACCGGACGCGCCGGTCCCGCGTGTCACCGGACGCGCCAGTGGCAAACCCTAGCTCGCGCGCCTGACCCCGACGCTGTACTGACCGGACGCGCCGGTCGAAACTGACCGCGTCCGGTGCAGCGTCCGGTGTAGCGTCCGGTCACCTCTGTGACCGCGTTCGCCTCCGTTTCTTTTCCGACTTCCGGCGCAATGAAAAATAGGCATTTCACTTCCCCGAAATCGCCTGAATCCCGCGCTCACACGCTCGGCGGGAGGGAGAGAGGAACCCAAACCCCTCTCTTCCCGCAAACCACAGCGCGACCAACACCACCTTTGCAAATGTGCCAACACCATCAAGAGTACATCTCCATGTGCTTGTGTGTTAGCTTTTTCTCAATCATTTTCAAAGGTTTTCCAGTTAGCTCACTAGGCCCTACATGCAATGCACTTCATGAATTCACCTAGTGGCACCCATGCGTCAAATATCTGATAAGACTTCCCCTCTTAATAGTTCGGCTATCGACCCTAAACCACTCACACCCTCTATGGTGTCTTGAGTGTAAAACAAAATGGCCCTATGGTTATACCTTTGCCTTGAGCCCATTTTGTTTCTCCAAATGATATGTTCCACTTCATATCATCACATGACCGTCTCGATCCATCGACCTTGATTTCACTTGCTCTTCACCGTTGTATTGGTCCATCGGCGCCAAGTCTTGCTCAAGCTTCACCATCGCATGGTCCTTCGCTTCGAAGCCTCGACTTGCCCTTCACCTTCACAACCGGTCCATCGAGCCAAGCCTCATCTTGGTCTTCACCATCTTGGTCACATGAGTCAATGTAATGTCTCATATTCAACGGCCACCTTTATCTAAATCATCCACTTAGATACAAAGGTTAGTCCTGGGTTTCATCAATTAGCCAAAACTAAACTAGGGACTTTCACCAGCTTGGAATCGAACTCCAGTCTTCTCTCGATTAGACAAAGTAAGTTCCAGCCTTGGAGCATGGCCAAAATTGAGAGTACTATGGACTGCACACTCCTCCAAATAGTTCCCTGAAAGCATATACTATTTCTCAGTTTCCAGAGCCCCCATAGAGCTGCAGCACAGAAAATACTATCAACTAGAAAACGATTGTTACTAAGCCACATTTGTCTTATTGACAGAAAATCCATGCCAACATTTCTATCTAAAATCTCAGAGATACATATCCAAAGTTGCTTAGCAACCACACACCCAAAAAATAGATGATCAACAGATTCCTGGTCATAGCAAAAAAAGACAGGAGGGGTCATCTATTTTCCTTCTTCATAAATTATCTCTAGTTAAAACTTTGTTCTTAGAAAGCAAAGCAACCAGAGAAAAAAGTGAACTCTAGGGGGATTTGTGACTCCAAACAGCTGACACATGAATAGGTTTCACCCCTCTAAAGTTTATGACTCTATAAAGGGATTGAGAAGAATATATGCCACTAGAGTTTGCGAATACAAGGTAGATATGTGCCCTTGTAGTTCGTTTTGTGATGAGTGATTGTCAACATGATCAACGACCTAGGTTGAGTTTGTGACTAACCATGGCGTGAGTTGGGTTGTATGACATGTCTCTTGGCTTGTGGTGTGCAGGTGTGGAGCTCGGAGGCGGTGGTTGACGGCAAGGTGGTGAAGGTCAAGTAGGGACGTGTCTTGCCGATGAACCGGGAGCAGTGAAGGACGGATGTGAGGCTTGGACCGAGGGATCAAGAGGCCGGGTGACCAGCCGCGGTGGCTGACATCTAGGACATCGACAAGCGCAAATATATATGGGAGTGACCGTGTTGACCGAGTCAAGACGGTGGATGTGTGAGTCGAGCAGGGCTTAGGAGGACTTGGCGGATGGCCGGTCTAGGACGGTGGTGACACACGTCGAGTTGCGGGGGACGCGTATGGAGTACGTTGCTCGCAAGCGGTTTAGTGGTTTGAGCCTCAAAACCATCGGGTGGACGGGTTTACGGGTTTGGGCCTCAAAACCCGGGCGGAGGTTCCGAGGAGGAACGGATGGCACGTGACGGCATCGCGGAGTTCGTGTCGAGGCGAAGCTATCTCAAGAAGGGCGTGATGGCCGTCGGATGAAGATTACCTCGGGTTACACCATAACGTCCTCGGGTTACGTGGTTCGACTCAAAATATCTTATGGCAAAACTAGGATTATATAATAGCCCTATTAAATAGGATGAGGGAGCATCCATCTCCTCACCTCTTTCATTTTCTTCATTCCACCCTAGGTTTTTCCCCTTCCCGTCAACAAATTCCAAATTTGTGTAATCAAACTCGTGTTTTTTGTTGGGAATAGAGGTCCAAATCCCTCCGGTTGTCCTCCGGGATTCCTCAACTGAACCTGTGATTTTCGTTCACCGTGTTCCTAATTTTTCCCCTTTTTCGTTCTAGCTGTGATTTGATTTTTCTGGAGTTTGGGTTAATCCCAGGCAATGATTTCTCGGGGATAGATTCATAGCGTGTTGAATTTGGTCTGTGCAAATTTTGGACGCGATTCGTGTTGATTTGGTTCGGTTTTCGTTCGATTTTATGACCGACGGTTTTTCTGTTCGTCCGCTCGGGTGTGCTCGGTTTCTGCTCGTCGGGCTCCTGTTCGTTCTTTGGCTGTGCGGAGGAATTAGCACATGAGGCTAGCAGCAGTGCTACCAGCGTCGTGCGCGCTCACTTGAGCAGCACTCGCCGCAGTCCCAGGAGGAAGCCCGCTGCCCAGCGCTCTGCTCCAAGCGCTCGTCATCACGGTTCCTGTGCTGTGCGTTTCCTGTGCCTTCCTGCGTCGGGTTGGCACCGGATCGGTTCCCAGGCGGTGCCCTTGCGTGGTGTACGGTGCCTGCGCTCGGTCCTCTACTTGAGCAGTCCCATCATTGCTGTGCTTGTGCTTCCGTGCTTGTTTTTGTGTCATCGAGTTTTGATTGGTCAAGAGTTTTGGACTTGCACTTGCATCCGTGAATTACAAGAACCATTTTTTGGCACATTTGCTGCTTGTTGTTCCTTGTGCGTGAGCAGACCCAAGTCCAGGATCTCAGTTGGCGTTTGTGGCAGCGTGTGCAAGTTGCAGTGCGTGAGTCCTGCCTGCAGTCTCCTGGAAATTCCGGCTCGAATTTTCAGATTACTTTTTCGTCTGCCGTTTGCACGTTTGAGTTTCGAGTTCCGCTTTTTTGCGTTATCTTCCTTCGATACAAGGAACCTAGCTAGGTATTCTTGTCACCAGTTGGTTTGAGTATTTTAGTTTCGGGAACATTTGCTGTGGTTTGTTTTTGTGGTGAATTTGGGACAGTGGCCGAATATTTCGCGAGATATTTTATGGCTCTCATTCACACCCCTCCCCCTCTGGTCGCCGTTTTCGGTCCTTCAGAGTTAAAAGTCCAAATTAAAGAATCTTCTTCATCAGAAAAGTCTAAAGTAGAAGCCAGCTGATTAGCTGAAGGACCTCTTGCCAAAGGTTCATGACTCATGAGTCTATCATCTACTCCTCTTCTAAAAGTGCACTTGAGATGCGCTATATATCATCAGTGCCAAGTAGGATCCTCAGCACTTCCTTGAATTTTCCAGCTCCACTTGTTTCTGCAGGTTCACACTACTGTACACAGCGCAAGAAAGTCCCCTCCATACATTTTCGCTTCTATATATATATATATATAGATAGACAGACAGACAGACATAGACATATACATAACACAGTTCGTTGACACTCAGTAATAAGGAACACATAAAGGTCTACAACTTTTATTTTAGTCATTTCTTCATCCGACAAAATGGTAGTATCAATGTTCACAAAATCTATAAATCTCTCACATAGTTTGTAAAACTTTTTGACATATATGTCTATTTGTGAACAATGTTACTACCAATTTGTCAGATGAAGAAATGAATAAAATAAAAGTTGTAGATCTTGATGAGTTCAACAACTTTTGTGGTCTTGACTTTTTCAGCTGAAATCATTTATTGTTTCATAATGTTGTTTGAAGTTGTCACTTTTGGAAATTCAAAATTTGAATTGATGAAACAAAGTCACATGAAAAGATGACTAAAATAATAGCTATAAGAACACAATAAATTGATAGAGCATGATTTTAGAAAAATTTAGGAAAAAATCATCAGATTTGAAGTTAGTATGAGGACGAAAAACTAGTTACAAGTTTTATAGAGAGATTAAAAAGAAAAACCGTGCTTGTTTATATAAAGTTAGTATGAGGTCGTTGTTCTATTTTTCTGTGCATTTGTAGAAACCCACAAAAAAATTATCTTTTTTCTGTGTGTTTTGTAGAAACCCACGGAAAAATTGTAAATTTTCTGTGTGTGTTTACTTTTTCTGTGCGTTTTATAGAAACGCACAGAAAAATTATAAGTGCCAATTTTTTCTGTGCGTATTCTCACGCACAGAAAAATTATACAATTATTTTGTGGGTTTTCGTATTTTTCTGTGTGGATATTTTGAAACCCATAGAATAATTGGAATTTTTTCGTGCGTATCGAAAAAAACGCACAGAAAAATTCGACACCCACAAAAGTATTCGAGTTTCCAGTAGTGATATAAATTTGGTTAAACTTGATATCCTTTGACTCCACAAAATTCTTAGAATAAATTATAATTTGGGATGGAGGGAGTACATAATAAAAAAATGCACATAGAGCTAGGGAGGGCCAAAGAGCCCACCCTATTGTATTAAAACTTCTATATTCTTTTAATAAAATAAAAAACGCGCAAGTCTTTTTGAAAGGGACATAATAGTTATCTTTTTTTAGCAAATCGTAATAGTCGTTATCCAAAGATGCTTTATTCGGTGCGCACTAAACGGCCATCATTGCCCCTGATTCTCTCTTTGCCAGCAACGTTTAGGTTCAGCGACGTCTTGACTTGACCCTGGCGCTGCAGGCCCAGAGGCAGCCATTGGGATGGCCATCTTTCCGGGTTCCAGCAACAAAGGATAGACATGAGCACAGAGGAGGGTCCGGAGTCACCGCTGCGGGCAGCGTCACCTAGGCAGCTCCAACAATCGAATTTTAGGTTAACCCTAAGCATTTTTCTTATATTTTAATAGAAAAGAGAAAAAAGCTAACTCTTAATCAAAAGCTAAGATCTTACACACATTAAGGTTGTGTGAGAATGTTATGTACGGCTATTAATGTTAAAAGATATATACTTCCTCCGTATCGAATTTAGAAGTCGTTTTGGACAAGGTTTGGGTCAAACATTGGGAATATAAATCATCAATAACTTTTAAGTTGTTGAGTTTGCAAATGTAAAAATTATATGAATAGATTTGTCTTGGAAACTACTTTCATAAAAATATACATATATCACTTTTCCATAAATATTTTTTATAAAAACAAGAGGTCAAAATTGTGTTTTTATTAAAGAAGTTGACTTAGAGTTGGTAATTAGCTCTAATCACTGTGCATGCTCTTCTTGTGCGCACCGAATAAAGTGGCACCAGGGGGCCACCTGTCCTCTATGAATTTGTCGACGGAGAGAGAGATGGACGCAGCAGCCAGCAGCCCATGGCCCATGGCCATCACAACGTAACAGTTGCAGTGCGTTTGTGGCAGCGTGTGCAAGTTGCAGTGCGTGAGTCCTGCCTGCAGTCTCCTGGAAATTCCGGCTCGAATTTTCAGCTTACTTTTTCGTCTGCCGTTTGCACGTTTGAGTTTCGATTTGAGTGCCGCTTTTTTGCGTTATCTTCCTTCCATACGAGGAACGTACTCTTGTCACCAGTTGGCTTGAGTATTTTACTTTCAGGAACGTTTGCTGTGGTTTGTTTTTATAGTGAATTTGGGACAGTGGCCGAATATTTCGCGAGATATTTTATGGCTCTCATTTACACCCCTCTCCCTCTGGTTGTCGTTTTCGGTCCTTCAGAGTTAAAAGTCCAAATTAAAAAATCTTCTTCATCAGAAAAGTCTAAAGTAGAAGCCAGCTGATTAGCTGAAGGACCTCTTGCCAAAGGTTCATGACTCATGAGTCTATCATCTACTCCTCTTCTAAAAGTGCACTTGAGATGCGCTATATATCATCAGTGCCAAGTAGGATCCTCAGCACTTCCTTGAATTTTCCAGCTCCACTTGTTTCTGCAGGTTCACACTACTGTACACAGCGCAAGAAAGTCCCCTCCATACATTTTCGCTTCTATATATATATATATAGATAGACAGACAGACAGACATAGACATATACATAACACAGTTCGTTGACACTCAGTAATAAGGAACACATAAAGGTCTACAACTTTTATTTTAGTCATTTCTTCATCCGACAAAATGGTAGTATCAATGTTCACAAAATCTATAAATCTCTCACATAGTTTGTAAAACTTTTTGACATATATGTCTATTTGTGAACAATGTTACTACCAATTTGTCAGATGAAGAAATGAATAAAATAAAAGTTGTAGATCTTGATGAGTTCAACAACTTTTGTGGTCTTGACTTTTTCAGCTGAAATCATTTATTGTTTCATAATGTTGTTTGAAGTTGTCACTTTTGGAAATTCAAAATTTGAATTGATGAAACAAAGTCACATGAAAAGATGACTAAAATAATAGCTATAAGAACACAATAAATTGATAGAGCATGATTTTAGAAAAATTTAGGAAAAAATCATCAGATTTGAAGTTAGTATGAGGACGAAAAACTAGTTACAAGTTTTATAGAGAGATTAAAAAGAAAAACCGTGCTTGTTTATATAAAGTTAGTATGAGGTCGTTGTTCTATTTTTCTGTGCATTTGTAGAAACCCACAAAAAAATTATCTTTTTTCTGTGTGTTTTGTAGAAACCCACGGAAAAATTGTAAATTTTCTGTGTGTGTTTACTTTTTCTGTGCGTTTTATAGAAACGCACAGAAAAATTATAAGTGCCAATTTTTTCTGTGCGTATTCTCACGCACAGAAAAATTATACAATTATTTTGTGGGTTTTCGTATTTTTCTGTGTGGATATTTTGAAACCCATAGAATAATTGGAATTTTTTCGTGCGTATCGAAAAAAACGCACAGAAAAATTCGACACCCACAAAAGTATTCGAGTTTCCAGTAGTGATATAAATTTGGTTAAACTTGATATCCTTTGACTCCACAAAATTCTTAGAATAAATTATAATTTGGGATGGAGGGAGTACATAATAAAAAAATGCACATAGAGCTAGGGAGGGCCAAAGAGCCCACCCTATTGTATTAAAACTTCTATATTCTTTTAATAAAATAAAAAACGCGCAAGTCTTTTTGAAAGGGACATAATAGTTATCTTTTTTTAGCAAATCGTAATAGTCGTTATCCAAAGATGCTTTATTCGGTGCGCACTAAACGGCCATCATTGCCCCTGATTCTCTCTTTGCCAGCAACGTTTAGGTTCAGCGACGTCTTGACTTGACCCTGGCGCTGCAGGCTCAGAGGCAGCCATTGGGATGGCCATCTTTCCGGGTTCCAGCAACAAAGGATAGACATGAGCACAGAGGAGGGTCCGGAGTCACCGCTGCGGGCAGCGTCACCTAGGCAGCTCCAACAATCGAATTTTAGGTTAACCCTAAGCATTTTTCTTATATTTTAATAGAAAAGAGAAAAAAGCTAACTCTTAATCAAAAGCTAAGATCTTACACACATTAAGGTTGTGTGAGAATGTTATGTACGGCTATTAATGTTAAAAGATATATACTTCCTCCGTATCGAATTTAGAAGTCGTTTTGGACAAGGTTTGGGTCAAACATTGGGAATATAAATCATCAATAACTTTTAAGTTGTTGAGTTTGCAAATGTAAAAATTATATGAATAGATTTGTCTTGGAAACTACTTTCATAAAAATATACATATATCACTTTTCCATAAATATTTTTTATAAAAACAAGAGGTCAAAATTGTGTTTTTATTAAAGAAGTTGACTTAGAGTTGGTAATTAGCTCTAATCACTGTGCATGCTCTTCTTGTGCGCACCGAATAAAGTGGCACCAGGGGGCCACCTGTCCTCTATGAATTTGTCGACGGAGAGAGAGATGGACGCAGCAGCCAGCAGCCCATGGCCCATGGCCATCACAACGTAACAGTTGCAGTGCGTTTGTGGCAGCGTGTGCAAGTTGCAGTGCGTGAGTCCTGCCTGCAGTCTCCTGGAAATTCCGGCTCGAATTTTCAGCTTACTTTTTCGTCTGCCGTTTGCACGTTTGAGTTTCGATTTGAGTGCCGCTTTTTTGCGTTATCTTCCTTCCATACGAGGAACGTACTCTTGTCACCAGTTGGCTTGAGTATTTTACTTTCAGGAACGTTTGCTGTGGTTTGTTTTTATAGTGAATTTGGGACAGTGGCCGAATATTTCGCGAGATATTTTATGGCTCTCATTTACACCCCTCTCCCTCTGGTTGTCGTTTTCGGTCCTTCAGAGTTAAAAGTCCAAATTAAAAAATCTTCTTCATCAGAAAAGTCTAAAGTAGAAGCCAGCTGATTAGCTGAAGGACCTCTTGCCAAAGGTTCATGACTCATGAGTCTATCATCTACTCCTCTTCTAAAAGTGCACTTGAGATGCGCTATATATCATCAGTACCAAGTAGGATCCTCAGCACTTCCTTGAATTTTCCAGCTCCACTTGTTTCTGCAGGTTCACACTAATGTACACAGCGCAAGAAAGTCCCCTCCATACATTTTCGCTTCTATATATATATATATATATATATATATATATATATATATATATATATATATATATATATGTACGTAGATAGATAGATAGACATAGACATATACATAACACAGTTCGTTGACACTCAGTAACAAGGAACACAGCAGTGTGTGCAGCTTCTTAGATATCTGTTGGTGATCACTCCTCCTTCACCCCTTCAGTTGGTGCTGCAGCAGCCTGCACGGAGGCCGACGCATGATCTAGAGGGGAGCTAAGGTAATAAGGATTATATTCCATGCATATGCATCGGACGGTAACCCAATTAATTAAGCATGAAAAACATGCACTCCTCCATATATTACAGATTTACAGCTAGTATATATAGTATTTATCTAGTACGTACTTCGGTACTTGTGTGCCCGTCAAATTAAAGTATAACCCCTGCTGTTGTTTTGTGTCCTGATCAGCAGGTTGGTCGAATCATATCCCTACATCTAGCGAGTAGCGGCTTCATGGCAGAGATGGTGTGTTCAGCACTTGTTCAGGAGACCGTGAGCAGAGGCGTCTCCCTTGCGTTGGGCAGACGCGAGGAGAAGGCGTCCCAAGGGCACTTGAGGGAGAGGCTCGAGATGGCAGTCAGCGAGCTGGAGTTTGCACTTGAGAGGGCCATGGAGCTGCCCATCAGACACCTCTCCTTGCTCCAGCGCAGGAAGATGATCAAGCATGCCTACTTCGAGGCCATGGAGCTGCTCGACAAGCACAAGCAGCAAATGATGCCTCCTGGCCAGGAAGAGCTCCCGCAAGTGGTAAATAAGCGCAAGCGATGGTTTAATTGTGCTGAGAAGAACATGTCCATCGCACCTTTTGCTGGCTTGAGCACTGATGATGTTGGAAGATTTGAAAGGTATGCAGATTTTGCCAGAAGGTTTGTGAGGGACTTGGAGTCTGGTTGTTCACTTCATCACTACAACTTTTGCAACCCTATTGTTAGGCATCTCCTTGAAGGGAAAACTCTCACTTATCATTCGGAGCAAGGAAACCTGCTACGGCATCTCTACATCAGGCCCACGTATTGTGATGAGCGTGGCGTGGAGGCATCGCTAGCATACCATTATGAGGATAGCACAGTGGCTGAGAAATGTTTCTTTCTGGGGTTGATGCTACGACTAACAGAAAGCACAGACTTTGTTGAGGTTGCTATAAAAGGCTTGCAATTACTATTAGCATCTCAATTCAAACTTGCTGTTGAGTATGCAATGGGAGAACTCACCCTACTATCTAATTTACAAGACATTGCCCATTCGCCTGCGCCTCTGTGGGTGGGCCTTCAAGAATGGCATATCAAGCACACACAATTTTATCGCCCAGACCCAGCATGCTGCAAAGGAAGCAGGCACGGACTTTGTGCTGCTAACAACAACGTCTCATCAGAGTTAGCAGATATATTCCCAGAGCAAATTATTGCTTTGGGTTTCCAGTGCTATATATCAGCTCCAGTAGAGTCCAAAACACGTAGCTCATTTCATGAGCGCGGAAGAAGAAGAAGAAGAGGAAGAAGCAAAAACAGAGGTTGGAAGCCACCTCTGTTGCTGAAAGCTGCCTTCATTCCTCATGCTGTGACTCAGACACAAGATAGTTATGCACTTGAAATCATCGGAAATGACGCAACAGAGTATAGCAATGCTAGTAGCATACAACAAGTGGCGGAGACAGTACAATCACGCGCGGTCAATTGCTTTTCGCGTCAGCCAGAGCTGCCAAAATATGGAATGGATTGGTTCGGTAAACATGGTTTTGCATGGTTTGTGGTGGAAAAGTCAAGCTCTGAAACAGCACTTGACTTTTCCAACTTGTTGCGGCGCTGTGACGGTGACTGCTGCTGCTGCAACGAAATCGTCGATAGCTACAATGGCTGGAGAGAGAAAAACATGCCGCCCACAGCCACCGCAGAAAAAGGGCAGCCGAGCTGCAGAGCCGATACCCGAGCAAGTGCAAGGAGAAGTAGAATGAGGTAGTTAGGTGTGTTAGTTAGTTGCCCTGCAGCCGAGTGTTACAAGGCTCAACTGTTCTCCTGATTTCGTACGGTGATGTAAGCTACCTATTGTGGTTGGTGTCCAGTTTTTGGACTCATCATTGTAATGTAATGAGGTGCTCCGTTACTTGTAACATGCAGATGCCTACTGTTTGAGATATAAAACAACTTTGTGATGTTAATCGCCCGCGTTATTATTATTATATGGCTATACAACTTGCCATCACATACAGTACCGATGCTTGTCTGAGTGAAAATAAAATAGCTGCAAACTCTGTGCAACGCAAGATACTACTCTACTTATATGTTGGTCTTTGTGGACATCGGCAATCCTACATGTGCAGCGCAAGATACTCCAGCTTCTATGTACATCGGGCAATCCCGGTCTTTGTGGACATCCTCTTCCAAAGCAATGCCCCGGAGATCAACCAACTGTGGAACATCCCATCAGACATCATGAAGATGGCTCAGCTCGAATAATGGACTTCTATCTTGGTTTACTTGTTGGATTTGTGGTGGGCCTTTGGGTGGTGTTTTGTGGCCTTTTTGTTCAAGAAAATGTGGAGGTACGCATATTTCACGCTATTAGACAGATTGTATGACATATCTTTGTCTTTTCCATACTTTTTTGAAGAAAACCGTGGATCACTGCTCCCCAGCGAAAAAAATAAACAACAAAAGGTTCACAAGGGTACAATCATTGTTAGCAGGAAGCTAACAGAGACCAGAACACTTACCTAAGACAGAGAAGAAACAGGAGGGGTCCCTAGGCACAGGGAAGCACTGAGGTATAAGGTTTACAAACCGTTTAACCAATTCATCACTAAACCATGTTTTGAAGATGGTAATCTAGAGAGATGAAGCTTAACTTCATTCTTGAAACGCTGCTTCCAGTTTTCCAACGAAGGATTCTTGAAGTTGAAAATGAAATCATTTCTTTCCTTCCAAATGCACCAAGCACTGGTCATAAAAAGATCCATGAAGTAAGGTCCAGTATGAGTGTCACGCTGATGCTAGATCATATGAAAGACATCATCATGTTGCTCCCATTGTATACCAATAGCAAACCACCTAGCAACACTAGAAGAGCATTCAAAAAATAGGTGTCGAGAGGTCTCAATTGACTGATCAGGGCATAACACACAATAGTAGCCCTCTTCTAGATGCTTTCCTCTTCTCCGAAGCATATCTCTAGTATTGAGCCTATCCACCAATAGTAGCCATGTAAAAAATTTTATTTTTGGCATACTCTTTGCTCTCCAGATCCAGCTGAAAGGAGCAGGAGGGGTCAACTCCCTAAAATGATACTTGTAATACCATCTGGATGAGTATAAACCACCATTCCAATTGCAAACCCAAATGTCTGTCTGATCCATGTCTAATCTGAGAAGTTCAATTGCATCCTTGAATAGAAGAAATTCATTATAAGCTGATCTGGACATAGGTAGCCTGAACAAATCTAACAACTCGACTGTGGACAAAACAGCTTGAACTGACATCTTCTTGTTCAGGACATAATCATACAAGTTTGGAAATATTACTGAAAATGGCTGCTCCTGTTGAATACTATCTTCCCACAGGCCAAGTGTATCTATCTCTCATACCAGGCAAACAGTAAGCTATGTCACTGAATTTTGCATGTAACTTTAAGATATCCTTCCACCAGAAGGACCCTCTTGGTGGTGCCAGATGAGGAACTTTGTGCTGATAATAAGATGTCCAAATTAAATGCACCCATGGTACATCTACTTTGTTATAAAACTTTTGGAGATGCTTCAGTAGCAATGCATCATTCTGAACATATAAATCTTTGACACTAAGACCTCCTTTTTCCTTGGGTACTGTCGCCATTTCCCAGGCAACCAAATTATAACCTTTTGCATTAATATCACTACCCCTCCATAGACACCTTTTCCTAAACTTATCAATCATTTCAATGATTGTCTTTGGCAGGCTTAAAGTACACATGTAATAGGTTGGGAGTGATGAAATCACAAAGTTAATGAGTTGCAATCTCCCTGAGTATGCTAAAAACACTGAACTGGCAGAGAGCTTCCTTTCAATTCTGCAAATGAGGGGTGCATAATCCTTCACCAGTGGCTTTGTGGTTCCAAGTGGTATGCCTAAATAAGTGAAAGGTAGTTGCCCTTCAACACACCCAAAAACTCCAGTAAGTTGAAGGACTTTATCAGCTGGAACATTAATTGGGATCAGACAGGATTTATGAAAATTGACTTTTAGGCCTGTGGACATTGCAAAAGTGTGCAGCAAAGCTTTAAGATAGAACAATTGTCTAGCATCTGCTTGCATGATGAGCAATGTGTCGTCTGCATACTGCACAATTGGGAAATGATCAACATCTCTATTTGGAATTGGCAGCTGAAACAAACCTTGTTAATAAGCTTTATTCACAATACTTTGAAGCAAATCTGCTGCCAAGACAAACAATAAAGGGGAGAGAGGGTCTCCCTGCCTCACTCCTCTTTTGTAGTGAAAGTCTTTTCCAGGCACACCATTTAACAAAACTGCAGATGTTCCAGAGCTAAGAATACTATCTATCCATGAGCAACACTGGTCAGGAAAGCCTTTAGCTTGCAAAATACTCAATATAGTATTATGTGCAACCATGTCAAATGCTTTCTCAAAATCCAATTTGAGAATAACAATCTCTCTTTTTGAGGCATGACACTAGTAGAGGTACTCAAAAGCCCAACCTAGGCAATCCTAAATTGTTTTTCCTTGAATAAAACCATACTAATTTCTATGAATAACCTTTAAGATTACCTTTTGCAATCTATTAGCCAGAATTTTTGTGAGAAACTTCATGGTAGAATTCAACAGTGAAATTGGCATGAAATCTGTCACTTTCTCTGGGTTTGCTTTCTTGGGCACTAGAGTAATGTATGAGTAATTGATGCTCTTGAGATCAGCAATATTATCATAGAAGTCACCACACAACCTGTAAATATTATATTTGATCAGAGGCCAACATCTTTTGAAGAATAGTCCATTAAACCCATCAGGTCCTAGTGCATTATCAGTAGGCAGGTCTTTAGCAATTGCATCTAATTCTTGAATTGTGAAGGGAGCCACTAACTGCTGTAGATCATGGTGCACCAATAGTTGATCTAACTGAAAGAGCATTTGAGGATGCATGGAAACCCCAGCCTATTTTTGAATTCATGCCAAAAGAGAGCTGCTTTCTCTGAATGTTCAGAGACAATTCTGCCATCAGCAGCAACAATCTGAGAAATCACATTAAATCTAAATCTCTCTGTGGCTCGTGCATGAAAAAACTTAGTATTTTCATCTCCCCACTTAACCAATTTCTCTGTATATCTTTGCCTCTAATATATTTGCTGACAGTGTAACAGTTTTTGCAGGTGTTTCTGGATTATATTCCTGAAGTTTCTCTCTGTCAGATGCAATGGCCTAATTTCCTCCAAATCATCCAGAAAGCTTATCACAAGATTAGCATGATTAATTAGTATCTTTAGATTTGATCTATTACCACTCCACTTCCTCAGAGCACCCCTTGAAGCCTTTAGCTTAGGAGAGATTTTTCTTGCACCATTAGTATGTGAACATGAGAACCATGCTTTTGCCACTGTATCCATGGAGCCAGGAATGTTAGTCCAATAGTAAAATGAAATAAGGTTGAGGCAGCACTATTGTGTTTGGGTAAGCCAAAGTCCAAGCTAGGGACTTGAAAAAAACAGTCTAGCTGTTGCATTAGTGGTTGCTCCACATGTAACTCCTACCCTTCAATGGTAGCTCAATTAAGCCAAGGTGCTGTATGATATCATTGAAAACAAGCATATCACTTGTGTTGCCTCCTGGCCGGTTTCTATTAGAATTTGTTCTATAAAAATTGAAATCGTCCAAAATAAGAAACTGATCCTTAGGAGCTATATCAAGACTGAACAAACATGAGACAAAATTGGTTCTCGCTGGCTCACGTGTTGGCCCATAAACCGTGATGAGGTTCCAAATTGCTAAATTATGAACTGAAGTTACTTGGAGTCTCAGTGCAAAACTTTCACTATCAACTGTGGCCACAGAGAAAACACGGGAGCTCCATCCAACTAAAATTCCCCCAGAAGCACCCTCAGAAGGACAGTAGTCAAAGCAGTCAAAACGTCTAGGTGCAAATTTACGCAGAATCATGATATCAAAATCTTCCATTTTCATTTCTTGGAAGCAAAATAAGGAGCAAGCACTTTCCTCTAGCTTATTGCTAATTGAGTCCCACTTGTCCGGGTCATTTATACCTCTAACATTCCAACACAAGATGTTCCAATTACGATTGAAATCCATAAGAAATAAAACTAAAGAGATAAAAGGGTGGAGACACAGAAACCACCCACAAAAAAGATGCAGAAAACACTAAACAGACTAGATAACAGCAAAAGACTTGGGACCTTATTACAAGTATATCATGCATTGTTGTTTTGATCATGAGGCTCATTAGAGAGAAGCTTGACAGAAGTAACATTCTCAGGAGGCACTTCACAAAAGTCTGTTGCCAAGTTCTGCATGAACTGGATAGGTAGGGCCTGAACACCCGTAGCAGCATCTTCCATAGCAGATTCCAACTGTCTAATTAGCAGAGTGGTGTCTTCCTTGACTAATTTCCTTGGCTTGGATTTTTGATCAAGCTCCATATGCACAAAACCAGGAACTTGATGTTGCCTAGTATTTCTCTGAATCTCATCATCAACTATTGGTGTGGACCTAACTCTAGACTTTCTCTTCCTGGACTGAGTAGACATTATTGTTCGCAGTGGCACATGATTTTCATCATCTGGAATCAGAGCAAGCTGCAGACCTGTGGCATCTGCAAGTTTCTCTTGGACTATTTCCTCATTGACATCAGAAGAGACTCCCTGTACCACAAGCTGAGTTTGTGCAGTGTTATTCATTTCACCAGAAATATCAATTTCCATGCAAGTGCCTTCCTCCAAAGCCATATCAGTATGTTGCACTCCCAAGTCTGGTTCCTGGTTTAACAGGTCCATTTTCATGAAAGTCCCATTGCCAGGAGGATTGGTTGAAGATGAAGCCTCCCAGTTATTTCCCCGATGTGGGTCAGGAAACTCAAACTCTTCATCATTGTCAACAGCAGTAGAAGATACATAATTCAGGTTTGGAATTTGTGGTTGCTTTTCTAGGAGCCTTGCACTCATTTGTACCACAGAAAACTGTGTGCGGCCAAGATTGAGTGGTCTCTGAATATAAAGGTCATGCTGAGACATCAAGCTGATCTGAAGAATATCCTATAAAAGCATCTGTGCTGAGGGAGCAGGACCAAACACTTGATGGAGATTGAGTGTTCTAGCAAGCTGAAAAATAGGATAGTCACTCTCCTTGTCCATACTATTATTCATGTAAGGCACAATCTCATGATGATTCTGAACTAAAGGCAGTTCTAGTCTGATTGGTGGCCCTTGAGCTTTGTAGTAGTCCAACACATCTGAACTAACTAACTCTTTAACTTGATTAGCATTTGGGAGCTGCAACATTGCCTGCTGAACAAGCTCATCAGCTAGAGCTTGGACTTGCTGTAACTCATTCTGGGCCACTTCTTCACCCTGCTGTGGCCAAGCCGGCCAGCCATTATTTCCATGTGCAACTGCTGCAGCTGCTGCAGCATTTGGAAGCAGAGGTGGCTCCCAGCCTTCATCCACATTGGCCTGTTGAATGTCATCTAAATCCTGGACATTCTCCCAATAATCATTCTTATGCTCTGGCTGAGGACCTAGAACAAGGTGTGGGTTACCATTATCTGGAATGGGATCTTCATCACCAGGCATAACCTCATTGTTCTGTGAATTCAAAATGAATACTAGTACTGTCCAAGAGTGCCCAGCTCCACCGACAAGAGCTGGTTTGTAAATCAGAACACTCCTGGGGATCTTACTAATATGTAGAACTGCACACTTAACTAAGACACGTGACCTGCAATGAGTATTGTTGGTCCAGCCCACAACAGAACCAAAAAGATTGACTGTCTGCTCTATGTAACCCTTAGTCTGGTAATCTAAAGGGAAGCACAGAAACATCACCCAGCAAGTTCTGCTAAACAGGGTAGCTCGCAAAGTTAATTCCATTATCATGCTCTTCCAAACGAATTTCTCTACCACCAGGCAAGATGTGCGGGTTGAGATTAATCATAGACTGGCTAGTAAGTGATGAACGAAACTCCAGCAAGTAAAGCCCTAGTGGCGATGGGCATGCAGAAACAATATGAACCTGACGAGGTCCTTCAAAATAGTTGATTACCGCTGTGATTGCATCCTGAAGTTGCTGTAGATTCTGAGGTTGTGGTGCCGGCGTCAACATGGCGATCGCGAACTCCTCATGCCGGCGAGGTGGGTTTCCAGCAACAATCGTCCGACCACGAGCAGGTCTGGCCCAATGCTCGAGGTCAAAACCAGTAGGTATGTACGACACTGGATTGACATCGAAGTTCGCCATGGTGGAGCTTGCTGCCGGCCGATGATCAGACGACGAGGGGCAAGGTTGCACTGTAGATTGGTTTGGAACTGGGGTTTCAAGACTTAGTAACGAAGCCGAAGGGTCATCGTGACCTCCGAGATTTGCTATATTTGTTTCTATTGCTGAGTGCACCGATTTCTTGGGCTTCCAAAATAATTCGGGTCGGGCCCGAGTGTAACATCTAGTCCTGGTATACACAGCCCAGGCTCACTCTACCGAGGAGTGGTCCCACCTGCGTAGTAACCCGCTTGAGCTTTCGTCCTCGTTTCGCTCAAAATGGTTAACCGAAGGTAACTACGCGTCTCTGGCCCTGGTATTTAAGTCGGCTGGGCGAACTCAGGATTCACTACTAAATTTCTAGCTGCACAGTAATCCACGATGCTACAGCAACAGGTGAACATAACCTCGAGCTACTACAGTGTTCGAGCTACAGCGCCAGATCGCTACAGTGCCCTCGGAGTCCGGGCGTGTAGTAACCCCGCTACAGTGACCAACCCACCGCCCTCTGCTACAGTACCCCCAAATAGCTACAGTTGCATCGCCCCATCCACGAATTGACCCCACTTGGCCCATTGGGCTGTTACACCGAGTCAAACACCAACGTGCCAAATGACCATAGTTATAACAATTTTTGCAACGTGTTGGGCTAAAACAAGACCGGGCCAAATGTCCTGAACCTAAACAAATTGAACAAGTTTGAACTACAACGTTTGTCTTGCCAAATGAAGATCCACTAAATTCGGTCTCCAAAACAGAACTGACAGGCCTTTTCAAAATTTGAACATCCGACGACTGATCAGAATGAGGAAAAGATCCAAAACGTCAAACAGCTGCATCATCGTAATTATTAGGAATTTGAACACTGAACTGGCCAAATAATAATGAAACAACTGTCCCTTTCTGAGGTGAAGGATGCTTATGATCAGAACGAGAGTTTTTCCTTGGAATGTAGACAGGCGATGAGGCAAACGTGACTTTCTTTGCAGATTTAGCTTTACGCTTTTCACGTTTGTTCATCACTTCAGTCCATTGCCTTTGTTGTTCCAACTCCCAAAGGCGTTTCTCACGTTCCCAATTCGCACAACCATCTCTCCAGAGATGAAAGTAGGCATCAAAATGATCAGCAATGAATTTCCGAAGAGAGTAGACATGAAAACCCACCGCTTTATTGGCAACTGAGAAACGAAAATGCCTTTCACTCTGATACTGAACATGAAAACCAGTTGGTGCACCCCCAAGATAGGAAGACAAGGCAAAAGCCACCGAATCTTTGGTCAAACTAAAAGTGTACTGTCGAAAAGTAACCAGCAAGAAAAACGATCCAGAGGGAGATGCAAAAGGATGATGAACCGAAAAGCTGAAGAATTTCTTTTTTGAACTTTTTTCCATAAGAGAAGTCCAATTTTCTCTCCAACTCTACAAGCAGATCCATCAGGGGAGGGGGTTGGGGGGAACCTGGAAGATGTCATTAATCAGGATCACCAGTTGAGACCGCCATCATGGAGACCACCGAGATTAGGAGCAGCACGAAGATCAGGGGCACCGCCGAGGAGATCGATAGCTTTCGCAGTTATTGAACCGTGCTTCCCAGCACTCGCTTTGTGGCCGTCTTTTCCATACTTGTTTGGAGGAAATGGTTCAACAAGGCAGGTGAAAACTAAGCTATCCTTAGAAAGAAAGATATATGTGCTATGGATTCTATACTCATTAGTACCAGAATAAGAGGGATGCATATTTCTATGCTATAGTCTATATTGTCATCAAGACAGTGGCGGAGCTCAAACAGAAATTTAGGTGGGGCGCATCACAGACAACTTTTTAATGACATCGCAAGGATGCACATCAATAGCTAATTTATGGCAAATGTAAACATTGATTGATGATGGTACCTCTCATTTGAAGATAGTAGTCCATTAATTCAACAAAGACCAACCAAACAAGAAAAAGTGTCCAAATTAAAGATTGAAATCCAACATTCCAAGAGCTAATAAACCTGTAAATTTGAAGAACAAATCAGTTAGTGACTAAGTGTGTAATATATGAATTATAATGTAATAAAATAGTTTTTGGAAATGCATGACCTCTAGGTTGGGTTGGACCCTTAAACAAATAAGCCCTCTTAACCTCATCTCTAATGTCGGGGTGAAATCTATCAATTGCTATTCGACATCTAGGATCAGCAATAACATGAAGATTTGCATCAAATTCCCTAATGAGATCAGTACCTGCACTTTCTTCTTCTTCATCATCATCATGAGTTTGTGCTTGCTCTGTTTGGGCTTGTGCTTGTTCTGTCCAAATATAAGTTGATTCAACTTTTGTCGCAAAAAAAAGTTGATTCAACTTCAGAAACTACAACTAGTTCTTGATGTGTTTCTTCAAATTCCACAGCCACACCAATTTGACTTTCATGGGTACTTGGGCGGGATCCAGAACCAACACTCATACTTGTTAAAAATGGCTTCAAATCTACACATATACAACCAGCAAAATCTCAATTATCACATCTCAAATAAATTTCTAAATGCCTAAATCTCAAATTCACAACTATACCTCTTGTTACAAATTTTTTCCTTCCCAATTGCAGAAGAGGCATGATTGTTGGTGTTGGGGGCGCCTGCGCCTCGACCTCGACCTCGGCCCACTACTCCCTCTCGCTCTCCTTCAGCTTCTCCCCGGCCATGCCCACGCCCGTGGCTCGCGACCACCAAACCCTCCTCCTCCATCAGAGCAGCCCGCCTGCGTGGCTGCGCCGCTGTTGCGAGAGGGAGCGACGAGCCACGAGCGGGTGCCGCGCAGCTCGGGCCCGGTCGGCCGGGGGCGCTGCAGCAAGCGGCGCGGTGTGGGCTAGGGCTAGGGTGCCGCGCGAAGCTCTGACCTCCAACTCTGGCGCTGTGCGCCGGTGGGCGGCGGACGGGACCGGGAGGAGCGCGATTGGGAATTATTAGGGGTTTAGCGACACTTGCATTTGGGTCGGCTGCTGGGCTTAGAGCATTCCAAGAGTACCGATCCTTCCTGATCCTTGATTTTTTTAGGAAGAATGAAAAAAATTCATCTTCAACAACTCCTAAACTGACCTCTTAATCTTTTAGCACTCGGGAAAAAAAAGGCCCGAAGCACGTAAAGATGCGCGGATGGCCCGTAGCACGTATCCGCCCTTCCCCCGTCCCCCACGTGTCGCGCCGTCATTTTCTCGCGCGGTCTCCTCTTCGCGCCATCTACTGGTGCCGTGTAGAGGAGCCGATCATCGCTGGGAGAGGCAGCCTGCAGGCTGTCAATGGCGGCCTGTGCCTGGCGACCGCGGCGGTAGATCCTGTGTCCGCGCGTACTTGTCGCGAACCTTAGAAGAAGGGAGTGGGAAAAGAAAAAGGACGAAAGATAGGGTTCTAGGTGAGAAAATAGCAAGAGAGAAAGAACTTGTGAGTGCTTAAATGGGTATGGAAATAAATTTAAGGTTCCTGATATAAAACATAACAAATCCTGGGATTGACCAAATTTTAATTTTGGAAGTGGAATATTAGAAACTCTCGGAGATGGACTTCTTTATTCCACCTAATACTTATTTAGAAGTTGAAAAACACCACGTTTTTAGAAGGGAAAAATATGATACTCTTAGGGGCTCTTATTGAGCCTATTTTCCTTTCCTCTCCCTTTTTTCCTGTGTCTGGCTGCCGCTCTCGTCGCGGACGCCGCCGCTCCATGGCTGGGCGCCTGGCCAGAAGGGAGGAAGACAGGGGTACTAGCGGTGCTAGTAAGAAAGAGAAGTAAAATATAGAACACATGTATTGTCAGATTCAGATGAACATCTTGCGTTGGCTATCCTGGACATTCCTGTCAGATTCAGATGAACATCTTGCGTTGGCTATCCTGGACATTCCTGCTCATTTGAATTGCCGTTTTTGGCTACAACCAACAAGTTTGTTCCTTCGCCTACGATGGTAAAGCCTAAGGGGCACACGAACTCTTTTTTTCCGAATCTTGACTACATATCTATTGCGTGGGAGCCAGAGCGCACGGCCGGGCTCCTGATCCATCGTTTATATCCATCAATTTGGCGTGAACGCGAGCCCGCCGGAGAGGACAAACAAATCTCCATTGTGCCAATCGTACTCCATTGTGTTCATAGCTATTTGAAGCAATCGTACTCGTAGCTTATCGCACCACCAGATTCTCTACAGCCGGTACGTACGTGTCCACGGATACTGCCCGGGATTGGTACCTTGGATCTTGCGGTGGTGTGCATGTGAATGAATAGTGAAAAGGTCTTTTTAGGCAAAAAAAAAACATAGTATAGTACACACAGATATTTGCCCCATGCTCTGACTGAACTGGCCATGTTAGTGTTACGGCGCACTACTACAGTAAAATTATTAGAGGTGGGCGTTTTTTATTTTCCGAGGCGGTCAAATGCAACCGCCTCCAACTAAAGGTCACCGTTAATCCGTGAATAATGGAGGCGGTTGCCATGACCGCCACGGTTAATCGATTAACTGAGGTGGGCTGCTTACAAGGCCCGCATCGGTTAATCGATAAAAAAACAAAAAAATCCTCAGCCCGCCAGCGAGTCCATTCCAGAGCCCGCCAGCGAGCCCGTTCCTGAGCCCAGTAGCCGGATCCGGCGACGCAGTACGCCGCCGTCGCCTCCAAGCCAGTCTCCTCCTCGCTTCCTCACTGGATCCGCTAGCCCCCTGGCCCCTCCACCGGATCCGCCCGTTGCTTGCCACCAGGCCGGCCTCCTCACCTCCACGCCAGATCTGGGCGCGGTCAGAGCAGGGGACGGCCCGCTCGCCAGATCCAGGTGCCGCATGCCGGAGAAGAGGGAGAGGAAGGGGATCCTGCAAAGAGAGAGGGAAGAGTGAGGAGAGGAAGAGAGAAGGAGATGGGAGCAGACCTACCTCCACGCGCGACTAGCACCGTGCCACCGCATGGCCCCGTGCCGCCTGCCACCTCGCGTAGCTGTGGAGGAGGGAGGGGAGGAGGAGGCCGTGGCACGCGGCCACCTCGCTGCCGGGGCGCCGTCGAGATCGAGATGGAGGGAGAGGGATGCCGCCACTGCGCCTCCGCCGTCGCTTGTGGGGGAGAAGGAGGGGGAGGGGCGCCGCTGCCTGTGGGGGAGAAGGAGGGGGAGGGGTGCGGTGCTCGTGGTGCGCACGGAGGGAGGAGGCGCGGTCGTGGTGCGGAGGGAAAGGAGTGGGTGCGCGGTCGTGGTGTGGAGGGAAAGGAGGGGGCACGCGGTTGAAAAGTCTTGATGGCTAGAGGGGGGTGAATAGCCTTTTTAAAATTTTCTACAAAGACAAGCTAAACAAGTTTATCAATACAACAAATAGCGAGATGCGAGTTTTGCTTAGCCTACGGGGTGTTTGCAAGCCACTTATCCAATTCACAATACTAGTATAATGGCACTCAACCGCACAAGTCAAACCGAGAAGGTAACTACAACTACAACTAGCAAGCTACACAAAAGAGCTACTCTAGCAAAGCTAACTAGCTAGCAAAGATAACTAAGAAAGTAATGCGGAGTTGAGTTAGGAGAGTTTCACCGAGGGGCGAAGTATTGAGCCAACCAATATGATCAACAATGAATACCAAGACAACCGAACACCGGGATCAATCAATCACAATATGAAAGTGATGACACGAAGATTTATCCCGAGGTTCACGTGCTTGCCGGCACGCTAGTCCCCGTTGTGTCCCTCTTCACCACGTGGTTCGGTGGCTAATCGGTCTCACACCGAGCCTCTCAAAAGGCGCCACAAGAACCTACCAAATGGCAAAAGGTTGCAATGACACGAGCAATTTACTAATGTTGCCTTTGGCACTTCGCTGAGGTAGGCACAAACCCCTCATAATCACCGGAGGTGGCCAAGAACAATCACCAACTCCTGCCAACGCCTCCAAGCTACTCCAAGCCGTCTAGGTGGCGGCAACCACCAAGAGAAACAAGAATCCCGCAGCAAATCAACCACCAAGTGCCAACTAGATGCTATCTCACAATGCAAATGCACTTGGATCACTCAATCTCACTTCGAATATGCAAAGAAGCAAGAGAGATGAGTGGGAGAGGAGTTGCTTAGCTCAAAGTGCTCACAAGTATGTCAAATGTCCAAGAGAGAGAGCCTTGAGCCGGCCAACGAGTATTTATAGACGTACCCCTTCGAATATAGCCGTTAGGAACTTAAACAGCCGCAGTCGCGCTGACCGGACGCGCTGGTCGCGTGGACCGGACGCGCCGATCACACAACGGCTCTTTCGCGAACCACCGACCGGACGCGCTGGTCGCGCGGACCGGACGTGCTGGGCTCGACCAGACGCGCTGGTCCCGTACCGGACCGGACGCGCTGGTCAAGCCAGAGCAGCGCACAACGAAACAGCGACCAGACGCGCTGGAGAACTGACCGGACGCCACAGTGCCAGCGTCCGGTTGGAGTCTAGTAAGCTCCCTGATCGACCGGACGCGTCCGGTCGACTGTGACCGGACGCACCGCGCGTTCGATCAACAAACTGAAACTCGCGCAGACGTTGAACGCTGACCGGACGCGTCCGGTCAAACAGAGACCGCGTCCGGTCCAGCGTCCGGTCACCTCTGTAACCTCCGTTTGCCTCCGTTTGATTTCTGACTTCCGGCGTAGTGGAAAATAGTCGTTTCAACTCCTCAAAAATGCCTGAATCCCGCCTAGCAAGCTCGGCGGGAGGGAGAGAGGACCCCAAACCCTCTCTACCACTCAAACTCCACCGCCTTCGCAAATGTGCTAACACCACCAAGTGATCACGTCATGTGCGAGTGTGTTAGCATTTTCACAATCATTTTCTGAGGCGTTATTAGTTCTATCCAAATGCATATGATTATGAAATGCACACCTAGAGGCACTTAGGAGTTCAATAGCCGTGCCATTCCCCTCTTTATAGTACGGCTATCTATCCTATAATGTAACCACACCCACTAGGTGTCTTGGTTACTAAAACACAACCCTTAAGCATATACCTTTGCCTTGATCTCGTAGGGTTACGTCCAAATCCAAGTGTGGCCATCATGATCACCATGTCCATCTTGCCACCAACCTTGGAATGTACTAATCCTCATACGCTACATACAACTTAGGCATAGGATTAGTACTTAGGCATTGTCACTAATTACCAACACCAAACATAGGACTTTCAATCTCCCCCTTGTTGGTAATTGGTGACAACCCTTTCACAAAGATATTATGATAAAATTTTGATTGAACCCATGTCACATTGTCCAAGTATATTACCATGTGTAAGAAGTATGGACATGTGATCATGAATTCAAATTGATATCAATGGCTCCCCCTACATGTATGCTATATGTTTGGATTTAGGAAGCATACATGCTTAGATAGGAAAATATAGGAGCATTGACTACCAATAGGTGCTAAGAGTTTTTAGATTATAGACCTTTGAAGCGTGATACCATCGGAGTAGCGATAAACACCATCTTAGCACCTTGTGTAGTTAGATACCACTTTGAAAAGCACAAACATAACTAGAAACCTCGTGAGATCAACATTATAAGCAAGGCTCTAGTACCACTTTGGAAAACATGAAGCAAGAAAAATCTAACTACTTCCTATTCATGCTAGTACTTCAATACACCATTCAATTGTATACTAGCAAAACACCACACAAGCAATGTATCGGAGAAAAAGAAATGCATAACTATGCATCATACATATGAAGTGCACATAGAAATGCAACATTCATGTTTAAGAGCTTGCACCCCTACTTGTGTGTTCAAAAATTTTAGTTGTTAGTTGATCCCCTTCTTTTATCAATTTTCCCTTTTAGGATCTATCTTTGTGAACAACATTTTTCTCCCCCTTTGTGCTTCTCCCCCTTTGAGTTCTATCTTTCCCTTTGAGTTCTATCTTTGTGAACAACATTTTTCTCCCCCTTTGGCACCAATGACCACAAGGGACCAATGTTAGATAGATTATCATGTTGAATTATGGGGTGAGGATCAAGTTTGTGATTCAACCTAGATTGCTTGCATAAATAAAATACTTCGGTTTGATCCAAGGGCAAGCTTCTTCACATCTCACTAGAAGGGTTATCATGCACCATGTTGAAGCAAATATTTAGACAAGTGATCTAGATTAAACACTTAGGATCACAAGCTACTTAAACAAGTTATATGCTACCACTAGATCATACAAGTCATGGAAACAATAGTGGCACCATATAAACTTCAAAGTCATTTGATTTTCATGAATGAGCCTAGAACATGTAAATTATGACTAGATGCACTAAACAAGTCCTTAGCATATAATGTATGATATGTCAACCAATTGTACCTTGGGGCTCGAAGGAGAGGTGCATCAACTCATGTTGGAGAAGTCAAGTATGTTCAACTCATTCTTTAGCTTGTGAAATCTCTTCTCATCAAATGGCTTGGTGAATAGATCGGCTAGTTGATCTTCGGTGCCCACACTCTCAATAGCAATGTCACCCTTTTGTTGATGATCTCTAATAAAATGATGACGAACATCAATATGCTTTGTTCTTTGATGTTGAACCGGATTGTTGGTTAGCTTCATGGCACTTTCATTGTCACATAGCAATGGCACATTCTTGAAATTGATTCCAAAATCCTTCAATGTTGCCTTCATCCACAAGATTTGTGCACAACAACTACCCGCGGCGATGTATTCGGCCTCGGTGGTAGATAGTGCAATACTATTTTGCTTCTTGGATGACCATGAGACAAGTGACCTTCCCAATAGTTGACAAGTACCAGAGGTGCTCTTTCTTTTAGCTTTGTCACCGGCATAGTCGGAATCCGAATATCCTACTAGCTCAAAGCTTGCACCTTTGGGATACCACAATCCAACATCTTGTGTATGCTTCAAATACCTCAATATTCTCTTTGTCGCCTTCAAATGACTCTTGGTGAGGCTTGAAATCTTGCACACATGCATACACTAAACATTACATCGGGCCTTGATGCCGTCACATAGAGTAGGCTACCAATCATTGATCTATATAGCTTTTGATCCACCATGTTGCCACTCTTGTCACTATCCAAACTTCCACTAGTGCCCATTGGGGTTGTAATACCCTTTGCATCTTCCATGCCAAACTTCTTGAGCATATCTTTGATGTACTTGGTTTGACTCACAAATGTTCCTTCCTTCATTTGTTTGATTTGAAGTCCAAGGAAGAAACTAAGTTCACCAATCATTGACATTTCAAATTCCTTTGCCATCATTTTCCCAAACTCATCACAATAATCTTGATTGGTTAAACCGAATATGATATCATCAACATATATTTGCAATACAAACAAATCTTTCCCAATCTTCTTGGTGAAGAGAGTAGTATCCACTTTGCCCATGACAAATCCTTTGGTTAGCAAGAAGTCCCTCAATCTTTCATACCATGCTCTTAGTGCTTGCTTCAATCCATACAAGGCTTTCCTTAACTTGTATACATGGTTGGGTTTCTTGTCATCTTTAAAACCGGGAGGTTGCTCCACATACACCTCCTCTTGAATGTACCCATTTAGAAATGCACTCTTCACATCCATATGATATAGCTTGATATTGTGAGCACAAGCATAGGCAAGTAAGATCCTAATTGCTTCCAATCTTGCAACCGGGGCATAAGTTTCACCAAAGTCAAGACCCTCTATTTGTGTGTAACCTTGAGCCACTAGTCTTGCTTTGTTTCTTACTACTATTCCATCTTGATCTTGCTTGTTGCGAAAGACCCATCTTGTTCCAATGACATTGTGATCCTTAGGCCTCTCAACTAGTTCTCATACTTCATTTCTCTTAAAGTTGTTGAGCTCTTCATGCATTGCATTTACCCAATCCGTATCTCTCAATGCTTTATCAATGTCCTTGGGTTCTTCCATTGACACAAAAGAAGAGTGAGCACAAAATGATGTCAATCTTGATCTAGTTTGAACTCCCCTTTGTATGTCACCAATGATGGAATCCAATGGATGGTCTCTTGCAATGTTAGTTGGTTGAAGCACTTGGACTTGATTGCTTGGATGTTGATGTTGATCATGAGTCGGAGATGATGAACTAGCCACTTGTTGATCTTGTTGCACTTGAGATGATGTACTAGCTTGATTTTGCATTAGAGAACCACTAGCTTGTGTAATTGGACTTTGGAGCACTTGATCTTTGTTGTCATCCACATCAATCACTTGCTTCGGCCTAATATCACCAATATCCATTTCTTCCATAGCATTGGTCAATTGAGTTCCTCTAACATCATCCAAGTTATTTTCCTCATCTTGAGAGCCATTTGTTTCATCAAACTCAACATCATGAACTTCCTCAAGTAAACCACTAGCCAAATTCCAAACTCTATAAGCTTTGCTAGTAGTGGAGTAACCAAGTAAGAATCCTTCATCACATTTCTTCTCAAACTTGCTCAATCTAGTGCCCTTCTTCAAGATGTAGCATTTGCAACCAAATACCCGAAAGTATGCAATGTTGGGCTTTCTTCCATTTAAGATCTCATATGGTGTCTTCTCTAGGAACTTGTGGCAATAGAGACGGTTGCTATAGAAGCAAGCCGTGTTGATTGCTTCGGCCCAAAATGAATGACTCACATTATACTCATTCAACATTGATCTTGCCATATCAATTAAGGTTCTATTCTTCCTCTCAACTAGGCCATTTGATTGAGGTGTATACTTGGCCGAAAATTAATGTTTGATTCCAAGCTCCTCACATAGCTCATCAACTCTTGTGTTTCTAAACTCACTTCCATTATTACTTCTCACTTTCTTGATTATGGTCTCAAACTCATTTTGCACTCTCTTGATGAACTTCTTGAATATGTCAAATACATCACTCTTGTCCACAAGAAAGAATACCCATGTATATCTAGTGAAATCATCCACAATCACAAACCCATACTTGTTGCCACCAATGCTTGTGTATGTAGTTGGCCCAAATAGATCCATGTGCAACAACTCAAATGCCTTAGAAGTACTCATGATGCTTTTCAATGGATGAGTGTTGCCTACTTGCTTTCCGGCTTGACATGCACTACATAGCTTATCCTTCTCAAATGTGACATCCTTCAAGCCTCTAACTAAGTCATGCTTCACTAACTTGTTCAATTGCTTCATGCCAACATGACCAAGTCTTCTATGCCATAACCAACCCATACTTGATTTGGTGAGCAAGCATGTTGAAAGTTGAGTGTCACTAGCATTGAAATCAACCAAGTATAGATTCTCATATCTAAAACCCTTGAAGATCAAATTAGAGCCATCAACACTAATTATCTCCACATCATCAACACCAAATATGTACTTGAAACCGAGATCACACAATTGAGCAACCGAGAGAAGATTGAAGTTCAACTTTTCAACTAAGAGCACATTGGAAATGCTATGATCATTTGAGATTGCAATCCTTCCAAGAGCCTTCACATCACCCTTGCTATTGTCACCAAATGTGATACTATCAATGCCACTATCATTTGATTTGAGAGAGTTGAACATTCTTGAATCACCGGTCATATGTTGAGAGCACCCACTATCAAGCACCCAATGCCTTCCTCCGGCCTTGTAATTTACCTACAAAATAAATTAATGTTTCTTAGGTACCCATACTTGTTTGGGTCCTTGGAGGTTAGTAACTAAGCTCTTGGTACCCAAATGGCCTTCTTCTTTGGACCCACAATTGGTGTACGAACAAACCTAGCATGCACACCTTTCTCACCCTTGGTAAGCACATAACAAGAATCAAAAGGAATGTAATCTATTTAAGCATGAAACTTGTTGTTGTTCTTGTTCATTTTATTACAATTAATCTCTAGATGCCCAACTTGCTTGCATCTATTGCAATAACGACCATTGCTCTTCACAAAGCAAGACTTTGGAGTAGCAAAGGCCGCCTTGCCCTTCTTGGGAGTATAGCCCAATCCCTCTTTGTTAAGAGAGAACCTTTGGCTACCCAAGCATTTTAGCAAGCGGGCATCCCCACCATAGGCATTGCCTAATGCGCGGGTGAGATCATCCACCTCTCTCTTGAGAGTCTCATTCTCAACCACAAGTAATGAATCACTAGTAGTAGAGATAGAGTTGGTTGTGGTGGATGATGATGTGCTACATGAAGCATTAGTAGGACCAACAAATAAAGAATCATCAATAATATCACATGTTAGTCCAATATCACAAGTGACAATCACTTGCTCCTCCTTAGCTTCCCTCATGAACTTCTCCAACTTGAGGTCCTTTTCCTTGATGAGGTCAAGTAGAGTGGAGTGGGCTTCCTTAAGCCTAGTGTGAGCAACTTCAAGGTCCTCGTGGTCTTCCTTTAGACACTCACGAGAGGCCTCTAGCTCATCAAAGGATTTCCTAAGAGCTTTGAGCTCTTGTTCAATTCCTTTGCACTCCTTACTCTTTTTGAGAGCAATAAGCTCCTCCATCAAGGCATCATTTTCATTGCTCTTGGCAATGAGCTCTTGTTCCAAGATTTTATATTTCTTGGTTGTCCTCTTGTAGCCCTTGCTCATTTGCTCTATTATGCCCAATAGATCATCCTTGGAGTAGTCCTCATCCTCCTCATCATCACTCCTACAACCATCACTAGCACAAGAATCATCATTATTATCATCATATTTTACCTTGGTAGGCTTGGCCATAAGGCATGTCGATGTAGTGTCGAAGATGGATGACTTGTTGGAGAGGGCGATGCTTGCAATGGCTCGCCGAGTGGTCCTCTCATCATCACTAGAGCTTTCATCATCATCACTATCGGAGTTGTCACTATCCCAAGTGATCACATAACCACCACCCTTCTTCTTCTTGTTGATAGTGAAGCTCTTCTTCTCTTTCTTGTCCTTCTTGTCCTTCTTGTTCTTCTTCAACTTCAACTCCCCATCATGATATCTTTTGTCTTCATAGGGGCACTTTGCCACTACATGATCGGGGCTATTGCAATTGTAGCAAAGCACCTCCTTTGCCTTCATGAAGTCCCTTCTCTTCCTTGCCCCATATCCTTTCTTCTTCATGAACCTCCCCATCTTGTGCACTAGGAGGGCCATGGTCTCATCATCGAATGGATCATCATCATCACTCTCCACCTTGCTCTTGCCCTTAGAAGATGAAGCCTTGAATGCAATGGGTTTCTCTTGCTTGACCTTGGTCTCCTTCTTCTCTTCTACCTCATCTTCATCATCATTATATTGGGCATCGGTCATTATATCTCCAAGCACATCGGTTGGTTTGACCTTGTCCAATCCCTCTCTAAAGATCATTCTTCTCAAGGTGGCAAACTTCTTGGGTAAGCACATCAAGAACTTGTGTGAGAAGTCCTTGTCCTCAACCTTCTCTCCAAGCCCCTTGAGATCATTGACAATGACTTGGAGCCTATAGAACATCTCCGGGATGGATTCATCATCCTTCATCTTGAAAGTGGAGAACTTGTCCTTGAGCATATATAGCTTGGCACTTTTTACCGTTGAAGTGCCTTCATATGTTTCTTCAAGCCTTATCCAAAGCTCATTTGCCTTTTCAAGATCTTTGATTTGCTCAAATACTTTGTCATCAATGGCACGGTAGATTATGTCAAGTGCCGCCGTGTTGCATTATTTGTTGATGCGGTCATTTGGAGTGAGATTTTCCTCATCAAGAATGATGTATCCATCTTTGGTCACATCCCAAACCTTATCATGTATATTGCCTAGATATTGCTTCATCTTCCTTTTCCGATGATCAAAGGAAGAGACGCCATCAAAGAATGGAGGCTTGCCATTAACATGATTGAACATAACTTGAGCCATCTTGCACCGATGTTGTTAAGCCTTGCAAACGGTGACCACGGCTCTGATACCACTTGAAAGGTCTTGATGGCTAGAGGGGGGTGAATAGCCTTTTTAAAATTTTCTACAAAGACAAGCTAAACAAGTTTATCAATACAACAAATAGCGAGATGCGAGTTTTGCTTAGCCTACGGGGTGTTTGCAAGCCACTTATCCAATTCACAATACTAGTATAATGGCACTCAACCGCACAAGTCAAACCGAGAAGGTAACTACAACTACAACTAGCAAGTTACACAAAAGAGCTACTCTAGCAAAGCTAACTAGCTAGCAAAGATAACTAAGAAAGTAATGCGGAGTTGAGTTAGGAGAGTTTCACCGAGGGGCGAAGTATTGAGCCAACCAATATGATCAACAATGAATACCAAGACAACCGAACACCGGGATCAATCAATCATAATATGAAAGTGATGACACGAAGATTTATCCCGAGGTTCACGTGCTTGCCGGCACGCTAGTCCCCGTTGTGTCCCTCTTCACCACGTGGTTCGGTGGCTAATCAGTCTCACATCGAGCCTCTCAAAAGGCGCCATAAGAACCTACCAAATGGCAAACGGTTGCAATGACACGAGCAATTTACTAATGTTGCCTTTGGCACTTCGCCGAGGTAGGCACAAACCCCTCACAATCACCGGAGGTGGCCAAGAACAATCACCAACTCTTGCCAACGCCTCCAAGCCGTCTAGGTGGCGGCAACCACCAAGAGAAACAAGAATCCCGCAGCAAATCAACCACCAAGTGCCAACTAGATGCTATCTCACAATGCAAATGCACTTGGATCACTCAATCTCACTTCGAATATACAAAGAAGCAAGAGAGATGAGTGGGAGGGGAGTTGCATAGCTCAAAGTGCTCACAAGTATGTCAAATGTCCAAGAGAGAGAGCCTTGAGCTGACCAACGAGTATTTATAGACGTACCCCTTCGAATATAGCCATTAGGAACTTAAACAGCCGCAGTCGCGCTGACCGGACGCGCTGGTCGCGTGGACCGGACGCGTCGATCACACAACGGCTCTTTCGAGAACCACCGACCGGACGCGCTGGTCGCGTGGACCGGACACGCTGGGCTCGACCGGACGCGCTGGTCCCGTACCGGACCGGACGCGCTGGTCAAGCCAGAGCAGCGCACAACGAAACAGCGACCGGACGCGCTGGAGAACTGACCGGACGCCACAGTGTCAGCGTCCGGTTGGAGTCTAGTAAGCTCCCTGATCGACCGGACGCGTCCGGTCGACTGTGACCGGACGCACCGTGCGTCCGATCAACAAACTGAAACTCGCGCAGACGCTGAACGCTGACCGGACGCGTCCGGTCAAACAGAGACCGCGTCCGGTCCAGCGTCTGGTCACCTCTGTGACCTCCGTTTGCCTCCGTTTGATTTTCGACTTCCGGCGTAGTGGAAAATAGTCGTTTCAACTCCTCGAAAACGCCTGAATCCCGCCGAGCTCTCTACCGCTCAAACTCCACCGCCTTCGCAAATGTGCTAACACCACCAAGTGATCACGTCATGTGCGAGTGTGTTAGCATTTTCACAATCATTTTCCGAGGTGTTATTAGTTCTATCCAAATGCATATGATTATGAAATGCACACCTAGAGGCACTTAGGAGTTCAATAGCCGCGTCATTCCCCTCTTTATAGTACGGCTATCTATCCTATAATGTAACCACACCCATTAGGTGTCTTGGTTACTAAAACACAACCCTTAAGCATATACCTTTGCCTTGATCTCGTAGGGTTGCGTCCAAATCCAAGTGTGGCCATCATGATCACCATGTCCATCTTGCCACCAACCTTGGAATGTACTAATCCTCATACGCTACATACAACTTAGGCATATGATTAGTACTTAGGCATTGTCACTAATTAGCAACACCAAATATAGGACTTTCAGCGGTGCTAAGTCAGGGCTGGGGGCGGCGGGATAGGGGGAATGAGTGAGTGAGTTAGGGTTTGTGAGGATTGGTTTATATACGTTGAGCGCAGTATAGGGCTGAGATGGGCCAGCATTATCGGAGGCGGGCCTTATAGTGCGCCCGCCTCGGTTAATGTATTAACCAAGGCGTTACAACGACCGCCTCGGTTAATATCAATTAACCGAGGCGGACATTTAACGTGTCCGCCTCGGTTAATCGATTTTGCGAGGCGGTTGTTTGTAACCACCTCTGTTAAGGCAGTTACAAACGCCGTCCGCCTCCGAGACCCATTTCAAAATGCCTCGCAAAAGATTTTTTTTAGTAGTGGCGGCCTCCCTACTCCAGAGTCCAGTCCAGCATTCCCGGCGTCTTGCCTGTTCTCCACTCTATAATTTTTACTCGTTTTCTCGTCAAAGAAGCATGATGTGGAGAATGGAGTGGAGTACAACATTTATATGTTGTTGGTTACCCATAGAGAGTACGTGTACGTATTATTAGAGGGCTTTATTTATGCGTAAGATCGAGTGTTTGTTACCAAAGTACTTTTCACTATTCAAGGACAAAACCAAATACTATATATATATAATAAAAAGTAATATAATGATTTTGTTTATCTTCCTCCCATCAGTCGCAAAGGTTGCTTGCTGACAAAGGTTCCCCTTGGATTTGCATGCCATTTAACCTAATTAACCGTTCAGTTACACTAACCGAGGTTAAATGTGGCATGCATTCACATTGTTGCCAGTCTTTGCTTGGCGTTATTCTGCTCGTGAAGCTTTCTCTCTTCCCGAGTTCAAACACTGCCAGCCACAGCCATGAGTATCTGCTATGCATGCCATCTCTCATGTCTGTATTTTTTTTAACAAAAGTTAGGGGGTGTTTGGTTTGCCCTGTTAAAGTTTAACAGGTGCTGTAGCATTTTCGTCTTATTTAGCAATTAGTGTCCAATCATAGACTAATTAGGCTTAATAGATTCGTCTCGTAAATTACTCTTAATCTGTACCGACATGCATGTAATTAATCTATATTTAGTACTCAATACATGTGCCGCAACATTCGATGTGATATGTGTTAAAAAAGCAGAGGCAACCAACCGGGGCCTTAGTACCTACATAATGGGGCAGGCATGTTGGCACAAGCACAAACAGGGTCCATCCATGCATGTGCGCAAAAGTCAATCAGGAGTCCAGGACACATAGGTCTGGTTTAGTTACCCGACTCGGAGGTGGCTGATTCTGCACAGTGCCACCCCTGAGCACTGTAGCACTTTTGTTTTTTTGGTAATAATTGTCCAAATCTTGATTAATTAGGCTCAAAATGTTCGTCTCGCAAAGTACAACAAAACTGTGCAATTAGTTTTTGATTTCATCTACATTTAGTACTCCATATATGTGTCGGTATTTTGATATGATGAGAAATCTTCTTTTTGCATAGTAAAATTTAGGATGAATTCTGGAATCTAAACAAGGCCATATCTATGGCTCCCACAGTCCCACCACTCCCAAGTTCCCAACGGTCCCGAGTTCCTGTCCGGGTAACCCCTGACCCAGCTACATTTTAGCAAGCAACCACTACCATCTACAGCAAATCAGCAACTCACAGCAAGCTACAGCAGCTGCTCATCGCTCATCAGCATTATGACAGTAAAGCACGCATCGATTAGCAGGGCAGGGGCATGCACCGCCCGAATTGGATGAAAGAATCTCTCTCTGGAAATAAGGCCTCGTCTAGGCTGTGGATGAAAAGTTTTTAGATGTCATATTGGATGTTTCATACGATGTCAGAAGGAGTGTTCGGATACTAATAAAAACTAATTACATAACTCGTCTGAAAATCGTGAGACGAATTTATTAAGCATAATTAATCCGTCATTAGCACATGTGTGTTACTGTAGTAACTATGGCTAATCATGACTAATTAGGCTTAAAAGATTCGTCTTGCGGTTTCCATGCAAACTGTGCAATTAGTTTTTTTTATCTATATTTAATGCTCCATACATGTGTCCAAACATTCGATGTGACGGGATGAAAAGTTTTTGGATAAAAACTAAACCAGGCCTAATAAGTCTAAAAAGCCAAGAAAGGCGGAGCAACAAAAGGAAGTCGATGTTCAACAAAAGAATGGAAAGCGGGTAAGTACATTCTTAATCATAGTCCTTCCCTTCCTCAATTGATTTTTCTTGGCACACAACTTCAAACGATTGATTTCAATTCAATTGTTTTTCCTACCAATTCGCTGCCTAGTAGGTATACAAATACAAGAACAAGATGGATGCGTACTGTGTGTTTCGTTGGTGTTGGTCACCAAAAAAAATCACCTCCTACCTAGTACCTACGATTACAATGCCACAATTAGTAGTAAAAACAAAAACAAAAACAAATCCATACCCAAAACTGCCCTTTTCCGTTGGCGTAATTGGGAAGCCAAGCCAAGATTGGATCGTGTGGTCGGCCGGTGACTGTTTCGGAGGAGGACCCAACGCCCAACAATGGATGTCCGCACAGCTAGAACCGGCGACGAGACCTCTTCTTGCGGAGGCGCGGGTCTAGCGTCTTGTTTAGCTGGTGCCGGAGGTAGTCGTCGTAGGAGGCTTACCGGGAACGCCGCATCCGGATGTGTGGGGACGGCGGGGATGGGGTCAGTGGCACCGTGGTGGTGGCGGCGGCGGCGGTGGCGGCGGCGACGAGCCGACGACTGCTAGCGAGGTGGATGCTGCGAGCGCGCCATCGGTGAAGGCCTCGTTTGTGCTCAGTGCGGTCTAACTTGAGGAGGTGCAGGCCAGGCCACGTAGGCGAAGGCGATTACAGTGCCGTGCTCCCATGCATACCGCCATGGATGCGTTGCTTGTCGTGCACCACGCCTACCCCTGCTGTAGGGCGGATCGTCCCGTCGCCTGAGAATTGCCCTATGCTCGATTGAGCAAAAGCTTCTCATCGATGTCACAACAGTCCGGTCATCGCTGCCATCTTGAAGTGGGTAAGAAGCCGAGGATCTTTAGGGGCTGGTACAACTGGATACACACGTGTCTAAAGAGTACTTTGACATGGGTAACATTACAACACATGTTTATATACTAATATTATGGTGACACTATTTTCCACATTTATATTTACATCATTGTGACATTATTTTTCCCACTGCAACGCACAAGCATTTACCTATTGTGGATAAAAAAACACTGGCATAGAATGTCCCTGCTTGAATTATTACGGTATTTTGGTAATAGTATAATACACATTGAAACTAAGATTATCGTAGTATTATTTTTCCCATCGTAACACGCATTTATACATATATTATCGTGATATTATTTTTCCGCTGTAACACACGGATATTTACCTAGTTACCAATGATTTTAGGTCGGCTGGTCGAACCTGGTCGCCCTGGGTCGACGAGACGATTAATCGCGATTAGTCGTCGACCAGGGTCAACCAGGGCGATTAATTGACCCTGGTCGACCGTGGTCATCCACCTAATTGTCCATATATATCAGGACATATATACTTATATATATACCTATATATACTATATAGTATACACAATAAAGCAAGCATCAAGACTATATTAGTGTTTAGCTGGTGACTTACTTGTGGGAGTTGTTTTCTTCTCTTTTCTGCACTGTCCAGAGGTCTAAATTCCTGTCCCAAACTTCATTTCTTTGCTGACTTACTGTTGGAAGCCTGCAGTACCAAAGAAGACCATAATTAGCAAGTAGCAACACTAATGCAGTCTTAATCTTGGCACACCCAGTTAAAACATGCCCAAAACAGAGTACCCAATCTAGTCATCATGTCCTGGTCGGACGATTAATCGCGATTTATCGTCGATTAATCGGACGACCAGCTTTTTGGTCGAGCTAATCGAATCGAGCCTCTAATTGAATGCCAGGGGCGACCAGGACGATTAATCGCGATTAATCGGACGACATAAAAACAATGCTAGTTACTAATAAATAAATAAATAAATAAATAAATAAATAAAAGTATGTAGGTACGTAAGTCTTTTAGAAATAAGAAATAAATCTTAAAGCTACAATTGAACTACTGATTACTGAAGCAACTGTAATCTCGAACCGGCCAGCGTCCTGCCATCCTGGCCCGCGTCGGCGCCCCAACGCCGCGACGCGAGGAGCCGAGGACTGAGTCATCGATCACGGAGATGTCGGAGGAAGCCGCGCCCGCCGAAGCCGGAAGCCAGGACACTCGACGTCGGTGGCCAGTTTGCCGGTTCGAGTCAACGTCGAGGCCGGCGTGGGCGTGGCCGCCGCCGCGCCGCGCGTGCCGGCGTGCCGCGTGGGGTAGCCGACGGCTGCTGCACATGCACAGTCGTACAACACGACTGCATAGAATTTTTTCCCGGGTAGCTAGGTAGGGTTCGTCAGTTCGATGGACTTCCGGGGTTACACCGCGCGTGTACGCAGACGCAGCGCAGAAGCCAAACTAGGACTCGGACAGATGGGCATCGACATATTTTTTTCACTTAGAAAATTTATACTATGGGTCACTGATTGCTGGACCCTAGGTATGCCGTGGCCCACCCGGCATACCCTATGCAAAATGTCGATCTTCCACGGATCCAACCGCCGCTGAGCATCCTCAACGTCTCCGCCTCCCCCCACAAGGACCGAGCTAGGGTGCTGCCTGTGGGGTAGCGGCGGCATTGATCCTAGGCGTTATGGCATCCGTACTCCAAGGGCTCTTTGGTGACTCAGGTCGACAAGGCACCTATCTTAGAGCATCTCTAAGAGTAGTTTTCAAAAATTTCTTCTCAAAACTAACTAACTAAGGAATCCTTCAAGTTGCCAAAAAGTATTGAGAGCACTAAATAAAACTATCTTCACTAGTTTCTAATAAATCATTTCTGAAATATTAAAATATTGGTCCCACACAAAATTTTCTTGGCGGCAGGTTTTTTTTTTTGAGCGATATTGCTAGGGAGGGCGCATCTACGTTCGCCGCCGCCTCCTTCATGCTGGACCGCAACGACGGCAGCACGAGGCAGAATGACGAAGCTTCTGTAGAGAAGGAGAAAAAGGATGCCGAGATGGTGAAAGAAGCGGCGCATGTAGCTGCTCTGGTGCTCTTCCCTCATCAGTTCTGTTTTCTGTTTAAGGAGAACAAGAGGGGTTGCCCCCTACTGAATTTTTATTAAAGCTTAAAATAAAAGTACAGGCAAGTTTCAAGATACATAAAAGGAAAGAAAGAAAATCATCAAAACTACACAAATGCTTCAAACCATGAACGAAGTAAGGGTTTGGATTTCTCTTTTGCTCTAAAAATAACCCGAGCAAATTCCTCCTTGAGATATCCTTACATCTTTGAATAATTGAGATAGGTCTTCCACGGAAATTGTTATCATTGCGGATTGTCCAAATCGCCCAGGACATAGACACCATAATTTCCGTGAAAAAGGGCACATCGTCAGTCGTTCGGTGGATGCTTCGCTGCTTGGGCGCCCATCTACCCCGCCTGCGGCCCCTCTGGGGGCTCGGGCTTTGTTGGCGGACACCCGTTCGCCACCACGGATGGTTCAGCTCAGCTTTGCGGATGTCGAGGCTTCCGGGGTGGATGTTCGGCGAACTCCTTTGCCGACTTCCCCCTCAGCCCTCGCCGAGGAGTTTGCTAGGCGCGTCTCTGCCCCGCTCAAGACCCCCATCCTCAATGTGCCACCACGTCGTCGAACCCGTCACTCCCCATCCTCAGTCTCCATTTGTCGTAGCACGCGTCTTGCGGCAAAGTATGCCTCGCGGGCACCTAACGCCACCCTTCAAGCGCAGAAGGTGCTTGTGTCCAAGTGGGAACCTTCCGCCTCATAGCGGTCAGATACCCAGGTTGTGACGGATTTCAAGAAGGGACTACAGGGTCCGCTCAACTCCGCAAAAAGGGAAGCACTTCGAGCGCTCTTGAAGTTCGACGTGTCGGGGTTTGAGTTTGAAGGGTTTGAGGAGGCTTGTTAGTCTCATCGTCACCCGCCCAATTGGTTGCTCAACTTTCATGTAATGTCTTTTTAAGTTAGTTTTTTCGGGTCGTGTTGGCTTCCATCCTCCCACGGTAATCTATGGATTACTTGGGGATGTTGTAACTAGTCAAACTCTGCTTCTGCTTAATGAATTACGTGTCGCAAAGACACGCTCGTGAAAAAAAACTGTGTTTTGAAGCGTAGTAGAATAGCAAATGGATCAGACAAATTCCCCATGTCCAAGTGCAGTAGATTCCAACACTGAATCGACACCGGGCAAGCCAAGAAGAGATGGGTTAAGCTTTCCTCAATTCCCAGGTGGCAAAGCACACAAGTATAATCCTGCGAATGCATATTCTTACGCTTGAGCAATTCTCTGCTGCTCAACCTATCCTTGAGAAGCAACCAGAAAAGAAATTCCTTTTATTCTGACAGGCCGATTTCCACATCCGCCGATAAACTGGATGAATTTGTCTATGACCCACAAGATGCTTGTAAACCTTCTGAGAATAGAATAGATTAGAACCCCCAAGCATAATTCCATTTGTCTAGCTCACCTGTAACCTGGATGGCATTCAAAGTGAGACTGAAAATGTTGAAACTGCTGATAGGCCTCCTCTGGAAGTGGAAGATGGAACAGGTCATGCAGAGGGGTGATCTGTAATGCACTAGAAACTGAAAGGTTTCTGTTCTTCACATATGAAAAGGGCTCCGGATATGTTATACTTAGAGGTTCCCCAGCCCCAATTGTCAGTCCGAAGGTAGCAGGTGCAATCATCAGCTAAATTAACAGAGGCCAAACCTTTGAAGGTGTGCAACAGCTTGAGTATATCTCCTCAGTTCTGTTCCAGGACAAACGAACGCCCAGTCCCAGAGCCAGAGGGCTCGGGCATCACATCAGCTGCTTCGATTGCCTACTCTTCATCAGCTACGATGCGCGGATCACGCGAAGAAGATGGAGACGTCTATGTCGAGGTCGAGGTCGACCATGTCCACGGCGGGCGGCGGCGTCGGCGCGCTGGCGGCCACGAGCGCGGACACCACCTCCTGGAACTCGGCCTGCCCCCGACACTCGAACGGCAGGTAGGAGGCGACGTGGTTGGAGTTCGAGGTCGCCGACACCACCACCTCCTGGAGCTCGGCCTGCCCCCACCACTCGAACGGCAGGTAGGAGGCGACGTCGCTGGAGTCCGAGGACGCGGGCGACAAGCCCCAGTTCTCCGACGTGGAGAGGTACAAGTTCTCCGACGTGGAGAGGTACAAGTTCTCCGACGTGGAGAGGTACAAGTTCTCCGACGTGGCGGCGCTCCAGCAGCCCTGCGGCGGGTCCGCGGCCGCGGGCAGGTCCTCGGTCTTCACCGTGAGGCCGGCGCTCAGGCTCTGCAGGTGGGCGTCCGCGTCCGGGTTGTGCTCCGCCGGCGCCGTGGCCTGGCCCGCCGCCACTAGCCTGTGGACGCAGGTATGCTCGCCGTGGTCGGTGCCCTGCACCTGCTTCGTCGCCTGTAACCCCTGCGAGTGGCAGAAGGCATCCATCTAAATCTTCGCGTTTGAAAGTCGCGGGAATGACTGAACGAGGAGATCGCCCGGGAAAAAGTCGCGCCGAGGAGGATACGCGCGTGACAGAGTCCACGGATTTTTTCGAGCCTGGGTCCGGTTTTCCAAAGTGCCAAAATTTGGAAGGAGCGATAGAATGGTTGAAGATGTGTTTTTTTTTTCAATTTTGCTAAAAAACAAAGATTTGGAGAATATTTTGGGTACTCTGGAGGTGCTCTTACGAGAAGAAAGTGTGATAAGCCCCAGAAGGAAGTAACATATACACATGGCATTTTTTTTTTGAATTCAGCATGCACGTACTTTGTTCCATCAGTTAGCAACATTAAATTGATGTTTCAAATATTTCTATTTACTATTAATCTGAATGCAAAGGAAGTAATATATGGAATGGCATCTTGATAACAGGCAAAACAGAACATGCATAGTACAGTTTCAGGTTGAAACAAATTTGTCAGTTTGTTTACCTTGTCTGTTGATCAGCGTGGCGATTGGAACACACACGTGACAAATTGTGTCTGTCATAATTTTTATAAAGAGTTTTATCATGGATTTATATGAACACAACACTGGATTCCATAGACAGGGATTAACAGATATCATGCATGGAAGGTATTAAGACAATCGAACCACTTTATATGGCGGATACCCTCAATTCTGCTTCGGAAAACTCTCAAGCTTGCTATGAGTCTAGGCCCTATAATTCTATTTGTAATCAAACACAACAGTAAAAATTTCAATAAATATATGATAAACACCAAAGTTTCAACTTTATATGTGGATAAGACAATTGCAATAACTAATAATATTAAAAGTTAAAATCCAAAGTATATATTCATGATGTCACAATAAAAGGATGCAACTATGATGTAACTTAAGCTTAAGTTTCAATAAAATTCATTCATATTGAAGACCTAAAGACATGCAATGCAAAAGATGATAGCACATCTTGACATTACTAAATGAAGACTCACACCGGAGCCTCCGTGCTAATCCTCATAGGATGAGTTCTTAAAAATAAAGATAAATATTCCCTCCATTCCAAATTATAAGACATTCCAAGAATCTTGAAGAGTCAACGCATCTTAAGTTTGACTAAAATTATAGAGAAAATTACAAAAACTTATAACATCAAATAGGTATACTATGAAAATATAATTAATGAAGAATCTAATGATACTTAATTGGTGTCATAAATATTATTATCTTATCATATAAATTTGGTCAAACTTGAGATCATTTGACTCTCCAAGATTCTTGGAATGCCTTATAATTTGGGATGGAGGGAGTAAATACTAGAAATTATTGTAACAATCATAAACTTATGGTCATTTATTAGGTCAATTGTATTCATCGTAGAGAATAATAGCTATGAATCCTATCTATTTCCAAAAAAACAGTTTTTGCTATTATGAATAACCCTCTAAATTTATATCTAAACTACCAACATCTGCCTTTATGATCAGAAAATAAAAAAAATATTTTTAATAGTGTACTTGTTTTTTGGTGTCACAGATTTTGAAACTCTTTGCATAATAAGGTTGGTCAAGCTTAAGAAAGTTTGACTTAATATGTCTAGATTTTTTTGTGTGTGAATAGCTCTAGATGTTGATTTTTTTGAGATTAATAAAGGAGTAATTTGGTGGTGATATTACCTCTCTTTCTTTTTGGTATGCTTCATCTGATCTTTCTAGCATCTTGATAATTTGCTTTATTGTTGGCCTTTTCACCGGATCAAATTTGACACAGAGTAGACCAATCTGAATGCATTTTTTTATTTGTCGGTAATCAATGTCTTGGGATGTATACCCTTGTGCTTTTGTCGGCCTATGTCTCCAATTGTTAAGCACCTGCAACGTCAGATCACACATGCATGATACGTCTAGAAAGTTTAGTCTCCCATGCAATAGATTATGAAAAAAGGACCTCTGCCTTCGAAGTAGAAACATAAGTATCTTACAAGATCAATATATTGCTGGGATGTTGTTTCGGTCTCATCTGTTGGGTAATCCTTGCGGCCCGTAATTATCTCTATGATTATTACCCCCAAGCTGAATATGTCAAACTTTTTTGTGATCACACCTTTTTCTATGTATTCCGGTGCCATGTAACCTCTGCACCAAATTAGCAGTGTCAATCTGAAGCCAAAGGAAAAAAGGCATTCTGGTTCTGGTGATGAAAAACTAGGTAGCATTTTACTTACGGTGTTCCCGTACAACTTATAGTGCATGTTCGAGTTTGCTCTTCACCAAAGATCCTCGATAAACCGAAATCTGCAATTTTTGGCACCCTATTGTCATCCAGCAATATGTTTGCAGGTTTGAGGTCCATGTGAATAATAGGGGTAACTTGCCACTCCTCATGAAGATAATGTAAACCATAGCAAATACCCTTAATAATTTTGTAGCGTGTGTTCCATTCAAGTCCAGAAGTTTCATCTGTATTTGTAAAAGAGCATCAGAAAAATGATGATTAAATAAAGTACATGTTTTCTGGATAAAATTTGAGTAGGAACTATATATGCTCCAATATAACTTCGTGCAATTCGAAGCTCAGACATGAATGAAGGAAAGAAATAGAACAATGGATTGAGGTACCTGAAAGATGGCCACGAAGACTTCCTTTTGGCATGTACTCCAAGCACAACAACCTCTCTGGCTTCTCAGCACGAACAAATGTTCCATTGTGCCGTACAAGTTTCATCTCTGTTTCAGAACAGTAACCTACAAGCTGCACTATATTTGGGTGTTTAAGCCTCATGAGATGCTGGGCTTCGGTCTCGTATTGAACATCCTCAAGCCCTGTGATTGTCGATGCAAACCTCTTGACAGCAATAATATCTCCATTTGTTAGGACTCCCTGTTCAAATTTAGCTCTCCTATTGATACATACATATATTAAAGGATGGAAAAGATATGATTTAAGTAATTAATTACCTTATACACCTTACCGAAAGCACCTTTGCCGAGTAGTTGGTCATCAGAAAAATTGTCTGTGATCTGCCTTAACTCATCTAGTGTTAAGACGACGCTCCCCAGACTATTACATCTACTAGTACTTGCGTTGGAAATTCTCCAAGCTGCCTCTCGTCGGACATGTTTCCCCTTCTTCGATAGAAACAGGGCGACAGCCGAAGGAGACTGACGAGTCAACGAACGAGACTGACGCCATCTCTTCCCCACGCCGTGCGGAGGTTGTCGTCGCGGTGCCGTGGCTCTCCTTGAGGTTTCAGCCCCACCCAACAACCGAACAGCGCCGGTACCATCCTTAACGCTGCCGCGGTGGGTGCCCTTCACCATGGATTGGAAGCAGAAGAAGATTTTCTTCTATTTTGTTCGATGTTTCTCGATCGAGATCGTTTCTTGGGGCGTTCTGAAAGAAAGAAAAAAGATATACCCTTGTGGCATAGTAAGATTCAAGGGAAGATGGGCTGCTATAGAACACGAGGACACGACTGTCCTAAGATAAGACAACTTAGATCTTACCTTGTTTTCGTCCCACCGAAGAGATGCTGCTCCTGAAGATGGATGGCTGCTAAGATCAACGTCCTGCCGGTAGTCGGCTGGATCCTCCTCGTGCCATGGCCAGAGTCTTTTGTGCTTTGTGCAGTGCGCGCCAGAGAAGGAGAGAGAGATGGAATGGACAACGAGAGCAGAGCAGAGCTGGTTTCTTCTAGTGTTTTTGATAAAGATGAGCAGAGCTGATTGAGCGAGGGGTTGTTGGCAACACGAAGGGTAAACACGCGTCTTGGCCTGGTGTGGCAGACACTACCTAATATTAACTAGGGCATTGTTTAGATCCAAAAACTTTTCACCAAAAACTATTCCATCGAATCTTGCAGCATGTGCATGGAGTATTAAATATAGATAAAATAAAAAAACTAATTACACAGTTTACGTGTAAATTGCGAGACAAACGTTTTGAGTCTAATTAGTCCGTGATTTGACACTAAAGTGCTACAGTAACAAATGTGCCAACGACGGATTAATTAGGCTTAATAAATTCGTCTCGCGGTTTCTAGGCAAGCTATGTAATTATTTTTTTTATTAATATCCGAAAACCTCTTTCGACATCATACGAAATATGTGATGTGACATTTTCACCAAAAACTTTTCGCATCTTACAAGACCTAGAGTGCAGAGGTTTGAGCGTCCATCCATCTTTACAGTTGTATGTACTAGATCAAACTTCTGCGCGGCTTGCGCGCTCTACCCACAAAACTCTACAATATTTATGCCATCGATCAGGGGTTGTTCGTAAATTAAATTGACCAGTGATAAGAGTTAAACTAAGGGCCTGTTTGGTTAGAGGTGTTAAAGTTTAACAAACACTGTAGCACTTTCGTCTTATTTGATAAAAAGTTTCTAATTTTGGACTAATTAGACTTAATAGATTCGTCTCGTAAATTACTCCTAATATGTGCCGACATATATGCAATTAGTCTACATTTAGTACTTCATGCATTTGCCGCAATATTGATGTGATGTGAGTTAAACTTTAATATTCATGAACCAAATAGGGCCTAATTAGAGAACATAAATTCCTTTATATAGCTATGATATCAAAGAGAAGCAACACATCAGGTTGTATTGTATCATCGTTGGACTAAAAATACTGGAGCGACGTCCATTTAATTTGAATATATGTAGTTTGACAGCTCATAGGGTTCAATGACATATCACATGCAGCCCACAGGGGTTCTGTCCACCGACATACTACATGCATCTGGCAGTACATCCTAGAGGTGGGACTTGGGTCTGGCCGGGCTGGTACGGCACGGTCCTCTTATGTTTCGTGCCGCTTCGGGTCATGCCCTCTAGACATTGGAGGTATGTCGGGCCGTGCTGGTATGGTACGGTAAATCTTTTCTTCGGCCTAAGCACAGCCCGTGGCACGCCGGCACGCCTTCGGGTCGTGCCGGCCCAAGCACGGCCCTCAAAATGTATCTGCTAGTTTTCTTTTATTCCGCTTGTGATATGAAATATATATATTTTGTGTGTACTATTTTAATGAAAGTTTTAGTCATTTTCATAATCTATTAAGAATTAGATGAGAGATAGTATAGTAAATGCTAGAAAATTGCATTGTATAGTTGTAGAAGTGTCCACGTGCTATTTTCGTGCCATGTCGGCCCAAGCACGGTCCAAAATGCGGACCGGGCCATGTAGCCCACCGTGCCGAGATCCTGGACACGGCACGGCCCTCGTGTGCGTGTCGTGCCGGCACGGCCCAAAATATTTCGTGCCGTGTCGTGCTTCGGGTCGTACCACGATCCGCCCTCAGATGGCACTGCCAAGTCCTAGCTCCACCGTGCGTGGCACAGCACATGCATGCATATAGTAACAAACTATATCGAGAAAATTAAGTAAAGCAAGTGTCATTTGGAAAATCTGCTTCACCATCTTCATACCGTGGCGTGGAGTAGGTAGCCCTTGCAGCTTTCTGACAAGCAATTCCGATCCGTCTAAATTTTTTAGGTGATAGATTAAGATCGTCCACTAGAAAGCTACTCCAGGTTACAAGACTTTTTTTAAGGCTTTTGTCAGGTACTCTTAAATAACTGTGGACCGTCGATCTGGACATCAAAAATCACATTTTACCTCGTAAGAGGTAATTGAATAAATATATTTGTTATTTTGAAAAAATTGGAAAGCAAGCACAATTTTAAGTAGAATATCTATCAACATATCTAACATGCATGCAACAGCATGGGACATGCATTTGTATGGATGGTTTTGAGCGTGACATATAATGTTTTTTTAACAAATTGATCTATGTGGAGTCGTAACGTTAGCTTTTTTTTATAACGTGACAATTAGAGGTGTACTTTATTTATTTATTAAATTGGACCATCAACGTGTTGGTAACGAGAACATTGTCTCGAACGTATTGGTATTTAAATTATTTATTTATTTTAATTCATAATCCTAACATTAGTATTTTCGGCACGTATTTGTAAATGAATGTTGATAACAAGTTCTACTGTTAGTTATCATAACACAACTTTTCATGTTTTATTAGATCCAAATACAACCCATAGAGATGTATTCACGTACGTGGTGTACCTCTACGTACTATGTCACGTCTGGCACGTATGCCGCTGTTACATGCACTGGTATATGCCGCTGTTGCATGCTGTGCAGGTGCACCTATATATGGCAACGAACAAACTTTTGATGTTGATTTGGTTTGTTTCCTTTTATTTCTTTCTTTTTATAAATATTTTAGTTTATTAATATTTAATTATTGCATGTATTTTAAAAATTAAGGGTTAAGATTTGTTTGAGAACTTACCTCCCATAGAGTAATGTGTGTACCTTAGCAAGGCCCCAAAGGTTACAAGACTTGTTGGGACATGCATCAATCCACACGCGCGCGGTCACACGGATGATCCAGCTGGGGTCCCTCCTCAAACCAAAGCCTAAGGAAGCTAATTAATCCATGCGAGGTACCATTACAAGTAATTAGCACATGCATGGATCGAGGTACGTCGTCTATCATCGGCGAGGCAGACGACCAGTTCATGCGTGTCCTCGCCCGCGCTCAGCCTAGTGATGACCTTGCTTGGTCTAATTTGTTTGTAGTGTGTGCGCGCGTTGGCGCGAGGCGAACGGCAAGGTGTGCGGCAAGCAGTGGCGAAGCTAGAGCAAACTAGAGCAGGGTGCACTTGTCTTGTAGGTGCATAGACTTTTGTTATTAGGAGTGCATATATGGTGAAAATATAGACAAAACCATTGTTTTTATAAATTTTGGGGTGCATTTACACCCCCTATATATCATCAACCTAGCTTCGCCCCTGGGAGCAGGGGTGCATGCATGCACGCCCCAGTTCAAGTGCCGATCATCGAGCGTGGTTGCCTGCTTTGCCTCCTTACTACCGCAGTTGGTACTCTAAAACGATACTCTAAAGCTTTAGAGTATGAATATAGAGTAAAAACTGCTGCACTGAGTACTTTAAAACGATACTCTATCCTTTCTCTCACTCTATATTTAGAGTAGTACAGTGTTTACTCTATACTCTACAGTGACGGGTCCCACTAGCTAAACAAAGGGAAAAAATGCTATAACTCATAAACAAAAAATCCAAATTAAATTTCGATTGCACCATTAAATTCGTCTCAATAAATCCTTCAAAACTAGATCACACATGGATATATTTAGATAAAGTGACAAGTAGGTCCCATAGTGGATAGAGTGGATAGAGAATGATATAGAGGATGGATGAGTGCGAAAGAATTAAGTATAGAGGAAAGAATCTTGCTGACTAGGACGTATAGAGGATGAATATAGAGGTCCATGAGTGCAGGTAGTCTTACTCCGTACTTAAACAGACCGTACTATATATCTCGGCCAATTTGCCAATGTTGAGATCTGTCAGGTCGAGAGCGAGCTGCCATGCATGCCACATCACTACTGCACTAGGGCTAGGCGCCTGACAAGTGACAACAACTTCCCGAACCCATCCATCATACCTCGTCACCTTTTCAGTCGTGTGAGTTTTGGACCTCGTCGTACATACGGCCGGTCTAATTAGCCGTTAGACACAAAGTGTCCAAAGCGTATAATGGACGCCTCTATCATTTTTATATTGTCAAGATGGACGGGAAAGATACTCGGATCATCGCATTTGGTAATTAGGTGAAGAAAATGACTTTTTAGGTGCTGAACCAGCCAGAGGTGACTTAGCTGACTCTCTAAGTCGGCTAAGCCAACTTAACTAACTTCCTCAAATGCAAGAACGGACTTCACCATTCCGTTTCTCTCGCTGAGCTGATCGAAAAACATATATGGTTCACCTGATTTGAAGTCCGGATGAATTAATTATGAATTTTGGAAGATTTTCACCTGAATTTCCTAGGGCCAAGCCGGCTTAATGATGCGCAACCACTAATTATACGCCGGAATACATCTGGAACCGAGTTCTCGAGTACAGCGGTGTATTCACCCTAAACAAGGCGCCTACTGATGTTCTGGGGGCTACGCTCCCGGTTATCAGGTGTCACCACCTGAAACGCAGCATTGACAACGTCCCGACGGTTACGCACAGGAAACCACGTTTCCCGATATAGGGTGTATCACCTGAGCCAGGCGCTCGCAGTGACTAGGGAGCTACGTTCCTTAATGTACAGCGTACTTCCGCACCACTCGATACTTGAAGAAGATTCTCGCTACCCGAGAAATGCTCTTGGTACTCGAATAGCAACATACTGACCCCTCAATACTTGGGAATATCAAGCTGCGCTACTGAAAACCTCGGCACCCGATGAAAATGCTCACTAGTACTCACAGTACACAAAACTTGCAAGGAGTCTGCAATGTCCCGAGGGCTGAAGCTACATGCTAGCTTATCATTAAGTCATACGGAGACTACTGTCAAATATATGGACTAGGGGTACCTGCACCGCCCGTATATTTGACCATCACTAGGCTATCGGCCCAGCAACCATCAAGGAGGAGGCCCGCAAGGGCCGACGCAATTGACCGACGTGGAGATCAAGGCAAACTAAGACAGATGTTTCTAGACGTTAGCTAGGATCATTTTGTTGCACATATCGTATAACAAACTAGGAAACCAATCTGTTAGCCCGATCGCCCTCATTGTAACCCTACCTCTCCTGCCTATACAAAGGAGGGTAGGGACCTCGGGCTCGGGATCCACCTTTCACCATTCCAATCTACTACGTAGCTAGGAGCACAACCCATGTAATTGAGTATGCGAAAACAAGAGCAGCCGCACCACTGGAGTAGGGTTTAGCGCGCCACCGTGCCCCGAACTAGTATAAATCTCTATCTCATGTGCTACCATCTAATTCCATCTACGCGATCACGTTGCTAGATATTACTAGAGCAAAATAATCCAACAGAGTGTTATCATCCATGTTGATTGATGTCTTCTTAATCTTAATACAAGGTAGGCCCATGCTTTAAATTATGCTTAGTAGAAGGATTGGTGAATGGGCATACATATTAATTGACTGTGATTTGGATCTTTGAGCCATTGAGTATTTTGAAAGGTCAAATCCTCGTCAATTTGATTGTTGAGCATGTAATTGATTTAGGAGATGAGATTAATTACCTGTTTTTCTACCGGATGGTTATTTCGATTAATCAGCTTGCAAAAAGGGTCAAAGTGTTGGCATAGTCATTATTTCTCACAATGTTATTGTTTGAGACATCAAGCCAAAACATATTTGCGCACCAACATTCAAGCCGAATGTGAAGTTCTTTTATTCAGCTTAGAAATATTGCATTCTATGGAGGTGAATCATATTAAGGCCTTTGGTGATTCCTTGCTGGTGGTATAGCAAGCGGCTAGCAAGTTTCAATGATTAAAAGGGGTCACTATTTGATATGCATCTTGATATGTGCCTTGACATTATTAATACATTTGCTGAATTTTGAATTCGGCATATTCCAAGGCATGAGGATTTGAAGGCTAACATGTTAGCTCAATAAGCATTTAGCTTTAGCATTGGTGGACGTAAAATTCACATCAAAGAAAAGCCAATGTAAGAAAAATCATTTGTTTTGTATGTAGGAGCAACAGAATCAGCTGAGCCGACTCTAGGAGTCGGCCTAGCCGAGTTGCAGGGTCGGCCAAGCCGACTACTAGGGCTAGCTAGGCTGGTTTGCCCAGTGGGGTCCCAAATTGGCTCGTTTTGAACTCTAGCGACTAGCAATGTTGAGCCGATTTGGATGCTTGAAGAACTCCCATTATGGATTAATTAAGTAATCCAAGTGCTAAAGCAAAGTTTTCGGCAATTGGCATGCAACAATATTATGGTCAATGATGATTTAATTGACTTTCTGCCGAATGCTTGTCTTTAAGATGATTGAGTTCAGGATGTTGATGCCCACTTGAAGCTTGCCACTTTAACACATCCTATTGTCAAGCCATTATGTCTGGGAGTTCATCCATCTAGTCTATTTAAACAAGGTACTAATTCTGACTTGTTGGGAGACCGAATTCATCGATTATATTCTGCTTTGGAGGAACACAGAGGCTAGATGTTGGCTGCACCAAACCCCAATTTCATAATTAAGATCAAGAAAGATTATGGATGGTGACAATTGATTGCTTGGTGCATATGCAAGAATGTGATGGAAACAGCTGAGGACATCACTTTGAAAAGTTCATAGCACCAAATAGAAGATATCAGTGAAGGCAGAAAATAGAATTTGTCAACTCAAAACAGAAATTGGGTTTGAGCCCGGTGGAGATGTTTTTAGTACTCGCAAGCTATACTAAAAACAGGGAGGGCATATATGTTGACACCCAAAAGTGTCTAAAGTGCATAATGGACTCCTCTATCATGTTTATATCATCAAGATGGACAAGAAAGATACTCGGATCATCTCATTTAGAAATTGGGTGAAACAAATGACTTTTCGGGTGCTGAACCTTGACTAACTTCCTCAAATGCAAGAACGGACTTCACCACCACATTTCTCTCGTCGAGCTGATCGAAAAACATATATGGTTCACCTGATTTGGAGTCCCAATAAATTAATTATGAATTTTAGAATTTTTGCCCAAATTTCCTAGGGCTAGGTCGGCTTAGCCGAGTCCCCTAGTCGGCTAAGCCGACTCTCCCTGTTTTCAGCCTGAAAATAGCACCTCGGGCCATGGAAGTCGGCCTAGCCGAGTCGGGAGTCGGCTTAGACGGTTTTGTCAGGTCCTGAACGGATCTAAACACGTTTTGACGTGATTTGGAAGGGGTTTCAACTCCTCGAGGGATAAGCCCACCCCCACCTAATAAATATAAGGTCCACAGCCGATTGAGGTGCCCAACACACACAATCGTACCAAAAAACCAATCTACTACCTCTCTTCCCCCTCTACTTCTTCTCGTTCTTCGTTAGTGCTACATGGGTGGTGGATAGACGATGACGAAGCTCTAGAGCGGTCACGCCAGCTAGAGTAGCCTATAGCTACTACACGCCCCAACGGGGTCCCTCCCGGGCATGTAGGGTTTCGGGTCTCAGGAGACCTCACCGGCGTGTCTTGCTCACGGCGAGGCTCCTCCGGCGACGTGTCTTGCATATCGTGCTCATCACTGGAGGCACAAGGTCTAGGTGTGGACATCCTCTAGGCGCCGGCCGATCTAAAAATCGGTTAGGCCCTACATCAAGTGATCTAGCTCCTTATCGAGTGTGTGACCTAATTAAGCATCAACATTAGCAAATTTAATTAGAGAGCTAAGTGCATCAGGGACCAATATATGAGGCCGTGGAACAAGTTCAAGAACCATTGGTGCTACAAAATTAAAAAGCAGAGAATAGGCAAACCCTACAAATGAACACGTATGCACGTCCTAAATCTTAGGATGAAATGTGTAACGACCCAATAGTAGATTTGCCAAAACCTTGTACTAAGTCCTAGTTAAAACCCCCTAATGCAAGGGTATATTCTTTCTCAAGATTAGTCGAAGTCCATATCCAAACAATACAAGTCCTTTTATCAAGTCTCAAAATCTCCCTTCTTCCTAAGGACCAGTGAACCCAAACTTTTGCTTTTGTCTCAAATCTAATTAGCCTCAAAGTCCACCAAACAATCTAGGTGTAAGGCAACTCCCCTAGCAGTGTTGTTGGACGGTCTGTCAAGCCAGTCAAAATCCACCTTGACCACTCCTTGCCTGGCGGATGTTCTAGTAGGACTATCGAACGACCTGCCAATACGTAGTGATACAATATAATCCATGTAATAATATGTGAGGTGTCACACCCTTAATCCTCCTTGGGCCCACTTCTCATCCTCTTCCTAGCTCACCAAAACAACCAACCTCTCTCTCTCTCCATCTTTCCCAAGCACTAGGACAAAAATTGAGAAGGGAGCAAGAATGAAGAAATATAAGAAAGATAAAGAGGAGGAGGACCTCAACACACCAGAGCCATGCAGGAGGACACGTTGACCACCTCTTCGTCCTCGCCAAAATGGAGCAAAGAGGCCTCCCCAAGTCATCTTCTTCTGCCAAGACAAGTTGTGGGTGGCTAGAGCTCCTCCACAACCTAGTGAGCCATCCATGATCCTTGTTGCCCTTTATGCCCCTCCCTACCGGCCTCCCGGATGTGTTCCACATCTATCCACTACTCCCTCCATCCCAAATTATAAGACATTTGACTTTTTTGACACCAAGTTTGACCACTCGTCTTATTCAAAAATTTATGCAAAATATCAATTCTTTTATCGTGGCTTGGTATATTAATAAAAGTTCCTCAAGAATGACTTAAATCTGACTATGTTTGCACAATTTTTTTGAATAAGACGAATGGTCAAACTTGGAATCAAAAAAGTCAAACGTCTTATAATTTGGGATGGAGGGAGTAATTAACTATATTATCCCTCTGTCCTAAAAAGAATGCATTTCTCACCCCCTGAGAAGTCAAACATTTCTAAGTTTGGCCAAATCCATACGGAAATTTACTACCATTTAGATTAATTATGAAGTTTATTTCTTATAAATGTTAATAATGTTTTCTATAAATTTAGTTAAGTTCAGAAAGTTTAACTCATTTCAAACCTAGAATTATATCATGTTTAGGACGAAGGAAATACTCCCTACATCCCAAAATATTTGTCACTTTCGCTTTCCGAGAAACAACTTTGACAAAATATATATTAAAAAATATTAATATTTATGATACATAATTGATATCATTGGAAAGATTTTAAAATCTAGTTTTTTAATAAATTTATTTAGAGATACAAATATTGTACGTATTTTCTACAAATCGAGTCAAACTTGTAGCACAAAAACCGAAAACGACAAATAAATTGGGACAGAGGAATACATGCTAACTGGCCTTGGATTGGGGTGGGTTCATTTCGGATTGCATCCCACTAGAACATCATGCGCCCTTCGGGCGCCCTGTCTTGACTATTTGGCCAAATTTATAGATACTAAAGTATTTAGCCAAATTTATAATAAAGTTAAGAAAATATTATTTTGTGCATAAACACTAAGGTTCTTGCACAATAGAAGAAAATCAAACTTTGAATGTCATCAAACATCTTTGAAAACTATTACATCAGGTAGCACTATAAAGGGTCATTGTACAATCTCAGAGAATAATTTTGGGTGAGATTTCAAATAAAACATATATCTAAGTAGAAAGTATACATGCAACCATATGAACTTTAAAAGAGTTTGTCCTGATCTTGGTCCAAAACAAAAAAAAAGACATGAAGAATCTTTGATTGATGTGCACTTAACATCAATTTATACTCCTGAACCCCTCAACGGCAGCTGAGAAGAGTCGTTTGACAGCAACAGTAGGTCTTTACCACATCTTTATGTACCTGCTTCACAACTCAAGAGCAAGAATGCTAAAGAAAACATAATTTTGTCCAAACTTGAAAAGAAACATCTTACAAGCTCTCTAGAAAATTAGCTTTTCTGCAGGTTAGTCCAAAATCAGTGATAACAAGGCCACTAAAATGGTATACATGTTAATGCTATACAGAGTTAGAGTTATATGCTAGGTAGCTAATTTTGCTAACATAATGAATGCTAATGATCCAAGGAATAATTGTAGTGAGCACGTATAGTCATTAATCATAAAATTAGGAATACATGCAGCAGACAAAAAAAACCTGGTAACAGTCACCAAAATCTTGCACACAAAAATTACCATATCTTATTACACTACGGTATATACTCCACCAAAGACAGGGTATACACCTATTGTTGCTGTAAGCTAGCATTGCCTCAATTAAAGTGACAACCATTGATTAAAGAATAAGTATGTGCTCACAAAATACTGTTATTTTCTTCAATCAAAATAGTGTGCAATTATGTCCAGGTCAGTGATCAAACATTTCTTTTTTCTGAAATTAAGCCCATAGTTATCATCCTCTAGGGCTTTGGCAAAATAAAATAATAAAATTGGAGAGGCACCACGAGTTCGATACTTGGAGGACACAGGATGGCTTGAATAGGATATCAACTTGATCTTGTCAACATTCTTCCTGATGTCCGGGGACTCATTGCAGTTTATAATTGCCAGCTCTAGAAGAATCCTTATGGAGTCAAATACATGGGTGCTGTGCTCTTGCTGATGCTTTGCTAGATGAGTTCAGACATCTCCACTGTTAGCCGTGTATCTATGCACATAAAAAACACATCGATACATAGAGGAGACAAGCTTAGGTAAATTGTAGATTGATTACTGTTGCTTATTAAATAAAGAAGGAGAAAAATGGAAGTACCTGTCTGCACTGCCTCTTGAGCTTATGGTTCTCATCCATCAGGTGATGAAACTCCTCCTCCAAATCAAAATTAACTGCTCATTACCCAACCATCGGTAATTACATTCTATCAGAATCTAACAAGCTAAGGGAAAAGGAAAATTCGGGAATGGACCACATCAAACGCCTACATACCCTCTTGTTCTCGGAGAGCAGACTCCATATCCATCACCATCAAGATATTCTTGTGCTCGGCAGCAGCATAGCAAAACCGCTGACGTTGCTGCTATCAGCTCCTGCCAGCTGCAGATCCAAGCCACCCATTGTAGTATGTGGATGTTCTTGTGAAGGCTTCTTGTTCTTCATCACTCAGATGCTCTTGCACCCGTTGCTGGCGTCCAAGCAGCCGACGTTGTTGCTTCAGTCTGCCACCCACCGCTTGTAGGTACTCCTCTCCATCCTGCAACCTGTGAGCCTATTTATTTTTAAGAAATCAAAATCATTCTACATGTAATCCCTTCTTTTATGCACGTGTTAGCTACCAACCAACATATAAAGGAAAGAGGAAAATAATTGTTCAGAACTAAACCAATGATACAAAGAGAGACGTGAGAAAAAAAGACAGTGCCAACAAGCCTATGCAGTTGAGTTTACCATGAAGATTTCGTTCTTCTATAAAGAGATGTCTATTTTCATAACATAATCTTAGTAACCAAAGTGCAAGATTAAAAAAGGTATGTCGCGAACCGATGAATAGAGACAAGAAAAAAAGAATCAATGCCCCTTCTATCCAGCAGAAGGATGCTTTAGTGTGATGTTTCGTAGCAGGCTAGCAGAATCTCCATAAAATTTGCTCTGGTTGGCATCCTCCCTTCTTTCTACAGTATTAGACTTGCACTATTTGTTTCTGCTTCAGTCCTGTTGATGCAAAAGTAGATCTGCAAACACAAAGGGTTAATACCCGAAATCGATATCCAAAGCGTGCCAGTCGATTTGACCTGTTAATCGACAAGGATGAAGATACGAGCACTTTGGTCCTGACAACAGCGATACGCCCGGAAGTCACGGCCAAGAGGTACTCACGCGGAACTCGAGGATCGTCGAAGATTGCACTGGAGCAATGCAACTCGCCGAATCGATGAGAACTCGTAAAAAGGAAAAATATGCAAATTGACGAAGTCGCCGAGAGTAGATGTAAATAAGAGTAAAAGCTGTTTTTGATATATTGATTGATTGATTCTTACATTGCCCTTCACCCTATATTTATATCCTGATCTACAGAAACATAACCAAATACGACTAGGATACTAAATCCAAACCTAAAGAAACACACGACTTTGATACAACTCAAACTCTAATAAACGTATACAAGGAAATTAACTCCTTTTTATTCCATAGTCCGCTTCAATCACGATGGTACTCTCATCGACCTTCTCCATCGGCACATTCCCTGTTCTATCGGCAGCAACCTTCAAATCTTTTCCATCGGCACACTCCCTGTTTCATCGGCAGCGGTCTTTAAGCCTCTTCCATCGGCATCGGCAATAATACTCTTAACCTTATCGGCAACAATTCATTTCGAGTCCACATGTCACCACCACCATTCACAAGCAGCCTTCTTTACCAACTTTTAATCGGCTATCAATCTACTCAGTAACCTTTCCTCCGCCGATTAGCCCTTCCTGACCATCTTGACACGTGCTAAAAAACGATGTCAACACATGCCCCCCAATTTCGGAGTATAAGATATACTCTGAAATTTACTCCAGATAATATTTGCTGTTACCTATTTTTCTCAACCCATTCTCCAAGCATAACACGATCTGTTACTAAATTTAATTAAATCTAGTTCTAATATCGCACAATTTCCAACTGTTTTTGCTTCAATCCTAATTGAGATACCAAAATAACAAACCACCAGCAAGATCTTATCATAGCCACATCATCATTTTAAAAAACTGAAAGATCCTGTGTCAAGATATCTTCCAAGTCATGATTACTTGCCATCAAATCTTCTGCACAATTCCTTGATTATCGTGCAAATAGTTACCATATCCATCTGAACCACCTCGATCCACCCGCGTACGGCATAGAGATAAGTCAAGAATACCCCTGCCCCGAATGGCCTATAAATATATTTCCCCCAGACTGCTCATCTTCTACCTTCAAACTTCAACCTTTGGCATTCTCTCTCCGGCGACAACCCTAACCAACAACTGCGTGTTCTTCAACCCACCAAAGCTCCTTCCGACGTCAACTTCAAATCTCCAGCTCGTGCCCTCCTCCTTCTCGAAGCAATGGCGGTCAACTTCAACGTCCCTGCGGTTCGTTCTTCTCTTATTACCTTTACTTTGATCCTTCTGGTTCCTTACGAGTTCTTACAGTTGGTATTTTTTCTACTCCTTCCATTCTCTTGATCCTCTAAATTCAGGAACTACGCAACACACTGGTTATTCCAACCAACCAACCTCCCCTCCATTGCCTAGGTCCAATGGGCGACCCAGATCCAACTGACTTGATCAATGCAGAAGTTAACCGTATTCCCTTCAAAGCTCAAAATTTCTCTTTGAATCTGTGGAAGGATACATTCCGATCTTGGCCCAAACCCACCAAAGGGTGGAAAAATTGGTACTTGAGGGTCAACAGATCGATGCAAGTATTCTGGGCAGAACGAAAGATAGACCAATGTATCAGACTATCCATTGCCGATATGCAAAAGAATGAATCTATGATGATAGCCGCTGCTCACTTCTGGTCAGATACCACAAACACCTTTATGTTCGGTCATGGCCCATGCGCCCCCACTCTTGCCGATGTATATATGCTCACCGGCTTAGATATCTCAACTGTCGATGAAGGCCACATTTTTGGCAGAAAAGCTGAGTATAGAGTAAATACACGTAACATCGGCGGCTGGACAGGATACATCCAAGAGTACCAAAAGACTGGTACTATCAATCAAAGGGAACACGCCATATTCCTGAACATGTGGCTGGAGAAATTTATCTTCTGTGGTCGATCGGTAGGACCAACCAACGCCTTCCTTCCAGCAGCGGAACTCTTGGCCAATGGTGTCAGATTCCCACTTGGCCGATACCTCCTGAGCTCAACTTACCACCTTCTCCACCAAGTGTCTCAGAAGCTTCTACTTGGTGAACCCATCGGCAATTTGGGAGGCCCGTGGTGGTTCATCAATATGTGGTTAAACGCTCACATGCATAAGCGTCTACAGTGGGATTTCTTTGCCCAAGAATTCCCACGAGAGATCGCCGAAGATTACGTCCTTGGAGACGATGAATCGGCAACACGCCCTCCTCTCAACTTCGACGAAGCCATAATTGTCCTCCCTGGAACAGAGGCTAATGAAGATCAAATCGGCAGGTTTTTTCAGAATTTCTACCACGGTCTCCCTCGTGATCTCAGGGCTTGGGTACCCTATATTGATGAGGATAACAAGTTCCCTCTTCTTTTCAATTTTGCCGATAGTGATCTGAACCAAGATAATGATCTTATGATGGCTATTATCACCCCTAGAGCAATCCCGGTAAACACATTTGGTAGCGGGAAGAATTCCAATATCACTTATGAATTCTATAATCCATCGGCAGTGTCTCGCCAACTAGCCTTTGGGCAACTGCCAATCAAGCTATGCTTTGCCGATGTGATCAAGCCCAGAGAAATTATTACCGCTGGAACTGAATGGAGTAGGGTAGTAAGACTTGCTCCCGATGTCGATATCTCAAATGTTGATCTCTCCGCCTGGTCACTAGCGTCTTTCATCACAGAGTCATATAAGCAATGGTGGCAAGAGTGGAAAGAACAGCTGTTTTCAACATCCGTTCACACATATCGGCACATGATCGATCCCGACTATGCCATACCTGACGATGCAGTAAGTTCCTTTTAACTTTTGTCTCTCTTCCTCCTTCTATATATATATCGGTAGCTAATCTTTCCTGTAATAGGCCGATGATCCAGTCCCATCAATAAGCAAGAGTGGAAGACCCTTCAACCTCCACCCAATTTCTCCAGTCTCAATAATTGGCTACAACGCCCCTACCTTAGACGCCTTAACCTTCCAGAGGAGTCGTGCCAAAACTATCACCTCCAGACCAAGACTGGCAACATCCAGGGCTACTCCAATGGCTGCTGCTACAAGCCTAATTAAAGCTTTTAAGGTAATAACCTTGCTTACTTTGTTTCCTGCCGATACACACTATATTAACATATAACTATCAGGGTGTAAGAGCTGCAGCTGGATCGTCATCGGCAACTCCTCCAACTTCAAGCACCACGACCTCTACCCAGTCTTCAAAGGTATTCCTTTATCCCTACATTTTTCCTATTAAACATCCGATCTTACACCTATTTTTGTAGCAACAAATGGGTACATCGGCAAGCACACCAAGCACGCAAGCTCCCCAATCAACAAACACCGATGCCCCCAGCCAACTGTCGCTGAGACCCAGACAAAGCGCAAAGCTTTAACCGATGCCGAAGCTCAACAAAAGCGACAGAAGTCTACACCAGCCCCTGCGTCCGCTCCAACACCTGTTAATCAACCAACTGATATAACTGAACAAGCTGCTCCTCCTACACAAGATATATCATCGGCCATTATACCCCAAGGGCCTACTACTGATGAAGTCGTAGAAGACATTCCATCGGCATCCTCTGCCGATCCTTTGCATGACCCTCTTCAAGCTGCTCCCTCAAGCCAGGCTCAAGAAATTGTCTTAAAGCAGGTAAACCGATTAACTGCTTGGTTTATAATATCCCCAGATACCACAGATAGGATTTCTAACTCTCTTTTCTCCATAGGAACAAGATTCTCCTGATAGCTTGTTTTCTTTTGCTATCGAAGTCTCTGATGATGACGGAGAAGAGGCGAGTTCTTCCCTGGCATTGAGAACAATATCGGCAGATACCTATGGCCAACTAGAAGCTCTTCTGAATCTGCTGCAACAAGATACTGCTCAACTGGTGATCGATTCAGACCCTGCAAAAACTATCTTCAAAACAATCTGCGGCCAAGTCCCTGCCGATGTTGAAGAAATCATTTTCCCAACAGTTCACCTAGAGAGTAGACAACTCCAATATCAAAGGGCTGTTCATCGTATTGCCGACAGAGCAGCTCAGGCTCAACTTAAGGAAGAAATGCTGCAGCTGAAGCAAACTGCCGATGAGAAGCACAAAAGCATCAGCAACTTGCAAGCCTCCGGCACTGAACTTAAGCAGAAAATCCTAGATTTATCGGCAAAAAGAGCAGCTCTGCTAGCTGAACTGGAAAAGGTTGAAGCAGCCCTGACTCAAGCCAAGCAAGAAGAAGACCAGCTTCCCGACGCTATCAAAGCCCTCTAGCAGGAACGAGATGCCCAAGCTCGCAAGGCCTTGGCCTTCAAAAAGAAACTCAAACCTGTGGAAGGAACTGCCGATGAAGATGCCAAAGAATTGAAAGAAGCCGATGAAATTCACCTGCGTGCGATATCGGCTATCCAAACTTTGTTAAATTAGCGCATTGGCAACAATGCATTGATACTTTGTTTTAACTCTAGCCGATAGGATTGTTATCGGCAATTACACTTTTATGCATCTATCCAGATACTAGGGTAATATTTCTTTAAGTATTTTCCATTTAATGCTCTGGGAAATGCAACTCCTTCGAGAGTTTCGAGAATATATGCATTACCAGGAATAGATTGATTTATCCGATATGGACCTTCCCAATTAGGTGACCATTTGCCAAACTTAGAACTTTTAGTCCCAATTGGTAAAATCAACTTCCAAACCAATTCTCCATCGACAAATTCTTTTACCTTCACCTTCTTGTCATACCATCTAGCTACCCTTTTCTTATTCTCCTCAATGCTAACTAAAGCCTTTAACCAATGACCTGCTACATCTTCCAACTCATCTTTCATAAGGATATCATAATCATCGGCTATCAATTGATCTTGAAAGCGTATTCGCCTAGAACCAGTTTTAACTTCCCAAGGTAATACTGTATCGTGTCCATACATCAACTGATAAGGTGTTACCTTAGTTGCACCATGACACGCCATCCGATATGACCACAAAGCTTCATTTAATACTGTATGCCACTTCTTAGGATACTCTTTAATCTTGCGCTTAATGAGTTTGATAATTCCTTTATTAGATGCCTCAGCCTGACCATTAGCCTGGGCATAATACGGTGAAGAATTCAAAACTTTAATCCCCATACCTATGGCAAACTCATCAAATTCACCCGACGTAAACATAGTACCCTGATCGGTAGTGATGGTTTGAGGAATGCCAAATCGGTAGACAATATGCTCCTTCACAAAATCAATCATATTAGCCGATGTCACCTTTTTCAAAGGAATTGCTTCAACCCACTTTGTGAAATAATCGGTAGCAACCAGAATAAATTTATGCCCTTTACTCGATGGTGGATAAATCTGACCGATGAGATCAATAGCCCAACCCCGGAACGGCCAAGGCTTAATTATGGGGTTCATAGCCGATGCGGGTGCCCTCTGAATATTACCAAATTTCTGACATTTCTGACACCCTTTAAAATATTTAAAACAATCCTCAAGAATAGTCGGCCAATAATATCCATTCCTTCTGATCATCTATTTCATCTTGAAAGCTGACTAATGAGCCCCACATACTCCTTCATGAATTTCACCCATCAGGTCTTTTGATTCCTCTATGCTAACACACCTGAGTAAAACTCCATCTATGGTACGGTAATACAATTCATCATCGAGGAGCACATACTTGGTAGCTTGGAACCTTATACGTCTTTCAACCTTTTTAGATGGATTCTTTAAATAATCAATAATTTCCTTTCTCCAGTCATTGGCATCAACTGCTGATATTAATACTTCTTGAACAGGCCGATATCCTGAAGCATGCTGAGCCAATCGGTTAGCCTCTTCATTATGCATCCAAGAAACATGTTCCAGATGAAAATTCCTGAACCCTTTTAACAACTCCAAACACTTTTCATGATATGAAATTAGAATTTCACTTCGGCATTCATAAATCCCAATCAACTTATTTATAACTAGCATTGAATCACCAAAGACTTCAACAGCATCAGCATGTACTTCCTTAAGCAATTCTAACCCTTTTATTAGGGCTTGGTACTCAGCTTGATTATTTGTTGATGTAGCAACAATCGGCAATGAGAACTCATACTTCTTCCCCTGAGGGGAAATTAACACAATGCCGATGCCTGCCCCTTCACCACAAGTTGACCCATCAAAGAAAAGTATCCAAGGAGCAATTTCCAGAGAATCCACCGTGTTGCAATGTTGAGTAACAAAATCGGCCATAACATGTTCTTTAACTGCCTTAGCCGATTCATAACATAGGTCAAATTCTGATAATGCTAAAATTCATTTACCAATTCTACCATTTAGTATCGGCATTGACAGCATATACTTGACCACGTCATCTTTGCATATGACAGTACATTCAGCCGATAGTAAATAATGCCTTAGCTTAATACAAGAAAAGTATAAACATAGACATAATTTCTCAATGGCCGAATATCTGGTTTCAGCATCTATTAACCGTCTGCTCAAATAATAGATAACACGTTCCTTCCCTTCAAATTCTTGAATAAGAACCGATAACAGCATCCTCAGTTGATAAATACAATCTGAAAGGTTTTCCATGTTGAGGTGGAACTAGCACCGGAGGATTTGTTAAGTAACTCTTAATTTCATCTAGGGTTAATTGTTGTTCATCTCCCCATTTAAATTCCTGATCAGCTTTCAATTTTAATAATGAACTGAAGGCCTTGATCTTGCCCGACAGATTAGATATGAATCTTCTGATGAAATTGATTTTACCGATCAAGGATTGTAATTCAGTTTTATCGGCTGGAGCAACAACCTTGTTGATTGCCTCAATAGATTTCCTACTAATTTCAATGCCCCGCTGATGCACCATAAAACCCAAAAATTGTCCTGCCGATACACCAAATGCACATTTATTAGGATTCATCTTTAATCCATGCTTTCTTGTGCACTCCAATATCTTCCGTAGATCGGTTAAATGCTTTGTGATGTCTCCAGACTTAATCACTATGTCATCAATATAAATTTCTACCAACGTGCCGATATATTCATGGAAAATAAAATTCATAGCTCTTTGATAAGTAGCACCGGCATTTTTCAAACCAAATGTCATAACTATCCACTCAAATAACCCCACATGGCCTGGACATCTAAAAGCAGTCTTGGAAATATCTTCTTCAGCCATGAATATCTGATTATAACCCGCATTACCATCCATGAAGCTGATAATCTGATGCCCTGCTGCAGCATCAATCAACAAATCAGCAATCGGCATTGGATAGCCATCCATCGGTGTGGCTTTATTGAGATTCCTGAAATCAATACAAAAACGAAGTTTCCCATTTTTCTTGTATACAGCAACCACATTAGAAATCCACTCTGCATATCGACACTGCTGAATAAACTTTGCCTCAATTAATTTAGTTATTTCAGCCTTAATATCAGGAAGTATATTAGGATTGCACCGGCGTGCCGGCTGCTGATGTGGCCGAAATCCAGACTTAATAGGCAACCGATGTTCAACTATAGATCGGTCTAATCCAGGCATTTCAGTATAATCCCAAGCAAAACAATCTTTATATTCCTTTAACAAATCAACTAGTTGCTGTTTACACTTGGAATTTAACTTAGAACTAATAAAAGTAGGCCTTGGCCTATCGCCTTCACCAATATCTACTTTTATTAAATCATCTGCCGATGTAAATCCTTGATCTAATTTTCCATCATCGGCAAACCTATCCATTAAAACTCTTCTTCAGAACCGACTGCTTGGATCGGTAGAATTTCGTAATCGACAACCTTGAGGAACTCTTTTTCCCAAGCTTCTCCTGATATGCACCTGGTTCGCTCATAAGTGTCTGATTCTGCCGATGCGATGATATAAGAAAAATCACCAGGAACAACTTCAATTTTATCTCCAATCCATTATACAAGACACTGATGCATTGTAGAAGGAACACAACAATTAGCATGAATCCAATCCCTTCCTAAAAGCAGATTATATGCACCCTTGCCATTAATAACAAAGAAAGTTGTCGGTAAGGTTTTACTGCCAATGGTCAATTCAACACACACTGTCCCTTTAGCTGGTGATACATTGCCTTCAAAATCCTTTAGCATCATATCAGTCTTGGTTAAGTCTTGATCTCCCTTACCAAGCTTCCGATACATCACATAAGGCATAATATTAATTGCAGCTCCTCCATCAATAAGTATCTTAGATACAGGCTGCCCATCAACTCTGCCTTTTACAAACAAAGCCTTGAGATGTTGTCTCTCATCATCGGCAGGCTTCTCAAAAATAGCCATCATTGGATCTAGCGTTAATTGAGCTATTTGGTCAGAGAAAACAGCTTCTTCTTCGCTATCAGAGAGAGCCAAAAATTCCATCGGCAACATAAACACCATATTGACATCTGCTGATGGGCCTTTATTTTTGTGCCTTATCTGCCACCGCTGATTACCAGATCTCTCATTGGAGGAACTTTCTTCTTGGCATAAGTCTTTTTGACGCTCTCGCTGCATTTTCCTCTTCTGTGTCTTTGTCAAACCCTCTAGACACCATTGAGGAAGTTTAGTTTTCCACACTGGCTGATAAGTCCTGGTTGTCTCCACACGACGTATATTAGGATCCCTGTAAAATATTTCTTCATCAGGAACTCTTGCATTTGCCATCTCTTCAAGTTCCTCTTGGTTTCTCGGAAAATATGCAACGCGTTTACCAAGCCTTTCATATACACTGAGCCTGCCCCCCAGCCGATCATATACTGATGCTTTTCTTCTGATCGGCTCATTAATGGACAAACCTTGATTACCAGATTGAAACCTCCTTACAGGACGATTAACTCCATAATAACCATTGCACTCTGGGCAATCTTCAACAGTAGGCAACTTAATACCTTCTTCCCAACAATGAATAAAAAACGGACACCTCCAATGATCCTTATGCCGATTCCACTCTTCTTGACGTCTTTCCTCTTGCTGTTGTCGATACCGGTCCCTTCGCTGACGCCAGCCTTCCTGTTGTCTTTGATGAGTAATCACAATGCCAGATCGAGGAGGCTTTCCAGAACTGCCACTTTCTGTCAATAGCCCCTTGCCTTTTGCATCATCGGTAGTTATCCGATGTTGGGGATCTACTGATGCATTCTTTTCAGCAGCTTCCGATGTCAACACTTTAATTTTACCTTCAGCATCCAACATATTTGCTGGAAAAGGATGTTGATCAATTTTCATCGGCTTCTGAATCTTGAAATTGCCAAATTTTATTCTCCCAGACTCAATAGCTAACTGTAACTATTGTCTAAATACTTTGCACTCATTTGTACTGTGTGAAGTTGCATATGCCATTTGCAATACAACATTTTCTTCAACTCTTCTGCCGATGGGATCACATGATTAGGTGACAACTTAATCTGGCCCTCCTGAAGCAAAAGATCAAATATCTTATCAGCTTTGGTGATGTCAAAAGTAAACTTTTCTGGCTCTTTGTGACCAAAGGGACAAGATATCGGCTTTTTATTCTTAACCCACTCAGCCAAACCGATAACTGGTTCTTCATCCGAATCAGAATCTTCTACTTCTTCGACAAATGAAACTTTCTTGTTCCAATTCCTTTTAGGTTCAAAAGCCCTAGTGTCTTGATCAGAAATCCTTTGCACTAGATGACTTAGGCTTTCGAACTCCTGAGAAGCATATCTGTCCTTAAGGTGTGGCAACAATCCCTGAAAGGCCAAATCGGCAAGTTGCCGATCATCCAACACCAGGCTATAACATTTGTTTTTTACATCTCGTAGCCTTTGCACAAAGCCTTCCACCGATTCATCATTGCGCTGTCTCATCTTTACCAAATCGGTAAGCTTCTTTTCATGAACTCCAGCAAAGAAATATTTATGAAATTACTTTTCCAGATCAGCCCAAGAAATAATAGAATTTGGCGGTAATGAAATAAACCATGTAAATGCTGATCCAGATAAAGATGATGAAAATAAACGAACTCTTAACTCATCTCTACTAGCTGCCTCTCCACATTGAATAATAAAACGATTAACATGCTCCATAGTTGATGTATCATCTTGCCCAGAGAACTTAGTGAAATCTGGCACCTTGTACCGATTTGGGAGAGGAATTAAATCATATGCCGGAGGATACGGAGTCCGATAAGAATAGGTATTAACTTTGGGCTTGATCCCAAACTGATCCTTCATAATTTCTGCTATTTTATCGGCCCAAAAAGCATCAACTTCTTGTTGACGACATGGTTGAATTTCCACCGGAGGTATTTGCTGATACCCTTCTACATATCTTTGTGGCCCACGATCTCCAGCAATTGGCATATTTACCACTATTTGTGGTCCATTAACCTGCTGAAAAGGGTTCATCGGCTGAGCTGCCGATGCTTGATTCTGAAAACCAGCGTGCATATGACCTTGATGAATACCTGCAACTTGCTGATTTGGCTGAACTGTATGTTGAGCGGAAAACTGCCCTGACCAATTATTAGCATTCATCGGTACAAAATTTGCCGATGGCTGGTAACTTGTTGGCATTGCTGGATAATTACAACCAACTTGAGGTATAACCTGGACTCTAGGTTGACTTACGATAGGAGCCTTCTGTTGCATCGGTAACAAATTTACCGATGGACTTGAATTAGATGTTTGACCCAAAGACACCTGGAAACCTCCTAGAGTTGGTTGCACAGTAGTTGCTGTAGTATATTGAGGTACTTGAGCTATCGGCGAACCGGCCGATGGCATAGGAGTTTTTCCCGCTGCATCAAACACTTGAGGTGATCCATGGTTGAAAACAGATGGCTCTGGAGGCATACCATATCCCCACCAATTAGCAGGAGTCTGATTATTTTGTGGTACAGGACCTGATAAAGCCGATGCTGATAGATCTGTATTAAGCTAAACTCGTCCTGATAATGCTGAATCTGGCCGCATCGGTGTGGACTGTACGTTAGATAAACCTGCTGATATTGGAGGAGAAGAAATCTCTGTACTCACAACGGCTGGGGGAGCCGATGGAGCAATAGCAGATGCTGATTCTAGTTGATGATAAGCAGGCCCAACGTAACGAGGTGACGCTTGCCCTTCTTTGAAAGTTCGAATCACAGCATTATGAACAGTATTGGACAGCACATTGGAGTGATTAATTAAAGCATGATTTACTGCAGAATTAACCATCTCTTGAAGTCTACCCGGATTAGAATCAAAGGTAACTTGCCGAGGCAACGGCAAGTCTTGCTTCTGGATGACTTGTCCACTTTTGTTCAAGCTGAATGACTTCAAGCAGAGCTGTCTGTATTCTTCTATAGCCCTCTCCATAGCCTGCTTCTGATCTTCCTTAAGATCTTCTTCTGTTACCGCGATGATGTTCCCCGCATCGATCTCAGGATTAAGCATATTGACTAGATCTGTCCCACCGAGCGTGCCAAAAGATGTGTTGATGCAAAAGTAGATCTGCAAACACAAAGGGCTAATACCCGAAATCGATATCCAAAGCGTGCCAGTCGATTTGACCTGTTAATCGACAAGGATGAAGATACGAGCACTTTGGTCCTGACAACAGCGATACGCCCGGAAGTCACGGCCAAGAGGTACTCACGCGGAACTCGAGGATCGTCGAAGATTGCACTGGAGCAATGCAACTCGCCGAATCGATGAGAACTCGTAAAAAGGAAAAATATGCAAATTGACGAAGTCGCCGAAAGTAGATGTAAATAAGAGTAAAAAGTGTTTTTGATATATTGATTGATTGATTCTTACATTGCCCTTCACCCTATATTTATATCCTGATCTACAGAAACATAACCAAATACGACTAGGATACTAAATCCAAACCTAAGGAAACACACGACTTTGATACAACTCAAACTCTAATAAACGTATACAAGGAAATTAACTCCTTTTTATTCCATAGTCCGTTTCAATCACGATGGTACTCTCATCGACCTTCTCCATCGGCACATTCCCTGTTCTATCGGCAGCAACGTTCAAATCTTTTCCATCGGCACACTCCCTGTTTCATCGGCAGCGGTCTTTAAGCCTCTTCCATCGGCATCGGCAATAATACTCTTAACCTTATCGGCAACAATTCATTTCGAGTCCACATGTCACCACCACCATTCACAAGCAGCCTTCTTTACCAACTTTTAATCGGCTATCAATCTACTCAGTAACCTTTCCTCCGCCGATTAGCCCTTCCTGACCATCTTGACACGTGCTAAAAAACGATGTCAACAAGTCCAAGCTGTGAAAGATCAAAGATTGAGAAAATGACAAAGTGCATGGACAATCAAGCGTGCAGCAATTCTATCCTATAAGGGCGAGGCAAGCATCTCCAATTTGATGGCGGCAAGGACCTAGTCATAGACAACAGGCTGGTGTTGCTCTGGCTTATTCTCCTCTTCAAATTCCGGGCACAGCAGCCACCTAATCCTCTTCTTCTTTTTTTATGCACCAAAACATCAAAACCTTCACGACCTCGAGTCCAAAACCAGCCCCACGAAACCTATAAGCAAATCCTAGGACATTGTTCTATAGTGTTTTTTTTTCTTTGTTGTAATCCCAATTTATCCTTTCAATCTTATTGTGTATACAGTGCTCATAAGGTGCAAAATAAATGGTACTGCCCCATTTAGTTTGCATGATCCATTTTTTTCCATACCCAACAATAGATCAGATCAAACATTTTGGAAAAGAAACAAATAATCCAAGATTCATAGTGTATATAAGTCAAAGGCTTCGTACACATGCATAAATCCAATTTAGCAGATCAACGCCCGCCTGCCAAAACTGTAACAGATCGATGGAGCAGCTCACCTCGACGCGGACGAGCTGAAGCATCCTCGGGCGGAGCCTCAAAATCCATGTCCACTACGGACGGATCCCCCTGCGCTGTCACGGATGGGTCCTCCGGTGCCGCCGCGGACAGGTCCCCCGTGCGCCGAGCGGCCGAGCCCATCTGATTTGCGTGTTGCTGGATCTCGCGTGGCTCCCGTCGCTCCCCCGCACTGCAGAGGCCGAACGACTTCCCATGCTCGAGGTATGGAAGTGGTGGGGGAAGCGAAAGCTCCTCCTCTATCGATCATGGCCGCCGTAGGGACCGAGGAGGTCGGCCTGATTTGCGCACCACGGATCTCTCGCGTCTCCATCGTTCCCCCAGTGCAGCAAAAGTCAGGGAGCGCCGACAACTCAGTGGTGGTGGTGGTGGCGACGGTGGCGACGACGGGGAGATGAGGGAACGAAGGGATCGTGCGCTCCAACAGCGACGGCGGCGAGCAGGGAGGGCACTCGGCGACACTGTGGTGCGGCGGCAGCGAAGAGAGAGAAAGAGGAGAGGGAGAGTCGGAGGGATGAGACGGGGATTGGGAACCTGGGGCACGCCACTGCGCGGGGGCTTTTTTGCAAACTCTCAAGGCAATTTCTACAAAACGGCTAGGCTATCGAATCTCGTCTTCGCGTCAAAATAAAATTTACATGAGGGTCGCGGTCATAAAATATTAAAACACGATTACTATTACAGGGACAGGGTGGATAGCAGATTGATTTCTTAAAAGCTAAAGGACTTTTTTGCAAAATATGCAAAGACGCGTGTCGGCGTGCAAAGAAGCCACCAATGCATCGAACGCTCTCGCGAGCAGGAGGCAGGAGTCTTTAATCAACCCCGATTAGCAGGGTTACCTAGAGACATCTTCAAATGCTATGTTTCAACGCTCCGCATCATGTGTTTAAGATTTTAAGACAGAGGAAGGACCGATGATGGATCTCAATATATGGGAGCTAGTGAGGGGCACATCCATTATTTATCCATAGACCGTAGATGCTCAAGATATACTCCTACACCTATAATATGGATCTCCCTTTTTTTTAAGCCAACAAGTTTGTTCAGTGAAGCTGTAAGGGGCCCTTCACCAAACTCTTTTTTTTTCTAAATCTTGACTACATACGTCCTTTTTTTCTAAATCTTGACTACATACGTATTGCGTGGGAGGCAGAGAGCATGGGCTCCCTGGATCCATATGCATCAATTTGGCGTGAACGCGAGCCAGCCACAGGAAAAATAAAAGAGAAATATTTGATTTGCCGACCTCCATCGTAGGTCGTATCAATTTGAAGCAATCGTGTACTCGCAGATTCCCCTACAGTACGTGTCCATAGATACTGGCCGGGTTTTGTACTTTGGATCTTGCGTTGGTGTGCATCTTTTGCATGTGAATGAATACTGAAAACGAAAAGGGCCTTTGTCTTATATAGTGGAGTACGGAGTGCATACTTACATTAAAAAAATACATATAGTACGCTCATAAAGTACTGTCTCTGTCTTAAATTAACTGTTATTCTCGCTTTCCGAGAAATAACTTTAACTGATTTTATATTAAAAATATTAATATTTACAGTACATAATTAATATTATTAGATAGATTGTTGAATCTATTTTCATAAAATAAATTTATTTGGAGATATGAATGTTGCATGTATTTTCTATAAATATAGTCAAACTTATGACACGGAAAAAAAACAACAGTTAATTTGAGACAGAGAGAGTAGCATTTATGATAGTATAGTGGTGTGGACACAGAAACATTTGCCATTTAGGATAGTATTACTCTGATCCCGGCCTTTACTCCTTTTCGTCATCAGAGCAGAGACATGATGCGCAGTGGAGTGGAACACTATATGCGTTTGTTACTCAGGGTGTGTTTAGTTTCCAAAATTTTTTAAGATTCTTCGTCACATCGAATGTTTGGATATATACATGAAACATTAAATGTAGATGAAAAAAAACTAATTATACAGTTTGGTAGAAAAAACCACGAGATGAATCTTTTAAGCCTAGTTAGTTTATAATTGGACACTAATTGACAAATACAAACGAAAATACTACAGTAGCTCAAACCAAAAATTTTCACGAACTAAACACACCCTCGTAGAAGAGTTAAGTGTAGTAAGTATTATTAGAGTGCTTTATTACGAGTGTTGGCAGGGAGAAGACCATATATCGTGTTATAATAAAAAAGCACTCCTATAATTTTTTTCCTCTTTCTTCCTCCCATCAATTGGAAAGGCTGTTGCTTCCTGATGAGATGCATGCGTTTATCTCTTTCTCCCTGAAATTCTGCTCTGCTACGTACAAGTGGTAATAACTGCACCTTGTTTAGATGGCGAGAAATTTGAATCTGGAATACTGTAGCATTTTCGTTTGTATTTGGTAACTAGTGTTCAATCATAGACTAATTAGGCTTAAAAGATTCGTCTCGCAAATTACAGCCAAACTGTGCAATTAGTTTTTTTTACCTACATTTAGTGCTCCACACATGCGTCTAAAGATTCGATGTGATGGAGAGAGTGAAAAAATTTTAACTTTAGGCCAAGTTTAGATGGCAATTTTTTTGAAAAAACATTGTAGCATTTTCGTTTGTATTTGAAAAACTTTATCCAATCATGGATTAACTAGGCTCAAAAGATTCGTCTCGACATTTACAGATAAACTGTGTAATTAGTTATTTTTTTTATCTACATTTAATATTTCATACATATGCTGGCATATGCGATGTGACGGAAAATCTTGAAAACTTTTTGCATTTTGGTGCAAACTAAACATGACCTTAGCCCTCAACTAAACAAGGCCCTGGTAATCTGCAAGTTTTGCCGTTCCATCGTGTACTGGACTGGAGCATGCATGAAATCGGATATTACTCATATTATATTTATTTTTATGTTTTTATCTAGATTTGGATCCGAATACGGATATTGTCAACCATGACGGATAAGATACGATTGGATATCGATATTATAAATATACAATTTGATTGATACGGCTACAGTATCAGATATTAAATATCCAAACTCGAATACGAACAGATCCGAACTTCTCTAAACGGATCGGTCTCGAGTACGGTTGGAAAATATGTGTACCCTTTTCACCTGGACCCGGGTATCACGAAAGGTTACCCTTGGATTTGCATGCCATCTCTCATGTCTGTATTCACATCTTGCCAGTCTTTGCTTGGCGTTGTTCTGCTCGTGAAGCTTTCTCTCTTCCCGAGTTCAAACACTGCCAGCCACAGCACAGCTGTGAGAATATCTGCTATGCATGCCATCTCTCATGTCGGGGTGTGTTTAGGACTCTGTTTCTCCATCACATCAATTTTTGAACGTATGCATGGAGCAGTAAATATAGATAAAAAATAACTAATTGCATAGTTTGATTGTAAATCACGAGACGAATCTTTTGAGCCTAGTTAGTCTATGATTGAACAATAATTGTCAAATATAAACGAAATGCTATAGTTCCAAATTTTTCTAACTTCTTCAATCTAAACAAGACCTAGTTCGCGAAAAATTTTGGCTTTCACTACTGTAGCACTTTCGTTTGTATTTATCAATTAGTGTCCCGTCATGGACTAATTAGGCTCAAAAGATTCGTCTCGTGATTTTCTACTTTTTTCCGTCTATATTTAATGCTTCATACATATATCCAAACAGTACTGTTGGGGATTCAACTTCGTCACAAAAACATAGCCCCAAACTATGGAGTAGAAAAGACTATAAAACTTTATAACAATATTTTGTTGCAGGAAATAAGGAAGGCGAAGACATTTTCACACCACAAGGAAAAATCTAACTTCGCCGAGAAGTAAAAGACCAAAAAACAAGATTCAAGCGAAGTTGAAGATTTGACTTCGCGGTTATGAAAACTAACTTCGCTGACCGGCGAAGTCAAAAGAAGAGCAGAAATCAGAAGACCAAAATTTGAGCGAAGACAAAGTTTGGCTTCGCTATATAAAAGATCAACTTCATCAGCCAGAGATGTCGAAAGAAAATAAAGCCAAGAGGAGCGAAGGCGGAAGTTCGACTTCGTCTAAAAATTCTGAAGAGTTGACGAATCAACTAAAGTTCGAATGAAGATCAGGAAAACTAGAGACTGGAAATAGAAGAACGAATGCTTAGAAAGAGGAAATTACCACTTCGCCCTTATAATCAAGAAGGGTTGTAAATATTTAGGTTGAGGGCATAATAGTCATTTTATGTAAAATACGAAGACTAGGGCCCTATAAATACCCCCTCTGATATGTACAGTGGAGACATGAAATGAATACAACTTTGCACGCAATTTTGTCTTGTCTGAAATTTTTCTGATGATTGTGTGAATTGTGTCATCTGACCTGAACTTTTCACCCAACATCTGGCACCCACCGTTTGTGCGTGCATCTAAAGATCCTCGCGACCACAAGAAATAAAATGGCAAGACCAAACAAGAAGACTGTCAACGAAGAAACCGAAGACGAACAACCACTCGGCGAAGACAGAGGTCTTACAAAAGAAGTTTCCCAAGGTGCAAACTCTTCAAGAACGGGCGAAGCTGAAGAACAAAGACTCAAAGAACTTGAAGAACAAGTTTTAAGAAGGCAAAAAGAACTTGAAGAATGTCGCGCAAGAGCACGAGAAAAGACACTCAAATAAAGAATAGAAGAGGCCGAAGCTACCCTCCGCAATTTAAACGAGCAACTACAAAATGCAAATCATGAAGTTATAAATCAAGAAGAATCGCATCTGGCAACAAGAATCTCTCAAGAGAGAAATAATAAAAAATCATTCATATCAATTGATGCAAGCTCCCCACTGTCAATAAATTTGCAGCTAGCTCAATGGCCTATAGGGTATAAATTCAACATGATACCAACATTCGATGGTGAATTAGACCCAAGGCAATTCTTAATGAGTTTTGAAGCCGCAGTAATTGCAGGAGGTGGGGACGAAACCACACTTGCAAAGTCACTTGTCATGGCAGTGAAAGGTCCAGCACAACACTGGTATTCATCTCTAAAAGCAAGATCCATACATTCATGGGAACAATTAAAGACAAATCTACTTGTTGACTTCCAAGGATTCCAACCAACTGATCTTACAGACATAGATTTATTCAACTACAAGCAACAGCCCAAAGAACCTCCAAGTCAATATTACAAGAGATTCATTCAAATCAAATCTCAAATCACAAATATCCCAGACGAAGTTGTCATAATTGCAGCAATCAAGGGACTTCAGGCAGGACAATGTGCAGCACACCTTACTCGAGAAAAGCCAACTTCGCTAGCTCAGCTTTACGAAGAAATCCAGAAATACTGCAAGTCCGATGTGGATTACAGGAAAAGAATTGAGGAAGAAAACAGCTTCAGAAATCAAAACAAAAGCAGCAATTTTTATCCCCCAAAGCAAAACAACTATGAGCGAAGACACTTCACCCCAGTCAATCAAGTTGAAAACAGCAATTCAACTACTGAAAGCAATTTTCCACCTCAAAATCAATACAACAGTCAGTACAGCCAAAGGACATTCGAAAGAGGTGGCTTCAATTCAAGAGGAAGAGGAGGACGAGGAAGAGGAAGAACACCCCTAAGACCGGAAGACATGTGTTGCATCATTCATGGCAAAGGGGCTGGACACACATAAAAAATGTGTCCAAAAGTGAAGAAAAGCATCGAAGAAATACAAGAAGAAAACAAAATCTCAAGTCAATCAAAAGTTGTTAACCATATGATTCAAGGCCAACAAAACTCTTATTACCCAATTCAGTTTGAACACTCTCAAGCAATGATTCCAGACCCATCACCATCATATAGCTATGGACCCAGGGGCGAAGCCAGGAAAAATGGCTGCCGGGGTCAGTACTCACACAGTACTAAGTGCTAATTTATAGGATCCTATAATATAATACCATGCGTAACATTAAATTAACAAAATAACAATGCATGTTGTGACAAAATAAGGCTTCACAAGAGTAGTTACCTTTTACAGCTTCCCTCTACGACTACGATCCTCCATCTTATGAAGACGAACTATCACATCTTCAATTGGAGTTGTGGATAGAAATTCCGGTTCCACGATGCATATGATACAATCATTCATAAATCCATCTCCGATATGATTTTTCAGTACACAATTTTCATTGCTGAAAAGCACCTCTCCACCTCTTGTGAGATCCGTGAAGTGCGCTGAATAGTAGAATTAATGTTTGATACAGTGCCATCTCCATCTCTTCTTATTCTTGAAGTGTCTCCGTGATTATTCTCATTATCACTGGCTAGGGGTAATTTCCTTTTAAGAAATCCTTCCAAAGTGCTCTGATTGTCTATCAAATTACTAAATTAGCCACATAATAAAAACTGAAGTAAATAGCATGTATGCGCACATTGTTAATACTAGATAAGTAGATAGATACCTGGCAACTTGCTGGAATGAAAGAGAACGTCCTTGAATCGACTAATGCTTTTTGAGAATCTGAGACTCTGAGTTCCAATTGTATTGCATAGCTAGGGAAAAAAATCCTAAGACCTCAAAATTCAGACTTGATTGTTAATTACAAACTGCATAATTGAGTATTTGAAGGGTACCTTGTCTTGTCTAGATGCCGGGGCGAGTACTACAGCCGGAGAACTTGAGATCACAGAATGAGCGACGCTGCCGTGGCTCAGCGCCGGGCGACAGGTAGTGAGATAGGGGCAACGCTAGCGACCGGCCGTAGGAGATTTGCGATGCCTTATATACGAAGATGAAAGGCCGAAAGGGTGCGCACCTGACCTGACGCAGGATCGGAGTTCGGGGCAAGCTAGCAAGGCAAGCCTTCTCCAATTCACGTACGTGGCCTTGATGGCTTGATGGATCGGATGGGCTGTGGACTCCAGACTGCTGCTGCTGGGCTGAGCAAATGGACTCCAAACTACAGACTGCTGCTGCTAGGCCACTGGGGTCTCGAGAAAATTCTAGCGGGGTCGTAGCCGGTTAAAAATTGATCGCTGTACGGAGTTACGGCCGAGTCGTCGGGGTCATCGGACCCCGATGGTTGAACGTGGCTTCGCCACTGTATGGACCAGTAGCAATGTATGACCCAAATCAATGGAGGCAAAATCAACAAACAAATTTTCAAATACAGCCCGAATCCTCTGTGGCAAATAGCAATCCACAAGGGAACAACAAACAAGACAACTCTCCATCAACTTCAATGGCAAGCAAAGGAAGAATCATGACAATCATTGGAGGAAATAGTATTGATCATGAAAACAACAATCAAAAGATAAATTACTTTCGAAGAGTAAACTCTATCTCAACAGAAGGCCCATACAAAAAGACAAGATGGTCTCATCCACCAATCACATTCTCAGAAAAAGATTTGCAACTAAAAGACTATCCACACATGGATGCAATGGTAGTTGAAGCAAATATTGATGGATGGGCTGTCTCAAAAATTCTAGTTGACGGTGGAAGTTCTGCAGACATTATATTCACAGCAATAATTGATGCCATGAAAATTGATCGCAAACTTTTAGGAAGAGCTGAGCACCCACTCTACGGCTTCGGTGGGAAGCCAATTCACTCAATAGGAAGAATAGTTCTTTCTGTATCATTTGAAACAATAAATAATGCAAGAATAAAACAAATTGCATTTGATGTGGTGGACATCCATTATCCTTATAACGCACTTTTTGGAAGGGGAACTTTGCATGCATTTGAAGCAGTAATAAGCTACTCTTACTTATGTATGAAGATGCCTGCAATAAATGGAGTTATCACAGTCCATGGAGATCAAACCGAAGCAAGAAACATTGAAAAAGAATACACTCCTGGTCGGAAAAATGTTCATACAATCAAGGAAGAAGAGAAATAAGAAACAGAAAATGCGAAGCCACAAGTAAAAGCTCAAGCAGTCGAAGAAACAAAGAAAGTACCCCTTGACTCAGTGGTCCCAGACAAACAAGTAATCATAGGGACAGGACTTTCTCAAGAAGAAGAAAACAGACTCATAGAATTTCTTCAAAGCAACAAAGATGTCTTCGCATGGACATCCAATGATTTAGGAGGAGTCAGTAGAGATATAATTGAGCACAAACTCGACATCAATCCAAATTTCAGACCCAAAAAGCAGAAACTGAGAAAATTAGCTGAAGACAGAATACAAGCTACAAAAGCCGAAGTCCAAAGGTTGCTAGATGCTAAAGTTATAAGAGAAGTCTAATTCATAACTTGGCTAGCAAATATCGTCATGGTCAAGAAAAAGAACGGAAAATGGCAAATGTGTATCGATTTTACAGATCTCAACAAAGCATGCCCAAAAGATAATTTTCCACTACCAAGAATCGACACACTAGTTGATCAAGCAGCTGGAAGTGAAATGCTAAGTTTCCTAGATTGTTTCTTAGGATATCATCAAAATGGATGAGAAAAAAAGATGAAGAATTTACAAGTTTCATCACACCATTTGGAACATACTGCTTCGTAAGAATGGCAGAGGGGCTTCGCAATGCAGGCACAACATTTGTTAGGATGACTTCAACAGTGCTCAAAAGTCAGATTAGCAAAAACTTACTAGCTTATGTCGATGACATAGTTGTCAAGAGCAAGAAAAGACAAGATCATATTCAAGACCTCCCAGAAACATTCTCAAATCTGAGAAAAGGAAATTTGAAACTAAATCCCGAAAAATGTACCTTCGGAGTACAGAAAGGAAAAATCTTAGGCTGTATTGTATCAGCAAAAGGGATAGACCCAAACCCAGACAAAGTTCAAGCAATTTTGAATATGAGAATTCCTGAAAACATAAAAGATGTTCAAAAATTAACTGGAAGACTTGTAGCTTTAAACAGATTCATCTCAAAATCAGCAGAACGAAGCCTACCGATATTTCAGGCACTCAAAGGATCCAAAAGAGACTTCGTATGGGGACCTTCGCAACAACATGCATTTGAAGAGATAAAAAAATATCTACTACAGCCAAACACATTGATCTCACCAACACAAGGAGCAGATTTGCTATTATATGTCTCAGCCACAGAAATAGCAGTAAGTGCAGTACTAGTCCAAGAACAAGAAACAAATCATTCAAAATATCAAGTATCAGTCTACTATGTTTCAGAAGCATTATTTGGATCAAAAATATACTATTGACAGTTTTAACAGCATCAAGAAAGTTGAAGCACTACTTTCAGGCCCACAAAATCAGAGTTCTCATAAATTACCCTCTGAAAGAAGTATTACAAAGTTGCAGAACAACAGGAAGATTGGGAAAATGGGCAGTAGAATTATCTCAACATTTTATAGACATTGAAAAGAGAAAATCAATAAAATCTCAAGTCCTAGCAGACTTCATAGCAGATTGGACACCCTCCCAAAGTTCAAGCGAAGACAAGAAGCAACCAGAATGGACAATATATTGTGATGGCGCATGGGGCTTCGCAGGGGCTGGAGCAGCTGCAATAATCACCTCGCCTTCAGGCATAAAGATGAAATATGCTGTTGTAACAGAACCGACCAATTATACGAAATTAAGTAAGAAAATGATCCACCGAGCAGACAATTTAGCAAACTTAAGCCCGTATAACCCGGTAGTCTGTGAAATCACGACGGATTTCAAACCAACTTACATACCAGCCAAGATCGTAATAAGTTTAGCAGTCACCATCACAAATTACATAAAAGTTCACATCGCAGATACATCGGAGTTTAAACATAGTTATTACAAACCAAGTTCAAATAAAAGTAGCGGAAGCATTTAGTTCAAACCACACACACACTCACACAGAGTTCGAAATAAAGTGCCAGCTAATGATCATCTCCAACAAAAGCATCAGACAAGAAGTAGAGAATGACCACTGCTCATGGTCCTAAGCTTCACCCATCGCAGGATAAAGGCAGTTGATACAATAGTTGTAATACATCTACCCATCTGCAACAAGTGGGAACAAAGCCCTGAGTACGAGAAGGTACTCAGCTAGACTTACCCGACATAACCGAAAATAAATTGACACCAAGGATCATGACAGGCTTTATGGTAGGGTAGCTGACTCATTTGCAAAAAGGCATTTTTAGCATTTAAATAACCTTGTCCAGAAGCTTTTATATCAAGTTAATCTTTATTAACCTGCCAACGACATTTTTACCTGTACTAGAGTAAACATGAAATTAAACAAGTAAGGATAACCAATTATCATTAACAACTTCCTTCATGTCATATTCCATATAATTGTCCAAGTGTTCCATCAATATTACTACGGTGAAGTAACTCAAGTCAAGTGTTCACTATCCAGTGAACGATGGTGATTCGAATCGATTATTAACCAGCTGGTAATTTATTCCTCACACAAACCTCACTCACCCGCTAAAGTGAAATATTGGTTACCGAGTCAACTATCCAGGTAAAGTCTCGAGTTTGCCAGGAACCACATGTACCCGAGGGCCGCCCGACTGCTCTTTGGCCTTATCATCGCGCCCCTGTGCCCTACCACACCTGCTCCGGTACAGTGCATTGCGGACAATCCACTCGGCCCGAATAATCTCCCAGCTTCGCGGTCGAAAGGTACATTATTCGGCCAGCTAAATGTAAGGCATGTGTTCAACATGACTCGAGGCCCAACAACGGTCGGTTCTTAATCAACACAGACGGAAAACACTACAGTCCGAAACCCTGCAAGTCTCCGTCCGGTCTCAATTTCAAATTAACACTTAGTTATTCTAAGATGACATACTTTTTCGAGCAGATCCAGGTAACCACCTATAGCTCGCAGGTGACAGGAAATCACCCGACTTCTACCGGTCTAAGCAAGCTAAACATTTCTTGACTGCGAATACCAAGGTAACAAGGATATGGTAGAACAAAGGTAAACAAGGTATAATGCAGCAACGGTTGCAAACAACTCCTAAACGTAATGCATCAATTAAAGTAAAGCATTAATAAAATATTTGCAAACCGGGAGAGAAATGCTCCAGGGCTTGCCTCTTTCGAAAGAGCTCGGGCGGTGGTCGGGGCACTCTAGAAGATCCTCACCGACCTCCTCGTCGGCTTCGGGCACCTCCTGCTCTTGCACCTCGGGCTGCTCTTCTGGCTCCTCGGAAACTGCTATTGGAGTTCCTTCTTGCGATCTTGTATGATGCAAATGTATAAGTGCTCATGTCTAGGTGCATTGCAGAGATGACAAGTAATGATCATGATGAATGAGATGTAGATGAACATGTTTACTTTATTGTATAAAGTAGGAATATAACTCTTCTACAAGGTAGTCCACATCATCCAAGAACATGTACTAGTATACTACTACTACAAATATTCTCTACCATGCCAAGTCACCCTAGAAATCTAAGATGCTTCAAAGATACACCAAAGAAAATCTTATCAACTAATCTTGCATTAACAAGGTTAATTAAACCCTAGTTGACACTATGTTTGAATAGCACACTTCTTTTGGTAGCATAGAAAAATCTAATAAAATTACAGTGGCTTACTATCATATAATCTAGCATGCCAAAAAATTTCATTACATTTGGAGTACTAGAATTGCCTACACAAAAATAACAATGTAAGGACTAAAAATGAGCAAAAAATATTTTATACTATGAAAAGTATCAAACAACAGATTTAGCATTTTTCCTACATTCTACACAATAAACAATCACTATAGAAAAATTATTATATGCATGTTTTATTCATATTTTTCTCTCTATTAAAAATAACAATTATCAACAATAATAAGCACTTGCACTACACATCAAAAAATTTCTACAGAACATGTGTGACACATATTTTTCCTAGAAAGTAAATTACACAAAAAGATTAACAAAATTGAAACCACATTTTTCTGAGATTTATATGATTTATTATATATTTATCAAGAAAATAGCAATTTCAATGATTAAATAAAAACCCTACCAAAAAGGATTTCAAACTTGACATGCAACATTTTTAGATCATAGATCTGGTCCTAATAAGTCTACCAAAATTTATTTCATAATTTTTCGAGCCAAAATGAGCAAGTTATGAATTTCTAAAGCATTTATTTCTTTTCTAGAATTCATTTTCAAAATCATTTTAAAACAACTCGACTGAAACTGCTACGTGCACCCGGCACAGTGCACACGCGCGCGTGAGAGGAGACAGACAGGCGGGCCCGGGGGACAACCGGACCCCACACGTCAGCCACACAAAGGCGAGGGAGGCGCTGGCCGTGCAGATCTCGCCGCCGGTGAGCTCGCCGCCGGTGAGGTCACCAGCAGCGGCTTCCTCGCGGAGAGGCGAACTCCATGCGCTAGCTTAGGGCACCGGAGGAGCTCCCGGGTGAGCTTGACGGCGCGCATGGCGGGACGGTGGCGCGGCTCACCGACGACACGCCGGTCCCGGCCATGGCGAGGGTGGGTTCGGAGCGCGCGAGGTCCGCGGAGCCAAGGCAAATGCGAAAGCACGAGAAATTGGAGGGAAAGGAGGGGAATAGGGCTCCCTCCATGGGAGCACGAGCTCGGCGGCCATGGCGCCGCCGTGCCAAGGAAAAGCCGGCCCTGGCCTTACCGTGGGGGAAATGAAGGCAAAAGCGTGCGCACGGAACGGAGGAGGTACAGGCGGAGCTGGAGGCAGACGCAATCGACGAATGGCGCTGCGGTGGCGGAGCTAAACGCCGGCGGACCAGGCGACGGCGTGCGGTGGCGAGCGCTCCCGCTCGGCTTGCTGCTGCGGTAGAGAGCGAGCACGCGAGCGCGGAGGGAGGCAGGGGACAGAGGAGATGGAGGTGGAGGCAGTGCGCGACCGGTGGAGATTAAGGCGAGCCGGAGGCTCCACGCGGCGAGCTCGACGGCGCATGAACGCCACGTGGCGAGCGCGGTCTGCCGCGGTGGCCAGCAACGCGCGCGAGCGATCGGGAGAGGGAGAAGGCCGCGCGGGCGTTGGCCGGGCCGCGGCGCTGCTGCGGGCACGCGCACGGGGAGAAGACGGGCCGCTTTGGCCAGCGGGCCGAAAGGGAAGCGGCGGCCTGCTACGGTAAGAAATGACTTTTCCATTTTTATTTCCAATAATTTTTCAAATAAATTCAATTAACAGTTTTAAAATCCCATTTTGAGCAAGAAGATGACTTTATCAGAAAATGGCCCAAAAATGAAAGTTGCTTAGAATTTAATTCTCTACAACTTTTATTAAGGGACTAACTCCAGATTCCCAACAGATTTTGAATTGGAGAATAAAAGCTGAATAGGAAGGGTTTTTGACCATTTTCCAAGAATATTTTTAAAAGCAAAATTTGACAAAACTTTGAATACCAAAGTTGCTCCAAAAATTGTACTAACTAGTTCTAGGTGATTTAAAATTATAGCCACACATGTTTTAGTAGCCTAACAAGTATAATCAAGGTGGAGTAATTCTTAGACAATTATATGCAACAATCATGTTTCACAGAAGTGCTTTAACTAAAAATGCACTCTACTTCATATGTGATTATAAATGCAATGATGCATCATGCGTATGATTTGCAACGCTAAATGCCTGCGTAACACCGGGTGTTACAGCCCTCCCCCTTATAAAAAATCTCATCCTGAGATTTGGGTTACGAACCATTTGTTATAAAAATGTTCATAAGCTTTTTGTAGATATTCACCTGTTTCCCAAGTTGCTTCCCCTTCATCATGATGGCTTCACTGTATCTTATATGTTTTCACCACACTGTTTCGAGTAGCCCTCTCTTTAGATTCCAAAACTCGAACTGGTTGCTCACGATATACTAAATCTGACTTGAGCTTTATGCCTCGGGGTTTGATTCTTTCCTCTGGAACGCGCAAACACTTCTTGAGATGTGATACATGAAAAACTAGGAATATAGCACCCATTGTCTCATGTAACTCTAACTTATAAGCTACTGGACCCTTTCTTTCCAAGATCTTGTATGGTCCCACGAATCTGGCGGCAAGCTTTCTGCGAACTCCGAACCGCTTCTTCTTCATTGGCGTGACTTTCAGATAAACATAGTCACCAACTTCAAACACAAGCGGTCTCTTCCTTTTATCCGCATAGCTTTTCTGACGTGATTGAGCTGCTTTCATATTTTGTTGAATAATATGAACTTTCTTCTCGGCTTCTTCTACAAAGTCAATACCATAATATCTTCTTTCTCCTGGCTCGATCCAGTTTAGTGGTGTTCTACACTTTCTGCCATACAAAGCTTCGAATGGGGCCATTTTGATACTTTCTTGATAACTATTATTGTAAGCAAACTCTACTAAGGGTAACCATGACTCCCAAGAACCCCTAGAAGATAACACACAGGCTCTCAACATATCCTCCAAAACAGCATTAACTCTTTCGGTCTGACCATCTGTCTAAGGATGATAGGCAGTGCTACGGATCAAACTAGTTCCCAATTCTTTGTGCAAGTGTTCCCAAAAGTGAGCAGTGAATTGTGACCCTCTGTCAGACACTATAGTCTTCGGTATGCCATGCAATCTCACAATCTCAGCAATATACTTCTCGGCATATTGAGGTGGTCGATAATCTGTCTTGACAGGTAAAAAGTGAGCTGTCTTTGTAAGACGATCCACGATTACCCAAATCGAATCATGTCCTTTCTGAGTAGTGGGCAAACATGTGATGAAATCCATACTTATATCATCCCACTTCCAACTAGGTACGAACAAAGGTTGCAACAATCCGGCATGTCTCATATGAATGGCTTTCACCATACAACATGTGTTACATCTGGCCACATAGGCTACAATCTCTTTCTTCATTTTTGTCCACCAATAATGAGGTCTTAGTTCTTGGTACATCTTGCTACTTCCGGCATGGATAGATAACTTCGAAAGGTGAGCCTCATCCATAAGCTTATTCTTAAGCTCCCGATCCTTGGGAACAACAAGACGGTCGTCAAACCACAACACGTCTTGTTCATCCACTCTAAAGTGCTTGGATGATTCTTCTTTAATTTTCTCTTTGATGTGGAATATCCCCTTGTCAGTTTTCTGGCCTTCTATTATCTTACTCTCCATAGAGCAACTAATCTAAATACTATGTAATACAGCAGGGTGCATCAGATCGAAACCATCTTCGAGCAAAGGTTGCGCATTCGGGCAATGTGACTTTCTACTCAAAGCATCTGCCACTACATTGGCCTTTCCAGGATGATACTGCACATTCAAGTTATAATCTTTGATCAATTCTAACCATCTTCGTTGTCTCATGTTCAACTCTGGTTGGGTGAAGATGTACTTGAGACTCTTGTGATCGGTGAAAATATTGCACACATTACCAAGTAAGTAATGTCTCCAAATTTTTAATGCATGCACTACGGCAGCAAGTTCAAGATCATATGTCGGATAGTTGATCTCATGCTTTCTCAACTGGCGGGAGGCATAAGCAATGACTCTTCCTTCTTGCATAAGAACACAACCTAATCCTGTTTTTGATGCGTCGCAAAACACATCAAAAGGTTTCTCAATGTTCGGTTGCGCTAGAACTGGAGCAGTGGTCAACAGCTTCCGCAAGGTGTGTGTTGATATTTGGTAACGCAATTAGGAAATAGGATCCGCAAGCGCACGGATATCGGTGAGCACTTCACCCGAGATGTTATCCTGGGTATCGTATTTATATTTTTACCTTTAGGAGAAAGAGTGCATCTGACTAACCAAATCTACTACTACTAACCTTTAGGCTACAACCACTATGATTCGATGTGAGTGATGTATAGAGAAGACTACAACCGCACTCTTCTTCTAACCTTGGTAAGGATGATCTACTGTTCTATTGGGGAGGTTTACGGAATCTAGACACCACAAAGGATGTTCAACCCGCACCTATAAACCCTATCGATCCTGCTAACGGGATATGGAATACAAAGGTAACTCGGAATTGTCACGTTCCTCGCTACTACCACGGTTCGGCTAGACGAGGGGATATCTATGAGTATCCTAGCTTAAACACCACGTTTACGCTAGAGATGATTACTCTAAACTCTACGCGAAGAGATCAAAGTAAACTCATAAACCAAAGAACAATAAAACAAAGAACTTACTAGAATTTAGAAGTCGAAATACTGAAGAATCCTGAGAACAAGCCTCGGGTTAGAAGAACTTGCTCCCGCAGGTACAACCTCGGAGTAGACACCGACAGGCCGGCTTCCTCCGATCTACACCTCCACTCTATCTCTCTCAATCTAGTAGAACTAATTCTACTTTCACATTGGATGCTAAGCCCTAAGAGGTGGGAACCCTAGAGGGAACCTCTCTCTCTAAACCCTAATTAGAGATATGCAACTGAATAATGAATTGGGGTCTTCTCCACCAGGGGTCAGGGGCCTTGCTTATATAGCCCTTTTGGATGAATCTGGACCGTCGGATCAAACCAACCTTCATCCTACGGTTTTCCTTGATCCTCAAAGGCGGTGGAGCATAATCCGCGAGACTCGACCTGATTGGTCCCGGGGGCAGGGCGGGCGCCCTAGGGCACAGGGCGGGCGCCCTGTGTCCTGGCCCGTTACGGCTCCCGTTCGTTTCCGTGGCTTCTGGAATCTTCTAGATGTAAGATAATTACGTGTTCGGTTAATATCCCGTCATTAATCCGACATGTGGGCCTTTCTTCCGTATTTCCTGATAACCCCCTGCAGAAATAGATAAACAGCAAAACTCGTGGAATTCAGTTAGATCAAACCCTAATTCTAGGTGTTGCTTGCATATAGGTCCTTTTCTTTATTTATTCGATGGTTATAATTGATACTTAAGAACCGTCAACAAACACCCCCATACTTAGGCTTTTACTCGTCCTCGAGAAAAGGTTGGTTAATAAAACATCTGGGGTTGAAACATTCTTTCATACCTGCAGGGTGTTGTAAAAATCCACTGTGCACTTATAGTCAGGGAAATATATGGTCAGAGTAAAGAGCCTTTCTTCTTCTTAATCCCTATAACTTGGAGTTTTTACATATTTTTGAAAAGAAAAACTTAGCATACCTTTATCCTCATAGGTGCTCTCAGAGTCACTCATTATCTTTTATATTTCTCTCTGAAGCTGTTTTGATTTTGTAAAAATAATTCTTTAAGCATACATACCTTGCATTTATTGTATGGTCAAAACCGGATCCGAGGAGAAGAATGCCATACTCTTAGATCAAAGATTTTGAAAATTAAAAACTTGTCACTCTTACTGGCATATTGCTTATTAGAGGGACCATGGGCTATCATTTTCTTTCCATCATATTTTTATCATATCTCATTTTTTTTCATTTTGGGTGGATACCGAGGTACCCCTAATTCTACTGCCGGACACTTGTCCATTTTTTTCCACGAGGTTATCGAGCACTTGCTCCTTTTTATTTCCTCGATATATTCATAATTTTGCATAGCCCATGCCTCTAACGCAATAATACTTCGGAAGAGTGAATCTTTCTGAATAAAAATGTCTTGATCTTAGGAGTATGATAAATCTCTCAACAAGGGTCTAACTTGTTTTGAACAAACTCAATACAAAGCAGATAGCTTTAATTAATATTTTCATGTTTAGCAGGCATATAAAACTTGAGGATGGTAGCTATAATTTTGAGATTTTTAAAACAAATTCTCCAAGCAATAAAGATACTAAGAATAAGGTACTCATACCCTTACCATCTCTTATTCCACAATGACTTTTAGCAACACAGGGTTTTGAAATAATTTTAATAATTGCAGGTTTCCAGGAAATATCACAGAGTGAGATTGATCATGATTATAAGCATTTTTATCCTTTTAATTTATCATGTTTAGAGAGATAAAATTCTGCACAAACTAAGGTGAGTGTGTAAGTGTGTAATAAAAGTGTGCAGAGTGTGTACCTGGTTCATGGAGTGGTGCGATCGAAGTGTGTGTGACATGTCAGGGAATCTCCCCCATACTTGTTTTCTGCTTTCTTGCACAAAAGTAAAGTAGAGACACACAAGACATACTAATAATAATCTTTATTAATCTTGAGGCATTTATTACAACCGAATAATAATAATAACCGAATATAATAGATCTAAACTGATTATAAGCGAACCTAATCGAATCTAATAATAACTAAGACATATATAGCCCCAAGATCTAATCTAGATAGCTCAGCGACGCTCACGCCTCCTAAGACTATGCTCTAACTCATCGATCCTCTTGTTGGCGTCGGCAAGGTCATCCCGTAGCTTTAGGATCGGAGTGTTATGGTTGAAGGTCCTCCGATCCATAGAGATATTGGAGTTCTGAATTTCTATAATGCTGTTCTTGATCACCCGTAGCTCCTCATCCACATCTGCAATGGTCCTGCGGCGCTTGGGAGGTGTCTCGAAAGCATTAAGAGCATGCTTGGGTGCTTCCTTCGGAGGAACGAAGCGGACCTTAGCTGCCCTAACACCCTCGAAGTAAGGTCTCTCCTCCGTGGTATAGCGGACACTAGAGATCTCGCTGCTCCGGTTGGTCTTCACTCCGATGATCCGCTCATTGGGTTTTGGCGGCAGGATCTTTGTTCCGGCTGGTACCTTGATGGTCTCCTTCCCCTTCGACGATGATGGCGAGCCTTCGAGCAATAGGGGCTGCGTAGGTGCGGTAAGAACTGGGCGAGCAAAGTAGGATTGGGCAGAGCTGCGTTGACGTGGTGGCATGGCTTCTAGCTGTCGCTCTGTGTTGGCCGGGACGAGAGCGTAGGCGTCGGGATCCTCCTTGGGCTTCTTGTTGAGGTCGTAGGGGACGACTTCCCAATCGACGTGGAACTTCTCGGCCATTGGAGCAGCTAGGAACTAAGCAAGATCTAATTTGAGGAAGGAGAGAAGGCTTGAATGAATTGGTGCTAAAAGCTGACGTTGGGGGTCTGTTTATATAGGGGGTAAAAACTGCTCTCGTGCATGGTCGGGACTCTTCCCGCCGTCATGTTTGCGAAACAAACCGAGGACGGAATTTTCCAGATAGCAACGGGCGAGGTTATCGCATGGGAGAAGTCTGGGGCCGAGGGGAGACAGGGGCAGGGCGCCCGCCCTCATCCTCAGGGCGCCCGCCCTGTGTCCGGCTCCTCTACAAGCCTGCTTTCTCGAGCGTGTTTCTCACCGTGTTTTTATCCCGAAAAATATATACTAGGCCCAAAAACATCAAATTAAAAGCGTCGGGCTTTAATTTTTAATTGGAAGGTAAAAATTGATCACGTCTATTTCTTCTAATTCTTTATTGGGCTCTAAAAATAATTTAAGACGTTGACCATTTACCTTGAATAACGTACCTTCGTCATTTTGAAGTGTGATAGCTCCGTGGGATGATGAATGAATTACCTTGAATGGTCCTTCCCATTTGCTCCGGAGCTTTCCATGCCCGAAAAGCTTCACCCTGGAATTAAAAAGTAATACCTTATCTCCGGGTGAGAACTCCTTCTTCTTGATCCTCTTGTCATGCCATCTCTTGACTCTTTCTTTGTAGATCTTTGAATTGTGATATGCTTTCTCCCGCCATTCTTCTAACTCCGATAATTGCATTCTTCTATGTTTTCCGGCGATATCTAGGTCCATATTCAATCTTTTTATGGCCCAGTGTGCCTTGAACTCAAGTTCAACAGGTAGGTGACAAGTCTTTCCGTACACCAATTGATATGGAGACATTCCAATTGGGGTCTTGTATGCTGTCCGGTAAGCCCAGAGTGCATCGGGTAACTTGTCCTTCCATGCCGTTCCCATCTCGTTCACCGTCTTCTGAAGAATGTTCTTGATTTGCTTGTTAGAAGTCTCTGCTTGGCCACTTGTCTGAGGATGATAGGGAGTAGCGACGTTGTGACGGATTCCATGTCTTGATAGATAGTGCTCGAAGCGCTTGTCAATGAAGTGTGATCCTCCATCACTTATCACTATCCTGGGGACTCCAAATCTTGGAAATATGATTTCCTCAAACATCCTCTTCGAACTGATATTGTCGGCATGTTTGCAAGGTAGTGCCTCTACCCACTTGGAGACGTAATCAACCGCCACCAAGATGAACTCACACTTCTTAGATGGGGGAAATGGACCCATGTAGTCTATTCCCCAGACATCAAAGAGTTCAATCTGAAGGTTGTTGGTGAGTGGCATGGCATCCCTTGTATTTATGTTTCCGTGCCTTTGACATGGCCCACATCTTCTGATATATTGCTTCGTGTCATCGTACATCGTAGGCCAGTAGAATCCACATTGCCAGATCTTTGAATGTGTATGGAATGCTCCATAGTGACCTCCGTATGGTGATGAGTGACATCTGTCGATGATCTTCAATCCTTCCTCAGTGGTCACACATCTTCTAAGTAGGCCATCAGCGCATACTCGGAAGAGATATGGCTCATCCCATATATGTGAACGACTTTCCTGAATAAGCTTCTTCTTGTTTGCTCCGGGTGGTACATAACCTGAAACCATAAAATTAACAATATCTGCATACCAGGGGTCAGATCTGTTAATCCTGTAAAGCATGTCGTCCCGGAGTGAGTCATTAATGGGGGGTTCCTGTGAATTCTTAAAGTACATTCTAGACAAGTGATCAGCAACAGAATTTTCTACTCCCTTTTTATCTTTTATTTCTAAGTCAAATTCTTGGAGTAATAAAATCCATCTGATTAAGCGAGGTTTAGCATCTTTCTTAGTGAGCAAATATTTTAGTGTAGCATGATCAGTGTAAACAATTATCTTAGCTCCAACTAAATAAGATCTAAATTTATCAATGGCAAAAACAACAGCCAGAAGCTCTTTTTCAGTGGTTGCATAATTAAGTTGAGCTCCTGTCAAAGTTTTACTTGCTTTGCATAATTAAGTTGAGCTCCTGTCAAAGTTTTACTTGCATAAGCAATTGCATGATGCTTTTTATCTTTAGTTTGTCCCAAAACTGCCCCCACAGCATAATCACTAGCATCACACATAATTTCAAAAGGCAACGACCAATCAGGGGGTTGAATGATTGGTGCAGAGATGAGTGCTTGCTTTAATAAATTGAAAGAATTTAGACATGCATCATCAAATTCGAAAGGAGCATCCTTGGCTAGCAAAAGAGTAAGTGGTCTCGCAATAAATGAAAAGTCTTTTATAAATCTGCGATAAAAACCAGCATGGCCAAGAAAACTTCGAATTCCTTTTATATTCACAGGTGGAGGTAGTTGTTCAATTACTTCAATTTTAGCTCTATCTACCTCAATACCTCTTTCAGACACTAGGTGTCCTAGCACTATTCCTTCTCTAACCATAAAATGACATTTTTCCCAATTAAGGATTAAGTGCTTTTCTTCACATCTTTGCAAAACCTTATCTAAGTTCTCAAGACAACTATCAAAAGTTTTTCCATAAACTGAGAAATCATCCATGAAAACTTCCATAATCTCTTCAATCATATCAGAAAATATAGACATCATACATCTTTGAAAAGAAGCTGGTGCATTACATAACCCAAAAGACATTCTACGATAAGCATACGTTCCATATGGGCATGTAAAAGTGGTTTTGCTTTGATCATCAGGATGGATAGGGATCTGGTGATACCCAGAATATTCATCTAGAAAACAGAAAAACGAGTGTTTTGCTAACCGCTCAAGCATCTCATCTATAAAAGGCAAAGGAAAATGATCCTTTTTCGTGGCTTTATTAAGTTTTCTATAGTCTATGCACATCCGCCACCCAGTGACGGTGCGTTGCGGAATTAGCTCATTCTTATCATTAGTAACAACAGTCATGCCTCCCTTTTTAGGCACAACTTGAACAGGGCTTACCCACTCACTATGCGGCACAGAATATATAATCCCTGCATGCAGCAACTTTATAACTTCTTTTTTAACTACCTCTCTCATCGCGTTGTTAAGTCTACGTTGAGGCTCTCGAGAGGGTGTAACAGAAGGATCTGTCGGAATACGATGGGTACAAATCATAGGACTGATTCCTGTGAGATCTTGAAGTGAGTAGCCAAAAACAGAGTGGTGTTTTTCAAGAATGGTCATTAATCGCAGAGTTTGCTCCTGAGTGAGTTTATTACTAACGATCACAGGAAACTCTGGATTATTGTTTAGGAAAGCATAGGTAAGACCGGGTGGTAAAGTTTTGAGTTCTATGGGGGGTCTAGGTGTTTCTGCAAACTCATCTAAGGGTTCAGGTTCAGAAGGTTCGGCCTCTTCTTCAGTGAAGAAGGGGGCTTCCTCTTCTAAGTCTGGATCATCTAAAAGTTCTAGAGATGCAGCCTTTACCTCCTCCATAGGATCAGGCAAAAGATATGGCTCGGTCTTATTATTCAAGGAGTGAGTTATTGTAATTGGAAGTTTAAAATCCTTTCCCAAGGAAATGTGGAGCTTTCCAGTTTGACCTTCATAAAGGAGTCTTCTAAAAGGTTGTCCAATCAGTAGGTCGAAACCCCATATATCAAAGATATAAAAGTTCAAATGAACCATGGAGCCTTCTACCATAAAGGGTAGGACATTAATAATTCCAAGACTGGGGACTAATCGTCCCGAAGATTCCTTTATGACCTTTGTTGTGGGGGTTAAAACAAGTTTCCCAAATAAATTAAGTGCAAAAGCTTCGGACATAATATTGATCCCCACAACAGGATTATAGAGAGCGTTAAATTGATCAGAATTATAAGCACAGCGTATAGTTATAGAGGGTGTGTCCATTCGGATTACTTCAGAGGAAAGCTCTGACTCCTCTAACCATTCGCTACTCATAACCAAGATAAGCTCTCTCAATTGACGTTCACTTGGTAAACAAATGCTAAATTGGCCGTTTTGGGGTCGGTCTATAGAATGGTAGTTTGAAATGTTTCCAAAATCGGCAAAGAGATCGGATTTTATGTCTAGCATGAAATCAGATGGTAGAATTTCTTCCTTTTGTGGCTCAGAACCTGGGATAGCTAAAGTAGATGAAAAATTTGACAGAGTGTCTACTTCGGCTTCGTAGGTTTTATCATGGAGGGCATTATCCATCTCAGCTTCTAGGATTCTATTCAAGATCCCCTTAGCTTCATCAGTAGGGATACGAAAGAAAGAACCTCTAGCCATAGTATGCAACATTTGTTTATTATCTTTCTGAAGACCTCGAAAAAAGTGAAATAAAAGAACAGTGTCTTCAAGCAAAAGTTTTGGACCAGATTCTAAAAGATCAGAAAAACGTTTCCAGGATTTCCCCAAAGTTTCATTATCTTTTTGTTTATAAGATAGGACTTCGAGTCTAAGGTCACCAGTACGGTCAAGGGAATAAAAATCTAGACAAAAGTTGGCTCTTAAAACTCCCCATTCACCTTGCTGTTGACTTACCTTCTGACTATACCATCGTCTAGCTTCTCCTCTTAAAGAAAAAGGAAAAAGCTTCCAACGTAAAGTCTTATCAGAGATGCCATCAATGCGAAGACAATCGCATGTCTGCTCAAAATCTCTAATATGAAGGTAAGGGTTTTCGTCTTCCTTTCCCGAAAAAGATAAATTTTGAATCATCGCAATCAACCTTGAACTTAACTTATACTGGGATGTTTGGATAGGCTGTGATGACTCCCATGGTAAAAGGTCAGTTTCCGAAGGTGTTGCGGCATCAAAGATAGATATAGAACCTTGGTTCTCCATAAGGTAAGAATAAAGAAAAGATAAGGAATAAAAAGATAAAGAAAGATAAAAGTATAGGTACAAGCTAGTAGTAAGATTCAAGGTTATCTCAGCAAACCGTCTTTCTCCCCGGCAACGGCGCCAGAAATGCTTGTTGATATTTGGTAACGCAATTAGGAAATAGGATCCGCAAGCGCACGGATATCGGTGAGCACTTCACCCGAGATGTTATCCTGGGTATCGTATTTATATTTTTACCTTTAGGAGAAAGAGTGCATCTGACTAACCAAATCTACTACTACTAACCTTTAGGCTACAACCACTATGATTCGATGTGAGTGATGTATAGAGAAGACTACAACCGCACTCTTCTTCTAACCTTGGTAAGGATGATCTACTGTTCTATTGGGGAGGTTTACGGAATCTAGACACCACAAAGGATGTTCAACCCGCACCTATAAACCCTATCGATCCTGCTAACGGGATATGGAATACAAAGGTAACTCGGAATTGTCACGTTCCTCGCTACTACCACGGTGCGGCTAGACGAGGGGATATCTATGAGTATCCTAGCTTAAACACCACGTTTACGCTAGAGATGATTACTCTAAACTCTACGCGAAGAGATCAAAGTAAACTCATAAACCAAAGAACAATAAAACAAAGAACTTACTAGAATTTAGAAGTCGAAATACTGAAGAATCCTGAGAACAAGCCTCGGGTTAGAAGAACTTGCTCCCGCAGGTACAACCTCGGAGTAGACACCGACAGGCCGGCTTCCTCCGATCTACACCTCCACTCTATCTCTCTCAATCTAGTAGAACTAATTCTACTTTCACATTAGATGCTAAGCCCTAAGAGGTGGGAACCCTAGAGGGAACCTCTCTCTCTAAACCCTAACTAGAGATATGCAACTGAATAATGAATTGGGGTCTTCTCCACCAGGGGTCAGGGGCCTTGCTTATATAGCCCTTTTGGATGAATCTGGACCATCGGATCAAACCGACCTTCATCCTACGGTTTTCCTTGATCCTCAAAGGCGGTGGAGCATAATCCGCGAGACTCGACCTGATTGGTCCCGGGGGCAGGGCGGGCGCCCTAGGGCACAGGGCGGGCGCCCTGTGTCCTGGCCCGTTACGGCTCCCGTTCGTTCCCGTGGCTTCTGGAATCTTCTAGATGTAAGATAATTACGTGTTCGGTTAATATCCCGTCATTAATCCGACATGTGGGCCTTTCTTCCGTATTTCCTGATAACCCCCTGCAGAAATAGATAAACAGCAAAACTCGTGGAATTCTGTTAGATCAAACCCTAATTCTAGGTGTTGCTTGCATATAGGTCCTTTTCTTTATTTATTTGATGGTTATAATTGATACTTAAGAACCGTCAACAGTGTGGAAAGCTGTCTCACACTCCTCTGTCCACACAAACTTGTGATCTTTCTGTAGCAGACTTGTCATTGGCTTGGCAATCTTCGAGAAATCTGGTATAAAATGGTGATAGTAACCAGCTAATCCTAAGAAACTTCTAACTTTCAAAACTGTGGTTGGTGTCTTCCAATCCATAACCTGTTGCACTTTGCTCGGATCTACTAAAACTCCATTTTCTGACAGAATGTGACCAAGGAAAGGAACTTTCTTCAACCAAAATTGACACTTGCTAAACTTAGCATACAACTTATGATCTCTAAGTCTGGTCAAGATAATTCTCAGATGCTCTTCATGATCCTTCTCATTCTCGGAGTACACTAGAATGTCATCAATGAACATAACCACAAACTTGTCCAATTCTGGCATGAAAACCATATTCATTAGATACATAAAGTATGGAGGAGCATTTGTTAAGCCAAAAGACATAACAAGATACTCGTACAACCTGTATCTGGTGGAAAATGCAGTTTTCGGTATATCTTGTGGCCTAATCTTTATCTGATGGTAACCCGATCTTAAATCTATCTTGGAGAACACTTTGGCTTTGGCTAACTGATCGAACAAAACATCAATATGAGGCAAGGGATACTTATTTTTGATAGTTACAGCATTAAGGGGCCTATAATCCACACACATTCTTAAAGTAACCTCTTTCTTTTTCTTCACAAAGGACATCCCCATTCAGACTTACTTGGCCGGATAAACCCCTTTTTTTAATAATTCCTCTAGTTGCTTCTTCCTGGACGGGTAAGGACAGAACTTTGAAAAGTGGCATGGCTGATCACAATTGTAGCAGGGCCCCCTCACTGTACCAGCAGATCCTATAGCTCCCTTAGAGTTGCCCTGTCCCGCAGCTGCGGCTGTCTTTGCTAGCGGCACGGCCATCTTATACGGCTTCTGCGGTCCCTTGTAGTTCTGGGTTTTATGTTGTGGTGGCCTAAATCTTGCACCTGGTGCAGACGGACGATAGGCAGAACGATTAGCAGTGAGGACTCTTGGTTGTGATTGTCCTGACTCAAAGGCCCTCTTGCGAGTCTTGGATGTAGTGTACGCGTTGTTATTCTTCTCTTGTTTCAGACAATCACTGATGAAGTCATTGAATCTGGCGCGGGTATTGGTACCCACATGTTTCATCATTTTCGGATTCAGTCCTCTCTTGAAACTAGCAATTCTCTTAGCATCTATGTCAACCATGTCGGGAGCATAACGACACAAGTTGTTGAAGGCATGCAAATACTGCATCACGGTTTTGGTGCCCTAATTTAAAGCCAATAACTCTCCCAACTTCATCTCAACCAGCCCTGGTGGAATATAAACTCCACGGAAGGCTTCAGTGAACTCTCTCCATGAGATCTAGGCATTTGGAGGGAAGGTGGTGTGATGATGCTTCCACCACATCCCTGCTGGTCTTTGTAACTGATGTGTAGCATATTCTGTCTTCAGTACTTCAGTCAGCCTCAACACACGGAACTTATCTTCCATGGTGTTGATCCATTCTTCAGCGTCAAGTGGCTTTGTTGCTTCCTTGAAAATTGGTGGCCTGGTGTCCATGAAATCCTTGAAGTTTTTATACTGATTCACCCCATTGCCACCACCTTGGTTGTTACCACGTTGAACATTGTTGGCAATGGTACGCAGAAAATCTTCTATGTTCTTCTGCGATTGCTCGGCATTGCGCTGACTTCCAAGAAACTGTGCAAAGAATACCTCTGTAGTGAGCGGTGGAGGAGGCGGCAAATCTGGTTCCGGGTGTGGCTCATTATGGTTGACGTTGTTTTCACCACTCCCACCTGCCCTGGCACCATTACCACCAGTTTCAGTAGCCTCATACGTGGCGCGACGAGTGTTTGTCATCTGCATATTTCAGCAACAAGTAATGATTAAGTGAAGCTATAGTAATTGTGAGCGAATGAAAAATTATGCCGTACTGAATTCATTAGAGAGAACAAGGTCATACAATAAAACAGATGCACAATAATCGCATTCCAATTAAAACAACACCACTAATTAAATTACTTCAAATGCAAACATCGCGTCCATACAACCAAATTGCCAGCATACATACACTGGACTTTTATGCGCTCAGGTATCGCATGACCAACCAAGTTCCAACATTCTACCAAGTCTCAAGGTTTGAAATGAGATACATCAAGGTACATGAAGCCAAAAGAAAGGTCATCATGATAGGGCCTAGAAGCTAACGCAAAGCAACTAGCCTACTCCTCGGGGCCATCGCCGGGGTCGGAGACATCACCATCGCTATCATCAGTAGCGACGTCGTCGGCGGCGGCAGGTGCAACTGCAAGCTCGTCCTTGTCGTCATCGACGTCCATACCGGCGGTGTCTGGAGGAGCATACGGGCCAATCCCATTGTAGAGCGCGTGAAACTCCTCATGCAAGTTGACGTTGTACTCCTCTAGCTCATCGACCCTCTGCCTCAGAAGGTCCCCCTCGTTCCAGGCTTCATTCCTCTCCTGAACCAGCTGTCCAATCATGCGGTCTGCATTATTGTTGGCCTAAGTCAACGTATGCACCCGCTGCATAGCACTATCACCTCTCTCTAGAGCCTGGTCTCGCTGCAAGCTCATGTCAGCCAACTGCTCCTGCAAACTAGCTATAGCACGTGCCTGCTTCTTCTTCTGTTTTCTTGCTTTGAGCCGATCATCACCACGCAAACCAGTCAACGTCCAATAGGTACACTCAAGACCCTAGTATGCTCTGATAGCTGCATACATAGCACTCATAGCGTGGTTGTCGCTAGCCTATCCTTCGTTTGGGCCTCTGACCAAGGCACTTCCTTGCAGCTGCACCCAAATAGCATCGCAAGGATCATCTCTAGGAAAAGTGCCAGCTAGGGCTGCTGCCAGCTCATTGAGAAATCTGCTCATTATGTCCCTGATAACACGGAAAGCTGCTCCCTCTGCACCCTCAACCGGAGTGCGTCCCTCAAACTCCAAGTGTCAACCATCCCACTCTGGAGCATCACCAAGAGCAGGAACTGTGATCTCCACTACTACAAGTCCATCCTTGGCTAACTGGCTCTCACTCCAAGAGTACACCGTCTCCTGACCCTCTGGGTACCCCACATCATGGAGCACTCTCCAAAGCAAGGTTGGCATGCCAAACTCGCTCAGAAAGGTGTCTGTGCTGCGGCGCTCCTGCAGGGCCAACTAGTGTCAGGGTGCTCTTCCGCCTGTGGACTTACGGGCAGTCTGCTTCGTGCGGGCCATCTGTAGCAAAAGTTTTAATTACCCAGTGAGAACATGTTTTAAGTTGGTACAATTTTTATCAAAAGGGTATAATCAATTTATAAGGGGAGGAATGCATGACATGAATGAAATGCACAAGCAATATGATGTATGTATGTTTCTTTCGTTCTCACAAACTTATGAAATAAATAATATCTAACGATGAATTCGGTGGCATACAGGCGATCTCTCATATACGTAACTAATACGTTCTACACGAGAAACGTTGTTATGTACCTGCAAAAAATTCATTTCTGCCCAATTCCCCATGGATGCATGAAAGCAGTAAATTTACCTACACGCTCTACATGAATCCCCAGATACACGTACAATGGTAGTAACTACCCAAAACATCGCCCCATTGACGGCATCGCCTCAACGGACGGAACAACCACACATGCGACACTTTTGTAAAAACATACATAGAACATGTAATTACTCTAGTATCATATAAGCACTCTCCCTAGATCGGTGGTGTATCCGATCATGCTCTCACAACTCACACTTACCGAGGCGTAGAGGCAACTGATCCAAACATTACCACTCAATTAAGTGGCACTCATACAATAGCACGCCGTATGAGCAACGAAAGAGAAATATGGTGCAAGAACCCCAAGTCAGTACTTAAATAAGCCACCTAGAGTCCTTAACTGGGCATAAAGGATATGACCACTGGCACACTTTTAGTTTGGAAATCACGTTTTTCAAACATAATTTTGTTTTAAATACACTTGTGAACAGTAAACACGCTAAACCATGCTCCGATGCCAGCTGTAACAGAACAGACCAATATTACGAAATTAAGTAAGAAAATGATCCACCGAGCAGACGATTTAGCAAACTTAAGCCCGTATAACCCGGTAGTCCGTGAAATTACGACGGATTTCAAACCAACTTACATACCAGCCAAGATCGTAATAAGTTTAGCGGTCACCATCATAAATAACATAAAAGTTCACATCGCAGATACATCAGAGTTTAAACATAGTTATTACAAACCAAGTTCAAATAAAAGTAGCGGAAGCATTTAGTTCAAACCACACACACTCACGAGAAGTAGGGAATGACCACTGCCCATGGTCCTAAGCTTCACCCATCGCAGGATAAAGGCAATTGATACAGTAGCCGTAATACATCTGCCCATCTGCAACAAGTGGGAACAAAGCCCTTAGTACGAGAAGGTACTCAGCTAGATTTACCCGACATAACCGAAAATAAATTGACACCAAGGATCATGACAGGCTTTATGGTAGGGTAGCTGACTCATTTGCAAAAAGGCATTTTTAGCATTTAAAGAACCTTGTCCAGAAGCTTTTATATCAAGTTAATCTTTATTAACCTGCCAACGACATTTTTACCTGTACTAGAGTAAACATGAAATTAAACAAGTAAGGATAACCAATGATCATTAACAACTTCCATCATGTCATATTCCATATAACTGTCCAAGTGTTCCATCAATATTACTACGGTGAAGTAACTCAAGTCAAGTGTTCACTATCCAGTGAACGATGGCGATTCGAATCGATTATTAACCAGTTGATAATTTATTCCTCACACAAACCTCACTCACCCGCTAAAGTGAGATATTGGTTACCAAGTCAACTATCCAGGTAAAGTCTCGAGTTTGCCATGAACCACATGTACCCGGGGACCGCTCGACTGCTCTTTGGCCTTATCATCGCGCCCCCGTGTCCTACCACACCTGCTCCGGTACAGTGCGTTGCGGGCAATCCACTCGGCCCGAATAATCTCCCAGCTTCACGGTCGAAAGGTACATTATTCGGCCAGCTAAATGTAAGGCATGCGTTCAACATGACTCGAGGCCCAACAACGGTCAGTCCTTAATCGACACAGACGGAAAACACTACAGTCCGAAACCCTGCAAGTCTCTGTCCGGTCTCAATTTCAAATTAACACTTAGTTATTCTAAGATGACATACTTTTTCAAGCAGATCCAGGTAACCACCTATAGCTCGCAGGTGACAGGAAATCACCCGACTTCTACAGGTCTAAGCAAGCTAAGCATTTCTTGACTGCGAATACCAAGGTAACAAGGATATGGTAGAACAAAGGTAAACAAGGTATAATGCAGCAACGGTTGCAAACAACTCCTAAACGTAATGCATCAATTAAAGTAAAGCATTAATAAAATATTTGTAAACCAGGAGAGAAATGCTCCGGGGCTTGCCTCTTTCGAAAGAGCTCGGGCGGTGGTCAGGGCACTCTGGAAGATCCTCACCGACCTCCTCGTCGGCTTCGGGCACCTCCTACTCTTGCACCTCGGGCTGCTCTTCCGGCTCCTCGGGAACTGCTACCGGAGTTACTTGTTGCGATCATGTATGATGCAAATGTATAAGTGCTCATGTCTAGGTGCATTGCAGAGATGACATGTAATGATCATGATGAATGAGATGTATATGAACAGGTTTACTTTATTGTATAAAGTAGGAATATAACTCTTCTACAAGGTAGTCCACATCATCCAAGAACATGTACTAGTATACTACTACTACAAACATTCTCTACCATGCCAAGTCACCCTAGAAATCTAAGATGCTTCAAAGATACACCAAAGCAAATCTTATCAACTAATCTTGCATTAACAAGGTTAATTAAACCCTAGTTGACACTATGTTTGAATAGCACACTTCTTTTGGTAGCATAGAAAAATCTGATAAAATTACAGTGGCTTACTATCATCTAATCTAGCATGCCACAAAATTTTCATTACATTTGGAGTACTAGAATTGCCTACACAAAAATAAAAATGTAAGGCCTAAAATGAGCATAAAAATACTTTATACTATGAAAAGTATCAAACAACAGATTTAGCATTTTTCCTACATTCTACACAATAAACAATCACTATAGAAAATTATTATATGCATGTTTTATTCATATTTTTCTCTCTATTAAAAATAACAATTATCAACAATAATAAGCACTTGCACTACACATCAAAAATTTTCTACAGAACATGCATGGCACATATTTTTCCTAGAAAGTACATTACACAAAAAGATTAACAAAATTGAAACCACATTTTTCTGAGCTTTATATGATTTATTATATATTTATCAAGAAAATAGCAATTTCAATGATTAAATAAAAACCCTACAGAAAAGTATTTCAAACTTGACATGCAACAATTTAAATCATAGATCTGGTCCTAATAAGTCTACCAAAATTTATTTCACAATTTTTGGAGCCAAAATGAGCAAGTTATGAATTTCTAAAGCATTTATTTCTTTTCTAGAATTCATTTTCAAAATCATTTTAAAACAACTCGACTGAAACTGCTACGTGCACCCGGCACAGTGCACACGCGCGCGCGAGAGGAGACAGACAGGCGGGCCCGGGGGACAACCGGACCCCACACGTCAGCCACACAGAGGCGAGGGAGGCGCTGGCCGTGCAGATCTCACCGCCGGTGAGCTCGCCGGCGGTGAGGTCACCAGCAGCGGCTTCCTCGCGGAGAGGCGAACTCCATGCGCTAGCTTAGGGCACCGGAGGAGCTCCCAGGTGAGCTTGACAGCGCGCATGGCGGGACGGTGGCGCGGCTCACCGACGACACGCCGGTCCCGGCCATGGCGAGGGTGGGTTCGGAGCGTGCGAGGTCCGCGGAGCCAAGGCGAATGTGAAAGCACGAGAAATTGGAGGGAAAGGAGGGGAATAGGGCTCCCTCCATGGGAGCACGAGCTCGGTGGCCATGGCACCGCCGTGCCAAGGAAAAGCCGGCCCTGGCCTTACCGTGGGGGAAATGAAGACAAAAGCGTGCGCACGGAACGGAGGAGGTCCAGGCGGAGCTGGAGGCAGACGCAATCGACGAATGGCGCTGCGGTGGCGGAGCTAAACGCCGGCGGACCGGGCGACGGCGTGCGGTGGCGAGCGCTCCCGCTCGGCTTGCTGCTGCGGTAGAGAGCGAGCACGCGAGCGCGGAGGGAGGCAGGGGACAGAGGAGATGGAGGTGGAGGCAGTGCGCGACCGGTGGAGATTAAGGCGAGCCGGAGGCTCCACGCGGCGAGCTCGACGGCGCATGAACGCCACGTGGCGAGCGCGGTCTGCCGCGGCGGCCAGCAGCGCGCGCGAGCGAGCGGGAGAGGGAGAAGGCCGCGCGGGCGTTGGCCGGGCCGCGGCGCTGCTGCGGGCACGCGCGCGGGGAGAAGACGGGCCGCTTTGGCCAGCGGGCCGAAAGGGAAGCGGCGGCCTGCTACGGTAAGAAATGACTTTTCCATTTTTATTTCCAATAATTTTTCAAATAAATTCAATTAACAGTTTTAAAATCCCATTTTGAGCAAGAAGATGACTTTTTCAGAAAATGGCCCAAAAATGAAAGTTGCTTAGAATTTAATTCTCTACAACTTTTATTATGGGACCAACTCCAAATTCCCAACAGATTTTGAATTTGAGAATAAAAGCTTAATAGGAAGGGTTTTTGACCATTTTCCAAGAATATTTTTAAAAGCAAAATTTGACAAAACTTTGAATACCAAAGTTGCTCCAAAAATTGTACTAACTAGTTCTAGGTGATTTAAAATTATAGCCACATATGTTTTAGTAGCCTAACAAGAATAATCAAGGTGGAGTAATTCTTAGACAATTATATGCAACAATCATGTTTCACAGAAGTGCTTTAACTAAAAATGCACTCTACTTCATATGTGATTATAAATGCAATGATGCATCATGCGTATGATTTGCAATGCTAAATGTCTGCATAACACCGGGGTGTTACAGCTGCAAGACTAGAATTTCAATGTACAAACAACATAGCAGAATACGAAGCAGTTTTACTAGGACTTCACAAAGCAAAAGCGATGGGAATCCAAAGATTAGTAATCAAAACAGATTCACAAATTGTAGTAGGACACATTGAAAAAGACTACAAAGCAAGAGATCCAGAATTAGCAAGATACTTGCAATTCCTCAGAGATCAAGAGAAACATTTTGAAGGTTTCACAGTCAAAAACATCTTAAGAAATGACAATTCAGATGCTGACGAACTAGCAAAAGCTGCAGCACAAAATACAAGCCTCCCTCAAGATATTTTCTATCAAATCTTGAAACAAGCATCCATCAAAGCAGTGCAAGCTACATCCAAAAAAGTCCGTATAATACAAAGTAAAGACTAGAGAGCCCCAATTATGGCTTACCTTCGTGGGCACTATGAGCCTGAAAACGAAGTCAACAACATAAGAATGAAGCAAAGAACAAAAAATTACAAGATCATCAACAATCAGCTATACAAACAAGGAATATGTGCACCATTACTCAAATGTATATAAGCAGAAGAGGGAAAAAAACTACTATCAGAAATACACAAAGGAATTTGCGGCACACATCCTGGAGCAAGAACAATGGCAGGAAAAGCATTCCGTCAGGGATTTTATTGGCCATCAGCCTAAAATGACAGCAAAGAAATTATCAAATATTGTCATAATTGCCAAATGTCTACAAGCAAAGCAAAGGCTCCAGCAACAAATTTACAAACAATAGAATCAACTTGGCCATTGGCAAGATGAGGAATTGACATCATTGGAAAGCTACCTACAGCACAAGGAAACCTTCAATATGCAGTAGTAGCAGTGGAATATTTCACTAAGTGGATTGAAGCTAAACCAGTGACAAACATGTCATCTTTCACAATGAAGAAATTTCTTTGGCAAAACATTATTTGTCGCTACGGAGTTCCAAGGCACATAACAGTAGATAATGAAACTCAATTTGATAGCCAAAATTTCAGAGAGTATTGTGAAAGCTTGGGAATTCAATTATGTTTCGCATCAGTAAAGCACCCATAGTCAAACGGTGCAGTCGAACGAGCAAATGGAATTATATGCATAGGAATATCAAAATGGATCGTGGGGCTGCCGAGGTGGATGAGTTACTTAAAGTTGTTTGGGTACACAACACTACAATTTCAAGATCAACAAACTTCTCTCCTTTCAAATTGCTTTATGGAGAAGAAGCGATGACGCCTGAAGAGATATAATTTCAAGGACCAAGAATAAATATTGAAATAATAGATGAAGACCAACAAATGACAAGCAAAGATTTATTGGAGGAAGAAAGAATGAAGGTGATCCAGAATCTTGAGAAATATCAAAAGGAAACAAAAAGTTGGTACAATAAGAAAGTCAAACCAAGACAATTATCACCGGGAGACTTTATCTTGAAAAGAAAAAGAAATGAAGACACAGTCGGAAAGTTTCAGCAAAAATGGGAAGGACCATTCCTCATCATAAGAACCAATAAACCAGGAGCATTTCACCTAGCAGACATGAGTGGAAAGGAAATTGATCACACACTCAATATTCAAGACCTACGAAGATACTACCCCTAGAATTTATTTTCATCTTTGTACAAAATAGATTAGCTTTTACATTCTGAAAAATTTCAATTCAAATATAAACGAGCTGCACTCTTTTTCCACTCAAGGGGAACCCTTCGCAGGGTGAGTGGTTTTTTAACGATGCAGTCTCCATTGTAAATTCTCATCAAAGTATAAATGAGAAAACTAGGTTCCACTAAAAATAATTTTATCAAAGACCGAAGAGTATACTTCAAATATACTCGTGCATCAGCAAAACACCCAAAGTAGGTAGCATCATTATTCGAACAAGCAAAAAATGATGCTAACCTATCAAAACAATCGTAAAATATATAAATATATACACATAATTCACTAAGGTGAATTTTGACTTCAAAAAATGAAGTCTACATGTTATCTTCACCAAAAAGAGCGAATAATATTTTCAAATTCACTAAGGTGAATTTTGACTTCAAAAATGAAGTCTGCATATTATCTTCACCAAAAAGAGCGAATAATATTTTCAAATTCACTAAGGTGAATTTTGACTTCAAAAAATGAAGTCTGCATGTTATCTTCCCCAAAAAGAGCGAATAATATTTTCAAAATCACTAAGGCGAATTTTGACTTCAAAAATGAAGTCTGCATGTTATCTTCGCCAAAAAGAGCGAATAATATTTTCAAATTCACTAAGGTGAATTTTAACTTCAAAAATGAAGTCTGCATGTTATCTTTGTCAAAAAGAGCGAATAATGAAGTTTACATGTTATCTTTGCCAAAAAGACCGAATAATATTTTCGAATTCACTAAGGTGAATTTTGACTTTAAAAAATGAAGCCTGTATATTATCTACGTCAAAAACGAAGTCTACGCGTCGCCTTCGCTAAAAAAAGTAAAGGGACGGTGTTTTTAAATTCATCAAGATGAAATTTGACTTCAAAAATGAAGTCTACTCGTCGCCTTCGCTAAAAAAGTAAGAAGATGGCGTTTTCAAATTCATCAAGATGAAATTTGACTTCAAAAACGAAGTCTACGCGTCGCCTTCGCTAAAAAAGTAAGGGGACGGCGTTTTCAAATTCATCAAGATGAAAATTGATTTCAAAAACGAAGTCTACGTGTCGCCTTCGCTAAAAAAGTAAGGGGATGGCATTTTCAAATTCAACAAGATGAAATTTAACTTCAAGAACGAAGTCTATGCGTCGTCTTCGCTAAAAATAAGGGGACAGCGGTTTCAAACTCATTAAGAGAATTATAATTTCTAAGCAGAACCTACTAGACAATTCTGAGACATTCTTATTTCCACCACGAAAGCAGAACAATTTATTACATAAAAGATCACAACAAAATTTACAATCACTCGCTTTCCGAAGCAACAAAAAATGCAGCTTCGCTAATCAACTCTTCAACAACCCTATCTAACACTTCATCAACTTTGCACCGTAGAAATTCTTCAGAAACACAACTTGGCGAAGCACTCAAACATGATGAGTGGAAAATACAGAATGCCATAATTACTTCACATATTATTACTAAAAAAAGCTAGTGCCACAATAACCTACCTGAGAAACACCGCTGAAGTCAACAATTCGTGGCAAACAACATTTCTTGTTCCCAGTAATAACATTTTTACATTCAAAATCTAAAAGCAACACTTCATCAGCAAATAAACTACAACGACCAAAAGTCAAAACTTCAGAACTTAATGATCATAGCAGCTTACGTTTAACAAAAGTATCAAACGTAGGATCCACCTCATTAGTCGCATACTCCAACCATAGCGAAGGATCAACGACAAAGTAATCCTTACACATTAGCAACGGCAAAACACCCACTTCATCCTGCTAAGTTTAAATATTTACATATGTCAAATAGCATTGCAAGTCTCACCCCTCAATAAAAAACTAAAACTAACCAACTTCAAGACTAACTAAAATGGGTGGTCACCAACATCATCATCTCTTGCATTTTCTTATTCATGTTTGTCTTGCTCCCTTTGCACCTTCTCATCAGCAGCAATCTCTTTTTCAAGCTGCTGCAAAAAACAAAACAAAATAGCAGTACAAAAAATATATACATGTATATAATAACAAAAAAAGAAGAGCCAATAAAATTTCCAATCCAACCTTCTCCATCTTCTTCTTCTTCTTCTCCTTCAGAAAAGCATTCTCCCTTCCACCCATGTTCCAATACTGATTAAAATATTTCTTGCAGAGTAATTGAGTCCGAGAAGTAACCTGACTCAATTGCTCCACAGAAAGAAACTTATAGTCCTTGTTCAACATTTGTTCATACAAAGGATCCTTTGCCTCTTTCATTAGATGAAAAAGCACACGAGTTGCATAAATACAACTCAAATCCGCGCTAGTCTGGATAACAGTCGGCAAATCTTCATACTGACGACACAACCAAGCAAAAAAATGGATCAAATTCTCCAAGCTCCCAACAAGGATCTTCAGGCTTCGCTCCAAATTTTTCATAGCAATCTTTGCAAAGCTCCCACAAGCGATTACACTTATTATGAAAATTTTGATCTTTTTCAGAACATTTCTTCTCAACATAATTTTTCTCCCTCACAATTTTCTCAAGTTCCTTTTTCAAATTATCATAATCCTCAATCTTCGCTTCAAGCTTGGCTCCAACAGAAATACACCTGGACTCCATATTATGAAGAGCTTCAACTGTCTCTATCCTTTCGTTCTCTTTAGCAGCAAGTTGAGATTTCAAAAATTTAATCTCTTCAACAAGACCTTTCTCGCGAAGTGCTGCATTCTTCGCATCATCTTCAATTGATTTACGCAAGCTCCTTTGCAAAAGAGCATTCTACAAAAACAAAATTTGTCATATGCGAAGTCAAATATATATCACAAATCAACATAAAAAGTTTAACTAAATTTAAACAACAAAGTCAAAGAAAACTTTTTTCGAACCTTATAAATCATAGAAACACTAGCGTCTGCCAACTCAAGCGAAGATTTACCAACAAGTTCAGCCTCCGCATCAGGAACTGCGAAGGCATCATCAATGCACTTTGACAACTTTAATTCTGGCTTCTTCGGCATAATACGAAGTTTATCCAAACCAATCCCAATAAATTTGAAAGTGTCTAAATTCACACCTTGAGCCTGGCAGTATTCCATACAGCGTTTATAAGCAGCAGGATCAACTCCATCAGGAATGGTTTCTAAAATTTCAGCTAGGGTAGAAGGTTCCTGGGCAACTTCCTTCATCTTCCCAACATCCACAATTGTCTCTCTATGAGACGAAGAGTCTAGAAAAAATTCCTCTGTACAAAATCAAACCACAAGTCAGTTAAATATCCAAAGTTAAAAGACAAATACAAAAAGTATATATACATATATATACACAACAATTACCTGTAGTAACTCCCTTTTCAAGATGACATACAATTTTTTCACCAGTATTTACATCGATAATGGATTTAGAAAGACGAGAAGCACGAGCATTTTCGGCTTCTTCATCAAAAACATCATCATCAAATTCATCAAAATCAAAATTAACAGTAGTGGTACCCTTAGCCTTGAGAACCCTAACTTTTGGAGCTCCAGTCTCCACAGGTTCACCTCCCAAAACAATATCTCCTTCTGCCACAACCTTGGGAGGTGACACAGCTCCTACAATCCTTGAGGGTGTTTCAGCCGCAAACCTCTGAGAGGATGGCCCGGCAGTCTCCTGCGAAGTCAAAATAGCAATCTCACCTTCCTCTTGTGAATCTAAAACAACATCTTCAGCAGCGGCAGCACCAACATGAACTTGAACGCCAGCAACCGGAGAGGACAAAATATCTTCGCCAACATTAATCTGAGACGAAGACAAAATAGCTTCGCCCAAATTAACATCAGAATGAACATTGGCCTCTAAATTCTGGAAACAATCACCAAGCAGAGTCAACATTAACGGAGTCAACCCACTAGAATTAAAAACTAAACTAATCATCCTCACCTCTTCATCACGAGCTAACTGGCTAAGAGTCTCTGGACCCATTTCTTCACCATCTCCTCCATGTTTTTCAGAACCAGAAGACATAGCAATCTTCTTCTTCTTGGCAATTTTCTTGCTAAGTTGACCACCAGCTCTTTTCTTCTTTGTCAAATTTTCTATACTCGGTTTTAACGTACGAGTATAAGCAGGTAGAGGTATTTCACCATACTTAATCTGTGCAATATCAAAAATTCTGTTTAACCGTTTATAATCTTTTCCTAAGATCTTGTCCATCAAATCTTTCTCTTTCTTCAGAAATTTACCAAGAATCTCAACTGCTTTAGTTTCTACAACAGACACGAATTGTGCATCTTCAGAATATTTCTTCGGGTGAAAAGATTCATTATTTGGAAAAATATAACTTTTCCGTCTCACCGTTTTTTCATGAAAACGAATAAAACTCCAACCTTTCTTTAACGGCCAAATCCGAGTTGCGATGTATTCTTCGCAGAGATCACGAGCACTTTGCATACTAGCAGCAATTTTGTAAATTTTCTCACAAGTTCTTAAACTCTTAGAGCTGGGAAACTCCGGTTTACAAACAAAGGCATTCTTACTCATCTTCGTAGCTAAGAGATATCTTTTCACAATCCTTCTAGAGTCAACCCTTTCTTCGACAAGAGAAACTGAATGATAAAACCAATAACGATACCAATTTTCAGCCCACTTGTTCTTTGAAGCTGGAGAAATCTGTTTGGCACCTCGAACAGGCTTGAAACTGCAGCAACCAAAATACTTCATAATACTTCTACCATCAACATTCTTGCTCCTGAATTGTGTATGCATTTCATGAAGAGAGCAAAAAGCACCAATATCCAAGTTTTCTCTCTGAGACTTCACTGCCCAAATAAAAAGTGCAATCTTCGCTATTCCATTTGGAGTTAGATGATGAATTTAAATATTATATGCCTTCAGAATCTCTTCAATGAAATCTTGACATGGCATACGAAGACTAGCTGCAAATTGATCTTGAAAACAACACATTCATGAGGTTTAGGCTTAGGAATCATTTCATCATCAGAGGGCAACCTGGCATCAGCTTTTTCTAGCATCCTATTTTTAACCAACCAATCCAACTCAGCTTCATCCATCAAAGTCTTACCAAAATTTAAAGATTTTGTGTCGTCACTAATCAGTTCAGACTCTGATGCAGAAACATCAGACAAATCTTCTCCAGAGTCAGATTGATTAGAACCCAATGAAGAATTTTCAGAGACAATTTTCTCTAGATCAGACATCTACGACAAAATAATAATAATATATAAAATAAATGATAACAATAAACAGAAATTCAAATAGCAAGAAATCGAAAATACGTAAAAACATTTACCTTCAAAACAACCTTCACAAAAGCAGAACACTTCGCAACAAATCCGACTTCGCAGCAAAAATCGACTTCGCGTCAAAGAATCAAAGAACAGTACCTCCCCATCTTCGATAAAACAGAAAAAACAGGAGGAGTCACCGCAGTATATATAGGCAGCTTCGAGTCAAACGAAACGGCTTTGGTCAAACTTGACTGTTACAAATTTAGAAAATAAAATATCCTTCAAACTTACGGACATAAACGATAAAATTCAAAGTTTGGGACGGCGTTTTGTGTCTTCGTTTGAAATTCAAACTTCGCGGAATTCAGACCTTTGGAGTAGGCCTTCGTCTGCGAGGGGCTGCTGTTGGGGACTCAACTTCGCCACAAAAACACAGCCCCAAACTTTGGAGTAGAAAAAACTATGAAACTTTATAACAATATTTTGTTGCAGGAAATAAGGAAGGCGAAGACATTTTTCACACCACAAGGAAAAATCTAACTTCGCCAAGAAGTAAAAGACCAAAAAACAAGATTCAAGCGAAGGTGAAGATTTGACTTCGCGGTTCTGAAAACTAACTTCGCTGACCGGCGAAGTCAAAAGAAGAGCAGAAATCAGAAGACCAAAATTTGAGCGAAGACAAAGTTTGGCTTCGCTATATAAAAGATCAACTTCATCAGCCAGAGATGTCGAAAGAAAATAAAGCCAAGAGGAGCAAAGGCGGAAATTCGACTTCGTTTAAAAATTCTGAAGAGTTGAAGAATCAACTAAAGTTCGAATGAAGATCAGGAAAACTAGAGACTGGAAATAGAAGAACGAATGCTTAGAAAGAGGAAATTACCACTTCGCCCTCATAATCAAGAAGGGTTGTAAATATTTAGGTTGAGGGCATAATAGTCATTTTATGTAAAATACGAAGACTAGGGCCCTATAAATACCCCTCTGACATGTACAGTGGAGACATGAAATAAATATAACTTTGCACGCAATTTTCTCTTGTCTGAAATTTTTCTGATGATTCTGTGAATTGTGTCATCTGACCTGAACTTTTCACCCAACAAGTACTTTCAGCCGCTTTATCCATCAATGCAGTGCGTATAGGCTGTGTTTAGTTGCCAAAGTTAGGAGTGCCAAATTTACTGTATGTCATGTAGCATTTCGTTTGTATTTAGTAATAATTGTCCAACCATTGACTAATTAGGCTTAAAATGTTTGTCTCATAAAGTACAACCAAACTGTGTAATTAGTTTTTGATTTTATCTGTATTTAGTTTTTGATTTTATCTGTATTTAGTACTTCATGCATGTACCATAAGTTTAATGTGACAAAAAATATTTTTTTTATATAGTGTCAAATTTAGAAAGTTGAGAGAAACTAAACACACCCATAGCTTTTCCGGCACGAGATTCCCAGCCGGTACGCGCGTGTCCATAGATACTCGTACGGTCGTACTTTGGATCTTGCGGGTGGTGTGCATGTGAATGAACAGTGAAAAGGCCTTTCTACGATTAAAAAACATACTCCCTCCATTTAGAAAGAAGTGTCCGTCTCGCTTTTTGAGGAGTTAAATTTTTTTAAGTTTAACTAGAAATATATTAAATAATATCAACATTTATATCTGCAAATAAATATATTATAAAAATATATTTCATGCTCAACTTAATGATACATATTACGTATGATAAACATTAGCATATTTTTATATATATTTAGTCAAACTTAAAAATATTTGACTCCTCAAAAAATGAGATGTGCATTTATTTGTGGACGGAGGGAGCAGTAGGTATATGCACTACTTCCGTCATATATAAAAAAGATACAGTTTTAGATTTGTGTTACGTTAATACTATATTAAGTTTAACTAAATCTATATAAGATAGTAATATTTGTAGTACCAAATAGATATCATTAGTTTTGTTATAGAAACGTAATTTTCAGTACATCTATTTGAAGTTAATATATTAATACTATTTTTCATAAGTTTAGATAAATTCAAGATAATTTTATTTTGAATCTTTTCGAGACGAAACCAAATATTATATATAATAAAAAAGTAGATGGTAGTGGTAGGCTGGTAGCTTGCAAAAATGTTATCTTCCTCCCATCAGTCGGAAAGGTTGCTTGCTGACAAAGGTTCCCTTGATTTGCATGCCATTTAACCTAATTAACCGTTCAGTTACACTAACCGAGGTGAAATGAGGCATGCATTCACATTGTTGCCAATCTTGCTTGGCGTTGTTCTGCTCGTGAAGCTTTCTCTCTTCCCGAGTTCAAACACTGCCAGCCACAGCCATGAGTACTCATCTGCTATGCATGCCATCTCTCATGTCTGTATTATTATTTTTTTAACAAAAGTTTACTACCTACACAATGGGGCAGGCATGTTGGCACAAACAGGGTCCATCCATGCATGTGCGCAAAGGTCACCCAGGACACATATCCATGGCTCCCACAGTCCCACCACTCCCAAGTTCCCAACGGTCCCGAGTTCTTGTCCCGGTAACCCCTGACCCCAGCTACATTTTTGCAAGCTACCACTACCATCTACAGCAAGTTAGCAACTCACAACAAGCAGCAGCAGCTGCCTCATCACTCATCAGTATGCTGCACGCATCGATTAGCAAGGTAGGGGCATGCAGCGCCCGAATTGGGGTGAAAGAATCTATCTGAGAAGTCTAAAAAGTCAAGAAACAAGCAACAAAAGGAAGGCGATGTTCAAGAAAAGAAGGGAAAGCGCATACATGCATCCCTTCCTCAAATTGATTTTTCTTGGCACACAGTTTCAAACGATCGATCTGAATTCAATTGTTTTTCCTACCAATTCGCTGCCTAGGTATAGAAATACAAGAACAAGATGGATGCGTACTGTGTGTCGTTGGTGTTGGTCACCGAAAATCACCTCCTACCTAGTACCTACAGTTACAAGGCCGCAATTAGTAGTAAAAACAAAAACAAATCGACGCCCAAAACTACCCTTTTTCTTTGGCGTTCGTAATTTGGAAGCCAAGATTGGATCGTGTGGTCGGCCGGTGACTGTTGTGGAGGACCCAACAACAATGGATGTCCGTCCGCACGGCTAGAGCCGACGACGACGACGGCGAGACGACGACCTCTTCTTGCGGAGGATGACCTCGGTGTCGAGCCCGAACGCATCGACCTTGGACACCCTCACGACGTCGCACCGCGGGAACAGCCCGACGAGCCCACGCACATCAAGCAAGTCATTGGCAGAGTACTTGTCCCCACGCCGGTGCACGGCGACGTGGAGCACAGCGACGCCCCCCGGACGCAGCGTGCGCTCGACCTCGGCGGCGAACCGGTCCGGGTACAGCGCGTGGTCGAAGACGTTGGAGAACTCGAAGTCGAAGGTGTCGTTGTCGAACGGCTGCGCGTGGAAGTCCCCCCGCGCGACGAGCGGCGGTGCCGGGGCCAGGTCGATGCCGAGCGCGTCGCGGACGCCCACCTGCCGCAGCGCCGCCACCTCCTGGCCCAGCCGGGCCCCGACGCAGAGCGCGCGGGAGGTGTTTGAGAGGAGGGCCTCGGCATGGAGACCCGCGAAGAGGCGCGCGAACGCGTCCACCTTCCGTTGCCAGTCACGGGTTGCCCATACGCGGCGGAGGCGCGGGTCCAGCGTCTTGTTTAGCTGGTGACGGAGGTAGTCGTCGTAGGAGGCGTACCGGGAACGCCGCATCCGGATGTGTCGGGACGGCGGGGATGGGGTCAGCGGCACCGTGGTGGTGGAGGCGACGGTTGTGGAGAGGACAGGGCGGGAGGAGGTGGAGTAGACGTAGAGAAGGAAGAGGAGGGAGAGGAAGGGGAGCGCGAGGAGGAGCGGGCGCGCGGGGAGCACGGCCGCGCGCGCGGGCTTGGAGTAGTCGGCGGCGGCGGCCATGGCGGCGGGCGGCGGTGCGCGCGGCGTCGTGGTTAGCAAGGCGGGCGCATGGCGTGCGGTGCCGTTGGGTGCGTGATTTGCTTTTGGTTTTTTTTCTTTGTCCGGGCAAAGGGCGAGATGTGGACGCGTGCTGTCGTGAGCTGGGACGGATTAGGGATAGCAATGCGGTGGGCCCGGTCGCCGCCCCAATTTAGGCCGCCCAACCGGCACAATGGAACGGAAGTGGGGCCTGGCTGGCCGATGGGCAGCGAACCCATGTTCGCTTGTGCTCATCTCACGTGACCACATGCCTGTACCTCTGATATAGCAAGTCCATATTTATAAATCAATCAATAATCAATTTATGAAAACTGGTTCCACTAATCATATCATGTGCATATCTATATCTCTAAATCTACATCTATCTACGCCTCTGCATTTATATCTGCATCTAATCTACTTTAAATCTACGTCTAATTGTCTATATGTACATCTGCATCTAGACCGTTGAAATGGGTCAATCAGAGTGGAACGACTGGCCTGGCTACCATGTTGGTTCCCTTCATGGCCACTTATCACCTACCTTTAATTGTTGCCATGAGTGTAGTACTTGTACTAGTAAATCATAAGTTAGCGTCAATCGTAAGAGAACTATTTTTTTCAAAAAAAAATAGAAGAGAGCTATTTCGATTAATCATGTCCAAAGGCTCAAAGCATCCTAGCTATTCATAAATACTCTCTCCATTCTACAATATAGTATATTCAAAAAAAATTAAGACAGATTAAGAGAGAATACAAAAGACATATGTGCCCTCAGTTTATTTTATTCCATTAGCGTGACAAATGGAGATTGGTTTAATAATAACAATTATTGGTATAATGCATACCAAATTTGTGCAACTATTGAATACAAAATAGCTCTTCTCCTTTAAAATACCTTATATTTACATATAGTTTTTTGAATGAGAATACATCATGTTAGAGGGCCGGGGTATCTATCTTCTGGTTCCTACTTTTCAGCACAAGATCTAGAAAGGTGTATGTTGTTGGTGTTTACATGTACGTGTTGTTCAAACCGGCCTAGTAATAATAAATACAATCTGATGCCCTATACAAAACTCGGCCACATTTCTTCGAGGGCAGAGAATCGTTGAGGGATAGTACAAGACAATTATCAGTTATGGATCCAACCAATACACGGGTCCGTGCACCGTAGCCGCAGAGTGAGTGCTCGCTCGGTGCATGAGCGTTGCATTCAAAGTGATGGTACTCATATCCCACAACCGCGGCAACAAAACCAGGAAAGACACAGTAGCTGTATGGTGGTAGCAAGTACCTAGTGCTGTAACCTGTAAGGTGGGCACCTTAGTGCTGAATGCGGAATGCCTGTCCAGTGAATCGAGCAGACACATATAGTAGACCCTAATATGATCATATGAATCTTATAATATGATCGATCGGCACAAGACAATCATCAAACACGGTAGATTACTTGCTTGTACGATGAAACACAATAGCATGGAGAGAAAACAAAACCATCCTAGTCATCACACAAGGGCTTCAGATAAGGATAGTCTTCTAGTAGCTTCTCTTCCGAAAGAACGTCGCTCTCATCTTGGGGAGTCCATAAAACCTGAATGCCCTGAAATAGCAGGCACGCACAATCAGGAACCGGATATACAATGGTATCAGAAGGATGAACCACTTAAGATACAGTAAATAGGTTTTCGCAATAATTCTCTGTCATGTTTTGTTCCCATGCATGTCACAGACTCGCAGTTATGCATCTGAAAAAGCAAAGCGCTTGTGAAACTGAAAGGTGAAAAAGAATTATCTGCAACACTACCTGAATTTGTCTTGCGGGTATAGAGTTGAGCTTTTCCGCAGCTGCTTCCAGATCTGCATAGTTTCTGACTTCGGGGAATTTTTGGGCTCCATCGGCAGCAACCAGTATGGTTAACTGAAGATTTGGAAATTATAAAAAAACAAATTATTTTGCAGTATGATGAAGCTTGACATGCTTGATGCTTCAACAGAGAAAACATTGGCTCATAGAAAGTCTAAACCAGTTCATAGTGAAGAAAAAACAAGGATAACAATTGTTCTTTTGGTAGAGTTTCGCGCGTAAGAAGTACACTTACCACAATGTATTCGTTCCTGAAGCCATCAGGTTTTCTGGAGTAAGTTTTCTTTCTCTTGATTCCTTCCAAGTTGTACAGAGTTTCTTCGTCAAATTTACTCCGTTCCTCGATAGAAATTTTATCAAAATGCTGCTCCCAAGAGTCAACTCTATCTTTCACATCAACCTACAAAAAAATGGCATGGAAAAAACACGAGATTCAGCAACTTGCACTACAGAGGCATGAAAACCATCTGTCACCAAAGAATTTTCATGTCATATATCTCTCTCTTACTGATAAACTTGAAGATATACAGCAATTGTTGTGACGGCGCAGGCAACATATGGTCTCTGCATAAATGGTGGTTCATCAGAGATCAGAGTATGGTAAACAAGCCGTCGCAAAAAAAAAAGTATGGTAAACAAGCTACTATCAAGTATGGATATATTCATTTGCAAGCTGAGCAGGTATGGATATATCCAATCAAATATTTTATATACAAGTCAACATTTGAGTGGATAATCATCTTGTATACATATAACATATACTATATTGCAACTGTATCAGAGATACTGTTACAATTACATGGGTTCTTATATTGATAAACAAGACAGTTTCTACAAGTGCCAGTATTCCTGAAATGACTTGTATTCACCCATTTACTCAGTACAATATCATGGTTATAGATATTTGTTTATTTCAGTCTTCACTGCAACTGAAATAAAAGTACAACTATCTACTACCTGTTCCTAATTATCCATGTTTGTTTGCAAAAACTACAACAATTCAACAAACTCAGTTCTAGAGTACCCTTTGTATTCTAAAGAAACCTAACATACTGTCCAAGCTTAAAATTTCGTCTACTGCTGGGCACTGGGCAAGATTGGTTGCGCATTCAGTATTTATGAAAGCACATACATGACAAAAGGATCGGCAGTCCGAAATTCTGAATATCGTGAAGCACATGAAAGTCCTGGTCAAGTTTCAGAAGGTACAAAAGGGTGATAAAGAATGAAACTAATATTGTAAGGAGGTGCAGAGTGTTAGTACATAAGCACTTGAGCAGCAAGAATTTGGAATCTGCATTACCTGTCAATATGAACTTATACCATCGTTGATTAGAAGCCTCCACCTTCTCAGCAATCTCGTTCAGATCTTTTTGGAGTGACTTTGCCAAACCCAGCAATGCAACCTGAATAATGACAAACTCACAATTACTCCATCGGTTTGTATAGTGAGCAGTCAGGATTGATGTACTAAATAGTGATCACGGATAGGAAAAAAAATGGATACGGCAAAAATCAGCACCAGCAGGACCTGGAGTTTGATGACGGTCGTCCTCGGCCGGGTGTAGCGCCGCACGGCGAGAAGCAGGGCAACGGCGCTGACGGAAGCACAAGCTAGATGGGTCCCGAAACGCATCGCCGCGTCGCGCTCGGCGGCCGTAGCCACCGGAGGCGGCTGCGCCGTGCCGATGGATACGTGAGTCGCCTCCGTCTGCTGCTCCGGCCAGGAGGAAGTCGAGGAGGAGGGCCACGACGTCGACGATGACGAGGTGGAGGACGATGAGGAGGAGGGACTCGACCATGACGAGGATGAAGATGAGGAGAATGGGGAAGAAGAGGAGGATGATGCCGGGGAGGAGGAGGAGCGCGAGGACGACGAGTAGGAGCGCCCTCCCATGGCGCCGCCGGACGCGGCGAGCGCGGCATGCGGGCTGGCTGTCGCTGCCGCTGCGGTGACAGAAGCAAGTAGCAGGGCTAGATCGACCGGGCTCTTGGGGAGCTCGTCGTCGTCGAGGGGAGCCGGCGGCGTGGCCAAGTTCGCGCGGCAGGGGCGGATGCGCCGTGCCTCGCCTGTAAGGCATGAGCAGGGGTCGTGCGGCGTCGCGCCGCCGCGCGTTCTCGCGAGGGGGAGCGTCGCCGTCGAGTGGCCCAAGCCGACGGTGATCGCCATTGGAGGCGCGCGGCGACCGGGGACTCCGGGAGGGTACAGCGGAAGAGGCTCTTTCGTCTCCTAAATTAAGGAGCGTAATTGGAACTCAAGGATTTGGCAACAATTTTTGCATAAATTTCATACATATTTCAAGTTCAAAATTCTCGCCGGATCAGAAAAATACACGCACCAGATGTGATCACTAAGCCATGCTCAACTTTGTGCACAAGCCTTTCAAGATGAATGAACCTGGAACACCAGATTAGTATCCAGGATGATTACGTGATAATTCGAAATGTTGATCAAACTCTACCGAGCAAAATGATTTTGAAACGAAATCTTGTATCAGAATTGAGGGAGAAATAAGCTAGCAACAGCAAAGCAGATGCAGATTAAAGCCACAATCAATTCCACTGACTGAATAGCTCGGTATCTGCCTTCTCCACACACCCATTCTTTAAACCAGAATTTACAGCATTTCAATTTTCAAAAGCCATTGATCGACCAAATTCATGATAACTGGTAATGGCTGCTATGTTGATGATCGTAATTCAGAATCACTTAAGGCTCAGATCAACTCAAAAAAACTTGTGCGGAACAGAGTCGTAGTCATCGTAGTCGAACCTTCCATCGAATCTTCCACGATCCCTTCCCGTCTGCACCAAATCCTGAACTTAGCAAACCACAAGGCAGGGGCAAGAGAGAAGACAATAAAATCTCTATGAAAATCTGAACTTACCTTCATCAAATATGCAGGATCGCATGACATGTTCTCATCAATTGAAGCCAACTTCTTGGACAATGCCGTCAATCTGGGGACAGATTATAGAATGAATCAGTCCAAATTACATGTGTACTCTATGTCTAAAAATAGCTCAATGGCATCAACATCAACTATGTGTCAACTTCTCTGAGAGGCTATGGCAATGTGCATGGTTGCCAAGAATGGAACCACAATTATAGAACTAGGATGGTTTCATAAATTTTGAGGGTATCAAAAAACTGATTATAGGCGTCAAGAGCGTCAGTAATTCACAAACCTCTGGATAGACAAGTCAATATGCTCCACCATCTCGACACTTTTATATTGTTCAGGATCTTCATGAAAGCTGACCATTCCATCCTTCTGGTTTATGGTTGCATGGATCTCTCCATCTTCGATCTGTTAAGATATGACTTTTTTCAGTGTCGACTACTTGACTTGGCCACATAATGCAAACAGGATGTAGAAAGAGCACCTACCATGCGAAGTACATGCATTTCAGCATCCCTTGGTGTTTCAAGTTGAACAGACCTAGCAATATCTTCAAGTGAAAGAGTTAAGTAAGTCTGGGTCAGCCTTTGGATGTTCCGTTTGTACATCGAGGAGAGCACTTGCTTCACCAGCCCTAGGTTGTTGTCCTGCCAGAAAAGCGAGCAGCCAATAGTCAGAGGGATGTTAACAAATGCATCATTTTGCCAATTAAATTTTCCAATCATATAAAATCCGACACAAAGGCAACAAGTAGTTTCCAACAAGGCATTAGCTACTGTTGCAGGTAAACAGAAGATAACAGTAGAGAATGGCAACCGAAGTGGACAGAAAAATACTCAACAGATTGAAAAGTTGCTGAATTTGCTTGGACAAATGTCTCTAAATCAGTGTAGCGACCGTTGCTATAGCTTGTAGATAGCTCAACATAAATCTGAAAAAGGATAACAAAGAGAGACTATATAAGATCATGACAGTTATCGATAGACCACGTAAAAAAAGGACGTGCAGGTAATCAAAAGGTTGAGATTCTATCACATATAAGAGCAAAATCTACCATAGTAAAATTTATCATATATAAGCATGACAATAATGCCCGTTTGAACCTAAGAGAAATGCCAACAATGTTATATCTACAGCTTTCAAAATAGCAGTTCATTATAAAAAAGAGTGTTGCTAAAAACATAAAGGTAACCATCTTCCTATGTTTTGTAAGGCAAAGAAACAGTCACTAACATTTATCGAAACAAAACTAATTTATGAAAAAATACAATAAAAACAAAACAACTAGGCCGAGCAGCTGCCATCAACACTGCATTCAAGTGTTCCAACAACTCAGTGCTATCATAGCATAAGCCATAGTATATAATTTGGTGCTTTTCAAATTGAAACTCAGTAGAATAAGACCTGGGCGTGATTTTTCATACTCCTTTGAGCTGATACGGATGTATACTTAGGAAATGATGGGACCTGTTACACAAATTAAATCAAAATGTTAGCCAATTTAACTTGAAGCAACAACTTCCCAAGGATGTTCAGAAATAAATTACAAGCTTAAATTAGATATCTATGAGCACAGTAAAATTCAGAATATCAAGTTCACCCCATCCGGAATCTCTATGTGGTAAAACCCCACCATGCAAAACAAAGACATAAATTGAGTGGACAAACAATTATATCGCCCTGTAAGGCTGATGGTTTCTGCGGCTGATAAGCCGGCTAATGCTGTTTTTGTTGTGAGAGAAAAACACTGTACCATGGCTGATAAGTTCAAGCAAACCATTTATTAATCATGTACCAAGGCTGATAAGTTCAAGTGAACAATTTATGAAAATGGTGTAGCACGTTGAATCTATCAAAATAGAAATTTATTAATCACCCATTCGCCCCCATACCCTTATCAATTCCGCCAGCTCTTTGCACCAATTTTATTTTTGATGTATGACAGAATGAGACCTATCCCTATCTTGAAAGTTTGAATTGTTCCTTTGGGTTTTGCAATCAGTCTCTAGTTTGGTGTAAACTAATTGACTGAAGTGTCTACCTGGATTGATCCTCTAGCCTATATGACCAGTACCTGGATTAATCCTCTAGCCTATCTGACTAGATATGAGACAGGAACAAAAAGGCTCGATGTTTATTAGACACTGCCAAATAGACATAACTTAATCTAGCAAGTGGTAACAGACACAATATTAAGTTCAAGGAATTCATGGAGAACTGGTTTTTAGATTGCTCAAGTTGTCCAATATAATGAAATCCGCCAAGAATTTGGTACTTTAATTAATCAAATTTGTATTTGGCCTATATAAACCTATAATAAATGATGTAGACTGCTAAATGAATACAATGCAAGTGGGAATAAAGCTTTCATAACTAAACATTAGGTAAAGTTTCCTGAAAAAATCACTCCTGTAGGTCTGCATTAGACAGCAGTAGAGAGTGCAGACTGGAAGTGTACCTGTCCATTCACAATGAGTGAAACTAGGACATACTTCTTGTAAGCTTCTACAGCAATCGCGTTCAACATTGACATTGGGGCAGTAACAGCCTGAAAATAATGCCTCAGTTAACATCAGATACAATCCAAGTATCTAAAACAGAGACGCAACATAGATCAAGGCATCACATTGTGAAGAAGCTCCAAAGCTTTAGGAAACTTCTTGAGCCCAATGTAAATCATCCCTCTGCAACAGAAGCCAAACTAGTAAGCAAGAGCCACATGGACTCCATCCAAAACCATAAATAAATGAACCACAGGACACATTCGATCCAGACCCGTAGTAGCAGTAGAGGAACAGGTCCTTTGGCTGATCGACTTCGAATATGTCATCTTCCAGGACGCTGAGGCCAGCCTTGTACTGCTTCGCCAGCAGGCACAGGAGAAGGTAGTCCGCGTGGACCGGGGTCAGCTGCTCGGGCGAGGACTGGATCTTACGGACCGCCGCCCGCAGCGGGGCGATCCCTCGGATGGGCATGTTGAGCTGCATCACCTGATCCTTGAGCACCCTACACACATTCAGGACTACACAACAACACCACACGACGAGGTCGAAATTTGTCAGATTACAGCCGCTGCAGAACCAATCGTGACAGGGTACAGCGCATTGCGACTGGGGCCATGTTTAGTTTCCCAATTCTCCCCCCAAATTCCACTATGCAAAAAGAAGATTCCCCGTCACATCAAAATGTCGGCAAATGCATGGAGTATTAAATGTTGATGAAATTAAAAATTAATTGTATAGTTTTGTTGTACTTTGCGAGACGAACATTTTAAGCCTAGTTAGTCAAAATTTGAATAATTTTTACCAAATACAAACGAAATGCTACAGGAATTCTGATACAGTGTTTTTCACCCCTATTCGCCGAACTAAACGAGGCCTGGAATCGATCTGGAGATAAAAAACAGCACGCACATTTGTCAGGCGCCAGGCGTATCTGGTCCGCCGAGCACGCGGTGAGGAAGCCGGCGATGGTGACCAGGAAGTCCCCGCCGCCGAAGTCGCTCAGATTGGAACCGGATGTCGCGCACGCCTCCCTGCAGCAAACAACAAGGGGAAAGTTAGGAGCAGAGTAGAGTTGGGGAGAGAGAGGGAGCGGCGATGGGTTCGAAGGTGCGGGGGTTAGGGTTGAGGCGAAGGAGGCCGGGGAAAGCGCGGCACGTACAGGAGGTAGAGGTAGCCGAGGGAGTGGGTCTCGGGGCTGAGGTGCGCGAGGAAGGGGACGAGCACGGCGGCGTGGGCGCGCAGGGAGTCGCCGTCCGCCTGCTTGAGGAGGCTGTGGAGGTGCGCCACCTCGTCGGGGCTGCCGGAGAGGCCCTGGATGTGCGCCACGAGGGCCTCCAGGGACTCCATCAGTGCCGTCGCCCTCGCCGCTGCCGCTGCCTCCGCCTCCGCCGTCGTGGCCGCCTTTTCTTTTCCGCGGCGGCCGCCGAGAGGTGTTGGGGTTTCGCGTTGTCTCGCTGGGGTTCGGGGTTTGGGATGCGTTTGCGCTTGCGGGCCGCAGCGATTCGCCTGGGTTTGTTTGGGTTGGGATGGGATACTCTGGGGATGGAGGCGGCTTTGCCGTGCTCCTGCAGGGCTGAGATCTAGGACGTCGATTCTCTTGGGGGGGGGGGGGGGGGGGGGGGGGGCTAATCTGCACCGTTGATAAATTCGTTCCGCTCTGCTTCATTCTATCACGTTTTCTAAAGAGTAAAATACACTACCGGTTCTTCAGGTGTGTCATCTCGGTCCAAGAACTTTTAAAATATGTTATCCTAGTCCATGAACTTTTAAAGTGTGTCATCCAGATCCATATATTTTTAAAGTGTGTCATCCTGGTCTATAGACTTTTTTAGGTGTGTCATTCCGGTCCATGGACTTTTAAAGTGTGTCATCCCGGTCCATAGAATCTATGGAAGGCGGTTTGCTACAGTAAACGGTGGTATGCTACGGTAAACGGTGATTTTGCTACAGTGTTTGTTTTTTATCTTTTCTTATTTATTTTGTCTGAATCTTTGAAAAATCATAGTAAATAACAGAAAAATCATAAAATGAAAAAATCAATTTTGTTGTACTCCACGTGAGTAGATCTACACAGTGAATATATAATATGGTATGCTTTAGTACAATGTTTTTGCTATGAAGGTTTTGTCTTTTTCTTTTTTATTTATTTGGCTGAATCTTTGAAAAATCATAGTAAATCACAGAAAAATCATAAAATAGAAAATCCAATTTTGTTGGACTCCACATGAGTAGATCTACACGGTGAATATATAATATGGTATGCTTTAGTACAAAGTTTTTGCTATGAAGGTTTTGTCTTTTTCTTTTTTATTTATTTCGGCTGAATCTTTGAAAAATCATAGTAAATTACAGAAAAATCATAAAAATAGAAAATCAAATTTTGTTGGACTCCACATGAGCATATCTATACAGTGAACATATAATATGCTATGCTTTAGTACAAATTTTTTGTTGTAGCTTTAGATATATGTTTTTTTGTAATTAATTGCAATAATTCATAGCTGCAGCTTCTATAATTATTTTGTTAGACTAAAGCATACCATATTATATATTCACCATGTAGATCTACTCATATGTTGTCCAACAAAATTAGATTTTCTATTTTATGATTTTTCTGTGATTTACTATGATTTTTCAAAGATTCAGCCAAATAAATAAAAAAGAAAAAGACAAAACCTTCATAGCAAAAACTTTGTACTAAAGCATACCATATTATATATTCACTATGTAGATCTACTCATGTGGAGTACAACAAAATTGATTTTTTTTATTTTATGATTTTTCTGTGATTTACTATGATTTTTTAAAAATTCGGACAAAATAAATAAGAAAAGATAAAAAATGAACACAGTAGCAAAACCACCGTTAACCGTAGCATAACACCGTTTACTGTAGCAAACCGCCTTCCATGGATTTCATGGACCGGGATGACATACTTTAAAAGTACATGGACTGGAATGACACACCTAAAAAAGTCCATGAACCAGGATGACACACTTTAAAAATATATGGATCTGGATGACACACTTTAAAAGTTCATGGACCGGGATGACATACTTTAAAAGTTCATGGACCGGGATGACACACCTGAAAAAGTTTAAGGACCGGTAGTGTCTTTTACTCTTTTCTAAATTCATTTATTTGTGCTTCCACTTGCGCTGGATTTTATTTTATAATATATATTTTTATTTAAAATATATATTAATATGGGCATGATGTACGATCAATAGACCAAGATTGTTGTAAGGTGTTAGAATCTACTTACCTTCGTTTTCGTTTACTTGTGACCGAATTTTTACTGTAGCAATTTTGACTATATGTTTTTTCTACAAAAAATTTTTTAGATACATCAGGTTTTCACATATATGATTCTTTATTTTACATACTTAATTAATGTTATATATTTTGAAGTATCTAAGATTTTTTAAAAGAAAAATGGTCGGTCAAATCTACTACAGTAAAATATTTGTAATAAGTAAATGAAAACGGAGGAAAGTAACATACAAATAGCTCGTACAATAGCATGTACCTCCTTGGTCTACTATGTGGACGGTGACGGCATGTTACAATTGATGATTCGGCATCGATGTTGGCCTTCAACTCCTCTCCCAGCTCCCTTCTAAATTCTTCTAAGATTGCTTCTAAGATTGCATCTTCTTCCATGAAGTCTTCCATGGTGTACACCTCCATAGGATCAAAGTCATCGACATCATCTTCTGGTTGCTGCGACATGAGGACTAGATAGAGGAAGTGGCAATTGTGGTACCAGATCAGGTGGCAGCACCGCTCCCCATCTTATATTGTGCACGTAATTACTTATTCACACTATCAGCATATACAATTCGCACTATTAGATGCAGTTCATACTACTAGTTCGCAAAAACACTCTCACGATATCAGAATGCAGGTCACACTATCAGGACACAGTTCATCAGACCGCAGTTCAAGGAAACAATGCACTCACAGCTCACATCAACACCATGACACTACAACAGAGAAGGACATCACTGGCGGTTCAAAACCCCCCTTCACTGGCGGATTTTGAACCGCCATAACCAACTCGGCAGTGATGAGCTGATCACATCACTGCCGGTTATGCCAAACCGGCAGTGATAGCTCATGTATCACTGCCGGTTCGTGTTACAAACCGGCAGTGATACTTGAGCCATCACTGCCGGTTGTTTTAACCAACCGGTTGTGTAGATTATATTATCACTGCCGGTTATCTTTGAACCGGTAGTGATATAGTATTCACAATTTGCATTTTAATAATTGTTTTATTTTCATTTCGAGGGGAGGTGGTGGGGTGGGAGGTCGGGGAGGTGGAGGTGGAGGTGGTTGCTATCGATCAATTTGATATCGATGTGAATGAAGACAATACAAACCCATCAACATTTATATTACAAAAGTTTCAAAAAAAACTCTAAGTATCGAATTAAGAGTCGCATTACAATAGCCTATCAATGTGGTCTCTTCCGTACTGCGCCTTGTACTTCTTAGTCCTCGCAATGGAGAATGATCCCGTCTTGGTCAATATCTCGTCCAATACAAACCTTGCTACCTCCTCTTGAATTCCTCTCATCTCAAAATCTAGCAACTGGTTGTGATTGTTTGCTTTGCGCTGTAATTGAAGCAAGATGATATTGAGATGCACAAACGTAAGACAAAACAATAGAAATGGGATGCCTACGTACCATGTCATCTCCCTTATTTGTTTTTGCGCCAAAGTATTTTAGCATTGCCCACATCACATAGAACCCGCATTCGTTGTTCCCCATCGGTTGATCTAGGGTCTTGAGATCCTCCATATACTTTACACTGAATGGGGCCCTCCATTGCTTTTGCATCTTGCTATCGAGATTTCTCCAATTCGGTAATGCCTTCATTCTATGTTACATTGTAAATGAAGTGTGAAGACCGAGGACATTACAATATCCTATGTGATTAGAAAGTGTTGTGATATTGGGTTTACTTACTTATTCAGCACTTTGACTAGGGGGTCGATAAGAGAAAGTGGCTTTTTCTTTGAGTCCCACACCTCGATATGTGAATCTTGAAGATAGATATCTACGAGGATGAAATGGTTGCTGCAATCACAAAGTCCATGTTATTGAATGACATATCAAGAAAAGAAACACTAAAATAAGGGTCGAGAACACATACTCGCAGTTGTAGGGTAGGAGTACGTTTGTTTTGTTGTTTCTGAACATACTTTCAAACTCAATCTTCAAACTTGTTGGTACATAGTCATCATCACCAGGGGCGGTGCATGTTGTCTCATTTACAAATATGGGATCCAAGAAGTCTATATTGCTCAATTTCTTCTTTAGGCACCATTTTGCCATACACCTGCATAATAAACATATGATATATTCAAATGCAAATCACGTAGTTTATTATAACGTTGTGAGGGTAGGGTACTTACATAGACCATATCATCAAAATCTGTGTATCGAGCGAGCGCCGTTGGAAGAGCTGAAAGAGGTGTTCATAATAAATAGTATGCACCGTTTCTTCAGGATGATTAAAAACCATTCCGGGAGGGATGCAAACTTCAAAACCGATACAGTCTCCGTTGGCAGTATCCAGGGAGTAATAATCATGCAACTGTCGCATGTATGTTGGCAAATCTTTATACTCTTGTTCGGTGGCGACCAAAGGTTTGCCTCTTGAATACTTGTATGCGACCGTGGCTTTTTCAAAATCTCTCGTTCCGTAATACAACTCCGTGGCCCTCTCCATGGATATGCCCATGTTGTTGGCCAAGTTCTGTATCTCTAGCAATTCTTTGGTGTGTATTTCTCTAGCTCTGATTTGATTACTCTCTTTGTTGTGTTGCCTTTCAAATTCGGTCTGTTGTCTCCATTTAGGTAGACTGGCTATTCGATTAAAGAAGGCAATGGCGGCTTTCTTGCTTGGAGGCTCCACAATCGGGTCCTTCATCTTACTCGTAATGCTAGCATCCACCTTCTTTTTACTTGTCTGGGGAGCATTACCAACCGAAACTGATGACCTCTTGTGTTGCGAGGTCGAACCTGATCGCACTTTGGATTTTCGCGGAGGAGGAGGAGGTGTCTTCTCTTTTGGCTGTGGAGGAGGTGGAGGAGGTGGAGGAGGTGTTTTCTCCTTTGGCGGTGGAGGAGGTAGAGGAGGTGTTTTCTCCTTTAGCGGTTGAGGAGGTAGAGGAGGTGTTTTCTCCTTTGGCGGTGGAGGAGGTGTCTTCTCTTTCAAGGCAGGAGAGGGAGAATGAGGATCTTGCAGAGGAGAGAAACCTCTTGGCGACGGCGATGCCGATGATTCACTGCCATCCTCATCATCCGAAGATGGCTGCTCATCCAGCTTGATGAAGCGTTTGCGCCAAGCCACATGAGTACCCAAGTTGTGAACAAGACGCGGCCTATCTTCCTCCACTGGGAAATCAATGTGTATCTTATTGTACTTCTTATCCAAGATCTTATCAATGCTGACCCTGGCATACCCGGGTGGCATTGGCTTGCCATGAATGATGCCGTCTCCTCTTGGAAATGCTTGTCCGACCGCCACCTTGTCTTTTGTCCACTGCTGACGGATGTATAACCTGACATTAATTGGTCCAGTGATGTTGTCCACCGGATGAGGAGCATTGACCTCTTCTTCGTCAAGCATAGGGGTTGAGCCGCAGCTACTGCGACCCTTGGGCACTGGGCTATTCAAAGTCAGGATAGGCTGCGGTTGTGACGAACACATGGATTGCATAGCTGACATAACTCGTGCCTCAACTTGAGCAGCTATCCGTGCTTCCATGCTATCTTCGATTTCCTTTCGAAACCTTTGGAGCTCTTCTTCTCTTTGTGTTCTAGCCCTCGCCCGGCTCCTATAGGATGAAGATTCACCTTCGAATGCTTTCACCCAAGGTACATTCCCGGCTCCTCTAGTGCGACCGGGGTGCTCCTTGTTTCCAAGTGCTTGTGTGAGCACGTCATTTTCTCTATCTGAATTGCGGTTACCTCTATTCACTTCCTCAGTTAAGGTTGAAATCCTCTAGAGGAGATCGCTGACGGGTTCACTACTGGCATTAAGGCTCCCGTCACTATTGTATCGTGCCCCCCTTGCAAGTAGGTAGTTTACTGATCTGGGCTGCCAATCGCTTGTCTGAGGCCTAACGCCGCGCTGCTCTAGTTTCTGGACTTCCATTTCCCATTCCGAAATCTTTCGTACATAGCCACGCGATCCTAGGCGATGAGGATCCTTTGCCTTAAGTGAGTTTGCTCTATTTCTTTCGCTTGATGCCTTGGCCTCTTCGGATAGCTTGTAAGCCTTGAACTCCTCCCAGAAGTCTCTCTGCTTGGTGTATTGACCTCCCTCAAAATTTGGTTCTCTGTCCTCCTTGATTAACTTGTATAAGGTTCCCTTGAAAGTCTTGAACGAGCGACCCATGATTTTCTTGGCCTTCTTCTTGACTGTCGCCTCGTCATAGTCATTAGGAAAAGTGAAAAACCCTTTCAACTTGTTCCAAACTAGCTCCTTCTCACTTTCTGGAACCCTCCATGGGTCATCCTCACGACCAGTCCATTTCCTGTATTTGATCGGGATAAAGTCTCTTACAAGTGCCCCGATGACACTCTTGTATGGGCCTAATACTGTAAGAGGCTCCACCGGCTCCCCTACTTGGTCGAACTCAGAGATGTGCCAATGTTTACTTGTTTGAGGAAGCTTTGTTGCACCACGCTTAGTCTTGCTGGTACCCTCACCACTTGGCTCTTGCGGCGGAACCTGCTTCAAAATTCATAAATAAGTCCCCATCAAACTTATCTAGCGTGATTTCTTACTATCACGTTATTAGGTTTGATCTAAGTTATTACCTCGTCTCCTTGGTCTAGCTGCAGATAATGGCTAGGGCTCCAATCGTCCTGATTACCACCACCATTAGTTGGATCCTGCGACGCTCCTGTCGCAGTGCTCTCTGCTTGTGGGGTATCAGTAGCTCGGCGACGGGTGGTGAATTGGCGATGACGAGTCATGTTTCTGGACATACAATCAAAGGCATCAACTTTCTTAGGGTAAATCTCATATATGCATCAAAACACTCTTGACTCCAACTCTTGATCAAGTTACCGACTCGACCCCGTATAACAACCAAAGGGGCACAAGAGATGAATTCAAGAAGTTTTTCTTCAATTTATATAGGGCTATTAAGCATTTCAAGAATACCCCTAGGTTTAGACAAGAAGTTATTAGAAGTTTTTTATCAAGAAGCACAAAAGCATGATGGCTCAAAGGACTGGAAACTTGACAATGGAGATCATCATGAGAAAGTCCATACTATCTCACATTTCAAGAGATTATCCTGTGATGTTTTTATTTTCATGTCATACTATTCTTTCATAGTTTATATGTGGTAGAATAGCTAGCTTCCCACCAAAAAATTAAGACTTTCTTTTTATGCCCTTCCAATTGATGCACCTACAAGGATTGAGGCGTTCTAAGTAGCCTTGCTGACCTTACAACAACCCTAAATGCACCAACCGTGACAGGATCCCTCCCAGGCTATTTTCTTGTATTCTTGCAATCTTTGCATGGACAGAATACAGGCTGTGAGTCCCCAGCATTGGCTCTAGCGAGCTTGATGAAATCGTCGATGCCCGTCAAGTACCGTTGGTCTGTACATGACAGATCGTACATCCACCCTCGATCCATGTCTGCACAGGTAAAATGGGCCGGGCAGAGAAAACATAGGAAAGTTTTAATAAGAAACAATTATTGCACAATATTGAAGAACAATTATTCTACTCCATGCAACATAAAAATGGAGACACTAATTTAAAAAAAGACTAAATTTGGAGACATGATCATGAATAACAATGTAGCTCCAAACAATGCCCATATAAATTAAAAATCGCAGCCCCATAAAAATTAATTATTGCACAATATTGTAGAACAATTATTCTACTCCATGCCATATAAAAATAGAGACATTAATTTAAATAAATACTAAAATTGGAGACATTATCATGAACAATGCATTGTTTCTAGTAGTAAATCAAGTTATTAGGGGGCTGGAGCCCACCCACCCCCCTTAGATCCGCCACTACTGCTCAAACAATGCATTGTTTGGTGACACATGGGTTAATTTGCTCATCAACATTGTAAAAGAATCTACTCTACTCCTAAGAACCAATTATAACATCACATACTAACAATGCATTATAGCCATGAATTAGAAAAGTGCTCTGTAGAAGAATGGAGAAATAAGAATGAGAATCAAGCATTATAGCCATCAAAACAAAGCTAATTAAGCAACAAAATCGAAGGAATGGAGGCTGGTTACTAACCTTAAAGCAAAAAGATCAAGCCATTCTTCCAAATCCAAGTGGTAGCTTCACGGATTTGGGCGACCGCAACATTGGAGGGAGTGGCCCAAATGCGCGCCTCTGTTCTCGGGATAAAAGAGTGGAGGAAGAAGATGACGGCTACCACCTTTTTGTGCTGTCAGGCTCATCACTGTCGGTTCTATCCTAGAACCGACAGTGATAGAATCAAATCACTGTCGGTTCGTGGCTTGAACCGGCAGTGATAAGTGGAGTTGTCATCACTGCCGGCGGGAGGCACAAACCGGCAGTGATAGTTGTCATCACTGCCGGTTCTCGCACCCCCCAATTATTTTCTGGTTGTCAGAGCCTAGAACCGGCAGTGAAGGGTCATCACTGCCGGTTGTCCTAATTTCGGCAGTGATGTGGCCGGCACTGTTGACTGTTTCTGTACCAGTGTGAAGAACACTTTTTGAAAAGCCATGTGTTAACATTTCGTAGCGTCGACCAGGAAATTTGTAGCCGTGTGTATGGTTTCAGATGGCTAGCGCTCGGAGACTCATGATTTGTATTGGTTCATGTAACGTGGCCCACGTCCAGTTTGATGGTGTTCGTTCGTGTCCCTGAGCATGAGTGCTAAATGTTTACAGTAAGGGTCACGAACAGGAGAAGTTCTAGGATTTAAGAGTTCGGAGCTTCGATCCACTGAGCGAGCGAGCTCAGGTTCTCCTTATATAGCTTCTGACTTAGGGACACAGTGGATGGTATAGCCTGATCGAACATATTATGTTAGATGCTGAATGAGCCGATCTGGCAAAGAAATATGGTTGGATGAAGTTATTCATCTTTCTTAACCTTGATTGTTAGGGACTAATTAGGTTATTTTGTTGTTAATGAATAATTGTTATGCCAATATTAATATTTATTAGGCATAATTAGACCATTTTATTATTAATTAGTGTTAACCAGAATAATATTTATAATGGTTAAGCATAATTTGTTATTGTTATTTAATAGTTAGTGTGATAGGATTAATGTTGATTGTCCATTCATTAATATTATCGTTATCTATTATTATCTAAAGCTATTAAGAGATATATTTAGTTAATTTTCTTTTTCCATCCATTCAAGCAAACAAAAGTAAATTGTTTTATATCATCCATCTAACTAGACACATTAACACGGGCCGCCACATCCCTAAAACCATGGATCGACTTGTTCCATCCAACTTTGCTGTTAAACCAAACACACCCTTAGCGCTAAAATAAGAGGCATCAAATAGTGGCACTTAAAGCTAGTTCACCTATGACTTGATCTATATTTAGTTTGTTAAGTGCCCAAACTTCAGCATATGAATAGGCGGCGTGTGGTGTTGGGGAAAAATGGCAGCAACAATACACTAATCTATCTCTCATATTGTGATGAAAAATGAGGGCAACATCTACCATTAGGTTAGCAGTGAAATTAGAACAATCATATGTACAGTTAACATAGTAATTTACATGAAAAACCTCCTTAAGGTGAGGAAAAAAAACATGAGGCTAACCGGTCTACTGTTTTCAGCTCGTTTTTTCAGTTGAAACCGTGTTTTTCTCTCACAACAAATCAACCAACAGTATTTTTCAGCCGGCTTATCAGCACAGTCAAACGGGGCCTAAACTTGTACAAGGAGCATTCTCTAACCACTAGTACAGAAAATATTTTTAGAGACCGTCAAAAGTAATCTTCAGAAACAGTTTTGTTTGACGAGATTTTGTACAATATTTTTTATATGTACATCATTTATTTATATTGTTAAGAAACAATAAGAATGAAAGCAGTGATGCTCCTCCTGTATTCTCATGCATTGCGTATGTGCATATATACACATGCTAGAGGAAGGACGTAACAGTTAGCTTGTCAGCTAATCTGTACTTTCACGTACTACACGGCCATGCATGTGTCAATTGGCTGTGTCGCTGATGCTGATGCCTTGATCTCACATATACATGAGACGAGCAAAACAAGAAGCTAGCAAGTAGGCGTGCTACAGGTCCATGCACGCACGTAGGGATGCTGGCAACATGCAAACAAGAGAAGCTAACATGTGCAGTCATAATGTGTAGGTGCGTCTAAATATGTGTATGTACGTCTGAATATTTCTGGAACTGGCTGTAGAGTTTGTACTTACGTCGGTCCGTGTCATGTATTTTTATACGCCAGTTGAGTCTACTAGACATTGGCGCAACGGGTTCAGCTAGATCTTTGGCCAGATGCACGTACGGTACGGAGCAGCTCGCCGAGTAGCCCAAAACATTCTAGAAGGCCTAGCCTTTGGTGTATAATACGGTGGACAGATACATATGTTGATCACCAGGCAGCGTAGGTATATTGGCCACACGCCGTTAAACCACCTATATGTCCGTACTCTCAATTGTTCACGTTATGCAACAGAACCCCATATAGCAAGGTCCACATGTCATGGACTGCAGGGGAGAAGTACGGGGTGGGTTCAGTCTTTAGATGGAGTAGTGGCGTACGTATACGCCGTGGCCAGCAAATATCTCGCTGATTAATAAGCCGAGTCCGGTTTTTACTAGAAAATAAAATGTGAGTTTTCTAGAAGAGATAATGGACGCGCGAAGATAAATACGTGCCCTTACTTCCGTGTGAAGAAAGGAGCCGGCAGCTTCAGATATCTCGCGCCTGCTAACAACTGTCTGGCGGCGCGTGTGCAGCCGAGAGAGCCAGCTGCTACCTTAATTGCCTGCCTATATAAAGGACTCCAACCATTCACAGGAAAGGCTAATGAGATCCATCCAAGCCGGCCGCACGAAGGGAGCCAGCTACGTGCGCGCCCCGGTTGCGCCAAGGTGACCATGCCACACGGCTGCACCAAGGCCACCACGCCGCCGCCGGCCAAGATGCATCCACGAGCATTGTCGTCAAGAAGGCCAGCCAAGATTCATCACAGGCAGGCCGTCGGCGGCCGGAGGCACATCGAGTCGGTGGCCACCCGCCCAACATCATTCTGCATCGCCACGACCTCAGCCGGAATTGCATCTGGCTAACTAATCATGCCCGACCGATCGGCAGCCGCCAGCAGGGCGCCATCTATCAGAGGCCCGGAGCGGGTCAACTCCCTTCGACGGAAGGAGGCAGTAGCCGGTTGCGCCGCCGCTCAAGGAGCTATTCATCTACTGCGCATGAACCCAGTTCGTTCCGGCCGCCGCACGGAGAAAATGGCTGCCATTAACAGAGAGGCGCCGGACTTTCAGGCAGCCGCCGTTAGGTGCTACCTACGACGAGGCAGGCTACACCTGGACACGCCGCGCCGGCCGACGGTCACAGCTAGACAGGCTTTGCATGCATATATGGCGCCACACGCTCGACCACCCCGAGATGCCGGACGACTGCGCCTGAGCCGAGAGCGACGCCATCGATAACGGCGGCGTCATCTACACTATCAGCATCGCGAGTCCGAACGCCGTCGGCAACGGCTCCGCACCTATTGACCTACACCAATGACACTGGGAGGGTGCAACCCATCGAGACAGGAAGCCGAACATCGCTGCGGCGTGGCCTGAGACGAGAAGACCCAGGCCGCGCCGTAGTTGCGGGCGCGCGCAGAAGGCCGGTGTCCGAACGATGGACACAGCTGCCGGGTGTACACGGGCGAGGGCTGGAGCACGAGGGCAGCGCGTCTATCTATCGCGCGCATACACACCTGGAGTCGCCGGCCAAGTCCTGGCGGAGATGCACGACCACGTCCGTCGTGCATGCACAGCTAGCAATAGCATGCACGTGTACGGTGCAAGGCTCCATGCAAGGAGGATCAAGGAGGCTGTCGCCTTCATTGCTATGGAGGCCGTTGTCCTCGTCTACACGTCCCTGCTATGGACGTTGTCGCTGACTGTGCATCGGTGTGGTCCCTCTGAAGACTGCCTGGCGATAGGGCACGCTCACCACCCGATATGCCACGTCTGTAACCATCATTTGCCGGCCATGCATGATTATTAATGGCGGCTATGTAATATCTAATCTCTCTAGCATCCTCGTATATATATTACATCTAATATGCAGTGCAGTATACATCGAGGAGTTATGCATGGACGTCTACAATGCGGCGGCAGATGCATAAATGCATTTACCATGCCGGATGCAAGTCTTCATCAACTACTACTGCTTCAACAACTCCATGTGATCAAGTTTCACAAACTACCACGACAACGTTGCCAAGAAAGTCCGAAGCAGTCCAAGCTACACCAACCATGCAAATGCTACTACCACAACACTATGTACCGTTCGACACCGACGAAGCGAACGACGCAGGCGGCATGACTCATATTCCAGTCATGTTACACCGGCTCATGGACCGACGAGGCCATGGACATGCCGATGCCACCTACATCTACACCAACACCATGCATGGAGACTTGAAGCGAAGATTGAAGACGACGACTCACGGCAGCTTAATCGGAGGTGCTCTGTGAGCTTGACTCGCAGGGGTAATTAACTGGGAGCCACCTTCCGAGGCCTCAGGAACCATGAAGACTACATCGCCTAAGTTAGATCGCTGCCAGCAGGTTATGGAGCGCACACTTGTACAAGGGAACCCGTATATGTATTTCTTATAAATATGAATAAAACTTGTGTTCCCTCAACTTTGTTTATTTTGTGTACTTTAGTACACTGGCACGCCCGCACATTTTATTTTTCTTTGTGGCAGAGAAATATGTTTTTTTTCTGTCCAAACAAGTTTTAAAACTGCTACTATGCCAGCAATTGTAAAAATAAGTGATTTTCAGAGACGGTTTTAAAACCACCTCTGAAAATCGATTTTCAGAGGTGGTTGTCTTAAGGCAATTTTTAGAGACGGTTGACTTAACCATCCCTAAATATAATTTTCAAAACTTTTTAAAAAACATTTAGAGTTCAACAACCGTCCCTAAAAATAATTTTCAATTTTTTAAAAAATCATTTAGAGTTTAATAAAAATAAGAAAAAAAATTAATGTAGCCCAGAGGGCTGAGGACCGGCCATAGCTAACAAGATTTATTTTTCACTTGTTTTGAACCTGGATTCGAACCCACACCCTTTTCCTCGAGCAATCTCTCCCCTACCACCGCACCACATATTCACTCATGTCTAGTTCTACGATGCAGTCTATTTGTACTAATATGTACGAATCTTGTAATTAATATTTTAACTCATATAAACAATCTTAATGAGAAACTTTCAACTGCAACGTTTTAGAACTCGTCGAGCACTACAACTTTGATGCATAATATTTCTCCATCCGAAGTCATTTGAAAAATTCAAAAATTTAAAATTCAAAATCTGAAACTTAATTGATATATTTGGCACTCTAAATGATCTCAAACAAAAATTTTATCAACTATAAAGTTTTAGATCTCGTCGAGCTCTATAATTCTGATATAAATTTTGTCTTCATCCGACTTTATTTAAAAAATATGAATTTATTTGTGCTGCAGCTATTTTTAAGGACGGTTGACTTAGTCAACTACCTCTTCAAATCAATTTTTAGGTGCGGTTGTCTTAAAAGAACCGTCTCTAAAAATCACTCATTTTCAGAGGTAGTTGACATAAGTAACCATCCTTGAAAATAACATTTTCAGAGACGGTTCTCTTAATGGAACCTACATTTTTAGAGACGGATTTCTTAATGGAACCGCCCCTGAAAATGGATCTTCAGCGGCGGTCATGGAGCTATAGTGCTCTCGGGCGACGTTAAGACGGTGTGCTAGTTTAACCGCCTCTGATAGAAAAGGAAGACGTCCCTAAAAGTCTTTATTTTGTACTGGTGAACGTAAAAAGTAGAAACACATG